>CM051235.1:139623498-140265498 GCA_027917425.1 Gastrophryne carolinensis
CAAAATTCACATCCACAGCTAGACTGCTACAAAGGGCATCCCTAAATGCTCACCCACAATTGTACTGGCACGAGGCGCATCCTAAACTGCTCACCCACACTTGTACTGCTACAAGGGGCATCCCGAACGGAGAAACATGTAAAACGGTGCTAACTGGGGCATCCCAAAATTCACATCCACAGCTAGACTGCTACAAAGGGCATCCCTAAATGCTCACCCACAATTGTACTGGCACGAGGCGCATCCTAAATTGCTCACCCAGAATTGGACTGCTACAAGGGGCATCCCGAATGGGGGAACCATGTAAAATGGTGCTAACTGGGGCATCCCAAATAGTGAAAACCGTGAGCCATTGGACCGGGAAAGAAGTGGGGGGTCTGACACAGCGGGGCATCCCGATTTTGGATGCCCCGGGGGCAATGGGTTGGATACAATGCAGGAGCCCGATATGCTGCTACATGGGGCATCCCAAATGGGGGAAACATGAAAAATGGTGCTAACTGGGGCATCCCAAAATTCACATCCACAGCTAGACTGCTACAAAGGGCATCCCTCAATGCTCACCCACAATTGTACTGGCACGAGGCACATCCTAAACTGCTCACCCACACTTGCACTGCTACAAGGGGCATCCCGAACGGAGAAACATGTAAAACGGTGCTAACTGGGGCATCCCAAAATTCACATCCACAGCTACACTGCTACAAGGGCATCCCTCAATGCTCACCCACAATTGTACTGGCACGAGGCGCATCCTAAACTGCTCACCCAGAATTGGACTGCTACAAGGGGCATCCCGAATGGGGGAACCATGTAAAATGGTGCTAACTGGGGCATCCCAAATAGTGAAAACCATGTGCCATTGGACCGGGAAAGAAGTGGGGGTCTCACACAGCGGGGCATCCTGATTTGGATGTCCCGGGGGCAATGGGTTGGATACAATGCAGGAGCCCGAGATGCTGCTACATGGGGCATCCCAAATGGGGGAAACATGAAAAATGGTGCTAACTGGGGCATTCCAAAATTCACATCCACAGCTAGACTGCTACAAGGGGCATTACGAACGGAGAAACATGTAAAATGGTGCTAACTAGGGCATCCCAAAATTCACATCCACAGCTACACTGCTACAAGGGGCATCCCTCAATGCTCCACCACAATTGTACTGGCACGAGGGGCATCCTAAACTGCTCACCCAGAATTGGACTGCTACAAGGGGCATCCCGAATGGGGGAACCATGTAAAATGGTGCTAACTGGGGCATCCCAAAATTCACATCCACAGCTAGACTGCTACAAAGGGCATCCCTCAATGCTCACCCACAATTGTACTGGCACGAGGCACATCCTAAACTGCTCACCCACACTTGCACTGCTACAAGGGGCATCCCGAACGGAGAAACATGTAAAACGGTGCTAACTGGGGCATCCCAAAATTCACATCCACAGCTAGACTGCTACAAAGGGCATCCCTAAATGCTCACCCACAATTGTACTGGCACGAGGCGCATCCTAAACTGCTCACCCACACTTGCACTGCTACAAGGGGCATCCCGAACGGAGAAACATGTAAAACGGGGCTAACTGGGGCATCCCAAAATTCACATCCACAGCTACACTGCTACAAGGGGCATCCCTCAATGCTCACCCACAATTGTACTGGCACGAGGCGCATCCTAAACTGCTCACCCAGAATTGGACTGCTACAAGGGGCATCCCGAATGGGGGAACCATGTAAAATGGTGCTAACTGGGGCATCCCAAATAGTGAAAACCATGTGCCATTGGACCGGGAAAGAAGTGGGGGTCTCACAGCGGGGCATCCCGATTTTGGATGCCCTGGGGGCAATGGGTTGGATACAATGCAGGAGCCCGATATGCTGCTACATGGGGCATCCCAAATGGGGGAAACATGAAAAATGGTGCTAACTGGGGCATCCCAAAATTCACATCCACAGCTAGACTGCTACAAGGGGCATCCCGAACGGAGAAACATGTAAAATGGTGCTAACTGGGGCATCCCAAAATTCACATCCACAGCTACACTGCTACAAGGGGCATCCCTCAATGCTCACCCACAATTGTACTGGCACGAGGCGCATCCTAAACTGCTCACCCAGAATTGGACTGCTACAAGGGGCATCCCGAATGGGGGAACCATGTAAAATGGTGCTAACTGGGGCATCCCAAATAGTGAAAACCATGTGCCATTGGACCGGGAAAGAAGTGGGGGTCTCACACAGCGGGGCATCCTGATTTGGATGTCCCGGGGGCAATGGGTTGGATACAATGCAGGAGCCCGAGATGCTGCTACATGGGGCATCCCAAATGGGGGAAACATGAAAAATGGTGCTAACTGGGGCATTCCAAAATTCACATCCACAGCTAGACTGCTACAAGGGGCATTACGAACGGAGAAACATGTAAAATGGTGCTAACTAGGGCATCCCAAAATTCCCATCCACAGCTACACTGCTACAAGGGGCATCCCTCAATGCTCCACCACAATTGTACTGGCACGAGGGGCATCCTAAACTGCTCACCCAGAATTGGACTGCTACAAGGGGCATCCCGAATGGGGGAACCATGTAAAATGGTGCTAACTGGGGCATCCCAAAATTCACATCCACAGCTAGACTGCTACAAAGGGCATCCCTCAATGCTCACCCACAATTGTACTGGCACGAGGCACATCCTAAACTGCTCACCCACACTTGCACTGCTACAAGGGGCATCCCGAACGGAGAAACATGTAAAACGGTGCTAACTGGGGCATCCCAAAATTCACATCCACAGCTAGACTGCTACAAAGGGCATCCCTAAATGCTCACCCACAATTGTACTGGCACGAGGCGCATCCTAAACTGCTCACCCACACTTGCACTGCTACAAGGGGCATCCCGAACGGAGAAACATGTAAAACGGGGCTAACTGGGGCATCCCAAAATTCACATCCACAGCTACACTGCTACAAGGGGCATCCCTCAATGCTCACCCACAATTGTACTGGCACGAGGCGCATCCTAAACTGCTCACCCAGAATTGGACTGCTACAAGGGGCATCCCGAATGGGGGAACCATGTAAAATGGTGCTAACTGGGGCATCCCAAATAGTGAAAACCATGTGCCATTGGACCGGGAAAGAAGTGGGGGTCTCACGGCGGGGCATCCCGATTTTGGATGCCCTGGGGGCAATGGGTTGGATACAATGCAGGAGCCCGATATGCTGCTACATGGGGCATCCCAAATGGGGGAAACATGAAAAATGGTGCTAACTGGGGCATCCCAAAATTCACATCCACAGCTAGACTGCTACAAGGGGCATCCCGAACGGAGAAACATGTAAAATGGTGCTAACTGGGGCATCCCAAAATTCACATCCACAGCTACACTGCTACAAGGGGCATCCCTCAATGCTCACCCACAATTGTACTGGCACGAGGCGCATCCTAAACTGCTCACCCAGAATTGGACTGCTACAAGGGGCATCCCGAATGGGGGAACCATGTAAAATGGTGCTAACTGGGGCATCCCAAATAGTGAAAACCATGTGCCATTGGACCGGGAAAGAAGTGGGGGTCTCACAGCGGGGCATCCCGATTTTGGATGCCCTGTGGGGCAATGGGTTGGATACAATGCCGGAGCCCGATATGCTGCTACATGGGGCATCCCAAATGGGGGAAACATGAAAAATGGTGCTAACTGGGGCATCCCAAAATTCACATCCACAGCTAGACTGCTACAAGGGGCATCCCGAACGGAGAAACATGTAAAATGGTGCTAACTGGGGCATCCCAAAATTCACATCCACAGCTACACTGCTACAAGGGGCATCCCTCAATGCTCACCCACAATTGTACTGGCACGAGGCGCATCCTAAACTGCTCACCCAGAATTGGACTGCTACAAGGGGCATCCCAAATGGGGGAACCATGTAAAATGGTGCTAACTGGGGCATCCTGAAAACCGCGTGCCATTGGACCGGGAAAGAAGTGGGGGGTCTCACACAGCAGGGCATCCCGATTTTGGATGCCCCGGGGCAATGGGTTGGATACAATGCAGGAGCCTGACATGCTGGCGCGGCCCTTGAAGTCGAGTTAGCTGTGTCAAATGTGTAAGTATGACCCTAACAGACACCTGAAACTGTGACAATGCTTCCAATAGCAACCAAACAGGCTTTACACCTTACTGAATGATGAAGCTTAATGGTTGTCAACGGCAACAACCCCCCCCCCCCCACTATCATTCTGAGATGTGAACCACAAGTCCCAGCAACACATTTGTCATGTAGAAAGCCGATGTTTATATTGTAAGAGCAAACATCACACGAAACCTTCCTTCATGGCTTCTCCCCCGTGACTGGAACAGCGAGCTGACCTCTATGTCCCCACAGAGGCAGCCATATTGCTGGAGCCAAGTCGTGTTTATGCAAAGGCAACGCTGGCTCCAGGAACATGGCTGCCCCTTGTCGCAGCTATCTGTTGGCCATTTTTTTCCTGCTGTGCCCCTTTGTAAAATGAAAGGCAGAGAGCTGTGGTGTTTTAATAAATAGTTTCTGTGTCGGGGATGGGACTTATATGTCACTGCAAGCTCTACAACCAACGATTTATGAGCTAGAGCCGATGATGAGCGGCGAAACGTTCCCTCACAGCAGCGAGAGCCGCCGGTAAAATGGTGCTAACTGGGGCATCCCAAATAGTGAAAACCATGTGCCATTGGACCGGGAAAGAAGTGGGGGTCTCACAGCGGGGCATCCCGATTTTGGATGCCCTGGGGGCAATGGGTTGGATACAATGCCGGAGCCCGATATGCTGCTACATGGGGCATCCCAAATGGGGGAAACATGAAAAATGGTGCTAACTGGGGCATCCCAAAATTCACATCCACAGCTAGACTGCTACAAGGGGCATCCCGAACGGAGAAACATGTAAAATGGTGCTAACTGGGGCATCCCAAAATTCACATCCACAGCTACACTGCTACAAGGGGCATCCCTCAATGCTCACCCACAATTGTACTGGCACGAGGCGCATCCTAAACTGCTCACCCAGAATTGGACTGCTACAAGGGGCATCCCAAATGGGGGAACCATGTAAAATGGTGCTAACTGGGGCATCCTGAAAACCGCGTGCCATTGGACCGGGAAAGAAGTGGGGGGTCTCACACAGCAGGGCATCCCGATTTTGGATGCCCCGGGGCAATGGGTTGGATACAATGCAGGAGCCTGACATGCTGGCGCGGCCCTTGAAGTCGAGTTAGCTGTGTCAAATGTGTAAGTATGACCCTAACAGACACCTGAAACTGTGACAATGCTTCCAATAGCAACCAAACAGGCTTTACACCTTACTGAATGATGAAGCTTAATGGTTGTCAACGGCAACAACCCCCCCCCCCCCACTATCATTCTGAGATGTGAACCACAAGTCCCAGCAACACATTTGTCATGTTTATATTGTAAGAGCAAACATCACACGAAACCTTCCTTCATGGCTTCTCCCCCGTGACTGGAACAGCGAGCTGACCTCTATGTCCCCACAGAGGCAGCCATATTGCTGGAGCCAAGTCGTGTTTATGCAAAGGCAACGCTGGCTCCAGGAACATGGCTGCCCCTTGTCGCAGCTATCTGTTGGCCATTTTTTTCCTGCTGTGCCCCTTTGTAAAATGAAAGGCAGAGAGCTGTGGTGTTTTAATAAATAGTTTCTGTGTCGGGGATGGGACTTATATGTCACTGCAAGCTCTACAACCAACGATTTATGAGCTAGAGCCGATGATGAGCGGCGAAACGTTCCCTCACAGCAGCGAGAGCCGCCGGTAAAATGGTGCTAACTGGGGCATCCCAAATAGTGAAAACCATGTGCCATTGGACCGGGAAAGAAGTGGGGGTCTCACAGCGGGGCATCCCGATTTTGGATGCCCTGGGGGCAATGGGTTGGATACAATGCCGGAGCCCGATATGCTGCTACATGGGGCATCCCAAATGGGGGAAACATGAAAAATGGTGCTAACTGGGGCATCCCAAAATTCACATCCACAGCTAGACTGCTACAAGGGGCATCCCGAACGGAGAAACATGTAAAATGGTGCTAACTGGGGCATCCCAAAATTCACATCCACAGCTACACTGCTACAAGGGGCATCCCTCAATGCTCACCCACAATTGTACTGGCACGAGGCGCATCCTAAACTGCTCACCCAGAATTGGACTGCTACAAGGGGCATCCCAAATGGGGGAACCATGTAAAATGGTGCTAACTGGGGCATCCTGAAAACCGCGTGCCATTGGACCGGGAAAGAAGTGGGGGGTCTCACACAGCAGGGCATCCCGATTTTGGATGCCCCGGGGCAATGGGTTGGATACAATGCAGGAGCCTGACATGCTGGCGCGGCCCTTGAAGTCGAGTTAGCTGTGTCAAATGTGTAAGTATGACCCTAACAGACACCTGAAACTGTGACAATGCTTCCAATAGCAACCAAACAGGCTTTACACCTTACTGAATGATGAAGCTTAATGGTTGTCAACGGCAACAACCCCCCCCCCCCCCCCCACTATCATTCTGAGATGTGAACCACAAGTCCCAGCAACACATTTGTCATGTTTATATTGTAAGAGCAAACATCACACGAAACCTTCCTTCATGGCTTCTCCCCCGTGACTGGAACAGCGAGCTGACCTCTATGTCCCCACAGAGGCAGCCATATTGCTGGAGCCAAGTCGTGTTTATGCAAAGGCAACGCTGGCTCCAGGAACATGGCTGCCCCTTGTCGCAGCTATCTGTTGGCCATTTTTTTCCTGCTGTGCCCCTTTGTAAAATGAAAGGCAGAGAGCTGTGGTGTTTTAATAAATAGTTTCTGTGTCGGGGATGGGACTTATATGTCACTGCAAGCTCTACAACCAACGATTTATGAGCTAGAGCCGATGATGAGCGGCGAAACGTTCCCTCACAGCAGCGAGAGCCGCCGGCACTGGCGTCTCCTGGCGTGCTGACGTCACTCACCGCATCTCGGCCACGCCTAGCCTCCCTCTGTGTATTATGCTCATTGACAGTAGCGGGTTAGGGTCAAATAGCAGCTCGAAACCCTGTCTAGCAGGGGTCACCTGGTGGCGCAGCTTGCTAATGCTGTGCGCTTGGCTAGCTGGTAAGGCGCCGGGTTCATGGGTTCGAATCCTAACTGGATGTAATCGAGCCCCTGGACGCGGCACCATCAGGTTGGCCCCTACCTTTTTTTTTTTTTTTTTTTGCCAAATTCTTACCCAAACGTTAGACATCATTAGGATTTTTATAACTTACATTTTATTTCTTTTATTTCGTTTTTTAATCCTTTTTTAAAGTGGACCAGAACATCGCCGTTTTTTTATTCTTTTTTGCCTAAAAAAATGACTGCTCAACATGCCCCAGGACCCGTTTAAGCAAATTAGGAGAACAAAAAGTAGCTTCCAAGCTCCTGCTAGGCATCGCATCAGTTTCATTTTGTGGCCGCCATCTTAAATTTCTGCTTACATGGTCAGCGAGCGGCGTTTCCCTGCACCGAACGGTGGTGCTGCTGCACATGTAAAGCGGTGCCAACTGGGGCATCCCAACTACACTGCTTCAAAGGGCATCCCAAACGGGGGAAACATGTAAAATGGTGCTAACTGGGGCATCCCAAAATTCACATCCACAGCTACACTGCTACAAGGAGCATCCCTAAATGCTCACCCACAATTGCACTGCTACATGGGGCATCCCAAATGGGGGAAACATGAAAAACGGTGCTAACTGGGGCATCCCAAAATTCACATCCACTGCTACAAGGGCCATCCCTCAATGCTCACCCACAATTGTACTGGCACGAGGCGCATCCTAAACTGCTCACCCACACTTGCACTGCTACAAGGGGCATCCCGAACGGAGAAACATGTAAAACGGTGCTAACTGGGGCATCCCAAAATTCACATCCACAGCTAGACTGCTACAAAGGGCATCCCTAAATGCTCACCCACAATTGTACTGGCACGAGGCGCATCCTAAACTGCTCACCCACACTTGTACTGCTACAAGGGGCATCCCGAACGGAGAAACATGTAAAACGGTGCTAACTGGGGCATCCCAAAATTCACATCCACAGCTAGACTGCTACAAAGGGCATCCCTAAATGCTCACCCACAATTGTACTGGCACGAGGCGCATCCTAAACTGCTCACCCAGAATTGGACTGCTACAAGGGGCATCCCGAATGGGGGAACCATGTAAAATGGTGCTAACTGGGGCATCCCAAATAGTGAAAACCGTGAGCCATTGGACCGGGAAAGAAGTGGGGGGTCTGACACAGCGGGGCATCCCGATTTTGGATGCCCCGGGGGCAATGGGTTGGATACAATGCAGGAGCCCGATATGCTGCTACATGGGGCATCCCAAATGGGGGAAACATGAAAAATGGTGCTAACTGGGGCATCCCAAAATTCACATCCACAGCTAGACTGCTACAAAGGGCATCCCTCAATGCTCACCCACAATTGTACTGGCACGAGGCACATCCTAAACTGCTCACCCACACTTGCACTGCTACAAGGGGCATCCCGAACGGAGAAACATGTAAAACGGTGCTAACTGGGGCATCCCAAAATTCACATCCACAGCTACACTGCTACAAGGGCATCCCTCAATGCTCACCCACAATTGTACTGGCACGAGGCGCATCCTAAACTGCTCACCCAGAATTGGACTGCTACAAGGGGCATCCCGAATGGGGGAACCATGTAAAATGGTGCTAACTGGGGCATCCCAAATAGTGAAAACCATGTGCCATTGGACCGGGAAAGAAGTGGGGGTCTCACACAGCGGGGCATCCTGATTTGGATGTCCCGGGGGCAATGGGTTGGATACAATGCAGGAGCCCGAGATGCTGCTACATGGGGCATCCCAAATGGGGGAAACATGAAAAATGGTGCTAACTGGGGCATTCCAAAATTCACATCCACAGCTAGACTGCTACAAGGGGCATTACGAACGGAGAAACATGTAAAATGGTGCTAACTAGGGCATCCCAAAATTCACATCCACAGCTACACTGCTACAAGGGGCATCCCTCAATGCTCCACCACAATTGTACTGGCACGAGGGGCATCCTAAACTGCTCACCCAGAATTGGACTGCTACAAGGGGCATCCCGAATGGGGGAACCATGTAAAATGGTGCTAACTGGGGCATCCCAAAATTCGCATCCACAGCTAGACTGCTACAAAGGGCATCCCTCAATGCTCACCCACAATTGTACTGGCACGAGGCACATCCTAAACTGCTCACCCACACTTGCACTGCTACAAGGGGCATCCCGAACGGAGAAACATGTAAAACGGTGCTAACTGGGGCATCCCAAAATTCACATCCACAGCTAGACTGCTACAAAGGGCATCCCTAAATGCTCACCCACAATTGTACTGGCACGAGGCGCATCCTAAACTGCTCACCCACACTTGCACTGCTACAAGGGGCATCCCGAACGGAGAAACATGTAAAACGGGGCTAACTGGGGCATCCCAAAATTCACATCCACAGCTACACTGCTACAAGGGGCATCCCTCAATGCTCACCCACAATTGTACTGGCACGAGGCGCATCCTAAACTGCTCACCCAGAATTGGACTGCTACAAGGGGCATCCCGAATGGGGGAACCATGTAAAATGGTGCTAACTGGGGCATCCCAAATAGTGAAAACCATGTGCCATTGGACCGGGAAAGAAGTGGGGGTCTCACAGCGGGGCATCCCGATTTTGGATGCCCTGGGGGCAATGGGTTGGATACAATGCAGGAGCCCGATATGCTGCTACATGGGGCATCCCAAATGGGGGAAACATGAAAAATGGTGCTAACTGGGGCATCCCAAAATTCACATCCACAGCTAGACTGCTACAAGGGGCATCCCGAACGGAGAAACATGTAAAATGGTGCTAACTGGGGCATCCCAAAATTCACATCCACAGCTACACTGCTACAAGGGGCATCCCTCAATGCTCACCCACAATTGTACTGGCACGAGGCGCATCCTAAACTGCTCACCCAGAATTGGACTGCTACAAGGGGCATCCCGAATGGGGGAACCATGTAAAATGGTGCTAACTGGGGCATCCCAAATAGTGAAAACCATGTGCCATTGGACCGGGAAAGAAGTGGGGGTCTCACACAGCGGGGCATCCTGATTTGGATGTCCCGGGGGCAATGGGTTGGATACAATGCAGGAGCCCGAGATGCTGCTACATGGGGCATCCCAAATGGGGGAAACATGAAAAATGGTGCTAACTGGGGCATTCCAAAATTCACATCCACAGCTAGACTGCTACAAGGGGCATTACGAACGGAGAAACATGTAAAATGGTGCTAACTAGGGCATCCCAAAATTCCCATCCACAGCTACACTGCTACAAGGGGCATCCCTCAATGCTCCACCACAATTGTACTGGCACGAGGGGCATCCTAAACTGCTCACCCAGAATTGGACTGCTACAAGGGGCATCCCGAATGGGGGAACCATGTAAAATGGTGCTAACTGGGGCATCCCAAAATTCACATCCACAGCTAGACTGCTACAAAGGGCATCCCTCAATGCTCACCCACAATTGTACTGGCACGAGGCACATCCTAAACTGCTCACCCACACTTGCACTGCTACAAGGGGCATCCCGAACGGAGAAACATGTAAAACGGTGCTAACTGGGGCATCCCAAAATTCACATCCACAGCTAGACTGCTACAAAGGGCATCCCTAAATGCTCACCCACAATTGTACTGGCACGAGGCGCATCCTAAACTGCTCACCCACACTTGCACTGCTACAAGGGGCATCCCGAACGGAGAAACATGTAAAACGGGGCTAACTGGGGCATCCCAAAATTCACATCCACAGCTACACTGCTACAAGGGGCATCCCTCAATGCTCACCCACAATTGTACTGGCACGAGGCGCATCCTAAACTGCTCACCCAGAATTGGACTGCTACAAGGGGCATCCCGAATGGGGGAACCATGTAAAATGGTGCTAACTGGGGCATCCCAAATAGTGAAAACCATGTGCCATTGGACCGGGAAAGAAGTGGGGGTCTCACAGCGGGGCATCCCGATTTTGGATGCCCTGGGGGCAATGGGTTGGATACAATGCAGGAGCCCGATATGCTGCTACATGGGGCATCCCAAATGGGGGAAACATGAAAAATGGTGCTAACTGGGGCATCCCAAAATTCACATCCACAGCTAGACTGCTACAAGGGGCATCCCGAACGGAGAAACATGTAAAATGGTGCTAACTGGGGCATCCCAAAATTCACATCCACAGCTACACTGCTACAAGGGGCATCCCTCAATGCTCACCCACAATTGTACTGGCACGAGGCGCATCCTAAACTGCTCACCCAGAATTGGACTGCTACAAGGGGCATCCCGAATGGGGGAACCATGTAAAATGGTGCTAACTGGGGCATCCCAAATAGTGAAAACCATGTGCCATTGGACCGGGAAAGAAGTGGGGGTCTCACAGCGGGGCATCCCGATTTTGGATGCCCTGGGGGCAATGGGTTGGATACAATGCCGGAGCCCGATATGCTGCTACATGGGGCATCCCAAATGGGGGAAACATGAAAAATGGTGCTAACTGGGGCATCCCAAAATTCACATCCACAGCTAGACTGCTACAAGGGGCATCCCGAACGGAGAAACATGTAAAATGGTGCTAACTGGGGCATCCCAAAATTCACATCCACAGCTACACTGCTACAAGGGGCATCCCTCAATGCTCACCCACAATTGTACTGGCACGAGGCGCATCCTAAACTGCTCACCCAGAATTGGACTGCTACAAGGGGCATCCCAAATGGGGGAACCATGTAAAATGGTGCTAACTGGGGCATCCTGAAAACCGCGTGCCATTGGACCGGGAAAGAAGTGGGGGGTCTCACACAGCAGGGCATCCCGATTTTGGATGCCCCGGGGCAATGGGTTGGATACAATGCAGGAGCCTGACATGCTGGCGCGGCCCTTGAAGTCGAGTTAGCTGTGTCAAATGTGTAAGTATGACCCTAACAGACACCTGAAACTGTGACAATGCTTCCAATAGCAACCAAACAGGCTTTACACCTTACTGAATGATGAAGCTTAATGGTTGTCAACGGCAACAACCCCCCCCCCCCCCCCACTATCATTCTGAGATGTGAACCACAAGTCCCAGCAACACATTTGTCATGTAGAAAGCCGATGTTTATATTGTAAGAGCAAACATCACACGAAACCTTCCTTCATGGCTTCTCCCCCGTGACTGGAACAGCGAGCTGACCTCTATGTCCCCACAGAGGCAGCCATATTGCTGGAGCCAAGTCGTGTTTATGCAAAGGCAACGCTGGCTCCAGGAACATGGCTGCCCCTTGTCGCAGCTATCTGTTGGCCATTTTTTTCCTGCTGTGCCCCTTTGTAAAATGAAAGGCAGAGAGCTGTGGTGTTTTAATAAATAGTTTCTGTGTCGGGGATGGGACTTATATGTCACTGCAAGCTCTACAACCAACGATTTATGAGCTAGAGCCGATGATGAGCGGCAAAACGTTCCCACACAGCAGCGAGAGCCGCCGGCACTGGCGTCTCCTGGCGTGCTGACGTCACCCACCGCATCTCGGCCACGCCTAGCCTCCCTCTGTGTATTATGCTCATAGACAGTAACGGGTTAGGGTCAAATAGCAGCTCGAAACCCTGTCTAGCAGGGGTCACCTGGTGGCGCAGCTTGCTAATGCTGTGCGCTTGGCTAGCTGGTAAGGCGCCGGGTTCATGGGTTCGAATCCTAACTGGATGTAATCGAGCCCCTGGACGCGGCACCATCAGGTTGGCCCCTACCTTTTTTTTTTTTTTTTTTGCCAAATTCTTACCCAAACGTTAGACATCATTAGGATTTTTATAACTTACATTTTATTTCTTTTATTTCGTTTTTTAATCCTTTTTTAAAGTGGACCAGAACATCGCCGTTTTTTTATTCTTTTTTGCCTAAAAAAATGACTGCTCAACATGCCCCAGGACCCGTTTAAGCAAATTAGGAGAACAAAAAGTAGCTTCCAAGCTCCTGCTAGGCATCGCATCAGTTTCATTTTGTGGCCGCCATCTTAAATTTCTGCTTACATGGTCAGCGAGCGGCGTTTCCCTGCACCGAACGGTGGTGCTACTGCACATGTAAAGCGGTGCCAACTGGGGCATCCCAACTACACTGCTTCAAAGGGCATCCCAAACGGGGGAAACATGTAAAATGGTGCTAACTGGGGCATCCCAAAATTCACATCCACAGCTACACTGCTACAAGGAGCATCCCTAAATGCTCACCCACAATTGCACTGCTACATGGGGCATCCCAAATGGGGGAAACATGAAAAACGGTGCTAACTGGGGCATCCCAAAATTCACATCCACTGCTACAAGGGCCATCCCTCAATGCTCACCCACAATTGTACTGGCACGAGGCGCATCCTAAACTGCTCACCCACACTTGCACTGCTACAAGGGGCATCCCGAACGGAGAAACATGTAAAACGGTGCTAACTGGGGCATCCCAAAATTCACATCCACAGCTAGACTGCTACAAAGGGCATCCCTCAATGCTCACCCACAATTGTACTGGCACGAGGCGCATCCTAAACTGCTCACCCACACTTGCACTGCTACAAGGGGCATCCCGAACGGAGAAACATGTAAAACGGTGCTAACTGGGGCATCCCAAAATTCACATCCACAGCTAGACTGCTACAAAGGGCATCCCTAAATGCTCACCCACAATTGTACTGGCACGAGGCGCATCCTAAACTGCTCACCCACACTTGCACTGCTACAAGGGGCATCCCGAACGGAGAAACATGTAAAACGGTGCTAACTGGGGCATCCCAAAATTCACATCCACAGCTAGACTGCTACAAAGGGCATCCCTAAATGCTCACCCACAATTGTACTGGCACGAGGGGCATCCTAAACTGCTCACCCAGAATTGGACTGCTACAAGGGGCATCCCGAATGGGGGAACCATGTAAAATGGTGCTAACTGTGGCATCCCAAATAGTGAAAACCGTGAGCCATTGGACCGGGAAAGAAGTGGGGGGTCTGACACAGCGGGGCATCCCGATTTTGGATGCCCCGGGGGCAATGGGTTGGATACAATGCAGGAGCCCGATATGCTGCTACATGGGGCATCCCAAATGGGGGAAACATGAAAAATGGTGCTAACTGGGGCATCCCAAAATTCACATCCACAGCTAGACTGCTACAAAGGGCATCCCTCAATGCTCACCCACAATTGTACTGGCACGAGGCACATCCTAAACTGCTCACCCACACTTGCACTGCTACAAGGGGCATCCCGAACGGAGAAACATGTAAAACGGTGCTAACTGGGGCATCCCAAAATTCACATGCACAGCTACACTGCTACAAGGGCATCCCTCAATGCTCACCCACAATTGTACTGGCACGAGGCGCATCCTAAACTGCTCACCCAGAATTGGACTGCTACAAGGGGCATCCCGAATGGGGGAACCATGTAAAATGGTGCTAACTGGGGCATCCCAAATAGTGAAAACCATGTGCCATTGGACCGGGAAAGAAGTGGGGGTCTCACACAGCGGGGCATCCTGATTTGGATGTCCCGGGGGCAATGGGTTGGATACAATGCAGGAGCCCGAGATGCTGCTACATGGGGCATCCCAAATGGGGGAAACATGAAAAATGGTGCTAACTGGGGCATTCCAAAATTCACATCCACAGCTAGACTGCTACAAGGGGCATTACGAACGGAGAAACATGTAAAATGGTGCTAACTAGGGCATCCCAAAATTCCCATCCACAGCTACACTGCTACAAGGGGCATCCCTCAATGCTCCACCACAATTGTACTGGCACGAGGGGCATCCTAAACTGCTCACCCAGAATTGGACTGCTACAAGGGGCATCCCGAATGGGGGAACCATGTAAAATGGTGCTAACTGGGGCATCCCAAAATTCACATCCACAGCTAGACTGCTACAAAGGGCATCCCTCAATGCTCACCCACAATTGTACTGGCACGAGGCACATCCTAAACTGCTCACCCACACTTGCACTGCTACAAGGGGCATCCCGAACGGAGAAACATGTAAAACGGTGCTAACTGGGGCATCCCAAAATTCACATCCACAGCTAGACTGCTACAAAGGGCATCCCTAAATGCTCACCCACAATTGTACTGGCACGAGGCGCATCCTAAACTGCTCACCCACACTTGCACTGCTACAAGGGGCATCCCGAACGGAGAAACATGTAAAACGGGGCTAACTGGGGCATCCCAAAATTCACATCCACAGCTACACTGCTACAAGGGGCATCCCTCAATGCTCACCCACAATTGTACTGGCACGAGGCGCATCCTAAACTGCTCACCCAGAATTGGACTGCTACAAGGGGCATCCCGAATGGGGGAACCATGTAAAATGGTGCTAACTGGGGCATCCCAAATAGTGAAAACCATGTGCCATTGGACCGGGAAAGAAGTGGGGGTCTCACAGCGGGGCATCCCGATTTTGGATGCCCTGGGGGCAATGGGTTGGATACAATGCAGGAGCCCGATATGCTGCTACATGGGGCATCCCAAATGGGGGAAACATGAAAAATGGTGCTAACTGGGGCATCCCAAAATTCACATCCACAGCTAGACTGCTACAAGGGGCATCCCGAACGGAGAAACATGTAAAATGGTGCTAACTGGGGCATCCCAAAATTCACATCCACAGCTACACTGCTACAAGGGGCATCCCTCAATGCTCACCCACAATTGTACTGGCACGAGGCGCATCCTAAACTGCTCACCCAGAATTGGACTGCTACAAGGGGCATCCCGAATGGGGGAACCATGTAAAATGGTGCTAACTGGGGCATCCTGAAAACCGCGTGCCATTGGACCGGGAAAGAAGTGGGGGGTCTCACACAGCAGGGCATCCCGATTTTGGATGCCCCGGGGCAATGGGTTGGATACAATGCAGGAGCCTGACATGCTGGCGCGGCCCTTGAAGTCGAGTTAGCTGTGTCAAATGTGTAAGTATGACCCTAACAGACACCTGAAACTGTGACAATGCTTCCAATAGCAACCAAACAGGCTTTACACCTTACTGAATGATGAAGCTTAATGGTTGTCAACGGCAACAACCCCCCCCCCCCCCACTATCATTCTGAGATGTGAACCACAAGTCCCAGCAACACATTTGTCATGTAGAAAGCCGATGTTTATATTGTAAGAGCAAACATCACACGAAACCTTCCTTCATGGCTTCTCCCCCGTGACTGGAACAGCGAGCTGACCTCTATGTCCCCACAGCGGCAGCCATATTGCTGGAGCCAAGTCGTGTTTATGCAAAGGCAACGCTGGCTCCAGGAACATGGCTGCCCCTTGTCGCAGCTATCTGTTGGCCATTTTTTTCCTGCTGTGCCCCTTTGTAAAATGAAAGGCAGAGAGCTGTGGTGTTTTAATAAATAGTTTCTGTGTCGGGGATGGGACTTATATGTCACTGCAAGCTCTACAACCAACGATTTATGAGCTAGAGCCGATGATGAGCGGCGAAACGTTCCCTCACAGCAGCGAGAGCCGCCGGCACTGGCGTCTCCTGGCGTGCTGACGTCACCCACCGCATCTCGGCCACGCCTAGCCTCCCTCTGTGTATTATGCTCATAGACAGTAACGGGTTAGGGTCAAATAGCAGCTCGAAACCCTATCTAGCAGGGGTCACCTGGTGGCGCAGCTTGCTAATGCTGTGCGCTTGGCTAGCTGGTAAGGCGCCGGGTTCATGGGTTCGAATCCTAACTGGATGTAATCGAGCCCCTGGACGCGGCACCATCAGGTTGGCCCCTACCTTTTTCTTTTTTTTTTTTTTGCCAAATTCTTACCCAAACGTTAGACATCATTAGGATTTTTATAACTTACATTTTATTTCTTTTATTTCGTTTTTTAATCCTTTTTTAAAGTGGACCAGAACATCGCCGTTTTTTTATTCTTTTTTGCCTAAAAAAATGACTGCTCAACATGCCCCAGGACCCGTTTAAGCAAATTAGGAGAACAAAAAGTAGCTTCCAAGCTCCTGCTAGGCATCGCATCAGTTTCATTTTGTGGCCGCCATCTTAAATTTCTGCTTACATGGTCAGCGAGCGGCGTTTCCCTGCACCGAACGGTGGTGCTACTGCACATGTAAAGCGGTGCCAACTGGGGCATCCCAACTACACTGCTTCAAAGGGCATCCCAAACGGGGGAAACATGTAAAATGGTGCTAACTGGGGCATCCCAAAATTCACATCCACAGCTACACTGCTACAAGGAGCATCCCTAAATGCTCACCCACAATTGCACTGCTACATGGGGCATCCCAAATGGGGGAAACATGAAAAACGGTGCTAACTGGGGCATCCCAAAATTCACATCCACTGCTACAAGGGCCATCCCTCAATGCTCACCCACAATTGTACTGGCACGAGGCGCATCCTAAACTGCTCACCCACACTTGCACTGCTACAAGGGGCATCCCGAACGGAGAAACATGTAAAACGGTGCTAACTGGGGCATCCCAAAATTCACATGCACAGCTACACTGCTACAAGGGCATCCCTCAATGCTCACCCACAATTGTACTGGCACGAGGCGCATCCTAAACTGCTCACCCAGAATTGGACTGCTACAAGGGGCATCCCGAATGGGGGAACCATGTAAAATGGTGCTAACTGGGGCATCCCAAATAGTGAAAACCATGTGCCATTGGACCGGGAAAGAAGTGGGGGGTCTCACACAGCGGGGCATCCCGATTTTGGATGCCCCGGGGGCAATGGGTTGGATACAATGCAGGAGCCAGATATGCTGCTACATGGGGCATCCCAAATGGGGGAAACATGAAAAATGGTGCTAACTGGGGCATCCCAAAATTCACATCCACAGCTAGACTGCTACAAAGGGCATCCCTCAATGCTCACCCACAATTGTACTGGCACGAGGCACATCCTAAACTGCTCACCCACACTTGCACTGCTGCAAGGGGCATCCCGAACGGAGAAACATGTAAAACGGTGCTAACTGGGGCATCCCAAAATTCACATCCACAGCTAGACTGCTACAAAGGGCATCCCTAAATGCTCACCCACAATTGTACTGGCACGAGGCGCATCCTAAACTGCTCACCCACACTTGCACTGCTACAAGGGGCATCCCGAACGGAGAAACATGTAAAACGGTGCTAACTGGGGCATCCCAAAATTCACATCCACAGCTACACTGCTACAAGGGGCATCCCTCAATGCTCACCCACAATTGTACTGGCACGAGGCGCATCCTGAACTGCTCACCCAGAATTGGACTGCTACAAGGGGCATCCCGAATGGGGGAACCATGTAAAATGGTGCTAACTGGGGCATCCCAAATAGTAAAAACTGTGTGCCATTGGACCGGGAAAGAAGTGGGGGGTCTCACACAGCGGGGCATCCCGATTTTGGATGCCCCGGGGGCAATGGGTTGGATACAATGCAGGAGCCCGATATGCTGCTACATGGGGCATCCCGAATGGGGGAACCATGTAAAATGGTGCTAACTGGGGCATCCCAAAATTCACATCCACAGCTAGACTGCTACAAAGGGCATCCCTCAATGCTCACCCACAATTGTACTGGCACGAGGCACATCCTAAACTGCTCACCCACACTTGCACTGCTACAAGGGGCATCCCGAACGGAGAAACATGTAAAACGGTGCTAACTGGGGCATCCCAAAATTCACATCCACAGCTAGACTGCTACAAAGGGCATCCCTAAATGCTCACCCACAATTGTACTGGCACGAGGCGCATCCTAAACTGCTCACCCACACTTGCACTGCTACAAGGGGCATCCCGAACGGAGAAACATGTAAAACGGTGCTAACTGGGGCATCCCAAAATTCACATCCACAGCTACACTGCTACAAGGGGCATCCCTCAATGCTCCACCACAATTGTACTGGCACGAGGGGCATCCTAAACTGCTCACCCAGAATTGGACTGCTACAAAGGGCATCCCGAATGGGGGAACCATGTAAAATGGTGCTAACTGGGGCATCCCAAATAGTGAAAACCGTGAGCCATTGGACCGGGAAAGAAGTGGGGGGTCTCACACAGCGGGGCATCCCGATTTTGGATGCCCCGGGGGCAATGGGTTGGATACAATGCAGGAGCCCGATATGCTGCTACATGGGGCATCCCAAATGGGGGAAACATGAAAAATGGTGCTAACTGGGGCATCCCAAAATTCACATCCACAGCTAGACTGCTACAAAGGGCATCCCTCAATGCTCACCCACAATTGTACTGGCACGAGGCACATCCTAAACTGCTCACCCACACTTGCACTGCTACAAGGGGCATCCCGAACGGAGAAACATGTAAAACGGTGCTAACTGGGGCATCCCAAAATTCACATCCACAGCTACACTGCTACAAGGGCATCCCTCAATGCTCACCCACAATTGTACTGGCACGAGGCGCATCCTAAACTGCTCACCCAGAATTGGACTGCTACAAGGGGCATCCCGAATGGGGGAACCATGTAAAATGGTGCTAACTGGGGCATCCCAAATAGTGAAAACTATGTGCCATTGGACCGGGAAAGAAGTGGGGGTCTCACACAGCGGGGCATCCTGATTTGGATGTCCCGGGGGCAATGGGTTGGATACAATGCAGGAGCCCGGTATGCTGCTACATGGGGCATCCCAAATGTGGGAAACATGAAAAATGGTGCTAACTGGGGCATCCCAAAATTCACATCCACAGCTAGACTGCTACAAGGGGCATCCCGAACGGAGAAACATGTAAAACGGTGCTAACTGGGGCATCCCAAAATTAACATCCACAGCTACACTGCTACAAGGGGCATCCCTCAATGCTCACCCACAATTGTACTGGCACGAGGGGCATCCTAAACTGCTCACCCAGAATTGGACTGCTACAAGGGGCATCCCGAATGGGGGAACCATGTAAAATGGTGCTAACTGGGGCATCCCAAATAGTGAAAACCGTGAGCCATTGGACCGGGAAAGAAGTGGGGGGTCTGACACAGCGGGGCATCCCGATTTTGGATGTCCCGGGGGCAATGGGTTGGATACAATGCAGGAGCCCGATATGCTGCTACATGGGGCATCCCAAATGGGGGAAACATGAAAAATGGTGCTAACTGGGGCATCCCAAAATTCACATCCACAGCTAGACTGCTACAAAGGGCATCCCTCAATGCTCACCCACAATTGTACTGGCACGAGGCACATCCTAAACTGCTCACCCACACTTGCACTGCTACAAGGGGCATCCCGAACGGAGAAACATGTAAAACGGTGCTAACTGGGGCATCCCAAAATTCACATGCACAGCTACACTGCTACAAGGGGCATCCCTCAATGCTCACCCACAATTGTACTGGCACGAGGCGCATCCTAAACTGCTCACCCAGAATTGGACTGCTACAAGGGGCATCCCGAATGGGGGAACCATGTAAAATGGTGCTAACTGGGGCATCCCAAATAGTGAAAACCGTGAGCCATTGGACCGGGAAAGAAGTGGGGGGTCTCACACAGCGGGGCATCCCGATTTTGGATGCCCCGGGGGCAATGGGTTGGATACAATGCAGGAGCCCGATATGCTGCTACATGGGGCATCCCAAATGAGGTAAACATGAAAAATGGTGCTAACTGGGGCATCCCAAAATTCACATCCACAGCTAGACTGCTACAAAGGGCATCCCTCAATGCTCACCCACAATTGTACTGGCACGAGGCACATCCTAAACTGCTCACCCACACTTGCACTGCTACAAGGGGCATCCCGAACGGAGAAACATGTAAAACGGTGCTAACTGGGGCATCCCAAAATTCACATGCACAGCTACACTGCTACAAGGGGCATCCCTCAATGCTCACCCACAATTGTACTGGCACGAGGCGCATCCTAAACTGCTCACCCAGAATTGGACTGCTACAAGGGGCATCCCGAATGGGGGAACCATGTAAAATGGTGCTAACTGGGGCATCCCAAATAGTAAAAACCGTGTGCCATTGGACCGGGAAAGAAGTGGGGGGGTCTCACACAGCGGGGCATCCCGATTTTGGATGCCCCGGGGGCAATGGGTTGGATACAATGCAGGAGCCCGATATGCTGCTACATGGGGCATCCCAAATGGGGGAAACATGAAAAATGGTGCTAACTGGGGCATCCCAAAATTCACATCCACAGCTAGACTGCTACAAGGGGCATCCCGAACGGAGAAACATGTAAAATGGTGCTAACTGGGGCATCCCAAAATTCACATCCACAGCTACACTGCTACAAGGGGCATCCCTCAATGCTCACCCACAATTGTACTGGCACGAGGCGCATCCTAAACTGCTCACCCAGAATTGGACTGCTACAAGGGGCATCCCAAATGGGGGAACCATGTAAAATGGTGCTAACTGGGGCATCATGAAAACCGCGTGCCATTGGACCGGGAAAGAAGTGGGGAGTCTCACACAGCAGGGCATCCCGATTTTGGATGCCCCGGGGCAATGGGTTGGATACAATGCAGGAGCCTGACATGCTGGCGCGGCCCTTGAAGTCGAGTTAGCTGTGTCAAATGTGTAAGTATGACCCTAACAGAAACTGTGACAATGCTTCCAATAGCAACCAAACAGGCTTTACACCTTACTGAATGATGAAGCTTAATGGTTGTCAACGGCAACAACCCCCCCCCCCCCCCCACTATCATTCTGAGATGTGAACCACAAGTCCCAGCAACACATTTGTCATGTAGAAAGCCGATGTTTATATTGTAAGAGCAAACATCACACGAAACCTTCCTTCATGGCTTCTCCCCCGTGACTGGAACAGCGAGCTGACCTCTATGTCCCCACAGCGGCAGCCATATTGCTGGAGCCAAGTCGTGTTTATGCAAAGGCAACGCTGGCTCCAGGAACATGGCTGCCCCTTGTCGCAGCTATCTGTTGGCCATTTTTTTCCTGCTGTGCCCCTTTGTAAAATGAAAGGCAGAGAGCTGTGGTGTTTTAATAAATAGTTTCTGTGTCGGGGATGGGACTTATATGTCACTGCAAGCTCTACAACCAACGATTTATGAGCTAGAGCCGATGATGAGCGGCGAAACGTTCCCTCACAGCAGCGAGAGCCGCCGGCACTGGCGTCTCCTGGCGTGCTGACGTCACCCACCGCATCTCGGCCACGCCTAGCCTCCCTCTGTGTATTATGCTCATAGACAGTAACGGGTTAGGGTCAAATAGCAGCTCGAAACCCTGTCTAGCAGGGGTCACCCGGTGGCGCAGCTTGCTAATGCTGTGCGCTTGGCTAGCTGGTAAGGCGCCGGGTTCATGGGTTCGAATCCTAACTGGATGTAATCGAGCCCCTGGACGCGGCACCATCAGGTTGGCCCCGCCCTTTTTTTTTTTTTTTTTGCCAAATTCTTACCCAAACGTTAGAAATCATTAGGATTTTTATAACTTACATTTTATTTCGTTTTTTAATATTTTTTTTATTCTTTTTTTGCCTAAAAAAATGACTGCTCAACATGCCCCAGGACCCGTTTAAGCAAATTAGGAGAATAAAAAGTACCTTCCAAGCTCCTGCTAGGCATCGCATTAGTTTCATTTCGTGGCCGCCATCTTAAATTTCTGCTTACATGGTCAGCGAGCGGCGCTTCCCTGCACCAAACGGTGGTGCTACTGCACATGTAAAGCGGTGCCAACTGGGGCATCCCAAAATGCACATCCACAACTACACTGCTTCAAAGGGCATCCCAAACGGGGGAAACATGTAAAAGGGTGCTAACTGGGGCATCCCATAATTCACATCCACAGCTACACTGCTACAAGGAGCATCCCTAAATGCTCACCCACAATTGCATTGCTACATGGGGCATCCCAAATGGGGGAAACATGAAAAATGGTGCTAACTGGGGCATCCCAAATGGGGGAAACATGAAAAATGGTGCTAACTGGGGCATCCCAAAATTCACATCCACAGCTAGACTGCTACAAGGGGCATCCCGAACGGAGAAACATGTAAAATGGTGCTAACTGGGGCATCCCAAAATTCACATCCACAGCTAGACTGCTACAAAGGGCATCCCTAAATGCTCACCCACAATTGTACTGGCACGAGGCGCATCCTAAACTGCTCACCCACACTGCTACAAGGGGCATCCCGAACGGAGAAACATGTAAAACGGTGCTAACTGGGGCATCCCAAATAGTGAAAACCGTGTGCCATTGGACCGGGAAAGAAGTGAGGGTCTCACACGGTGGGGCATCCCGATTTTGGATGCCCCGGGGGGGGGAATCAATCAGCCCAGGAATTTTATTAGATGGGTGTTGGTCCACTTTAAGGCCCCATAGTGCTGGGTGATTTTTCTATCGCCGGCAATGGGTTGGATACAATGCAGGAGCCTGACATGCTGGCGCGGCCCTTGAAGTCGAGTTAGCTGTGTCAAATGTGTAAGTATGACCCTAACAGACACCTGAAACTGTGACAATGCTTCCAATAGCAACCAAACAGGCTTTACACCGCACTGAATGATGAAGCTTAATGGTTGTCAAGGGCAACAACCCCCCCACTACCATTCTGAGATGTGAACCACAAGTCCCAGCGTGCTCCCTTTTCAGTTACTTTATGTTCGAACCTGCTTAGACAGTAACAGCAACACATTTGTCATGTAGAAAGCCGATGTTTATATTGTAAGAGCAAACATCACACGAACCCTTCCTTCATTGCTTCACCCCTGTGACTGTAACAGCGAGCTGACCTCTATGTCTCCACAGCGGCAGCCATATTGCTGGAGCCAAGTCCTGTTTATGCAAAGGCAATGCTGGCTCCAGGAAAATGTCTGCCCCTTGTCGCAGCTATCTGTTGCCATTTCTTTCCAGCAACGGGTTACATAAATGTGCACCTTTGTAAAATGAAAGGCAGAGAGCTGTGGTGTTTTAATAAATAGTATTCTTAGTATACAGTATGTCCTGCTCCAGATAAATTACTTACACTTGGGGTTCTCCTCCGCCAGATGGCGCTGCACTGCAGAGACATGCAAAAACAGGCTCCTCCCGGCCCCTCAAATACCCAGGGACCTCCCACAAATCCCCAGATTTCTCTGCAGTGCTGACTGCGAAAAGTATCACTCTCTCGCAGGTGAGCGGGGCTATTAAAGTCTGCGGCCCTGTGGACTATTCCCACCCGTCCTCTTTGTGATGATGTGCCTCCCAGCCTGGGCTGCGCTGGTCGGGTGAAGGTAGGCAGCACCATGCGTGCTTATGGAGCCATGCTCCACCGCAGTCCCTCACCAAGGGATAGGCGGTATAGGCTGATGGTGAGCCTCTATGGGATGCCCCTCCCGCATTATTGCCCCATGCCCCGTGTAGCGGTGGGCCCTGTACAAAGGTCCGCCATCCTCCCTTGTTTCCCCGTAGCTCGGAGGGAAAGAAAAGGGGGGGGTGTGTGTACAGGAGCGCCATCTAGCGGTCACTTTAAGGGGCTGCAACCCCACTCTACTGTATATCCATATACTGCTTGATATTTTGCAATGTTATTTTGTACAGCACCTGTGATCCCTTTCCTCAATTAAAATCCCTTTTTTGCAATTCAAATTGTGGAAGTTCATCTTCTTCAAATCCATTTTAGCCAGTGGGTCAAGCCGGGAGGTCAGAGACGGCAGGGTATCCAGAGGGGCAGGCAGGTTCGTAGTCAGACAAAGCAGAGGTCAGTACAGGCAGCAGACAGGGATGGTCGATCAAGCCGAGTCAGGATCAGATAACAACTAACAGAATCACACCCTAATCACAAGCGACTATCACAGGCACTGAGTGCTGGGCTGACTCCATATTTATTTGGGAATCGACCAATGGCCCCCCTGGGGGGGGAGTGTATGTGCTGATTGGTGTAACTTACAACACTGTGAGTGATTGGAGGCACTATCCAGGGGCTGGTCAGTCTTAGCTGCAAGGCTGATCAGCCCCTGATTCCCATCAGGTGTGTAGCACTCTGCGCTGCCTGCCACTCACAGCACAGCACCTCCTAGTGGCGAAATTTACAGACTGCGGGACGCGCGCCTGCACAGCTAGAGAGGGGCGAGGGAGGCTGCCAGAGTGACGCGCCGCGCTCCCAGCTGCAGGAGTGCTGCGTCGCCCCGCGGACGCTCGCCGCCGGCCCCCTGGCAGAGGTAAGTTCCTTACAGTATGATTCCAGTGGGGCTCAGCTCTGGAGACACAGTAAGTATGATTCCAGTGGGGCTCAGCTCTGGAGATACAGTAAGTATGATTCCAGTGGGGCTTAGATCTGGGGATACAGTAAGTATGATGCCAGGGGGGCTCAGCTCTGGAGATACAGTAAGTATGATTCCAGTGGGGCTCAGCTCTGGAGATACAGTAAGTATGATTCCAGTGGGGCTTAGATCTGGGGATACAGTAAGTATGATGCCAGGGGGGCTCAGCTCTGGAGATACAGTAAGTATGATTCCAGTGGGGCTCAGCTCTGGAGATACAGTAAGTATGATTCCAGTGGGGCTTAGATAAGTATGATTCCAGTGTGGCTTAGATCTGGGGATACAGTAAGTATGATTCCAGTGTGGCTTAGATCTGGGGATACAGTAAGTATGATTCCAGTGTGGCTTAGATCTGGGGATACAGTAAGTATGATGCCAGTGTGGCTCATCTCTGGAGATACAGTAAATATGATTCCAGTGTGGCTCAGCTCAGGAGATACAGTAAGTATTATTCCAGTGTGGCTTAGATCTGGAGATACAGCAAGTATGATTCCAGTGTGGCTCAGCTCTGGAGATACAGTAAGTATGATGCCAGTGTGGCTTAGATCTGGTGATACAGTAAGTATGATGCCAGTGTGGCTCAGCTCTGGGGATACAGTAAGTATGATTCCAGTGTGGCTCAGCTCTGGAGATACAGTATGATTCAAGTGTTGCTCAGCTCTGGAGATACAGTAAGTATGATTCTAGTGTGGCTTAGATCTGGAGATACAGTAAGTATGATTCCAGTGTGGCTTAGATCTGGAGATACAGTAAGTATGATTCCAGTGTGGCTTAGATCTGGAGATACAGTAAGTATGATGCCAGTGTGGCTCAGCTCTGGTGATACAGTAAGTATGATTCCAGTGTGGCTTAGATCTGGAGATACAGTAAGTATGATTACAGTGTGGCTCAGCTCTGGAGATACAGTAAGTATGATTACAGTGTATCTTAGATCTGGAGATACAGTAAGTATGATTCCAGTGGGGCTTAGATCTGGGGATACAGTAAGTATGATTACAGTGTGGCTCAGCTCTGGAGATACAGTAAGTATGATTACAGTGTGGCTCAGCTCTGGAGATACAGTAAGTATGATTCCAGTGTGGCTTAGATCTGGAGATACAGTAAGTATGATTCCAGTGTGGCTTAGATCTGGAGATACAGTAAGTATGATTCCAGTGTGGCTCAGCTCTGGAGATACAGTAAGTATGATTCCAGTGTGGCTCAGCTCTGGAGATACAGTAAGTATGATTCCAGTGTGGCTCAGCTCTGGAGATACAGTAAGTATTATTCCAGTGTGGCTTAGATCTGGTGATACAGTAAGTATGATTCCAGTATGGCTCAGCTCTGGAGATACAGTAAGTATGATTCCAGTGTGGCTTAGATCTGGTGATACAGTAAGTATGATGCCAGTGTGGCTCAGCTCTGGAGATACAGTATGATTCCAGTGTTGCTCAGCTCTGGAGATACAGTAAGTATGATTCCAGTGTGGCTCAGCTCTGGAGATACAGTATGATTCCAGTGTTGCTCAGCTCTGGAGATACAGTAAGTATGATTACAGTGTGGCTTAGATCTGGATATACAGTAAGTATGATTCCAGTGTGGCTCAGCTCTGGAGATACAGTAAGTATGATTACAGTGTGGCTTAGATCTGGATATACAGTAAGTATGATTCCAGTGTGGCTTAGATCTGGAGATACAGTAAGTATGATTCCAGTGTGGCTTAGATCTGGAGATACAGTAAGTATGATTCCAGTGTGGCTCAGCTCTGGAGATACAGTAAGTATGATTCCAGTGTGGCTCAGCTCTGGAGATACAGTAAGTATGATTCCAGTGTGGCTCAGCTCTGGAGATACAGTAAGTATGATTCCAGTGTGGCTTAGATCTGGAGATACAGTATGATTCCAGTGTTGCTCAGCTCTGGAGATACAGTAAGTATGATTACAGTGTGGCTTAGATCTGGATATACAGTAAGTATGATTCCAGTGTGGCTCAGCTCTGGAGATACAGTAAGTATGATTACAGTGTGGCTTAGATCTGGATATACAGTAAGTATGATTCCAGTGTGGCTTAGATCTGGAGATACAGTAAGTATGATTCCAGTGTGGCTTAGATCTGGAGATACAGTAAGTATGATTCCAGTGTGGCTCAGCTCTGGAGATACAGTAAGTATGATTCCAGTGTGGCTCAGCTCTGGAGATACAGTAAGTATGATTCCAGTGTGGCTCAGCTCTGGAGATACAGTAAGTATGATTCCAGTGTGGCTTAGATCTGGATATACAGTAAGTATGATTCCAGTGTGGCTCAGCTCTGGAGATACAGTAAGTATGATTCCAGTGTGGCTCAGCTCTGGAGATACAGTAAGTATGATTCCAGTGTGGCTCAGCTCTGGAGATACAGTAAGTATGATTCCAGTGTGGCTCAGCTCTGGAGATACAGTAAGTATGATTCCAGTGTGGCTCAGCTCTGGAGATACAGTAAGTATGATTCCAGTGTGGCTTAGATCTGGAGATACAGTAAGTATGATTCCAGTGTGGCTCAGCTCTGGAGATACAGTAAGTATGATTCCAGTGTGGCTTAGATCTGGAGATACAGTAAGTATGATTCCAGTGTGGCTCAGCTCTGGAGATACAGTAAGTATGATTCCAGTGTGGCTCAGCTCTGGAGATACAGTAAGTATGATTCCAGTGTGGCTCAGCTCTGGAGATACAGTAAGTATGATTCCAGTGTGGCTCAGCTCTGGGGATACAGTAAGTATGATTCCAGTGTGGCTTAGATCTGGAGATACAGTAAGTATGATTCCAGTGTGGCTTAGATCTGGAGATACAGTAAGTATGATTCCAGTGTGGCTTAGATCTGGAGATACAGTAAGTATGATTCCAGTGTGGCTTAGATCTGGGGATACAGTAAGTATGATTCCAGTGTGGCTCAGCTCTGGAGATACAGCAAGTATGATGCCAGTGTGGCTCAGCTCTGGGGATACAGTAAGTATGATTCCAGTGTGGCTTAGATCTGGAGATACAGTAAGTATGATTCCAGTGTGGCTTAGATCTGGAGATACAGTAAGTATGATGCCAGTGTTACTTAGATCTGGGGATACAGTAAGTATGATTCCAGTGTGGCTTAGATCTGGAGATACAGTAAGTATGATTACAGTGTGGCTCAGCTCTGGAGATACAGTAAGTATGATTACAGTGTATCTTAGATCTGGAGATACAGTAAGTATGATAACAGTGTGGCTTAGATCTGGAGATACAGTAAGTATGATTCCAGTGGGGCTTAGATCTGGGGATACAGTAAGTATGATTCCAGTGTGGCTTAGATCTGGAGATACAGTAAGTATGATTACAGTGTGGCTCAGCTCTGGAGATACAGTAAGTATGATTCCAGTGTGGCTTAGATCTGGAGATACAGTAAGTATGATTCCAGTGTGGCTTAGATCTGGAGATACAGTAAGTATGATTCCAGTGTGGCTCAGCTCTGGAGATACAGTAAGTATGATTCCAGTGTGGCTCAGCTCTGGAGATACAGTAAGTATGATTCCAGTGTTGCTCAGCTCTGGAGATACAGTAAGTATGATTCCAGTATGGCTCAGCTCTGGAGATACAGTAAGTATGATTCCAGTGTGGCTTAGATCTGGTGATACAGTAAGTATGATGCCAGTGTGGCTCAGCTCTGGGGATACAGTAAGTATGATTCCAGTGTGGCTCAGCTCTGGAGATACAGTATGATTCAAGTGTTTCTCAGCTCTGGAGATACAGTAAGTATGATTCCAGTATGGCTCAGCTCTGGAGATACAGTAAGTATGACTCCAGTGTGGCTTAGATCTGGAGATACAGTAAGTATGATTCCAGTGTGGCTTAGATCTGGAGATACAGTAAGTATGATGCCAGTGTTACTTAGATCTGGGGATACAGTAAGTATGATTCCAGTGTGGCTTAGATCTGGAGATACAGTAAGTATGATTCCAGTGTGGCTCAGCTCTGGAGATACAGTAAGTATGATTCCAGTGTGACTCAGCTCTGGAGATACAGTAAATATGATTCCAGTGTGGCTCAGCTCTGGAGATACAGTAAGTATTATTCCAGTGTGGCTTAGATCTGGAGATACAGTAAGTATGATTCCAGTGTGGCTCAGCTCTGGAGATACAGTAAGTATGATTCCAGTGTTGCTCAGCTCTGGAGATACAGTAAGTATGATTCCAGTATGGCTCAGCTCTGGAGATACAGTAAGTATGATTCCAGTGTGGCTTAGATCTGGTGATACAGTAAGTATGATGCCAGTGTGGCTCAGCTCTGGGGATACAGTAAGTATGATTCCAGTGTGGCTCAGCTCTGGAGATACAGTAAGTATGATGCCAGTGTTACTTAGATCTGGGGATACAGTAAGTATAATTCCAGTGTGGCTTAGATCTGGAGATACAGTAAGTATGATGCCAGTGTGGCTCAGCTCTGGGGATACAGTAAGTATGATTCCAGTGTGGCTCAGCTCTGGAGATACAGTATGATTCAAGTGTTTCTCAGCTCTGGAGATACAGTAAGTATGATTCCAGTATGGCTCAGCTCTGGAGATACAGTAAGTATGATTCCAGTGTGGCTTAGATCTGGAGATACAGTAAGTATGATTCCAGTGTTGCTCAGCTCTGGAGATACAGTAAGTATGATTCCAGTGTGGCTTAGATCTGGTGATACAGTAAGTATGATGCCAGTGTGGCTCAGCTCTGGGGATACAGTAAGTATGATTCCAGTATGGCTCAGCTCTGGAGATACAGTAAGTATGATTCCAGTGTGGCTTAGATCTGGTGATACAGTAAGTATGATGCCAGTGTGGCTCAGCTCTGGGGATACAGTAAGTATGATTCCAGTGTGGCTCAGCTCTGGAGATACAGTACGTATGATGCCAGTGTTACTTAGATCTGGGGATACAGTAAGTATGATTCCAGTGTGGCTTAGATCTGGAGATACAGTAAGTATGATTCCAGTGTGGCTCAGCTCTGGAGATACAGTAAGTATGATTCCAGTGTGACTCAGCTCTGGAGATACAGTAAGTATGATTCCAGTGTGGCTCAGCTCTGGAGATACAGTAAGTATGATTCCAGTGTGGCTCAGCTCTGGAGATACAGTAAATATGATTCCAGTGTGGCTCAGCTCTGGAGATACAGTAAGTATTATTCCAGTGTGGCTTAGATCTGGAGATACAGTAAGTATGATTCCAGTGTGGCTCAGCTCTGGAGATACAGTAAGTATGATTCCAGTGTTGCTCAGCTCTGGAGATACAGTAAGTATGATTCCAGTATGGCTCAGCTCTGGAGATACAGTAAGTATGATTCCAGTGTGGCTTAGATCTGGTGATACAGTAAGTATGATGCCAGTGTGGCTCAGCTCTGGGGATACAGTAAGTATGATTCCAGTGTGGCTCAGCTCTGGAGATACAGTAAGTATGATGCCAGTGTTACTTAGATCTGGGGATACAGTAAGTATGATTCCAGTGTGGCTTAGATCTGGAGATACAGTAAGTATGATGCCAGTGTGGCTCAGCTCTGGGGATACAGTAAGTATGATTCCAGTGTTGCTCAGCTCTGGAGATACAGTAAGTATGATTCCAGTATGGCTCAGCTCTGGAGATACAGTAAGTATGATTCCAGTGTGGCTTAGATCTGGTGATACAGTAAGTATGATGCCAGTGTGGCTCAGCTCTGGGGATACAGTAAGTATGATTCCAGTGTGGCTCAGCTCTGGAGATACAGTAAGTATGATGCCAGTGTTACTTAGATCTGGGGATACAGTAAGTATGATTCCAGTGTGGCTTAGATCTGGAGATACAGTAAGTATGATTCCAGTGTGGCTCAGCTCTGGAGATACAGTAAGTATGATTCCAGTGTGGCTCAGCTCTGGAGATACAGTAAATATGATTCCAGTGTGGCTCAGCTCTGGAGATACAGTAAGTATTATTCCAGTGTGGCTTAGATCTGGAGATACAGTAAGTATGATTCCAGTGTGGCTCAGCTCTGGAGATACAGTAAGTATGATTCCAGTGTTGCTCAGCTCTGGAGATACAGTAAGTATTCTGACTCAGAAGGTTGTGATAGCGATTCTTTCCCTTGTAAGAGCAGTGCCAACCCGTGAAAGTTAGAGAAACGCTGGGGACGATCCTTATCAGATAGCTGAACTCACCAAATACTGTGTTCATCCACAAAGCCGATTTATTCAGTCCATCACAACAGTGGGATACAGCAAAATGAATGGATTTCAGTATCATGCGGCGGTCAAAAGATGATGCTTTGATCAGAGTAGCATGCAGGTTAACATGTGTGTCTCATAAGGCAGAAAGGCAATGAGCAATAAACCAGGAAATGCTCCCTGGAGAAGATGGGAGTGGTTTAGATGAGTCATAGCTCTGACCTCTGACATACATACAAGTGCAATACATAAAAACGACCAAAGGTGGCAGCATAACTGACTATAGAAATGTCCATAGAACAGCAATACAGGAATTAACTATATAGATACCATACATAATTATGAAATATTAACTGTGTAACAGCACACTCCCCGTCTGGCATTGAAAAATGTCACTATTTAAACCATAACGGTAGTTATGCAATGCAAATGAATAACAGTGAATTTGCTTGAAATCTTGAAAACCTGAAAAACATAAAGAGAACATGCAAAAATGCAACAACTATAATGCAAGACTTCAACTTCTTTTCTTGACGTAGTAGGCAAGATCCAGCAGTCTATGCAAGAAAGTTCATTCTCCAAAAGGCAAGAGTACAATAAGTTCCGTGATAGGTCTGATGAAGGTCTTTACAGTCCCTTGTCTTGCAACCTTCACTTCCACTTTGCGGACCTTACCATCATCACTAGGAACGCTCTTTATAATAAGTCCCACAGGCCATTCAATCCGCTCAGCTTGTTGGTCCTTGAGCAGAACGAAATCTCCAACTTGTATGTTAGTGTTCATACGTTGCCATTTTCTGCGACCTTGCAAAGTAGAAAGATACTCCATCTTCCAATGATTCCAGAAGCAGTTGGCGAGGTGTTGTACTCGCTTCCACTGATCATAGCACAGATTTCCTGATTTAAAGTTTCCAGGTGGAACAGGAACAGTCCCAAGCTTCTGGGTAAGCAGAGTAGCTGGAGTAAGGATGGTTGGGTTCTCTGGGTCTGTAGACACTGGAACAAGTGGTCTGGAGTTGATTATGGCAGATGCTTCTGCTAGGAAGGTTGTTAGAACCTCGTGGGTAAGTCCTGCGGAATTCAAATCCATAAGCATAGAGTCCAGTATTTTACGTGTGATGCCTATCATTCTCTCCCAAGAGCCACCCATGTGGGAAGAGTGAGGAGGATTGAATATCCATGTACACCCCTTTTCAGCTAAAAGGTCTTGGATTGGCCTAGAGTTGAGCTGTAACTCTCGACAGGCACCAACGAAATTAGTTCCACAGTCGGACCTTAGTGTTTTGACTGGTCCTCTGATTGCAAGAAATCGTCTAAAGGCATTGATGAAGCTTGAGGCATCCATAGACTCTATCACTTCAATGTGTACTGCACGCACACTCATGCAAGTGAACAGCACTGCCCATCTCTTGCTGTTTGCTTGGCCACCTCGAGTTCTACGAGCTGTTACTGTCCATGGTCCAAAGACATCTAGACCGACATGAGTGAACGGCGGGTCAGTACTCAACCGGTCAGTTGGCAAATCTGACATTTGCTGTAGCTGATGTTTACCTCTTAGTTTATGGCAGTGAACACAGTTGTGCAGTGTGGCTGCAATTTGTCTCTTTGCTCCTATAATCCAAAGGCCTGCAGCTCTTATGGCACCCTCTGTGAAGTGTCTACCTTGGTGCTTAACCCCTTCATGGTAGTGCCGTATAAGGAGAGTGGTAATGTGGTGGCGAGCAGGTATAATGAGAGGATTTCGCTCTTGTCCTCCTAGCTCGGCCTTGTTCAAGCGTCCACCAACTCTTAACATGCCATCATTATCAATGAATGGGTTCAGATTAGCAATGGGACTATTTTTTGGAATGTCCCTCTTGTCAAGGATACATTTGATTTCTGAGCCAAAGACTTCCTGCTGTACAATGCGCATTATGATCATTTCACCTTCAGCAATGTTGTTTGCAGAAAGAAGCTTTTGAGACATGTGCCAACCTTGACATTGGATATCAGTGGGCTTTGTGTGGAAGCAGCGAGCAATGTGAACTAACCTTGCGATGGTGCGTACAAGTCTTGTCCACTTAGAAAAACGTTCAAAGCGATGGCAGCCCAAGCCAAGTCCTTGCTTAGTATGGGTGATGAGGGTTTTAACTTCTGGACGAATCTCTGGATCTTTGTCAGGTTCTAGAAGACTGAAGACATCAGTTGTGGTCTCGTCTGGATCATCCAGCAGGAATTCAGGACCTGTTATCCAAGAAGAATTAGCAAAGGCAATTGCAGACACTGGCCTGGTGGCATGATCTGCAGGATTAATTTCAGATGGGACATAATGCCATTGTTCAGGCCTAGATGATTTCCTGATTCTTTCTACACGGTTACTGACATACACATAGAAACGTTTAGTCTGGTTGTATATGTAGCCCAGGACAACTTTGCTGTCTGTGTAGAATTTGGTGTCATCTATCTGAATGTCTAGCTCACGCATTATGAAATCAGCAATTTCTACAGCCAATACAGTCCCACAAAGTTCAAGCCTAGGAATTGTGTGCTCAGGTTTAGGTGCTAACTTAGCCTTCCCAAAGAGAAACCCTATGTGAGTTTGATTGGAGGAGTCTCTTACCTTGAGGTAGGCAACAGCTGCTATGGCCTCAGTAGATGCATCCGAGAAGATGTGCAGCTCCTTCCTCTGACTCGTAGCAAGGGAAGTTAAAGTGTAGCAGCGCAGTATACAGATTTCATTTAAGGCATGTAGAGATTTTCTCCAGGACTCCCACTTTGAAAGCTTGTCTGTTGGCAGCGGAGCGTCCCAATCTTTAATCGTCTCTGAGAACTGTCTAAGCAAGGATTTCCCTTGTATGGTGATGGGAGCCACAAATCCCAGTGGATCGTATAGACTGTTCACCACTGATAGCACACCACGCTTAGTGAATGGCTTGTCTGTAGAGCTGACTTGAAAACCGAAGGTGTCCTTTAATAAGTCCCACCGTAGGCCTAGACTTCTCTGTACAGGTGGCATGTCCATCCCCAGGTTTAGGTCTTTAAACCCTGGGGCGTGATCGCCAGGTTGAAAGGCTTTCATAACAGCAACACTATTTGAAGCAATCTTGTGTAGCCTGAGGTTAGCCTCAGATAGCATACCTTGTGTTCTTTGAAGCAGATCTATAGCTTCTTCCTCTGTAGGTAAAGATTTAAGTCCATCATCAACATAAAAGTCTCTCTCAATGAAGTGTCGAGTGTCTGTTCCATACTCTTTCTCTCCACTAAGAGCAGTCCTTTGTAAACCGTATGTTGCAACAGCGGGTGAGGGGCTATTTCCAAAAACATGTACCTTCATGCGATATTCCATAATCTCATCGTCCATGTTGTTGTTAAGGTGCCACACAAACCTTAGGAAATTTCTATGGTCTTCACGTACAATGAAGCAATGAAACATTTGCTCAATGTCGGCAGTTATTGCAACTGGCTCTCTTCTAAACCTCATAAGTACACCTACAAGGTTGTTGGTTAGGTTAGGACCCGTGAGAAGAACATCATTCAGGAAAATGCCTTGATACTTAGCGCTGGAATCAAATACTACCCTGATTTGTTTAGGCTTACGTGGGTGGTACACTCCGAAGAAAGGTAGATACCAGCACTCATCTTGTTCTTGAAGTGGTGGCGCTGGCTCGGCATGATCATTGTCAAAAATCCTTTTCATAAAGGCGATGAAATGTTCCTTCATTTCTGGCCTGTTCTTTAGGGTACGTTGCAATGAGTTAAACCTGGATAGAGCCTGTTCACGATTGGTTGGGAGTTTGGCCCTTGCAGCACGAAGAGGCAGTGGCGCAACCCAGCTGTTAGACTCATCCTGGAAGAATTCTTTGTCCATTATTTTGATGAACTCTCTGTCTTCAACTGACAAGGCTATTTTGTCGTCATCACTTGCAGTACTAAACACTGCAGTACCTAGGTTGTCGTCAAGAGTAACCTGTCTTACTTGGAGGATGTCAAGAGGCTTCTCCTTCACTTCATAATGGTGAGGGCATCGCTTGAAGTGGGATGCATGTCCGTTTCCCAACACGTAAGTTTTGAAGGAGTGGATCTCTGATGACACACAAGTCCTGTTCAAGCATACATCGCCCACTATTACCCAGCCTAGGTCAAGTCTTTGTGCGTAAGGAGCGTCATCTGGCCCATTACATTGTTCGCGTACTTTATGCACTCTAAGAATGTCTCTTCCTAGTAGGATCAAAATTTCAGCACTCATGTCTATTGCAGGAATCTCATTAACCAGGTGTCTTAAGTGAGGATGGTGATATGCAGCTTCTGGAGTGGGAATTTCCTCCCTTTCATCTGGTATCTGGTCACACTCGACTAAGGTTGGTAGGAGTATGCCCTCCCCCTCCTTGATATGAGAGACCATGAACCCGTCGACTCTTCTGCCAAAAGTCTCTATACGACCAGAACAGGTTCTGAGAGTATACGGTGTGGCGTGACCCTCTATGCCGAAAACATCAAAGAATTTGGGCTTCACCAGGGATCTGTTGCTCTGTTCATCTATTATGGCATACATCCTGACGGCCCTCTCTGGATAGTCCTTTGGGTATATGTTCACTAGGCAAACCTTGGCGCAGCATTTGTGATCCAAACCCTCACCACAGACTTCTGTGCATGAAGAAGAAACATTATCCTTCTGTGGAACAGGGCCTCGTTGCTCCCCGCCATGATTTGAGGTAGGGATGGAGGTAGGTAGCTGCTGTGGGTTGTCAGGGAGTGGACCAGGATGCATAACTGTAACATGTCTGTCGCTACCACATTCTGTACACTTGATAACAGCCTTACAGTCTTTAGCGAGATGGGTATATGAAGCACAGCACTTGAAGCATATTCCAAGTTTCTGGAGAATCTCCCTGCGCTCATGTAAAGTCTTTGCCCTAAGCCCACGACATTTCTTAAGGGGGTGAGGCTTCTTGTGAATTGGACACTGACGATTAGGGTCTTTATCTTTATCATCAGCAACACCTCTATCACTAGGTGTACTAATGGTGGGTGAGATGTCTGTTCTCTTGACAGATATTGCTCTATTAAAGTCTCTACGTTTAGTTAGCACATAATCATACCTTGTTGATGATACAGCAGGCAAGGTGGTTTCACTGAAGCTGAAGCTGGGATCGTTTCTCATCCAGGCTTGGTCACTAATGAACCTGCAAAGGAATGAGAATGGAGGAAAGGATACGTTATTGTCTCTTTTGTACCTTGATCCTTGTTGTGCCCACTTCTCTTGCAAGCTGTATGGCAATTTAGATACCACTGGGTTGACACCATGAGCGGTGTCCAGGAAGCTTAGTCCAGGTAGACGTGGGTCTGTCTTTGCCAACTCTAGTTCCATGAGGAGGTCACTTAGATCTTGGAGCTTGCGATAGTCTTTGTTTCCTAATTTTGGGAAGGTTTGCAATCTTTTGAATAGAGCACTTTCTATGGCTTCAGAACTACCGTAGGTTTGCTCGAGTCTTGCCCATGCAGCAACAAGTCCTGCATCTGGGTGGTCAACGTGTACTGTTCTTAGTCTCTTAACGCGATCTGCGGACTCTGGTCCCAGCCACTTTATGAGCAAATCAAGTTCTTCTTTAGTAGTAAGATTGAGGTCAGCAATAGCAGCCTTGAAGGTTGATTTCCAGGCCCTGTAGCTCTCTGCGCAATCATCAAACCTTGAGAGGCTAGTGTTAATAAGCTCACGGCGTATCATATATCTGGCAAAGTCATTCAAGTCTGATCTCTCACTCTGTGGTGCCAAAATAACTTGTGGAACCCCTTGGGTGTGAAAGTTTTCTGGTGCTGTAGGGTGAGGTCTACCAGGGTAGAATGATGTTGCATGAGCGTTTAACCGTGGTTTAGTCTCTAAGACTTGTGCTGGCAGTGGCTTGAATTGCGTCTTGCCGCTGGACGTCACGTTGTTGTTGGCAGGAGCTGATGTGGTTTGCTGCGTCGCTGCGCTTGCATTGAAGACTTGAAGAGGCTCAGGCATATGGAGTTGAGAGGTCTCTGTGTCGAGAGTCAGAACAGTGTCGTTAGTAGGGGGCACAGGAAACGACCCTGTGTCCTTGCAAACGTTATGCTTTAGTACATAGTCACTGGTGCGCTCAACTGGATCTTCCAGTTCTGCTGGGATAAGACAGTCCAAATTAGTACTTTGTCCTATTGCTTGTTCAAGGACTTTCAGCCTTGCCAGGGAAGCTGCTTCCTCCCCTTCCATTTGTAGAATCTTTATTTGGAAGTCTGCTTCTGCTTGTTGAGCAGCCATTTGCGCTTGGAGAGCTTTGCTCTGGGCTTCTATCTCTGCTTGCTTTTTGGCAAAGGAGCCTTGTACCTTTCTTGATTCAGCATCAGCTCGGGCCTCTATTAGCTTGTCGCTTAACGTTGAGCACCTGGAGCGTGAGGATCTAGAAGAGAGTGCAGTGCGCTTGCTTGATGTGGATTTGTGAGATCTGATCTCCTCTAGTTGAGTAATGCGGAGTTCTGCCTTACACTTAGCGCTTTGCACTGCGAGGTCCCTTTGTTGGTTCAATGTATCAATCCTTGTCCGTTCTGCTGAAGAATCTCTAGTATTAGAGTCCTGCAAAAAGGCGGAGTACTTTGCAGACAGCCGCTGGTAACGTTCATATGCAGCATGTAAGTGATTTATAGAGTCTCTCAATGCGGCTGGTTGGTTATTAAAGCGTGACATAACTGACATGCAGTGTGAGGTTCTGTCCCAGAGGTCTGACAGATTAATGGAGAAGTCAGTTTTAGTGGCTTCATAGTTCTCCATGACTTTCTGTGTCGGTTTTATTATACGTTTGGGTCTTACGCTCTGCTCAGTGATATCTGCAGAATCTGCTCCCTGCGTGTCTGCTGGTTCGGGGGCATGTTGTTTCTGCATTGGCTCTTTCATAGACAAATGTTCAGAGCCTGGTCTAGACATTTTTTATAAGTGTGCAACAAATGGTACTGTCTCTTTAAGAAGCCTAGCAGCAGCTTATGGCAGGTGAGATACAGTTCAATGTAAAGAAGCAGTTTCCACATGAAGCACAGTAAGCTTATGCGACATGTGCTTTCACAAGATGGCGGATGGCACTGAGTTTGATTGCAGATTAGGCACACACATATACACAACACGCTGTAGGGATTCTACACATCTTTTGACTATTCTGACTCAGAAGGTTGTGATAGCGATTCTTTCCCTTGTAAGAGCAGTGCCAACCCGTGTAAGTTAGAGAAACGCTGGGGACGATCCTTATCAGATAGCTGAACTCACCAAATACTGTGTTCATCCACAAAGCCGATTTATTCAGTCCATCACAACAGTGGGATACAGCAAAATGAATGGATTTCAGTATCATGCGGCGGTCAAAAGATGATGCTTTGATCAGAGTAGCATGCAGGTTAACATGTGTGTCTCATAAGGCAGAAAGGCAATGAGCAATAAACCAGGAAATGCTCCCTGGAGAAGATGGGAGTGGTTTAGATGAGTCATAGCTCTGACCTCTGACATACATACAAGTGCAATACATAAAAACGACCAAAGGTGGCAGCATAACTGACTATAGAAATGTCCATAGAACAGCAATACAGGAATTAACTATATAGATACCATACATAATTATGAAATATTAACTGTGTAACAGCACAGTAAGTATGATTCCAGTGTGGCTTAGATCTGGAGATACAGTAAGTATGATTCCAGTGTGGCTTAGATCTGGTGATACAGTAAGTATGATGCCAGTGTGGCTCAGCTCTGGGGATACAGTAAGTATGATTCCAGTGTGGCTCAGCTCTGGAGATACAGTAAGTATGATGCCAGTGTTACTTAGATCTGGGGATACAGTAAGTATGATTCCAGTGTGGCTTAGATCTGGAGATACAGTAAGTATGATGCCAGTGTTACTTAGATCTGGGGATACAGTAAGTATGATTCCAGTGTGGCTTAGATCTGGAGATACAGTAAGTATGATTCCAGTGTGGCTCAGCTCTGGAGATACAGTAAGTATGATTCCAGTGTGACTCAGCTCTGGAGATACAGTAAGTATGATTCCAATGTGGCTCAGCTCTGGAGATACAGTAAGTATGATTCCAGTGTGGCTCAGCTCTGGGGATTCAGTAAGTATAATGCCAGTGTGGCTCAGCTCTGGAGATACAGTAAGTATGCTTCTATAACCATACATTTGAGTGGTCGTGTTTGCATTTTGTTTTCCATTATTTTTTCGTGACTCTTTGAGACCTCGAGGCTGCACCTGTGAGGAATGTGAGATACATATACCTCTCGGGTACAGCAAGATGACAGTGAGGCAGTGAACCAGGTTAGGGGGGTAGGTCATTGATAAGCAGGCAGCGGTTTGCATGCTTATCAAGGTCTCCTTTAAAATAAATAGAGCTTGAACAAATTACATATATGGTAATTTGGTAAATTGGTACTAAACTTCTCTTGGTCCAACTAAATGACCTGGGCTAAAGAAGCAGTGTCCATATATTAAAGTGGACCTATCACCACTCACACCTGCCCTGGAATGTAAAAGACTCCTTAGCTGCCCCAAGGCATGCCGACTCTGCATGCCCCACTGTGTGAGCCCGCAAGACCCCTTACCTTTCCCCAGGCCCTTGTTGCAATCACCAGAGATGCTCCTTAATCCATCGCACCATTCAAAACAACGGCCATGCCATGTATTTCAGAGGCAAGTACAGTGGCCGATCTGGAGGGGGGTTCACACAGCAGTACATCCCAATTCAGGATGCCCCAGGGCAAGGACCTATTCACCAGAATAGCCAAAATCCTGGTAAGTGCACTTTGCACCATTTGGATAGCTGCCTACAACTCTGTAGTGCAATAGGTGTTAAAGGAAAACACCCTTTTTGTCATGTTTTTGGTGTTTTGCCTTATTGTTTTCCTGTAAAATAAACATGTGTGTTTTGATTGTGCCCCCAATCTGACTCCCTCAATAGTCAAACACAGGTGAATAGCCAAATCTAGAGAATAATGTGATGCTTCAGTAAGATCCAACATCTGACTATAATATGGTACGTTTGGACAACAGACAAGGAAATGTCAGAGGGTAGTAGGACCAACAACAGGCAATCCAAATAGAGCTTCACAGCAAAAATTACAACCTCAGCATGGACCAATAAAGCTTTGTAAACCAATCAGGACAGTTTGGGGTCAAGTGCACATACAACCTAGGTAAACAGGAACAAACTTAAATTAGACCAACACCCGCGTGGGGTGAGTTTGCTCCCCGCCACAATAGCATAGACCCCCAGCACATAACCCCCCAGAACTCCCATGAAGCTCACCTTTACTTCAGTCCACTGACGGGAAACCAGTGCAGTGATTGGCCGCCGGCGCTCACATGAGTAGCAAGCCAATGTTACGGCTGCTGGAATGTCCTATCCACATGAGCGCCGGTGGCACTTTTGAGCATTAAAATAGAATAACTCCCCTGATCGTTGCGATTCTCCCCTGATGTTGATGTCCCTAATGGCTATGCACAGCAGCCATGGACTTTAGTGACATGCCACACTGCTCTACGTATTGGGTGACTGACTTGTCACTTTGGTTTCCAGCTTCAGTGTCCTCCCTCCAAGTAAGGTTGTTTTTATATTATTGCCCAAATTTGGCTTTGCACAGAGGGGTGCAGAAGTGGATAGAGTGTTACAGAATGCTTTGGCGTCCTATTTAAAAGAAACCACAGGAGAGGAGAAGTAAACAGTGGTTTAACATATGATGCCACATCGTTATATGGGTACACTACCAGCTGCAGTACCCACCTCAGACAGACGTCTATCATATGGTAAATATTGCATTAGGAACAGTATTCAACCCTGCCTCTGGCTGTACATTATGATCTAAAGGGGTCAAGTGAACTGCATTGTAGCTATAATGGGAACAAGTAACTACAAATGGAGGTCCCACAACCCCCCCAAAAAAACAACCCCATAGAACAGCGGCACCACTTTTACTATCAAAGGGTATACAAAAATATTTTTTATTTTTATTAATACAGCACCTTACAGCCTTGAAAGAGAGCCCACGAGGCTCGAAACGCGTGGGCTACGCCGTGGGGGGTCCGTCTGGCCAAGTGTACAGTAAGCTTTATGGAGGTTTTGTTGTATAATGTCTGATGTTTTTCACCTTGCACCTTGTTCCTTGCTGGGCCTTCCTTTGTCTGGAGTCCTGCTAGGCTATGTTGATACAATTCAGTTTACATGCACTTAGCACTTTACTAGATTAGGTTATTAGAATTGTGTATAGTATATAAGTATAGTATATAAGTTTATCACCATGTATTTTTAGCACAGTACTACTTTTGCTTGGCCCACGGGCTCCCCCATGTGGTTATTCACGGTATAGCACCATGAATTGCTGTTGTTCTTAAAGTGGACCAACACCCAGGATTTTGACTATCCTGGGTTTTGGTCCACTTCGGCGGGGCACCCCGATCGGGGGTGCCCCGCTGTGTGAAACCCCCCAGAAACCCCAAAAAACTCACCTCTCAACGCTCCCACGTGAGCGCTGCAGCCAATCCCCGCCAACGTCCAGGCGGGGATCAGGAACGTCCAGGCCGCTTCCGCCGCCGCCGCCTCCCGCGCGTCACTCTCGGCGCGCGCGCGCCCCCGCCGGCCATTCACAGAGGGCCGGCGCGGGCGCGCGCACGTCTGGAGGGGTGCGCGGGAGGCGGCGGCGGCGGAAGCGGCGGCGGATCAGGTAAGGTGTTTTTGGGGTTTCTGGGGGGTTTCACCCCGCGGGACATCCCGATCTCGGATGTCCCGCGGGGTGGGAGGTGATCGGCCCGGGAATCTTATAGATTTCCGGGCCGATCACCCCTGGGTGTTGGTCCTCTTTAAACTTGTTTTTAAATTGTGATTTGGAATAAAATATTATATGACATTATATTGGAGTACCAACTATATTTTGTGGAGTGCGAGGGTTAGGCCCCAGGGGGCCACTGGAGGAATGATCGGGAGGACATTCCATTAGGAGTACATATTTTTATTAATACATATAAAGTGCTACAATACATTAAGACAATTAAAACATAATTTAAAAACACAGAACCATATAAAACAAAGAGGGGAGAGGGGCACCAGAATGGTGCAAATACTGCTCAATTTAGATCCCAAATAAAAACTATAATCATGTGTACTATGTCATCTCTTATTAAACCAGGCTGGCCATTATACCTACACCACAATCAAGTACCAGTGATATACAATATATCCAGACAAGAAAATGAAAATATAACCTTCCAATAAATGCTACATCTATATATTCATACTCTACAATACCTAGTAAGAAATGTGTATATATATCCTTATAAAAGGACCCTCCCTATAGATTAATATTAAACTCAGGGCGAGGAAGTGACGCTGTGCCCCTCTCCCCTCTTTGTTTTATATGGTTCTGTGTTTTTTAATTATGTTTTAATTGTCTTAATGTCTTGTAGCACTTTATATGTATTAATAAAAATAAAAATATTTGTGTATACCCTTTGATAGTAAAAGTGGTGCCGCTCTTCTATGGGGTTGGTTTTTTGGGGGGGGGGTTGTGGGACCTCCTTTTGTAGTTACTTGTGCCATTGTGGCTTGTACCTACCTCTCAGTGTAGCACACGTAGCATAATATTTGTTAACTGCTGGTGCGGTCTTGTTCTTCTTTGAGTAGTACACATATAATGGGAACAATATAGAAGTGTCAACCATTATAGGAAATATTATCTAAGAATATATATATATATATATATATATATATATATATGCCACAAGTATACAGTATTAAATGCTTTATGGATGTTTACTGCTACATGGTCTCTGTCAATTTTGCTTGGCAATTACAACAGCAAACCACACTAACTAGTCTTGATATTGAGTCAGCAAGGATAAGCTGAATTTTTTGGGAGGCAAGCACTAAGCCTAAAACATGTAAATTTGAAGGGGTTTTGATCCCCTGTGGATGATTTAAATGTTAAGTACATCCCTAGTCGCAGATACACAAAATGAAATCTGAAAACTATTATCTCCGGTCGAAATGAACCTTCAATTTACTTACTGCACAGGAAGAGCAGATTCACTTCATTTTCACTGCCAGCGGGCTACCTTTTCTCTGTATAATAGGCTTTGCATGTGTAATTAACACATAAAGGCTGCTGCTGCTAGCTTTGCTTCAGGTGCATGCTGGTAGGAGTTTTCAGGACAACGGTGTGGGCTGCAATAGCTGTTAACATGGGGTTTGAAGATTAGCTATTCATTCCCCTCGATTCAAAGGGCAAAAGTTAATTGATTTCGGATCGAGAATCGTAAGTTTGGGTGGGTGTTAGTCATTTTTTCCTGTTTTTTTGGCCATTTCCGACTCGCACGAGCCTACGTTCGAATGCGTATATGCTCTTACGATCATCGCAAGTTCGTTCCTAAATTTTAGGATCAAAACGTAAAACTTAGGATCAAATCCTAAAACTTAGGATGAAAACGTAAAACTTAGGATAATTGGATGTGTTTCGGTGTGATTCAGAGAACAGTTTTCAAACCTCTAAATACGTTTTAAAAGCAAGCCACTGCCGACACCTTTTAGCAGTCGTATTGCTGTTCTGGAACAGGTTTTTTGGCTATATGGAGGAGTCTGCGCGTCTTGAGCTGCAATGAACTGCATATATCAGCATGGCCGAGCCCATAAATTGTATTGCAATGCATACCTGAGTCATGTATGCCTTATAAAAGCATTTTAATGTGGACCTTAATTAGTCCTTTGCATGTAAACCTTTATTTGGCAATATATTTGCGTTAATTAAAGAAACTTATGTCCTTTGTTATTTATTTTTAAATTGATGTACTAGAATAATATTTTTAGATTGCATTTATTGGTGTAGTTGTTTACCTTTGCTTTGTTTAATTATTTAAGCACATCTTTGGTCAGATGCATCACACTTACTGAGGAGAGGAGAGCGGGATAAAGTGCAGGATGTGGGTTACTGCTGTATTTTGCACAGACACAGCAGAGCTGGGGGCACGGAAAGGTCAGAAATCAAAGAATCCAGAGCAACACAGTCACAAGGCCCTTTCTGTTTGCAGGCTGCCCGATAATACCTGAGCCGCCATCTTGCCTGTTTCTAGGCTCATAACATGCAGAAGTTGCTGGGTGTTTTTTAATATTTGAGAGCAATCTGTATGTAGAGGGTGTGGGTAACCACACCAAAAATTTAAAGTTGTACCATTTGAAGCCAAAATATAAAAATTAAATCCACAAGTAAAAAATGCAAGTTAAGTAAAAATTAAACAAAGTTAGATTTACTTATGCAAATGCATTCATTAATGGTTGGTTACTGCAAAATGAATGAAATAAAGAAAAATAAAAGACCAAATATTTAGAATGCACTTTAATGAGGTAAGTTTGTAGTGCGGAGCCGCAAGATCAGAAGGATTTACGTCCAGACAAAAAAGGAAAAAGGGCAAAACCAATGTTGCAACCTGAGAAATGAAACGGAAAAATCAGGATGGAAACTGACATAGGTCTGATTCCCGAACTGCCATACGAACGGACGTATATTTTAGGATAGAAACGTATTTGCTTATAGAATCACTCGCAAGTTCATACGAACGCACGAGCGGACGTGAAAAATAGGATGATCGGCACCAAAATCCAAGCTGTTACATGTTTCTTTGAATCAACCCAATTGACTAGCTGACAAAGACATGTAAAAAGGGGCGAAGGCCGGGCCCTGCTGTTGGGAGCACAGGTGTGGACAAAGCAAACATGTGGGTCATGTGGGCTGCCGAATGCAGAGATGGCCCGATAGATGGCATCAATAGACTCCTACTGTCTGCATTCAATCCCATGCATCAGAAGAATGGAAACGATATATAAAAGTGCTAATAAAAGGCTGATTTGGAAACCGCCAATCAGGATCACTTTAATTGTGCTTTTGAAAAACAACTGATTATTTTGTTCAGGGTTTGAACTTTAATTAAGTCTGTAATCGCACACATGATAATTGTCGGATTCATCTATTTAACACCAATTTATTTACCATTCATATAACTGTGTGGTACCTAGTTGGTATTTGATAGTGTAAAGGATGTGATGAAGCCTGGAGCGGAGGAGAGACTGTACTTGGCACAGGAGGGAGCGGTAACAAGGCCTTTAGACCAAGAAGGCTAGGTCCTCCATCAGCCCAAGCGGGGTTAAATTCCTAAACATAAACATGACAAGTCCAGGCACAGCTAAATAACTTAAGAGCCCTTATAGTATGATTTAAAAGGGTTTGAAACAATCCACAAATGCAATTTGTTTCAGGGTATATTACCAGCCGAAAATGTAATACTTTAAGCCAAATAACAGTTCAGATCCTAATCCAGATTCTTAAAGTGGACCAAAACCCATGGGGACATGAGGTTTGTAAATTAGGACAAGGTATACAGCAGCCGAGCTGTCCAAGGGAACTTGCGCCCTAGTCACTGAAGGCATGGACAGGTCCTGAAACTATCAGTGTGAGCGTGGTTGGAACCCTAGTGAAGAGCTTCCTCCACTGGATTATGTATCTATATGGAAAGGGGATTCTTGCTTTTTTAGGCATCAAATGTGCCTTTAAAGTTCATTTATTCATTATTTACACATGATCCTTTAATTGAATTCAGGCATTCAAATGTCATATAATTACCAGCATTACTCCATGCAGTTTAAATCCTCAGAGATTTTAATCTTGCGCTATGCATATTTTCACTATGTGTTTATAGGTATATGGCCATATTTTCATTCACACAATTTTGACTTACACTATCACAAACGTTATTAACCCCTAACAGTCATAGTAAAAATGTAAACAAATCTCCTGAAAATGTCACTAGTCTGTCTCCATTAGCAGTTAAAGAGTCAAAAGGTAAACTTCTGGATGTCTTTGGAAAAGAACATGGGACATCGGCTAAGTAAGGGTCAGCTCCTTTTCTCACTGCCCAACCTCATTGGAAGACGGTTAAAGTGGACCAATCGCCAGCATGGTACTACATGTGCAGGATCCTATGCCAATCTGTACCTTGGGTGGTGAGAGCACAATACCCTGACATTTCACATTCTACTTACACCAAAGACATATTATGGAGGGGTTGTTGCATAGACAGTAACTTCTTCCTGTGGACAGGCAATACAGACACCATGACAAAAATCATAGGACAGTCTATCAAAGACCCTCTGAAAACCCTAGATTAACATACCTTTACAAAATACAAAAAACAGCTACACCCAAACCCAAATTTCTCATTACAACCTTCAACAGCCATCGTTTGATTCGCAACATACTAATGAAATATTGGTTATTCTAACACCCTTCCATGAATCCTTTCATAAACAATGATCCACAAATCACTTACAGAAAGCCCAGTCTTTATGCCAAGCATCAGTACACAGCCATCAGGACCAAACCGGCAAAACCCATTGTAGCCTAACGGGGCTATACACATGTGGAATGTGCATGGCATGCCCTATCAAAATCTCAGGAGCAAACATCACACAACCAAATGGAAGAAAGCATGATCACCGTCACTTTGCAAATTGTAATTTTCCAGGCATCATTTACATAGCAAACTGCACCTGCCAACCTTTCTACATTGGTAAGACCACTAAAGATCCTAATAATGGATCACCTGAATGACATTAAAAAAGCCAGCATATGTAGCCCATTTTATTGTAATATTCAGCCTAATCCATCAAAACAGGCGACTGGGATCGGCTTATTCTTCAGCAAGAAAAAAAAATGGATAACCATGCTAGGAGTAACCAAGTACCCAGGACTAAAAGACCACCTTAGGCTAGTTCCCTTCCTTCTACTGGAAAACAAACACAACCTGGCTAAACTTTCTTTCCCAGACAACTAGCAAACCACTACTTCCCATTGGTTCTCACTCTTATTAGATTACAATACATATATTTATCTATTGGTTGATATATATTGTATCTGTTCAATACAAGTTCAATACCCTATATTTTTCTAAGGACAATATATCATTTTACTTATCTATCAATGCTTTATAATGCTTTGACTGTATAATGTAAACAGCTCTATGTGCATTTCAACAAGGCTATATAGGATACCTACCTAGGAGATACCCATTAAAGTGGACCAAAGGCCATTGAACATTTGGCCAAAGCTCCTATCGGTAGTCTCTTTTTAGGGTGTAGAACTAGAAATGGTTATTTGGTTATCCAAATATGTAAGATTGCAGGAGATCAGACATTGCATAGGTGTGGCAATGACAACATTGCCACACACAGCAGTGGTAATGAATGGAGGAGGCGGGGCTTTCCAGCTAAAACAGGTGCCAATATCAGGGATTAGAGTGAAGCAGGGGCAGCGAGAATTGCCAAATGGTCCTCTTCATGGGAGGAGCAATTCCAGGGAAGCTAGTTAAAAATGTGGGTCTTGGTCCACTCTAACTATGTAAATAGTTAATGTTTTATAATGTTATGGTTATATATTGTGACACACCCTCCTCACATCTACCATATGTATTATTTATAGACAAGCACTTAAAGGGAAACTCCCTTTTTGGCATGTTTTTGGTGTCCTGCCTTATTGTTTTCCTCCTTAGGAATGTAAAATAAACATTTGCGTTAGGATTGCACCCCCAAACCAATGATTTATAGCATTCTGTTTCCACGATTCTCATATTCCTGGGACTCTGTTTTGTTACAGTGGGAGTGGCCTGAGTAAAAAGACAATTCTGTGAGTACTCACCTGTAGAACTGTTTTTACTATGCATGGCACGGCCTGCTTCACCATACGTAAGGACTTCTTGAAGCAGGCCGTGCCATGCCATAGGAAAAAGACAATTCTGTGAGTACTCACCTGTAGAATTGTTTTTACTATGCATGGCACGGCCTGCTTCAAGAAGTCCTTACGTATGGTGAAGCAGGCCGTGCCATGCAATAGGAAAAAACATGAACTACAAGTGCCACAATTCTTCCAATGCAACAGGTGAACTCTTTAGTAGCTTTGGTTAAGCTTTCGCAACCTATTGACCTATCCAGCTGAGAACCCGGCCATTAACCCTTGCTACTGAAACACAAGACTGTGATCCTTCCAAACTGAAGAAGTTGAATTTCAGCAGAATAGGTTAAACCAGTCACCCATGCCGATCAGATGATTAACAAGCTAGAGTGAGTAAGTATACTTGAAATTACTACTTTGGTGTACATAGCTAAGGTGAATACATAGTTTCGATTGAAAGCTCTTTTCTTTTATAACACAAATAGAAAATGTAAAAATAACAGATAAGCTCAGCACATTGAGGACATCATTTTGCCATACAATAATGCTATCGGAAGTGGAATAACCCTTTAACAGGTAATGCTTTAATGCTGCATATAGAGGTTAATACAAAATCAGCCAGGCAACCAGGTAGCTCTGGTTCCTTCTATTAAACCAGAAGCCACTCTGGGTCCGTAGACCATACCTGTACCCACTTCCAGAGCAGCCCCAAGCGTGGAACTGATGTTCCCTGTTACCTGCATTTGGGGTGTCAGGGAATACCCCAAACTTTGCACCTTGCCTTCAACCAGCTTGGTAACATACTGCTAAAGGTGACACTATCCTGTGTCCAACCTCTGAGTGGACCAGGGCTGCAATGTGTCATTCATTACAATTTGGTCTCTACCCCATATATCCCATCACTCCATTTCAGTTTCTGCTGCACTGCAGAATGTGCAGGCGTTCGACACGTAATTAAAAAATTTAAACCCCCCCCCCAACTCTCCACTCCAAAGTGCAGGTACCAATAAGTGAATGTCACACTTGCGGCAACACAGAATCCATCGCCGCCATCCACACAGAGGCTCACCATGACGCAGTGACATACCATCCCACACCCATCTCTCTCTATAGTGCGCCATACTGGTCTAAATAGCTAGTCCTAGCAACAACAGCAATCCCAAACAACATCAGTTCACAGTGAACTGACAATGGACTGCTTTGTAACCATCTTGGCCGCTGCTATCACAGAAGCACAATTGCCACCTTTTCAACAGACGCTTACTAAAACAAAATAACCCAACTCAATTTTTTTTCAACTTTTAAAACTTGTGATATACTATCTAAATAAAACTTCTACATATTATATTAACCTAGGGGTTAACTAACTACTACCCCAGCTTGAGCACCAAAATGTCCTCTTACCAGCATTTCTTAACAATCTACAATGACCCCGCCCTCACGGAGCATAATATATTGCATCCATTAGAATAAGCCTATAGCTTCACTTATAAACTAAAAACACTCTGCCTGTTTCTAACATTTATTAATGCCTATTTTTTGGTAAAGCGCGTCGAGTGAACACACCAAGTGGACTATAACCCCAGGATGGACTGCTGGGTTGAAACACAGAACGCTGACAAACCTTTGGGCGATTATATTGAGGACTCCAATGAGCCCTTTGGAAGTTTTTAATTGTCTGATCTTGGAATATTGGCAGGGGGGGGGGGTGCGAGAGCTTCGGTGGACTGGATGATACAGCAGCTGCCTGGTTAAGGAACCACATCGGGGAGTTTGCTTCTGGGCCTTGGGTGTGGTACCTTAACATCCCCAGGCTGCGGCGGTGAGTAATTTATCTTATTTAATTCATCCATACATTTAAATGGTTGAACAGCCAAAAACCAACACAAGCTTACAATAAGAGTAGTACCTTCTGGAATAAACTTTTAGAAAGAGTAATAACTATAGCCAAGGTGATAACAGGTTCAACAATTGGCTTACCTTTCTCATGCACTATAGCGATTCACAGAAAAGAAGTTACTGTGTAGGATATAAGCGTGTTCACTCATAATTGTTGGGGACTGTAAATTAATGACATTCTTTGATTATAGGTTTTAGCCCCTCTACTGGTGACACTGCTGAAAATAACATACAATACAGTAATTTGGTCTCATCATTTTATCATTATTTTATGTGGGGAAATTCATTCAATTTTATTAACTGTATATTCACTGTGTAAACTGAAATTTCAGAACCGCTATTTCCCCCAATGACCAGTGTAGTGCTAGTGTGGATATTTGACTTTCAACTATATGTATGTTTAGAGAAGGGTTACAGGCAGCTTTTTTATGAGAGGGTAGTTTGGAAGGTTCACATGGATTGATGGTTTTACTACAAAATCTGGTGAGTATTTCTAGGAGAATAGAGTGCAAAAAGAGAAAAGAGTGCAAATTTTGGAGCCCTGCCAGGGCATCTACCATGCGCTGCAGAAAATGGAGGCACATGGCATGCCTAATTATAGCTGTTGGGTGTACAGACTCTTTAAGCTCAGGCACTGCATGGTTGCTGATTTTAACATATGTTGCTATGTTATAATATAGCTATAAAATAATGTATTTTGTTACACAGCATTTTTACCTTGAACAAAACATTGAAAGCTAAAAAGTAAAGGAGTAAAACGTATTTATTTATGAAACTAGAATAGGATAATAATTTAAAATGCCAGCTTTTATGTAGCATCATTAGTGTAAAAGTTAAAAGCACAAACAGAGCAGTGGGAGAACCATGCACAGTTTTCCATGTCTCCTACAGAGTAGCTTGCTTAGGAACATAATTATAAAATGTGATGAGGCATCAGCTAACGTAGAACTGAGTGCCACTGCAGACTCTCTCACTGGAGGATAAAGAGCTACAGGCTCAAGGAATCCTGCGGTGTATGTTTGACTTACGCGTCTTTTCTCTGTTGTGTTGCTGAAATGCTACTCAGCAATTGAACTCATTAAAACAACACACAAATTAAGAGCATCTCTATTACTGCTTTTAAAACTTTATTAAGTACAAAGTACAACACAATTTCAATATCCTCTTACTTATTGCCATCTTTTAAGAGTATGGGCTCGATTCAACAAAGGTAGAAATAAATTCGTGTCACTCGAAAAATCAGATCGCATGCACAAAGTTTTAACTTTTTCGAGTGATTCAAAAAAGGGGTTGAATTAAATACTTGCACTCGAAAATGCAATCGTAAAATTTTCTAATCACTCGTAAAATTTTCAAAATGCTCGTAAAAAGGCTGTCGCAAGCGAAAATTATTGGAAAATGTACTCGAATGTTTTTTCTATTGTTTAGTATTGTTTTCTGACTGTTGCATGGTGTTGTAAGGCTTTTTAATGGGTAAATGTAAATGCATAATTTTTTTTTCAACTTTTTAAGTTACCTGTGTAGCTGTATGTACATGGCTAACATATTGTGGATACATGTAATAAAGAGGCAAGGTATGCTGTAGTGGAAGTACTAATTAAACAGTAATATTTATAAGAGGCATATATGTAGTTTTTTTTTTGGGGGGGGGGGGGGGTTGGTTGGATTGCCAGGGACCTGTATTAAAAATGTTTCCTTTAATGCAGAAATGTGGCCATTGTTTTCTATACAAAGCTTGCTCACATAGCACCACGTGTCCCTGGGTGCAGGGAGCAGCTCTTTGCTAGCTTTAACCTCATGGTACGCCATTCTTATGCTTACACTATAACGTGGACCAAAAGCCAGGATTTTGACTATTCTGGGTTTTGGTGCACCGCAATGTAAAAACCCAAAGGTCGACCAAAGGTCTTCTACCAGTTAATGGTGCCAAATATGGATTCCAAAGCTGCACGATTTAGCCTAGTAAGCTGGAAAAGTGCTTGATATGGCAGCTGATCCACTTCCAAACGTGTCCGAAAAATATGGGAATGGATAGTGTGCGCCTTCTCTGAGCAACATCATCTGCAATATGTTCGAAGTCAATGGCCTCGATTCACAAATCACTGAAAAAAATTCTCATGGTAGTAAAAAATGTAATTCATGAGAAAAAAGCCTGAGAATTTCACTGTTACCAAATCACCAGATAGGAAGAGACTGAAAGTCAATGGAACTTTTTACTACTAGTAAAAAAGGGTAAAAAGTTCAGTATTTTTTTCAGGAGTAAAAAAGTGCCATTGACTTTCATTGTCTTCCAAACTAGTGATTCACAAATAGTGGAATTCTCAGGCTTTTTTCTTATGAATTGAATTTTTTACTACCATTAGAGTTTACTACCATTGCAAAGAAAGTAGAAGGGCTCCATTGTGAGAGAGCAAAATGAGTTTTCTCCTGCTGAAAGCTGCATCAAAAAACTAGTGTGAAACATGTGTGTGGCTCATCAAGTCCACCTGAATCAGTAGTAAAATTTTCGAATTTTAAAATGCAGTAGTAAATTTTTCGATCCACTAATTTAATTCGCACTTTTACAATCGCACTCGAATTTAATTCAAGTGACTCGTGTTTTACAATGGTTCCAGGTAGCTGAATCACTCGTAAAAAAAATATAGCAAAATGGCAACTTTTTAAGCACAAAACACACGAAAAATCCATTTTCGACCTTTGTTGAATCGAGCCCTATGTATTATTCTTCACAATCGGTTCTTTTTGGTTTTCTCTATCTTAACCCTTTAAGTGCCAACCTACCTAAAGTTTTGTCAGCCTCTGTTGCCAAACCATTTTTCACTATTTTGCGCTATGCATGCTCAACTGTGATTTTTGAAGGGATTTCCCAGGAAAATTATATAATATATAATAATATATATATATATATTAAATAGTTTTTAGTTTTTTTAAATGTAGATCTACTTTTTACAATTTCTGGTGTTTTTTTGGAATAAAAAAATGTAGTTTTTTTAAATAAAATCTTATCACATGTAAAAGCCCCATTTCTCCCAGTTACAACGGTACCACATGTGTTTTGGTAGACACCCTTTCATACTCAGGAGACTCCCCCAAACTGAAACTGTGCTTTCAGACATTTTCAGAAAAATTACAACTGCTATGCGCACTTTGTGGTTTTTTAAGAAAAACAACCCTTTGCATTTAAAATAACCCCAAACAAACTATATATATTCTCTGGAAGTACACATCTCAAGATTTCTAGGTGTACCAGACTTGTTGATGTGGGCACATTTTTCTGGAAGTAATCCCTTAATAAATCCTTTAGTTGCAATGAGTTTCCCTAAAAGAAGAATACAAAAGCAGAATCAAAGCAAAATTTATCTAAAAAAACAATATGCAAACAAGAAAAACGTTTTACTGGAAAATACAGCAAAAATCACAGTTAATCATAATGCAAAATGGTGATATGATGACCTGTCAACAGAGGGTGACAAAAACTCAAGTAGGCTGGCATTTAAAAGGGATAAACATACCTATGCATGTTGGGTATTGTTCTGCTCGGGGGACCTTGCGCTTTCAGATGTAGCTTGTTTTTTCTTGTTTGCATATTGATATTTTAGGCAAATGTGTTTTTTATTCTGCTTTTAATACATTTTTTGGGAAAACCCTGTGCATTCAAAGAATTCTTTGAAGGATTACTTCCAGAAGGATGATCCCACTACAACAAGCTGGGTACTCCTAGAAAGCTTAACATGTACTTTTAGGGAATATTTGGTTTGTGGGGGGGTATTCCAAATGAAAGGTGCACTCAAATTCACAAGTAACGTTACATGTACGTGCATGCTTTACTTTGGGGTGTTTGACAACTCTTTCCTTGACAGTACCTATGCATGTTGGGTATTGTTCTGTTCCGGGGACCTTGCTTTTTCAGATTTTACTTGTTTTTTTTGTAATTTTTCCACTGTTTTAAAAAATATTTTTGAGAAAAAAAACAAAAAAATTAATTAAAAAACTTCTCGTGTTTATTATAAATATAACATTTAATTTAGTAAAGAAAACCATATTGCACGAAAAAGCCTGCTTTCTCCCAATTTCAGTGGTGCCACATATGTATCGGTAGCCCACTACCAACCACTATCCACACTATAAACGGATAAGAAAATAAAAATTAGCGTGGCATCCCCCTCACTGGGGGCACCCCAGTTTTGGGTGTTCTAAGGATTTAAGAAACCCTAAAATACAATTCTGTGAGATACTCACCTGTAGAATTGGTATTATATGCATACAGCACGTCCTGCTCCATCTATAATACTTACACATGGGTTATCCTCCGCCAGAGGGCGCTGTGCACTGCAGACATGCAAAAACAGGCTCCTCCCGGCCCTTCATATACCCAGGGACCTCCCACAAATCCCCAGTATTGAAAAGCAGTGAGAAAGAAGCCGGGAGAAACCAACCACCAACTGGTAACAATAGTAATGATAACAATCACCATACAGTGGATCCAGAAACAGTAAACCAGGGAGGGGTGGAGCAGTATGCATATAATACCAATTCTACAGGTGAGTATCTCACAGAATTGTATTATTCAAAGCATAGAGCACGTCCTGCTCCATCTATAATACTTACACATGGGACATCCAATAGCAGTGTCCATAAAGTAGGGTGGGATCCCCAAAAACAAGGCACAGCGGACAGTAAAGGCGCTGTCACCTGTAAACCTTTGCAACAGGCATGACATGAGCAGAGGCTCTAACGTCAATCTCATAACAAGACCTTTGAAAGGTATGAACAGAGACAAGCAACAGTCTAGTAACTTATTTGACAGAAAAAAAACCTGGTGCTGTAGGGCCAATGGTACCCAAGCACCAATATAACGGAATAAAATGAAAAAGGGGAGATTCTTCCCCCTCAAAGGAATAGGTCAGTGTAACGACCAGCCCACAGGCAACAGAAGCTTCATGGAAAACTTGTAACTTCCCCAAGGGGAATGAGAACTGGTCACCCGACCGAAGGCGGGAATACTGACCCCTTCACTTAGCACGAAGCCAAGGGCTTTACTCAGGACCAGGAGACATCCAAGAGGGATTAATCCCAAGGACGCTGGAAACAGGCGATATCATGCGCAGACTCCAAGAGCATCAATCCCCCTAAGGGACAAGAAAGCCTCAGGGGAAAAATTGCAACACCTGTTGAGAGAATATAGACCCTCATATTAGGATTATTAAGAATAAGGTCCGTAGTTAGACTAAACAGACTAACACCATGAACATAGAACGCCACTTGGACCGGAGGTCCGGCGTAAGAAGGAATGCCCCCACGGCATGGGGTGCATATATATATATATATATATATATATATATATATCTACATATATATATATATATATATATATATATTGTGGTAAGGTGCAAGGGGCCGTTATTGACGGCAGGTATGTAGCACCAATGTACCTGGCATTGGTGCAGTAAAGCCGTGTAGTCTGATTTCCAGCATCAGCTGCTGGTGGCAGTTTGCTGCTGTTGCTTTAGAATAGCCGAAAGGCTAACCTGGGACGGCTTTACTGGGATGGAGTAGAGCAGGGTGGGACTCCATCCCACTACCCAGGTCCGGGTTTTGCGGGCTGTTTAAATAGCCTGGGGAATCAGCTGTGGCCTGTCCTTTGTCTAGAGCTCACATGGGAGTGAGACTCTGTGAGCCTGGCTGAAATCTCCTGTGGAGGCTGTTCATGCGTACCTGAGGCCTATTTGACTGTAAACAGGACCTTTGCTCAAGGACTAAAAGCTGTTTGCCTGACTGTATCATTTATGCTGCGGTTTCCTGAAAAGGTGATGTAACCTGTATGGACATATGCTTTTGTGGATTTTTGTGTGAAATAAACACAGACTTTACTTTGAACTGTTTGCCTCCGCCTCTATACTGCTGACACCCGGTCGCCTACCAGAGCTAATCTCCACATTTGGTGTCAGATGCGGGCACAGCAGTGAGGCCGTTGCTAAGAGCAACCGACGAAAAAGTTTTTGTTTTGTGCATGTCCTATATTAAACCTGCCAGGCTGCTACCTGGGACTGCAGACAAAATGGAGGCGGTTGTGAAAGCGCTTTTGGAGGCGAATCTGCAGCAGCAGGAGGCCAACAGGCAGCAGCGCGAGGACTACAAGCAGCAGCAGGAGACCAACCAGCTGTTTTTGCAACATATGATGGCGCAGCAAGCTGCAGGTGCGCCCAAAAGTATTCCTGATGCCCGGAAAGCTGTCCGCTCGGCGCTCACAAAAATGACCCCTTCAGATGACGTTGAGACTTACCTGGCGGTGTTTGAAAAGGTGGCTGCAAGGGAGAAGTTGCCGCATGACCAGTGGGCTGATGTCATCGCTCCATTTCTGGTGTCTGGACCCCAGCAGGTGTTGTTTGATCTCCCAGAGGACCAAGCCGCTGACTACCCGACTTTGAAGGGTGAGATACTGGCCAGACTGGGGGTGAATGTGTGGGTTCGGGCTCAGCGGGTGCATCAGTGGAGCTACCAGTCGGCAGAGCCCGCCCGACCCCAGTATTATAAACTGCTGCACCTGCTGCAAAAATGGCTGCAGCCGGAGTTGTTAAGCCCCACTGCCATGTTGGACCGCTTGCTGGCGGACATTTTCTGGAGGGCTTTACCGCACCCTCTTCAGCACTGGGTTGGCCAGGTATCCCCTGACAACGCACTAGGGATGGTGGACCTAGTGGAGCGATATGAGGCCACCAGGAACGTGCAAGGCGGCTCCATAAGGAGGGATTCGGGGAAACCCCGGAGGTCCCCGCCCCAGCTCAGGCGAGTGGCGTCCCCTAAACCCCCTCAGGACCTACCCCCCAAAGTCCCTGCCCAAGTGTTGTGTTGGGGATGTAAGGAGCCGGGACATATCAGAGCCAATTGTCCCCACCAGGGGGAGCCCATGGACGTGAACTTTGGTTACCGCCCCTCCATGTATGCCAGGAGGCTGTGTGCTGCCGGTGTCCCTGAGCTTGTGGGGCAAAGTCACCTCTGTCAGGTGAAAGTGGAAGACACCCTGGCTGTGGCCCTTTTGGACTCGGGGAGTATGGTTACCCTGGCAAGACCCGCCTTAGTACTGCCCGATGAGTACACTGGGCGGAAAACCGGGGTTTTGTGCATTCATGGGGACTTGAGAGACTATGCCACAGCACAAGTGTCTCTCACCACCGTCTCCGGCAGCTGGAAACATGAAGTCGCTGTCGCCGCTAAACTCCCGTATGAACTGATTATTGGGAGAGACTTTCCAGGGTTCAGGTCACTGTGGGCCAAGTTGGCAGTTCCGGAAACCCGCGAGGCGGGTGTGTCCCCAATAGACTGGCCCTACTCAGGGGAGACCCCGGTGCCCTGGGAACCGGAATCAGGAGGCACCGTGGAAGAGGTGCCCGTCCCTAAAATGGAAGAGGGGGAGTCAACCCCACTAAATGTTATGGTTGGAGATGTGGAAGAGTTGGCAACAGGTCCAGAGTTGGCAGACCTCCATGTCTCCACAATTAACTTTGGTACCGCTCAACACCAGGACCCGACACTGTCTCGGGCCTGGGAGAATGTTCTTGAGGTGGAAGGTGAACCACAACAGCCAGGGGCGGAGTTACAGTTTCCTCGCTTTGTGGTTCACCAGGAAATGTTGTACCGAGTAAACAAGGTACGTGAAGAGGTGGTGGAACAATTGGTGGTACCCAATCCATATCGCAAGTTGGTGTTGGATTTGGCCCACCAACATGTTCTGGGTGGACACCTAGGCCAGCAGAAAACACTGGACCGCATTTTACAACGATTCTACTGGCCCAGTGTGTACAAGGAGGTGGAGAGATATTGTGAGTCCTGCCCAACATGTCAGATGACCAGCCCTCAGCCTCATTACCGTGGTCCCTTAGTTCCTCTCCCAGTTATTGAGGTACCCTTTGAGCGGATTGCCATGGATCTAGTGGGTCCATTGCCAAAATCCGCTAGAGGGCACCAACATATTCTGGTGATCTTGGACTATGCCACGCGGTACCCTGAGGCAGTGCCCCTGCGTCACACCTCTGCCAAGCTCATTGCTAAGGAGCTTATGGAAATGTTTTCCAGAGTAGGTCTGCCTAAAGAGGTCCTGACCGATCAAGGTACCCCGTTTATGTCGAAAGTAATGAAAGAGCTCTGTAAACTGCTGCAGGTGAAACAGTTGCGGACATCCGTTTACCACCCGCAAACAGACGGCCTAGTAGAACGGTTTAATCAAACTTTAAAGACCATGTTAAAAAGGGTGGTCGCCAAGGATGGGAAGAATTGGGACTTGCTGCTGCCCTATCTGATGTTCGCAGTGCGAGAGGTGCCCCAGGCCTCTACGGGGTTCTCGCCCTTCAAACTCTTATACGGTCGACATCCACGGGGCCTGTTGGATATAGCCAAGGAGGCCTGGGAACAGCAACCCACACCCCACAAAAGTGTGGTAGAGTACGTCACTCACCTACAGGAACGGATAGAGACCGTCTTGCCGCTTGTCAGAGAACACATGGAGGCAGCGCAGCGGGCCCAAAGCAGAATTTATAATCGGCAAGCCAGGGTACGGAACTTTAACCCAGGTGACAGAGTTGTGGTTCTGGTACACACGGTGGACAGTAAATTTCTAGCTAGGTGGCAGGGTCCCTATGAGGTCATTGAAAAAGTTGGGGAAGTGACTTACAAGGTACATCAGCCTGGGCGGAGGAAGCCAGAGCAGGTGTACCATGTAAACCTGTTGAAACTGTGGAAAGACAGGGAGACCCCTGGGGGTGACAGTCCCCGACCAGGTATGGTGGGGGTGGAGCTTCCCATTCCTCGGTCTGTTATTAGAGAAGCAGTAGTCGAGGTGAAAACTGGCGACAACCTCTCCTCTAAACAGACTCAGGAAGCCAGGGAGTTTATTAGCAGAAACACGGACGTGTTTTCAGAACTCCCTGGGCGCACTTCGGTCATCCAACATGATGTTGTCACGGAACCTCAGGTCAAGGTCCGGTTGAGGCCTTACCGGGTACCTGAGTCCCGGCGACAAGCTATCGCGGAGGAAGTGCAGCAAATGCTCCGGTTAGACGTGATTGAAGAATCAAAGAGTGAGTGGGCCAGCCCCATAGTCTTGATTCCCAAGCCCGATGGTACGTTGCGGTTCTGTAACGATTTCCGCAAACTTAATGAAGTTTCCAAGTTTGATGCCTACCCTATGCCCCGGGTAGATGAACTCATTGAGAAGCTAGGCCACGCCAGGTACTTTTCGGTTTTGGACCTCACAAAAGGGTACTGGCAGGTGCCCTTGACTGAGGCTGCCAAGGAGAAAACAGCCTTTATTACACCAGAGGGACTGTTCCAATACAAGGTATTACCCTTTGGGTTACACGGCGCTCCCGCTACGTTCCAAAGGTTAATGGATATTGTCCTCAGGCCACATCGTCGGTATGCTTCGGCATATCTGGACGATATAATTAACCATAGCGCGGATTGGGAAAGTCACCTACCCAAAGTCCAGGCCGTAGTGGATTCCCTCAGGAAGGCTGGGTTGACGGCAAACCCGAAAAAATGTACTTTAGGCCTAGAAGAAACAAAATACCTGGGCTATGTGATTGGACGAGGAATGATCAAGCCCCAGGTGAACAAACTAGAAGCCATACGTAACTGGCCACGGCCTAACACCACCCGCCAGGTAAAGTCATTTCTGGGGTTGGTGGGATATTATATGCGGTTCATTCCCAATTTTGCCACCCTAGCGGCACCATTGACAGACCTGTTAAAGGGACGCAAGTCTGTCATGGTGAAGTGGAATGAACAGGCCGAAAAAGCGTTCTCCGCTTTGAAGTCTGCCCTGTGTGGGTCTCCGGTGTTGGTGACACCAGACTTTAAGAGGGAGTGCAGACCGATGCCTCCGAGGTAGGTCTCGGTGCTGTACTGTCTCAGGAAGTCAACGGGGAGGAGCACCCCGTTGTCTACATGAGTCACAAATTAACACCCGCGGAGACCCGGTATAGTATAGTGGAGAGGGAGTGTTTGGCCATTAAATGGGCCCTGGAGTCTCTTCGCTACTACTTGCTGGGGAGAAGGTTCCGTCTGATTACGGACCACTCTCCCCTCAAGTGGATGTGCCAGGCTAAGGACAGGAATGCCAGGGTCACCCGATGGTTCTTGTCACTACAAAACTTCAAGTTTACAGTAGAGCACAGAGCGGGACGATTATTGGGTAACGCGGATGCCCTGTCCCGAGCACATTGTTTGGCATGTGTCCACCCCCTCAGGGTTGAACAAAGGGGGGGGGGTATGTGGTAAGGTGCAAGGGGCCGTTATTGACGGCAGGTATGTAGCACCAATGTACCTGGCATTGGTGCAGTAAAGCCGTGTAGTCTGATTTCCAGCATCAGCTGCTGGTGGCAGTTTGCTGCTGTTGCTTTAGAATAGCCAAAAGGCTAACCTGGGACGGCTTTACTGGGATGGAGTAGAGCAGGGTGGGACTCCATCCCACTACCCAGGTCCGGGTTTTGCGGGCTGTTTAAATAGCCTGGGGAATCAGCTGTGGCCTGTCCTTTGTCTAGAGCTCACATGGGAGTGAGACTCTGTGAGCTTGGCTGAAATCTCCTGTGGAGGCTGTTCATGCGGACCTGAGGCCTATTTGATTGTAAACAGGACCTTTGCTCAAGGGCTAAAAGCTGTTTGCCTGACTGTATCATTTATGCTGCGGTTTCCTGAAAAGGTGATGTAACCTGTATGGACATATGCTTTTGTGGATTTTTGTGTGAAATAAACACAGACTTTACTTTGAACTGTTTGCCTCCGCCTCTATACTGCTGACACCCGGTCGCCTACCAGAGCTAATCTCCACAATATATACTGATCTCAGGTCTGCTGTGGGGGCATCCCATTCTGTAACATACCATACCCCTCTTGACCTTCACTAAGCTGCACACTTATTTAAAGTAATTTGGCCTGTTGGAGCCTGCTTATCCACTGTTGCTATGCATATATATTGTTCTAAAGCCTGCTTGGGGGTATCCCATTCTGTAACATAACATAACCTACCTCTCTTATTTACACTAAGCAGCTCTCTTATTTAAACTAAGCAGGCCTCTTATTTACACTAAGCAGCTCTCTTATTTAAGCTAAGCAGCTCTCTTATTTAAACTAAGCAGGCCTCTTGGAGGCTGATTGTCCACTTTTGGGTGTGCATTATATTCGGTTTCATATACAGTGGGGTATCCCAATTTGTAAGATAACCTACCCCAACCATGTAAACTAAAGAGGCCTGTTGCAGCCTGAGTTTCTCTGCTTGCGTATGGTCTGCATTACAATCTGTCTCTTTCAATGACACTGCTGCCTGGGGTATTCCAATTTGTAATATAACCTACCACAACCATTTAAACTAAAGGTTACGTCCTTCCAGAAGGAAAACTTATGCCGAACAATATTTTTGTTGGGGGCATTGACCTTTGGATTGATCGGCATGAAATTAAGGATTTTTTCCCAAGGCACATGCTATTTTAACCCTATCTGTTATACAACATAAGCGTTGGTCAGCATCAGCTGCTTTATTAAGCTACTTCAGTTTGCACTTGTTTTTGACTGCTTTTAATAAACCAGGCCGCAGGGCACCCCAAAGCTGCACCTTGAACCCTATCTGTTATACAACATAAGCGTCGATCAGCATCAGCTGCTTTATTAAGCTACTTCAGTTTGCACTTGTTTTTTACTGCTTTTAATAAACCAGGCCGCAGGGCACCCCAAAGCTGCACCTTGAACCCTGTTATACAACATAAGCGTTGATCAGCATCAGCTGCTTTATTAAGCTACTTCAGTTTGCACTTGTTTTTGACTGCTTTTAATAAACCAGGCCGCAGGGCACCCCAAAGCTGCACCTTGCACCCTATCTGTTATACAACATAAGCGTTGATCAGCATCAGCTGCTTTATTAAGCTACTTCAGTTTGCACTTGTTTTTGACTGCTTTTAATAAACCAGGCCGCAGGGCACCCCAAAGCTGCACCTTGAACCCTATCTGTTATACAACATAAGCTTTGATCAGCATCAGCTGCTTTATTAAGCTACTTCAGTTTGCACTTGTTTTTGACTGCTTTTAATAAACCAGGCCGCAGGGCACCCCAAAGCTGCACCTTGCACCCTATCTGTTATACAACATAAGCGTTGATCAGCATCAGCTGCTTTATTAAGCTACTTCAGTTTGCACTTGTTTTTGACTGCTTTTAATAAACCAGGCCGCAGGGCACCCCAAAGCTGCACCTTGCACCCTATCTGTTTATACTAAATAAGCAAATGCATAAAAATGTCAGGCAGACAAGTGCCAGGATGTTCAAAGAGGAGTGGCAGAGGCCAAGATTCAGCAGGCAGAGGTCGCAGCAGACTAGGGGCGAGTGGCAGCAGGAGTCACAGTGAGAGACCTGATCTGCCAGTATCTGCTAGCGGTCGTGTCTCCACCAGTAACGCATCTGCCATGGTAGATTGGTTAACACGCTCATCAACATCATCACAAGTTACGACTGAGACCCCCAGTCTAGGGTCGGTAGGTTCCTCTGACACAACCCTGAGTTGGCATGCCCCGAGAGCAGTCCCTGTCCTCCCATTGCCTCTGTCCTACGCCGTTCCCTCCCCCAGTGACGTATCCTATGCTTTGGGTTCAGCTTCACTCTTTAGTGAGGAGGACGATCAGATAGAGGACAGTCAGCAGCTACTGCCCAGCCAAGAAATGGAGGTGGCTTCTTTAGCTTTGCAGACAAATAGTGATGTGGACAGTGTCGTGGGTGTTGCGAGCGTTCCAGCTCCTGCGCCAGACACTGTTGACGAATCAACGAACATCAGTGACGTACAGCCACAACTCGGTGATGATGATGATGATGATGAAGCCGATCGCACTTGGGAGCCGGGTGATGAAGGGGCTTCATCGTCATCAACAGGAGAAGAGGGGCGCAGGTTGCCCCGGAGTCAGCAGCTCAGGCAGCAAGGTGTTAGCAGCATGGTTGGCAGTCAGCATGGGGGCACAATTGTAAAGCCTGGAGCCAAATGGGGCCGGTGCCGGGGTAGAGCACCTGCTGCGCGGCAGGCTACCTTATCGGGAGGTAGTGGGGCAGGGGTTCCTGGAGTTGGCGACAATAGCAGCGAATCAGTGAGGCCTGTTGGTGGGAAAAGTAGCTACTCGGCATTGTGGCAGTTTTTTCTGAAGCATCCGCAGGAGGGTAACATGGCCACATGCAAGATATGTAGGCAGAAGGTGAAGCATGGCCAGGGCCCAAATGTTGGCACCACGGCCCTGTGTCAACACATGATGCGTCACCATAAAGCGACCTGGGAGAACCGAGGCTCCCAAGGGGTGGTCCAGTCTGCTTCCTCACCAAGTGGCACGCCGCTCCCAATTTCTGCCAGCCAAGGCTCCAGCACCTCAGCCGAAGGCAGCTGTGCGTCATACCCATCCTCTGTCGCTCCTGCTCCTCCTCCTCCAAGTCATGCATCCCGCCAGCAATCCATCAGCGAAGCCATGTCCAAGAGACAGCAGTATGCGCCCACTCATCCTACGGCGCAGAAGCTGAATGTGCTCCTGTCCAAGTTGCTGGTGCTGCAGTCGCTCCCTTTTCAGGTGGTGGACTCTGCACCTTTCAGAGAACTGATGGCTTGTGCCGAGCCGAGGTGGAGAGTCCCAAGCCGTTATTTCTTTGCCAAGATGGCAGTACCAGCGCTGCACACTTTTGTTGAACAGAAGGTGGGCCAGTCCTTGAGCCTGTCGGTGTGTAGCAAAGTGCATGGCAGCGCTGATGTCTGGAGCTGTAACTACGGTCAGGGACAGTACATGTCGTTTACGGCCCACTGGGTGAATGTGGTCCCTTTGCAGCAGCAGCAGCAGCAGCAGCAGCAACTTGGACAGGTCACGCTGCTTCGGCCTCCGCGCTCCATGCCCGTTGGGCCTGTGACACTGTGCGAGTTGGCCTCCTCATCCTCCGCCATCTCCTCACCCTCCACTGTAGGCTCAAGTCTCAGTGCCCCTCCAGTCTACCATGTGTGCAGGGCACGGAGGTGTCACGCAGTGCTTCACATGGTTTGTCTTGGCGAACGGAGTCACACAGGGGAGGAACTGCTTAAATTTATTCATCAGGAAATCCAAACATGGCTTACTCCAAGAAAACTTAAAATGGGAATCATGGTTACCGACAATGGGAAGAACATTTTGTCTGCGCTGCGCCAAGGAAGGCTGACCCATGCCCCCTGCATGGCTCACGTCTTCAATCTGGTTGTCAAGCGGTTTCTGAAGTGTTCCCCCATATGCAAGACATCCTAACAACTTCAAGGAAACTTTGCATGCACTTCAGCCACTCATACACCGCCAAACACACCCTTCTTGAGCTACAGCGTCACAACGGTATCCCCCAGTCTGATTTGCGATGTTTCCACCCGTTGGAATTCCACCCTTCACATGTTGGACCGATTATATGAACAGAGAAAAGCCATCACGGATTTCCTGATGATCCAAGCAGATAGGGGGACTCCCCTGTGTAACTTCAATGTCAACCAGTGGCAGCTCATACGTGACACCTGCCGTTTGCTCAGGCCCTTTAAGGAAGCCAACAACGTGATTCCACTGCTTCATGTACTACAGCACATGTTGGAAACCATGGCTGGTCAGGGCACTGGAGACATGGCGTCTACATCTTACGGCCACATGAACCCCGTTGGAGCTGAACTGGAGGAGGAGGAGGAAGAGGAGTTGCCCAGCGAAACACAGTTTAGGCTTGGCGAAATGGCTGGTTTATCTAGTCAGCGGACAGGAGAGGAGGAGCAGGAGCAGCCAGAGGAGCTAGAGGGTTTTGAGGAAGGCGAGACAGAGGACCTGGACACACCGTGGCAGTATGCAGTGGAGATGGAGACAGGTAGTCCATCCGAGTCACTTGCACAAATGGCAGGAAGCATGCTCACGTGCTTGCGTAGTGACCCCAGAATTGTTTCCATTTGTCGGCGGGATGACTTCTGGCTGTCCACCTTATTGGACCCTCGCTTCCGGCACAAAATGGGGGCATTTTTTAAACCCGCCGAGAGGGAGGACAAACTGAACTACTACAAAGACATTCTACGTAGGCAGTTGGCCGATGCCTATCTGCGCCATGGTCCATACTCTCGCAGGTCTGACTCGGGGGGACCTCTGCGCTCACCTTCCACTGCCATGGCTGCTGGGGGGGTAGGCAGGAGCAGCAGCAGCAGCTCCATCAGCAGCAGCCTCAGTCTTCAGTCGCTAATGAGTAGCTTTCTACACCCGCATAGTGAGGCTACTCATGAGCAGCAGGAAGACCTGGAGCAGGACCTCAACCAGCAGGTCATGTCATACCTTGACATGACCATGCCAACACACCTTGAGGATCCGCTGGACTTCTGGGCAGCCAAACTTGATTTTTGGCCGCAACTAGCAGAGTTTGCATTGGAAAAGCTGTCCTGCCCGGCAAGTAGCGTGCCATCTGAGCGGGTGTTTAGTGCGGCGGGGGCCATAGTTACGGCGAGGAGAACTCGTCTGTCAACTAAAAATGTGGAGAGACTCACCTTTGTCAAAATGAATCAGGGATGGATCAGCCAGGATTTCCACCCACCAATACCTGATGCATGCGACTAGATTCAGCATGGTGCCACGTTTTACACTTTCCAAATGGTGCAAAACATATTTATGTGTTTAGGCCAATTTTTGGGCTCCTGCTGATGCCAACTTCAGGGTGTGCCTTCCAACCAATTTTTGGCCTCCTGCTAATGCCAACTTCAGGGTGTGCCTTTCAGCCAATGTTTGGCCTCCTGCTGCTGCTTCTTGCAACTCCAGGGTGTGATTCATCCAATTTTTGGGCTCCTGCTGCCAACTCCAGTGTCTCTTTAAAGTAATGTTCGGGCTCCTGCTGCTGCTTGCCACTCCAGGGTGTGATTCATTCAATTTTTGGGCTCCTGCTGCCAACTCCAGTGTCTCTCTCAGCCAATTTTTGGCCTCCTGCTGCTCCTGCTGCTGCTGCTGCCAACTCCAGGGTGTCTTTCAAGCAATGTTTGGGCGCCTGCTTATGCTGCTGCCAACTCCAGGGTGTGCCTTCCAGCTAATGTATGTGCTCCTGCTGCTGCCAACTTCAGGGTGCCTTCCAGCCAATTTCTAGGTTTCTGCTGCTGCTGCTTGCTACTCCAGGGTGTGATTCATCCAATTTTTGGGCTCCTGCTGCCAACTCCAGTGTCTCTTTAAAGTAATGTTTGGGCTCCTGCTGCTGCTTGCAACTCCAGGGTGTGATTCATCCAATTTTTGGGCTCCTGCTGCCAACTCCAGTGTCTCTTTAAAGTAATGTTTGGGCTCCTGCTGCTGCTGCTTGCAACTCCAGGGTGTGATTCATCCAATTTTTGGGCTCCTGCTGCCAACTCCAGTGTCTCTTTAAAGTAATGTTTGGGCTGCTGCTGCTGCTTGCAACTCCAGGGTGTGATTCATCCAATTTTTGGGCTCCTGAAGCCAACCCCAGTGTCTCTTTAAAGTAATGTTCGGGCTCCTGCTGCTTCTTGCAACTCCAGGGTGTGATTCATCAAATTTTTTGGGCTCCTGCTGCCAACTCCAGTGTCTCTTTAAAGTAATGTTCGGGCTCCTGCTGCTGCTTGCCACTCCAGGGTGTGATTCATCCAATTTTTGGGCTCCTGCTGCCAACTCCAGTGTCTCTCTCAGCCAATTTTTGGCCTCCTGCTGCTCCTGCTGCTCCTGCTGCTGCCAACTCCAGGGTGTCATTCAAGCAATGTTTGGGCTCCTGCTTATGCTGCTGCCAACTCCATGGTGTGCCTTCCAGCTAATGTATGTGCTCCTGCTGCTGCCAACTTCAGGGTGCCTTCCAGCCAATTTCTAGGTTCCTGCTGCTGCTGCCAACTCCAGGGTGTGTCAGCCAATTTTTGGGCTCCTGCTGCCAACTCCAGTGTTTCTTTAAAGTAATGCTTGGGCTCCTGCTGCTGCTGCTTGCAACTCCAGGGTGTGATTCATCAAATTTTTGGGCTCCTGCTGCCAACTCCAGTGTCTCTTTAAAGTAATGTTTGGGCTCCTGCTGCTTGCAACTCCAGGGTGTGATTAATCCAATTTTTGGGCTCCTGAAGCCAACCCCAGTGTCTCTTTAAAGTACTGTTCGGGCTCCTGCTGCTGCTTGCAACTCCAGGGTGTGATTCATCCAATTTTTAGGCTCCTGCTGCCAACTCCAGTGTCTATTTAAAGTAATGTTCGGGCTCCTGCTGCTGCTTGCAACTCCAGGGTGTGATTCATCCAATTTTTGGGCTCCTGCTGCCAACTCCAGTGTCTCTTTAAAGTAATGTTTGGGCTCCTGCTGCTGCTGCTTGCAACTCCAGGGTGTGATTCATCAAATTTTTGGGCTCCTGCTGCCAACTCCAGTGTCTCTTTAAAGTAATGTTTGGGCTCCTGCTGCTTGCAACTCCAGGGTGTGATTCATCCAATTTTTGGGCTCCTGAAGCCAACCCCAGTCTCTCTTTAAAGTAATGTTCGGGGTCCTGCTGCTGCTTGCAACTCCAGGGTGTGATTCATCCAATTTTTGGGCTCCTGCTGCCAACTCCAGTCTCTCTTTAAAGTAATGTTCGGGCTCCTGCTGCTGCTTGCAACTCCAGGGTGTGATTCATCCAATTTTTGGGCTCCTGCTGCCAACTCCAGTGTCTCTTTAAAGTAATGTTCGGGCTCCTGCTGCTGCTTGCAACTCCAGGGTGTGATTCATCCAATTTTTGGGCTCCTGCTGCCAACTCCAGTGTCTCTCTCAGCCAATTTTTGGCCTCCTGCTGCTGCTGCTGCCAACTCCAGGGTGTCTTTCAAGCAATGTTTGGGCTCCTGCTTATGCTGCTGCCAACTCCAGGGTGTGCCTTCCAGCTAATGTATGTGCTCCTGCTGCTGCCAACTTCAGGGTGCCTTCCAGCCAGGTTCTAGGTTCCTGCTGCTGCCAACTCCAGGGTGTGATTCATCCAATTTTTGGGCTCCTGCTGCTAACCCCAGTGTCTCTTTAAAGTAATGCTCGGGCTCCTGCTGCTGCTTGCAACTCCAGGGTGGGATTCATCCAATTTTTGGGCTCCTGCTGCCAACTCCAGTGTCTCTTTAAAGTAATGTTCCGGCTCCTGCTGCTACTTGCAACTCCAGGGTGTGATTCATCCAATTTTTGGGCTCCTGCTGCCAACTCCAGTGTCTCTCTCAGCCAATTTTGGCCCCCTGCTGCTCCTGCTGCTGCTGCTGCCAACTCCAGGGTGTCTTTCAAGCAATGTTTGGGCTCCTGCTTATGCTGCTGCAAACTCCAGGGTGTGCCTTCCAGCTAATGTATGTGCTCCTGCTGCTGCCAACTTCAGGGTGCCTTCCAGCCAATTTCTAGGTTCCTGCTGCTGCTGCTTGCAACTCTAGGGTGTGATTCATCCAATTTTTGGGCTCCTGCTGCCAACTCCAGTGTCTCCTTAAAGTAATGTTTGGGCTCCTGCTGCTGCCAACTCCAGGGTGTGTCAGTCAATTTTTGGGCTCCTGCTGCCAACTCCAGTGTCTCTTTAAAGTAATGTTTGGGGCTCCTGCTGCTGCTGCTGCCAACTCCAGGGTGTGTCAGTCAATTTTTGGGCTCCTGCTGCTGCTGCTTGCAACTCCAGGGTGTGATTCATCCAATTTTTGGGCTCCTGCTGCCAACTCCAGTGTCTCTTTAAAGTAATGTCTGGGCTGCTGCTGCTGCTGCTTGCAACTCCAGGTTGTGATTCATCCAATTTTTGGGCTCCTGCTGCCAACTCCAGTGTCTCTTTAAAGTAATGTTTGGGCTCCTGCTGCTGCTTGCAACTCCAGGGTGTGATTCATCCAATTTTTGGGCTCCTGCTGCCAACTCCAGTGTCTCTTTAAAGTAATGTTTGGGCTCCTGCTGCTGCTGCTTGCAACTGTAGGGTGTGATTCATCCAATTTTTGGGCTCCTGCTGCCAACTCCAGTGTCTCTTTAAAGTAATGTTTGGGCTGCTGCTGCTTGCAACTCCAGGGTGTGATTCATCCAATTTTTGGGCTCCTGAAGCCCACCCCAGTGTCTCTTTAAAGTAATGTTCGGGCTCCTGCTGCTGCTTGCAACTCCAGGGTGTGATTCATCCAATTTTTGGGCTCCTGCTGCCAACTCCAGTGTCTCTTTAAAGTAATGTTCGGGCTCCTGCTGCTGCTTGCCACTCCAGGGTGTGATTCATCCAATTTTTGGGCTCCTGCTGCCAACTCCAGTGTCTTTTTAAAGTAATGTTCGGGCTCCTGCTGCTTGCAACTCCAGGGTGTGATTCATCCAATTTTTGGGCTCCTGAAGCCAACCCCAGTGTCTCTTTAAAGTAATGTTCGGGCTCCTGCTGCTCCTTGCAACTCCAGGGTGTGATTCATCCAATTTTTGGGCTCCTGCTGCCAACTCCAGTGTCTCTTTAAAGTAATGTTTGGGCTCCTGCTGCTTGCAACTCCAGGGTGTGATTCATCCAATTTTTGTGCTCCGGCTGCCAACTCCAGTGTCTCTTTAAAGTAATGTTCGGGCTCCTGCTGCTGCTTGCTACTCCAGGGTGTGATTCATCCAATTGTTGGGTTCCCTCTGCCAAATCCAGTGTCTCTCTCAGCCAATTTATGGCCTCCTGCTGCTGCTGCCAACTCCAGGGTGTCTTTCAAGCAATGTTTGGGCTCCTGTTTATGCTGCTGCCAACTCCAGGGTGTGCCTTCCAGCTAATGTATGTGTTCCTGCTGCTGCCAACTTCAGGGTGCCTTCCAGACAATTTCTAGGTTCCTGCTGCTGCTGCTGCCAACTCCAGGGTGTGTCAGTTAATTTTTGGGCTCCTGCTGCCAACTCCAGTGTCTCTTTCAGCCAATGTTTGGGCTCCTGCTGCTGCTTGCAACTCCAGGGTGTGATTCATCCAATTTTTGGGCTCCTGCTGCCAACTCCAGTGTCTCTTTAAAGCTATGTTTGGGCTCCTGCTGCTTGCAACTCCAGGGTGTGATTCATCCAATTTTGGGCTCCTGCTGCCAACTCCAGTGTCTCTTTCAGCCAATGTTTGGGCTGCTGCTGCTGCTTGCAACTCCAGGGTGTGATTCATCCAATCTTTGGGCTCCTGCAGCCAACTCCAGTGTCTCTTTCAAGCTATGTTTGGGCTCCTGCTGCTGCTGCTGCTGCTTGCAACTCCAGGGTGTGATTCATCCAATTTTTGGGCTCCTGCAGCCAACTCCAGTGTCTCTTTAAAGCAATGTTTGTGCTCCTGCTGCTGCTTGCAACTCCAGGGTGTGATTCATCCAATTTTTGGCCTCCTGCAGCCAACTCCAGTGTCTCTTTAAAGCAATGTTTGGGCTCCTGCCCCTCATAGTGATGCCACTTCAACTCTCTGCATTTGTGCCGCTCTGCGATTCTATTAGCGATGCCTCTGATCTGCATGTGATATTTATTTACAGTATTATTTAACTAACCCAGCACGCATCATATGCGTGTTACAGCAAGGCAGAATGGTTTACAACCCTATTGAGGCTCTAGGAGGCTCAGAAATAGCCGTTTTTAATAGCGATTCGTCACGAATAAATTCGGACCGAAACAAATTTTGACGGAAAATTCGGCGAATCAGCCGAATCGAATTTTTCAAAAGTTCGCTCATCTCTAAATATAATCTTGGGGTCTATGTTGTAATTTTGTATATCTTTTTCTGTGGAAGAATAGCTTTTGCTGGGAGCTGATGTTGAACCCCAGAAATTGTACTGTTGACTGGGTATTAGGTTGGACTTTTCTACATTTATTATTCAACCCAAACCCCTCACTTGGACAGGGTCTTTACAGATCTGCTAGCAATGCTGACTGTGACTTGTTTAACAACAGAAGGTCGTCCAGATAATGGATCACATGATTCCCTGTTGCCTGAGGTAAAACTTTGGTTCTGCTAGGATCTTTGTAAAGGTCTTCGGGGGTGATGACAGGCCGAATGGGAACGTCCTGTACTGGTAGTAAAGGATTTGCTGACTTAACAGAACCGCCAATCTGAGGAATTTTGGTGTGAGCTCAAAATGGGAATATGCAGATATGCATCTTGTAAGTCTAGAATAACCCTCAGGGTGTTTTCTATCAGAAAATTTTTGACCGAATAATTGATTCCATACTGAGTCTCTTGTATCAAATGAATCTGTTTAATCTTCTTAGATTCAAAATCATGCAATATTTTCTTGATAGTTTTTGAACCAGCAAGATAGGAGAGTAGAACCCCTCTCTCAGGGAGAACAGAGAGACCCCTTCTATCACATTTATCTGAAGATGGCGGCGTGAGACACAGGCTCCCAGTGTAAGCGCTTGCTTGCCACAGTAGCAGCACCCCAGAAGCATCATGGGCAAGAGCGGAAGGTCGGGTGGCCTCTAGAACACCCAGGGCGCCCCGGAACCCAACTTTAAGCGGTAGAAGTCTCCCGGAGCTGTTTCGCCCCCAGCGCTCAGAGGACGTGCCCGGGCGGACCTCCAAAATGGCGTCGCCCTCGTCACCGGAGAGCTCGCCGGAGAGAAGTACAGAGGGCTCACCGCATAAAGACCAGCATGACATGACGACGCAGCTTAGCCAATTACCCACGAGAAATGGGCTGGCGAGGTTTGCTGGTGAAATTAAGTCCTCTATATCAAAGGCCGTCACGGACCTGAAGGCGGATATGTGGGAGCTAGGCTGCAGAATTGAGAAGGCGGAACACGAGGCGTCGGGCTCCAGACACAAGCTACGAGAGGTGAGCGACGTGGTTGCATGGAACAATAGTCACCTCATGAATGTACACAGGCACCTTGAGGACTTGGATAACAGGGCAAGGAGGTGCAATATCAGAGTGTGCGGGGTACCAGAGGCGGTCGCTCAACATCAGATCCCTGGGGCCCTGGCCTCCATCTTTAACACCCTGCTGGACAGACCCCCTGATACGCCAATAGAGCTTGTGCGGGAACATCGGGCCCTCCGTCCCAGGAACATGAATGATGCGGTCCCTAGAGACATAAGCGTCGATTCTAAATGCAAAAGTTAATTAATTTCGGATCGGGAATCGGAAGTTTGGGTGGGTGTTAGTCATTTTTTCCATTTTTTTTGGCCATTTCGTATTCGCACGAACGTTCGGCCATAGACGTATATGCTCTTTCGATCTTCGGCCGTCAATTGTATTATTTCCGTTAGTTATTGTATATTTCCCGTCCAAATCGTATTTTTTGCGATCAGTCCTAATTTTCCCGTTCATGACATGGGCTTGCGATCAATTCAGAGAGCTGATTGCCAAGTGTTTCTAGGCACATTTAAGGGTTGATTCCTGAAATCTTATCCGGCAGCTTTTTGGCCTCGGGAGCAGCATGGATAGGAGTGAGTTCGAGGAACATCAAGCTCTAATGCTTTTTGGCATCGATTTGATCCGGATGTCTGAGGGCAGATTGCTTCTGCGTCGTCGCATGCACATCGATGGCATGAATGACATTGAGCTGTTCGAGCTGACCAGGCTTAATCGCGCTTCCCTCCATAAATTATATAGTGAGCTGCGGCCATGGTTAGCCCGCACCACAAGGAAGGGGCAAGCAATTTCAGGTATGACCAAGATGCTTGGCTGCCTGCAATTTTTGGCGAACGGCTCGTTCCAGAGGCTGGGTGCCCTCTCTGTGGGGTTTTCCCAGCCTACGCTGAGCCGCGCACTATCCAAATTTTTGGAAGGCATGGCTGCCATAACTCAGAAATATATTTATTTCCCTGATGATATGGTAGCCAGAAACGCCATTAAGCTTGTTTTTTTTAATATTGCCGACATGCCCAATGTAATTGCAAACAATTGGCTCAGTGGTCAGTCAGACCAAAGAGTCACACAAAAGAAGCACCACCACATAAAGTTAACTCTACAGTTTATTGATACATGATCCACAACAAAACATTTAAAAACCACAACAACACGACAATAGACATATTAAAAACACACCTCTACCTGCCCTGTCACTGTGTATAAGTCTGTCCTAATATTGCCCTTAATATATATAAAAATGTAAAGAAAAAATATATATATACCCACAGCCTAATCCCTGTATGGGATAAGTTTCCCTATACTCATTTGTGCCGGCACAAAGATTAATAAAGAAATAATTAATGTCATAAAATATATCCTAGACCAATTTCATCAAAAAACTACCAGTAAAGTGTCATGTGCATTGTGCAAAACATACTTAGGTTCTTAAAAAACCATCAAAGCATACAAGTGTTTACAAAGTATCATAGACAATAACAAAACTCAAATGTATTAATTTAAACCAAATGTTATAATGCATACACCGTGACTACTAAAAGTGAAACAAGATACAATTATAAAGATAAACAAGATACTCAGCCGTAAGAGGGAAGTAAATAGACCATCAGGGAGGACAGACAGGGCGGGAGGCGGCTCCACCTGCGCTTCGCGGTCAGAGCAACCGCTTCTTCCTTGGGTGCGGACTTTGTTGTGGTGTTTTCCCCGCTTAAAAAGTGTCTCTGCTAACGAGGGGCGGGAAGGAGTGGGGGAGGGGGGGAGGGGAGGGAAGGCAGGGAGGCCGACGCGTCAGATGGACACCTCCCAGATGCACAGACCTCATCTTGGCCGCTGTTTGCTGTTACCGCACACGTGGGCATGAGAGCGCTCCGAGGCCGCCATGACGCGTCAAATGACGCATGCCCACTGCCGCACCAAAAGGTGCCAGAGGCGCCCTATACATAAACACACCTTTTACCTTCAACTACCCTGCCATGCATGCGGAAGCCTCTGGTATGTCACTCTTCATGTATATGCACAAATATATACATGCAAGATCAGACAATAATTAGTCCTTTATTCTGTATTTCTAGATGCTTCGGGAGCGGGTGAGGTAGTGGGAGAGGAGGCAGCAGAGATGCTTGAGGATGACCCTGGCGAAGGTGAGTGATGTCAGCCAGAGTGGGACCCAGATATTTGGGGAATAGTGACTCAGACCATAAAACTAACCCTATTTCCCATGTTTCTCCAGGGTCTTCTTCACACCAGAGCCAGGACCAAGGACATCCTGTTGGCCCCAACCAGCCATCTGTCGGCCACCAACCAAGTAAGTAGGCATGCCATTATTGTGACTTCTGTGTTAGTTGCCAATAACACACAGATAAATAAAGGCGTAGCCAATGGGTAGTTAACACTTTCCTGTGGGCACTTCCTTAGCTTAAAGCGGACCTTCACTCTGAATAAGAGCCTAGCTTATATGTTTCCCACAACCTGGACATATTGATTTCTCACATACACAATAATCCGACCTGCATCTACTGCATGTTATGAGCCATTAAAAATCAAAGATGGCGGCTTAGGGAAGGCGCCATCTTTACAGGCATCATGCAAACAGGAAGTGCCTTATGAATGTGCTGCCCTGCATTCTGGGACTGCTGACCTTTCCCTGACCCCAGCTCTGGTCGGTATTAGCAAAGCACAACTATAAGCTGCTCCCCTGGACCTTATCCCACTCTCCTCTCCTCAGTAAGTGTTGGGCTTCTGAGTCCAAATGGCGGCGCACGTATCCCAAATTCAGGAGTTGCAGCACAGTGGTGGAAAGAATAATAATTTATGTTCAAAAAATTTAAATATTAAAAATATGATATGGGGGCAAATCAATTGGAAATAGTTGTTGCTTTAAAGAAAATCATGTTGAAGGTCTGGGTTAAGCACTTAGAATAGTTACCTGTGCTAAATTCCTTACCTTAATTACGAAGAAGAATGACATATGTGATGTATTCCGCTGGATTTGACTAACAAACAATCAATCCGCAGCCTACAAACCGGTCTGGTAGTACTATTTATGTTTAATTCTCTATTGGTTACAGGGATCCCGCCGCAAACAGTGGAAGAAAAGAAAAAAAGGATCCTTGAGTTGGTGGCCGAGCTGCAGGCCATACAGGCGACGTTGGGGCCAACTGAAGAAGATGATTAGTGCCCTTGGTCCTCAATTTTTATTAGGCAAAAATTGTTAAAAATAAATATATATTGTTCACAAAATAAACATTCTAAAATGACTCATTTCTATTTCTAATATACATTACATTTTGCTAAACACGAAAAGGCATGTTTTAATAAATCAATACAGATGGACATTAAGTGGTTTTGGTTATATTTATGAACCACAAAAATAAGAAGAATGGAACCGCCAAGGTGTTTGGGTAAGTTTTAGGGTCCGGGAAATGAAGAAAAATCCAACCGCCAAGGTGTCTGGGTAAGTTTTAGGGTCCGGGAAATGAAGAAAAATCCAACCGCCAAGGGGTTTGGGTAAGTTTTAGGATCATCAAAAACAAGAGAAAAAACACCGCCAAGGGGTTTGTGTAAGTTTTAGTGTCCGGGAAATGAAGAAAAATCCAACCGCCAAGGGGTTTGGGTAAGTTTTAGGGTCCGGGAAATGAAGAAAAATCCAACCGCCAAGGGGTTTGGGTCAGTTTTAGGGTCTGGGAAATGAAGAAAAATCCAACCGCCAAGGGGTTTGGGTAAGTTTTAGGGTCTGGGAAATGAAGAAAAATCCAACCGCCAAGGGGTTTGGGTCAGTTTTAGGGTCCGGGAAATTAAGAAAAATCCAACCGCCAAGGGGTTTGGGCAAGTTTTAGGGTCCGGAAAATGAAGAAAAATCCAACCGCCAAGGGGTTTGGGCAAGTTTTAGGGTCCGGGAAATGAAGAAAAATCCAACCGCCAAGGGGTTTGGGTAAGTTTTAGGGTAATCAAAAACAAGAAACAAAACACCGCCAAGGGGTTTGGGTCAGTTTTAGGGTCCGGGAAATGAAGAAAAAACAACCGCCAAGGGGTTTGGGTAAGTTTTAGGGTCATCAAAAACAAGAAACAAAACACCGCCAAGGGGTTTGGGTCAGTTTTAGGGTCCGGGAAATGAAGAAAAAACAACCGCCAAGGGGTTTGGGTAAGTTTTAGGGTTAATAAAGGTACGTGTAAGAATGTCGCAAAGTAGTTTGGTTGAGCTAGGTAGTGTACGATATGGGCCACATTAGTTGAGTGTAGCTTGTATTGCGCATGCGCAAGATCTTCCACATTTACGAGCGCACGAGTGTTAGAGGTTAAAAAGCAGGAAAAACCATCGGGAAACGCAAGAAATACGAAGAGGTGGACGATGGAAGAAGGGAAAAATAACACGCTGCCGTCTCAACAACAGATCACTCAACCTAAAATTTACGTTTGCAAATGACTGGGCCAAGGTCGGGAGATAACATACGAACGGACGGGAATTTTACAATAGGAAACTCATTAGGTTATAGAATCACTCGCAAGTTCATACGAGTGCTCGATCGTTCGGAAATAATACCATGATCGGCAACAAAATCAAAGCGTTGACATGTTTCTTTGAGTCGACCCTATAGTTTGCTGTCTCCAGAGCTTTCCCCGGAAAGAGGACATTGTTGCCAGAGCAAGAGGAAGGGATTCTATTCTTTTTAATAATAACGAAATTCAGCTCTATCAAGATCTTTCCGGAATCACCCTGCAACATAGAAGAGTGCTTAGACCGCTGACATCGCTCCTCAGGGAGAGGGGCATCCCCTACCGGTGGCGGTTCCCCTTTGCGCTCATGGCCACTAGAAATGGGAAGACGGGGACTTTGCGGAAGCCAGAGGATCTGCCCGACTTTTTTGCTTTCTTGAAGATTCCTGCGGTGGGGGTTCCTGATGCCCCGGTAGAGCCCCCACCCCGGGATCCCCCGGACCGCAAAAGGTCTTAATTCACCAGAGAAACGACATGCCCTTATGAGAGAACTGAGGAAACACAAAGTGCACATCGCACTAATTCAGGAGAAACCATTCCAGAGGGGCAAGGTACCCTATTTAGGGAACAGGACATATCCCTTTCATTGGACAGCCCCCGTCTCTTACTTCTAAGACAAAGGGGGTGTCTATCTTAATGGATAGAACCCTTGCTTTTTCTGTGACATCTGAAGTTATTGATAAAGAGGGGCGCTACATCTTTCTGAAGGGGCGCCTCCCGTCTGGAAGAATCCTTACATTGGCCAATATTTACGCGCCTAACAGGCTGCAACATCAATTTCTCGCTTTCACTATTGATAAACTACAGAACTTCAAGGAGGGCCCGCTGGTTGTGGGTGGGGACCTGAGCTACACTAGTAGACACCTCTAATGCAAGCTCCGCCATTGCCTACAGATCTCTGAAGCAGATTAAACTGGCGCTTCAAAGTGTACAAGTAGTTGACGCCTGGAGATTTGCTCACCCAGATGGTAGGGACTATACTTATTTCTCTCCCATTCATTCGAAATACTCAAGGATAGATTATTTATTTCTGTCCCAGAGGGACCTCGAGTGGATTAAAGCGGTTGAGATTGGCACAATTACATTCACGGACCATGCACCAGTGGTCCTTAGAATAGTGCTCCTGGGGAGGACTCACAGGGAGTGCAATTAGAGACTAAATACTAGCATCTTAAAGGATGCGATAGTGGCTGACAGGGTGAAAGAACAGATCACCCAGTATTTTTGAGAAAATGTGGTGGAAGACATGGACCCTCTTACAATTTGGCAAGCACACAAGTGCACAGTGCAGGAGTTTCTCATACAAGAGGGAGCGAGATTAAAAATTGAGAAATTGAGGGGCTTACCCAGAGAGTGGCCTTCCTGGAGTCCCAACATAAAAAATCACTTCTGGAGAGGCACCTACAGGAACTGGTGGAAAAGAGAGAGGAGGTCAGGGCTGCCCTTTTAGGGGCCGCCAGTAATAAGACGGGCAGACTACTCGCAGGAGCCCTTATCCCGAGAGGCCTCATGGCCTGGGTGGCCGGGATTAGAGACTCAGTTGGAGTCTTGCATCAGTCAGAGAAAGATATTGCGGAACAGTTTAGGAGATATTATTTGGCTCTTTATAATCTCCCTGGCCATGCCTCGAAGGGAGGACGCAAAACCCAGATGTCAGAGTACTGTAGAGCAGCCCGGATGCCCCAAACACCTAAGGATGCCATTGACCAGTTGGAAAGCCCGATATCAGTTGAAGAGTGTCAGCTAGCAATCAAAGAAACCAGGCCAGGTAGGGCTCTGGGTCCGGATGGATTCCCCAGTCAGTATTACAAGGCGTTTGCTCCCCAGTTGTTTCCACATATGATGCGAGCCTTTGAAAGTGTCGCAAAAACCGGGGTCCTCCCGCGGTAGGGAGGCCCGTGATAACACAGTGAAAGCGCTGAATGTACACTGGTGGGCCACCTCCCACAGGCTAAGGGCCATGATGCTTTCCACAGACACCGAAAAGGCATTTGATAGGGTTGATTGAGAGTGGATTGGGTCAGTTTTGGAGCACATTGGCCTGGAGGAGATGGCCTGGAACAGGATCTTGGCCCTATACTCAAATCCTCGGGCGAGAGTTAGGGTGAATAACGTGACCTCGGATGGGTTTCTGCTTCAAAACAGGACTAGGCAGGGCTGTCCCCTATCCCCTTTGATTTTCGCAATAACTTTGGAGCCATTCTTGAGGATGATGAACTTGAACTCTGACATCAAGGGGATCCAGGTGGGGGGTAAGGAGCAAAAGGTAGCCCCTTCACGGACGATATGCTGTTCTTTCTTACGTCCCCCTGGGTTTCAATTCCCTGTTTGCTCAAGGAATTTGAGAGATTTGGGAGATTATCTAATCTGAAAATAAACTACTCGGAATCAGCAGCCAAATCGGAGTCAAGGAGTATCACCTATCTAGGGATACAACTACCGGGAAGACGTTCCTATTCAAGTGGAAGTCAAGGAGTATCACCTATCTAGGGATACAACTACCGGCGGAGTTGTCTCAGCTGTTTCAGCTGAATTTCTCCCCTCTTGTCAATAAGCTAAAGGCGGATTTGAATAAGTGGAACGGTTTGAAACTATCATGGTTTGGGAAACTAGCAGTTTTGAAGATGAACATACTTCCAAGGTTGCTGTACTTCAATCCAATGCATCCCAACAAAACTCCCGAGCTCTTTCATTATGGATGTCAGGAGAACCTTTTCTGGGTTCCTATGGGCTGGGAAGCCTCCAAGATCAAAAAGAACTACTCTTATTCTACAGAGGGCCAGGGGAGGGCTGGGTCTTCCGTGCAATGATACTTATGTAAAGGCAGCGCACCTGGCAAGCATTGTTGATTGGCAAGTGAACAAATCCCAGAAGGATTGTGTATCAATTGAGAATGAGTTTTGTGGGGGCCTGGTGGCTCACCTGAGTGCCCTAAAAAGGGGGGGATATCCCAGAAAAAGCTAGATCTCACCCAATCATTGGAGCTACATTAGACATATTTAGACACGTCTGCAAATGTTATAAGGGGTGCCCGGGCCTCTCCTTCCGCTTCACAACAATCCGGGCTTCCCTCCTGGTTGGGATAAATCCTTTTTGAGCATTTGCAGTGGTCCAAGCCCGCTTAGAGTCACCCACTTACTCTCACAAGGTGAGTTTATGCAGAAGCAGGACCTACAAGATTAATTGGGGGGGGGGGGGGAAAGTCCCACTCGGAATATCTTCAAATGCGACACTTTGTTAGGTCTAAGAGTTTGAAGGGCAAGGTTGAGAGGGAACTCACAACGTTTGAGAGAACTAGTTTGGGGGAAGGCCCTAGGAACCATCTCATGTCTTGGGCATACAGTTTGGGGGTCCGGCTCCGAGGAGATCCTGGGAAGGAAGATGGGAGAAAGACCTGAATCTAGAACTGACTAAGGAGGATTGGAAAAAGATATATCAGAGATCACACAAAGGAATGGTCAATTACTCTACTCAAGAGACGAATTATAAACAAATCACTAGGTGGTACAGGACTCCGGATGTGCTACATAGAATGTTCCCGTCCCGGATAATTGCTGGAGGTGTAATCATAAGGGAGCGGACATGCTGCATATATGGTGGTCGTGCCCGTTTGTAGTCCCTTTCTGGAAGGAGATACATAGTTTGGTTGGGAAAATTTTGGGTTTCACCCCAGAGTGGGACCCAGCCTACTACCTGCTGAATTGGAGAAGAGAGGGGGTTAGGTCTCAGGACCTCTGCCCTTTAGGTATTCACCTAACCAATGCTGCCAGAAGGGTAATACCTAGGAGATGGAGATCAAAAGACGACCCAACAGTGAAGGATTGGGTCATGTGGAAATGGAAGAACAATAAATCATGTGGAAATAAATCAATAAATCATGTGGAAATGGAAGAAGTTTTACACTAAAAGCACAGGCGAGCCTGAGTCATACAGGAAAATTTGGACAATTTGGTCCCTCTTTAAGACCTCTCAAGAGTATAGGGTAGTGATGGATTCAACAGCTCGGCAATAGACTAGTCTTAGAGACTCATTCACTGGACTCCGCTTTGTACGTTTAAAGCTGGGGTGGCAGGCTGGGTCCTTGTGGGGCTCCTCTTTCTCTTTCAAAAATAGGTTTTGGGCGAGGGGTGCAATTCTAATTAATACCCTTTTTTAGTGCCTGTAACACAACTGATTTTGTGTTACTACTCTCCAAGCGGGTATGAAGCAGGAGAGTCCCCTCCCCCAGCGGAATATATTTGTCAGGATTGCGGCTTAGGACCCTCTGAAGGCTTGTTAACTAGGGTAAGCCTCTTTTGGGGGCTAGGCTGAACCCAACGTTTTTCTGGGTTCATACTGTTTGGACTGGGTTAACCGTGGAGCGGCCCTACCTCTATTACCAAAGCGCGGACTGAAAATTCCTTTTCCTGGTAGGGAATCTTTTTCCAGCTTCATTTGACCTGGACAATAAAACCTTCCCCAACAAGGAGTTACCACAGAAAAAAGTGGATGCTATAGCTGTGGCCCTGATGATTTCATGGCCCTGAAGCATTAGTAATAGCTCTATTAAGGGCTGGCTATAGAACTAATTATAAATGCACACCTAAGACTATGGTATATGATGCAAAAATAGTGATAAATATATTAGAATACAGTGTATGAATCACATTCAATAGATGTAGGTACACATGAAGGTATATAGTACATTGGGTATGGGGAATACTATTTTACCAACAACACATAACAGATAATTATATACAATATATACCACCAATAGCTGCAGGGAGATCAGATATATATTATAAGGTTTTCCCTTTACAACTAATACAAACCTCTTTCTTCTTGTTTCTTCAGCAAGATCTGACCCTTGTGAAATCATCACCACAATTCTCTGTAACCATAAAAAGCTACAAGCTCTATGAAGGTATGTGTTCCCTACCAAGATATTCCACTTTAAATAATAGCCATAAATCTTGCCTTAGTTGTAATAATTTTTGCCTCACCTATTCATACACCTAGCATGACGGACTACTGTTTAAACATTAATAACATTCTGGGGTTATACCCCTTACGGATGCTTTAGCAATAGAATCCAACACTATAGCTCCAACTTAAAGATATTTATATTCCTTATAAAGCTCAGTACATTTATGTCTCCAACCACATGTTGTGATGTCCAGCCTGAACAATAATTTCTAAGGACTACAAGTGGCGCATTCTTTGGATCTTTCCTTAGGCATTATAGGCTTGCTTGATTTTTTTGATCATGTGTACAACTTTAAGGACCTTATAAGCACCAGTGAAATAATTTATAACCAATACACAAGCGCAATAATGTTAATGATTTAATTGATAACCAAATATAAATGTAATTTCTTCTGCAAATCAAACCGAAGTATTGCCATTCTAGTTACAAATAAGCCTGTGTATTTATTGCATAAAAGCTTTATTAATACAATCTTCTTTTCATTTTCTAGCTGGATCCCCTCACTTTCTCCCCCCACAACAGTTTATACTCACCCAGCAACGTTCCGCTGTTCTCCACTGTGACGTATGCCCCGTGCGCCTGCGCGCCGCCATCTTTAGGCTGGCAGAGATGCCAGGCGACAGCTGGCTGGTGCGAGGCTGGGACGTGCGTCACCGGCGCGCGGTGACGCGAGCATTGTTTGCGCCACGCCCGCGTCACAGGGTCGGCCCGGGGGGGGGGGGGGATTCGCATGCTTCTGGGCGCTACATAAACAGCTGATTTCTGACAGTTAGGCAGGCACCGCACTCCTCCGCATGTCGCAACTCTGCATCCGCTCTGAAGAAGGTTCTAAAAACCGAACCGAACATGTGTCAGCAGCAGTTATAGAAGTGACAGACTTGACGAACAACAAGCTGAACTCCGTGCTGGATACAGATTAACCCTGCGTGGACTTCTTAATGGATTCCTCCATACGCAGAATTCAGTGCTAAATACCAAGTGCCTCCTGCACAACCCTCCAGGTATTACAATACTATTGAGACTTTTTCGGCTACATTCTCTGAGACTCCTGCAATAGCAAGTGGAATACTGTATCATCTCCAGAACCAAATAAGTTGCAAACCACAAACAGTATTCTGATCTCCGTGCAGCTATTGATTGTATATATTGTATATAATTATCTGTTATGTGTTGTTGGTAAAATAGTGTCCCCCATACCCAATGTACTATATACCTTCATGTGTACCTACATCTATTGAACGTGATTCATACACTGTATTCTAATAAATGTATCACTATTTTTGCATCATATACTATAGTCTTAGGTGTGCATTTATAATTAGTTCTATAGTATGCACCTGTTTATACATAGACTAACATATTGATTCATTTGAGTGTGCTTACCAATTTTCATTTACTCTATTAAGGGCTGGTAAAATCAGTGCCAGGTTTCTGAGGGAACTTATTTTCCCTCATCTTTCCATGCTTCTGAGGATTACATCAGATGCCAATGCTGGTGTGACAGACTCTCTGCCTTTTGGATTTCACCACTATTCAATTGCCCACCGGGTCATTCATTGGATGCCCACTGTTCCTTTTTCTATACGGCCCATGGGACCCTACTTGGGCATATTGGATTTTAAAGGCACTGTTTCTGCCCCTTGGACTTTACATAGATTCATTACTTTCATTTTCTTAAGCATGTTCCAGACAATGTCATTGTGTTGTTGATTGTGTTACAGACTGTCATTGTGTTGTTGATTGTGTTACAGACTACCATTGTGTTGCTGATTGTGTTACCGGCAAAGTTGAGGGATTGTGTGGCCTGCTCCCATTGGTCTGTACGTTTGTCATGCAGTTCTCCATCAGGTCCACAGGGGAGGTCCCCTTGCATGGAGACTTGCATATAAGGCCCAGGGTGGCACTAATAAAACAAGGTCATCTTCACCCTCAATACTGAGTTCCGTCTCTTATTGGGGGAAACGCTATATCGCCATTCACTAGCCCTTGTAAGAGCTGTTCCTGATTTCCTCACGGATGACTCTGGAATTCCTGCAGCACCTCTCACCATTGGGAAACGGACGTTACTGGCGGGGAAGCCCTCCGGCGATAAAAGTTACACGACGAGATTGATGGATTTTTGGCCGATTTTGAACGGCAGTGCGATTTACACCGGGTACCCACGGAGGAATGGGTCACCATATTATCAGGGAAACTATCTGGGAAAGCTTCCGATGCTTTCCGGGCCATCCCTGATGCGGACTTACCACACTACCATCTGGTAAAGGAGGCTTTGTTAGCCCGGTACGCTGTCACCCCGGAAGCCTACAGGCGACGATTTCGGGAATCCCAAAAGAAGGGAGGGGATTCTTACGCGGAGTGGGCATGTCGCCTCCATCGTACAGCATCACACTGGGTCACTGGATGCCAAGCCACGACCGCTGAGGATGTACTACAGTTGTTTTAACTAGAACATTTTCTCAATGCCCTGCAACCAGGGCTAAGAGAGTGGGTACGTGACCGGAGGCCTCTAACGCTACCTGAGGCTGCTCGTCTAGCCGACGAGTACACCGATGCCCGCCGGACAGAACAGTCTGCTCCAAAACCACCACCTCCCATCAAATTTCAAGCACCTGTGGCTTCAGCGCCAACTCGTTACTCTGGGCCACATAGGCCAGCATAGCAACCGAACCTCTCCACAGTTCAGTGCCATCGTTGCAAACAATGGGGGCATTATCGCAGGGATTGCGCCCTAGAGCCTCCCCGGAACACGTGGAGGCAAACACAACCTTCCACCTCCCGTACTCCTGCGGCACACTGTTTGGAAGCTGAGAGCAGTTCGGAAGAGTATCTGGGGGTACTGTATGAAGCTGATCCCGTACAAGCGGCCATCCAAGACAACCGACAGCACCATCGCCAGGAGGTACGAGTCAATGGGCGCACCGCACAAGGATTACGTGACACCGGAGCCACACTTACCTTGCTCCAACCTCATTTGGTCAAGAACCATATTCCATATTCACCATATTCACCAGAGTAGGTTTCCCAAAAGAAATCATATTTGACCAAGGAACGCAGTTTACCGCAGACCTAACCCGCCAGTTATGGGAGGCCTGTGATATTAAGCCCTTGTTCAGCTCCCCGTATCACCCCCAGACCAATGGTCTCTGTGAGCGCTTTAACGGGACCCTAAAGCAAATGTTGAAGACGTTCACAGACACCTACAGGGACTGGTAGAGATTCCTACCTCACCTCCTATTTGCATACCGAGAGGTGCCACAGGAATCCACTGGGTTCTCTCCCTTTGAACTATTATATGGGAGGAGGGTACGAGGCCCCCTAGATCGCATTCGTGAGCACTGGGAGGGAGAGACCGAGAGGGAAGGGACTCCCATCGTATCATACGTGGTAGAGCTCCGGGACCGCATGGAGCAATTAGCCCAGATGGCAAAGGAGAACCTCCAGGCGGCCCAGGGTAGACAGAAAGTATGGTATGATAGGAGTGCCCGTCAGCGTACATTCCAGATAGGACAGAAGGTGTTAGTCTTGAAACCCATCAAGACTGATAAACTACAGGCAGCGTGGCAAGGTCCCTATAAGGTAGTAGAGCAGCTATGTGACACCACGTATGTCATCGCTAGCTGTAAAGATGAGAGGATAAGGCAGTCCTTTCATGTAAATATGTTAAAAGAATATCAGGAGAGGCCGGAGGACGTAGCAGCTGTATGTGCTCCAGCTACTGACGACCAAGACAATTTACCATTACCCGACCTTTTAGATAGACAACCCCAGAGTGACCCCATCCACCAAGTCCAGTTAGGGGACCGGTTAACTCCCACTGAAAGGGAGCAGATGCTCCACTTACTAGCGAGTAAACGGTAAACATTTTCACAAGAACCAGGTTGTACCTTTCTCACCACCCACAAGGTAGAAACCCCTGGGCAAAGTCCCCTTACACAGCCCCTCTACTGGATACCCGAAGCGGTCCGTGAAGGGATGGGAAGGGAGATACAGGAAATGTTGAGGTTAGGCGTCATTGAGCCATCTCCAGTAGTCCTAGTCCCGAAAAAAAATGGGACTACCCGATTCTGCGTGGACTATCGGCGGTTAAATGATAAAACAGTGACCGATGTTTACCCCATGCCCCGAGTAGACGAACTACTAGACCGTATCGCCGGGGTTCGCTATCTGACCACCATCGACCTCTGCAAGGGGTACTGGCAGATTCCCTTGGCTGAAGAGGCTATCCCCAAGTCAGCTTTTGTCACCCCATTTGGCTTGTACCAGTTTAAGTTCATGCCATTTGGGATGAAAAACGCCCCAGCCACGTTCCAACGCTTGGTGGATAGACTTCTTGATGGCCTCCGGGAATTTGCCTGTGCATACCTGGATGATATTGCGATCTACAGTGACTCCTGGGAAGAACACTTAAGGCATGTAGGGACAGTGTTAGATCAGATTCAGGCCGCCGGCCTGACACTGGAACCAGATAAGTGCCATATGGGTATGGCAGAAGTCCAGTATTTGGGACATCGGGTGGGGTGTGGGAAACAGAGACCAGAGCCTGCCAAGATCGAAGCAGTTGCTGACTGGCCCACACCGCGTACTAAGACCCAAGTACTGGCCTTCCTGGGGACCGCAGGGTACTACAGACGGTTTGTCCCAGACTATAGTGCAGTGGCCAAACCCTTGACTGACCTGGCGAAAAAGAACCTACCCAGACAAGTCCTGTGGTCCCCCGACTGTGAAAAGGCCTTTCAAGCGCTAAAGACTGCCTTAGTGAATGCGCCTGTCTTGGCTGCCCCAGTCGCTAACAAACGTTTCATCGTGCACACAGATGCCTCCATGTTCGTACTGGGAGCAGTTCTAAGTCAAGTGCGAGAAGATGGAGGGGAGCACCCTGTTGCGTATATCAGTAGGAAACTGTTACCTCGGGAAGTGAGCTATGCGGCCGTGGAAAAAGAATGTTTGGCGTTGGTATGGGCTTTGAAAAAACTTACTCCATATTTGTATGGGCGTGAATTCACCTTGATCACAGACCACAATCCCTTGGTATGGCTGAACCGGGTCGCAGGGGACAATGGACCACTATTGCGATGGAGCTTGGCCCTGCAGCCATATAATTTTAAAATCCAATACAGGCCCGGTAGACAAAACGGTAATGCCCCACGTTAACCCGAACAGGGTCAATCCGGGTCTGCCAGCTGTTCCACAAAAAGGGGGCATTGTGACAGACTCTCTGCCTTTTGGATTTCACCACTATTCAATTGCCCACCGGGTCATTCATTGGATGCCCACTGTTCCTTTTTCTATACGGCCCATGGGACCCTACTTGGGCATATTGGATTTTAAAGGCACTGTTTCTGCCCCTTGGACTTTACATAGATTCATTACTTTCATTTTCTTAAGCATGTTCCAGACAATGTCATTGTGTTGTTGATTGTGTTACAGACTACCATTGTGTTGCTGATTGTGTTACCAGCAAAGTTGAGGGATTGTGTGGCCTGCTCCCATTGGTCTGTACGTTTGTCATGCAGTTCTCCATCAGGTCCACAGGGGAGGTCCCCTTGCATGGAGACTTGCATATAAGGCCCAGGGTGGCACTAATAAAACAAGGTCATCTTCACCCTCAATACTGAGTTCCGTCTCTTATTGGGGGAAACGCTATATCGCCATTCACTAGCCCTTGTAAGAGCTGATTTCCTCACGGATGACTCTGGAATTCCTGCAGCACCTCTCACCATTGGGAAAAGGAGGTCTCTGGCGGTTAGCCCTCCGGCGATAAAGGTTATCGCTACAGCTGGCCTTAACATAAAGATTACAGTGTCCCAAGCTTTTTTTTAGTAAATGATCCCCTCTGCGACCCATTGGCCCAAAAACTTAAATCCGTTGTTCTGGGCATCTGACCTAGTGGTGCATGCAAATTTGGCCACGTGTTCCACGGTTCCAAATCCTGATTGTGGAATGAGAATTTCCTTTAATTTCCTTTTTAAGGAGTTTGGCAAAAAAACTTTTCTGGAAGACATCAGACATTTGGGACTGGGGCTTTTCTGAACCTGAAGAGGGAATTGTGCGGCAGCAAGAGACTATTGAGGCTGCTTGACAAGATCTTTTTGGACATCCCAAATCTCCTGCCTCAAACCACGGATCAGCCACTGAGTCTGCCCCTTTTTTAAAACTTCTCCCAAACCAGGCACAGAACCATCTGCTAGTGTCTGGGAGCATTGAGCTACAAACTTCAAAACGTTTGGACTTTTTTTAACTTTAACTTCCAGCTAAAATATATAATAATATCACTACCTTTTATCCTGGTCTGGATACACATGATCAAATAAAACAGAATTAAGAGATCCTACCACAGGAGATCCTAAGGTGCTTCCTTAGGGACGCTTCCGTATCTGCTGGAGAGGCTGAATCACCTAGTCCGGGTGCCGATTAATGCCCCGACTTCATCCACGTGTCTTCCTCCGTTCAGTACTGTGGCTGGGGAGAAATGCCGCCTTACGCTATCGGGTTTTGGTCTCGGGCGCTGGTCACTGAGCAGTCACACCCCCAAATTTGAACATTTTAGAGGGAAAAATGTACACAAGTAAAAAATAGATTTACAAAAACGAATAAAAAATAACATCTTGTTCAGTAGACCCAGCACCTGATGTCAGTAGATTTTAAAGGACCGGCATACCCACAACTGACTCAGTTGTTTTGGATTTAAAGTGACATTGCATATGTAAAATACTATGTGGGAATCTAGCCCTGGCTGTGCCCAGACCTCAGATCAACTCCATCTGTCCAGGACAGTGGGCTACTCTAGTACTATAGAGGTCGTAAAATAAAAAACTAAAATAACAAACTGGCCAAAGTCTAACACATCCAGACACAATCTGTCCAATGGTTTCCCAGGGAGAAAACACAAAGAACTGAGGTGGAGAGGAAGGGGTGGGGCTTTTGACCTCTGTTCATGTATGTGTTTACTCCCAGGGGGTGGAGCATGATATGTATGTGGATAAATGCAATGCATATACAAATACATACGCACACACTCATATACACACATCAACCATAGTTGAACGTGAAAATTGTAATACTGTTAATAAGGAGCTGCCCTGAAATCATGTTGGATCTCAGACCCCCAAAAATTGTATAAAAGCCGCTAATGTTTTAGAGATGTGCTTGTATATGACACATGTAGTTCTTAGCACATGCACATCTGAGCACAATTTTTTACTTTAATGTTGATTGTGAGAGTCTACTTTAGGGTTGCGTTGCCATCCGGTGGTTAGAAAGAGAGCCACACACACTCTTTTTTGTTTCTTTGTTTACAAATTATCACCACTGTGGAGTAGCACCCCATCATTGACTGATTAATTATTCTGTGGTGCATCTTCCCATCCTTCTTTGCACTACAAGTGTTCACAGGTTTTGATTTGGTCCACAATTCTCCATATGTCCATGGTGTCTAGATAGAGTTGCTATCCAATGTAGCTCTAACTAGTTTACGTAATTGTGACTTCTTGGAAATTCCCACCCATGCTTTTACTGCTTTTGGACGTCTCGAGTATGGAGACTTTTCTGTGAGACTGAGTGAAAGAAAAGGGAATTTGAGTATACTTACCATAATAATGCCTTTCTCTTCATCACGCAGAAACCACCCTTTGTGGTGTGGTTCCGTCGTGTAGATTCGGGTAATCTGTATTCATGTGTGGGAGAGGGTCTCCAGACCATCATAGTGTTTGGTTTAGCTAGATCCATGTGTGTATTGTCTGGTTGTTATGCATTGTTCTTATGTAGGTTCCATTTGGGTGCTTGCTGCTTTCTACTAACTGATTTTGGTAACATCTTGCCCTGAAGGATGGTTTAATCTCCAACACATGTTTGGCCTGGTGTTAGAAGGATATTACCCGAATGCATGACTGCGTGAAGACAAAGAGAAAGTAGTTAGTAAAGATTTTAAAGGCACTGTTTCTGCCCCTTGGACTTTACATAGATTCATTACTTTCATTTTCTTAAGCATGTTCCAGACAATGTCATTGTGTTGTTGATTGTGTTACAGACTACCATTGTGTTGCTGATTGTGTTACCAGCAAAGTTGAGGGATTGTGTGGCCTGCTCCCATTGGTCTGTACGTTTGTCATGCAGTTCTCCATCAGGTCCACAGGGGAGGTCCCCTTGCATGGAGACTTGCATATAAGGCCCAGGGTGGCACTAATAAAACAAGGTCATCTTCACCCTCAATACTGAGTTCCGTCTCTTATTGGGGGAAACGCTATATCGCCATTCACTAGCCCTTGTAAGAGCTGATTTCCTCACGGATGACTCTGGAATTCCTGCAGCACCTCTCACCATTGGGAAAAGGAGGTCTCTGGCGGTTAGCCCTCCGGCGATAAAGGTTATCGCTACAGCTGGCCTTAACATAAAGATTACAGTGTCCCAAGCTTTTTTTTAGTAAATGATCCCCTCTGCGACCCATTGGCCCAAAAACTTAAATCCGTTGTTCTGGGCATCTGACCTAGTGGTGCATGCAAATTTGGCCACGTGTTCCACGGTTCCAAATCCTGATTGTGGAATGAGAATTTCCTTTAATTTCCTTTTTAAGGAGTTCGGCAAAAAAACTTTTCTGGAAGACATCAGACATTTGGGACTGGGGCTTTTCTGAACCTGAAGAGGGAATTGTGCGGCAGCAAGAGACTATTGAGGCTGCTTGACAAGATCTTTTTGGACATCCCAAATCTCCTGCCTCAAACCACGGATCAGCCACTACACTACTACGTTTCCAGCGCTGACTCGCCGTTGTAAAAAAAAAAAAAATAATAAAACTGTCATTTACTCACCTCCGCGCCCGAGCCTTCTGTCCGGGTCTCCTCTTCACCAGGGAGGGGTCCGATCCCCCCCCTGGGCTGCGCAGTCTTCAGGTGAGGACCCTCTTCCGGGTCCTCACCTCTTGTAATGGCGGCGATGGGCGCCGCCGCTTAGCTCCGCCCATTGTGGGAGGAGCGGGATGACGTCATCCCGCTCCTCCTATACCCCCTCCGAGCTCCGGCATCTGTCAGATGCCGGTGGTGATCGGAGCAGGGCGGATGTCAGGTGAGGAGGCTCCGATCGGAGCCCCCTCGCCTGTCACCCGCCCTGCGCCGATCACCACCGGCATCTGTCAGTGAGATGATCGGCGCGCGACAGCGGCGAGGGACGCCGGATCGGAGGTGAGTACAGTAAAAAAAAAAAAAATAAAGATTTTTTTTCTCTGTGTCAGTGTGATTTTTTACTTCTAACCCCTTGTGAACTGGTAAGGGGTCCATGACCCCTATACCAGTTCACAAGGCTGGGGGGATGGCAAGCCACCTGCGCTAGCGGGTGGCTTGCCATTAACCCCTGGCACCCCCATTACCTGCCTCCCCAAAGGCCAGGGGGGGCAGAAGAGCCCGGGCCCACATAAGCTATGTGGGCTCGTAGGCTGCAGGGTGGGGGGGCCACAAAAGCTGGCCCCCCCACTCTGTGCCTACAAGCCCCCATAGCTGGTCCCGGGCTGGTTACTGTGGGTAAGGGGGACCCCACGTCAATGTTTTTTTTTTATTTTTAAGGGTTTTTAACCCTTAAAAATCAAAAAGAAATGGGGACCGCCCCCCCAGGGAGGGGGGACCCTATGTCATTTTTTTTTTTATTAACCCTTTGTGTTCTGTCATCCAGCAGCTATAAAAGGCTTCTAGCAAGTGAGCAGAAGCCAGTGATCGCCGAGGGACAGAGTGCTCCAGGATGGATGGGAGGTGAGTACAGTGTAAAAAAAAAAAAAAAATGAATAAAATATTTTTTTCTCTGCTTGTGTCTGTGTGATTATTTACTTTTAACCCCTTGTGAACTGGTAAGGGGTCCATGACCCCTATACCAGTTCACAAGGCTGGGGGGATGGCAAGTCACCTGCGCTAGCGGGTGACTTGCCATTAACCCCCGGCACCCCCATTACTTGCCTCCCCAAAGGCCAGGGGGGGGCAGAAGAGCCCGGGCCCACGGGCTATGCGGGCTTGTAGCCTGCAGGGCCAGGGGCCACAAAAGCTGGCCCCTGCGCCCTGTTCCTACAAGCCCTGCATAGCTGGTCCCGGGCTGGTTACTTTGGGTAAGGGGGACCCCACGTCAATTTTTTTTTGATTTTTAAGGGTTTTTAACCCTTAAAAATCAAAAAAAAAAATGGGGTCCCCCTCCCCTGGGAGGGGGGACCCTATGTCATTTTTTTTCTCGATTTAACCCTTTGTAGTGTGGATGGTAGTTGTATTTTTTTTGTGAATGTTATAAAATACTTGTTTCAGTTAGGGGGGTCTCCTGGGCAGGAACGGGGGGCTACCGATAAATATGTGGTACCGTTCTAATCGGTAGAAATGGGGCTTTCACATGCAATATGCTTTTCCTTAATAAAATACATTTTTTTTTAAAATAAAGTCAATTTTCTAAAAACATTTTTTATTTATTTATTTATTTATTTTACTTAATAATATTGTAAAAAAAAAAAATAAAATTTACAAACAAGATATTTCATGTTAAAGCCTAAACTCTGCTGCAAAAAAAATATATATAATTTTCCTGAAAGTTCCAGCAAAATGGCGCAAAACATGGCGTAAAACATGGCGCAAAATGGGGAAAAATGGCCTGTCAACAGAGGGTGACAAAATCTCAAGTAGGCTGGCAATTAAAAGGGTTAATAGTACCTATGCATGTTGGGTATTGTTCTGTTCGGGGGACCTTGCGCTTTCAGACTTAGCTTGTTTTTTCTTGTTTGCATATTTATATATTAGGAAAAGGTGTTTTTTATTCAGCTTTTTTTTTTAATTTTTTAGGGAAACCCTGCGCAAACAAAGAGGTAATAATTCCAGAAAGATGAGTCCACTAGAACAAGCTGGGTACGCTTAGAAAGCTTAACGTGTCTACTTTCAGGGAATATATGGTTTATGGGGGATATTCCAAATGTAAAGGGTTGTTTTAGTTGAAAAATCGCAAGGTGCGCACTTTGCAGAGCTGAAATTTTCAAGTAAAATTACCGTTACGCACATGCTTTACTTTGGGGTGTTTGGCAACTCTTCCCTTGACAGTAGCAATGCATGTTGGGTGTTGTTCTGTTCGGGGGATATTGCGTTTTCAGATTAAACTTGTTTTTTCTTGTTTGTATATAGTTTTTTTAGGAAAATGTGGCTTTGATTCTGCTTTTTTATCCTTTTTTTAGGGAAACTCTTTGCAACCAAAGAATCCATTGAGGGATTACTTCCAGAAAACTATGGCCACATCAACAAGCCTGGTACACCTAGAAAGCTTGAGGTGTGTACTTCCAGAGAATATATAGTTTGTTGGGGGTATTTCAAATGTAAAGGGTTGTTTTTCTGGAAAAACTGCAAGGTGCGCATATTACATAGCATAGTTGTATTTTTTCTGAAAATCCCCTAAAGCGCTGTTTCAGTTTGGGGGAGTCTCCTGGGCAGGAAAGGGTGTCTACCTATACATATGTGGTACCGCTGTAACCGAGAGAAATTGGGATTTCACACGCAATAAGATTTTATTGACAAACTTACATTTTTTATTACAAAAAAAAACTACAAATTGTAAAAAATATATATATTTTTTTTTTTTGCACATATTTCACCCAAAAATATTGAGAATACACCTAAACAATGACAAACAAGACATTTCATGTTAAAGCCCAGACAATATATCCCAAAACAATATATCATTTTCCTGGGAAATCCCTGGAAATCCCTTCAAAAATCACATTTGAACATGGGGAGCGCAAAATAGTGCAAAATGGTCTGGCAACAGAGTGTGACAAAAACTCCAGGTAGGCTGGCACTTAAAGGGTTAATGAATCACTTCCTGTCTATGGCGACCAGCAAGTGTTCGGTGGAATGGGGATCCTATATTTTTGGTGCTGTCACCACCTTTCTGTTTTTTTCAGAACACTGACGATGCCTTTGTCAAAATGAACATTTGGTATCGGCTTCAATCGCCAGGCTGATGCTGAGGAAACTGAACCAACAAAAGTATTTAAAAAAAATATCACTACATTGCTAATCCTTACTGAACTACCGTGTGTATATTTACCATTATATTTTTTTGTGCTTGTACATAACTTGTGTGTGTCACCTGCCTGTTGTCTCAAAGGTAATAAAGAAAATAAACAATTTTATGAAATTGGGGAATATAATTCCCCAGTCTGGGCCCTTTTGTGGCCTTGGGAGCTGATTACGAAACTCCCCGGTTTCATGTGAATGGGTATATTTTACTGTCAACAAGCCTGTTTTCATGTTCTGCATATCCACATACAGTAAATAGGCTGATCCTCTGAGTACAGCTGTCTGGCACTCTATCTAGTATTCTAATACTATTTGGTTATAGCAAGCATGTGAATATGTTGAGCATAGCTTCAATGTTAAATGGTATTCAGTTGTTTTGCACCACACCATCAAGAACCATTTCCTTGCATGTGTAAACATGCTTCACAATAGAGCAGTGTCTGATTACTTTGTAAGTATTGTGAAGAGATAATATGACCCAAAAAAATCACCCTTTACCTGGAAATATATCATTCAGAGCAAAGCAGCATCCTCAAAGCAAGATGTTGCCACCATAATGCTGAGAAAAGGGTGGGGCCAAAACTTCCAATTAACCTTACCTTTTCTAGCTGACTTTATAGAGTTCTATGTACCTCCAGACAATCTTTAGGTGAGGTGTCAACAGTTGTATGCAAAGCCTTGCCCACTGAGACTTGTAAACAGGAGTGTAACTATTGGGGGTGTGACCGCACTGGGGCCCAGAAGATCAGTGGGGCCCCATCATTGTTGCTCCTCCACCTTACTTATCACATTTGTAATCACTTGGCATCATTTAGTTAAAGTGGACTGTCACCCACCCCTGATCGGCCCGGGAATCTATAAGATTCCCGGGCCGATCACCTCCCTCACCGCGGGACATCCGATATCGGGATGCCCCGCGGTGAGGGACTCCCCCAAAACCCCCAAAAAACTCACCTGTCGCCGCCGCCGCCTCCCGCGCGCTCCTCTGGACGTGCGCGCGCCCGCGCCGGCCGTTTGTGAATGGCCGGCGCGGGCGCTCGCCCTGTCAGAGCGACGTGCGGGAGGCGGGCGCACTGTCTTGTCCGCCGCTTGTCCGTGGCTACGTGGGAGCGTGGTGAGGTGAGTTTTGGGGGCTTTCTGGGGGGTTTTACACAGCGGGACACCCCTAATCGGGGTGCCCCCCTGAAGTGGACCAAAACCCAGGATAGTCAAAATCCTGGGTGTTGGTCCACTTTAAAGGGAGCATCATTCATCTGGGCTGTTTCACTCTTTAGTTGTCTAGCTGCACCCAACTGAATTGACAGAACAATGTTTACTGTATGAGCCTTGACTTGTAAATCTTGTCACATACTACCTGATGGTCTCGCTCACTAGTTTTGGATGAAGTTTCCTTGCCATACTTACATCTTTTGCTAAATTGTTTAGGTAACTGTAAACCAAGGGATGTTTAGTGACCAAGACTACTTCTTCTGGTTCTCAGTCCCTGGCAACAGAATGGTCTGTTTAAGCACAAAACGATCAAATGAGTTGTTCTCCTTCAACTGATGATTTCTTGATTTGCAACCAGATTGTGCATCCCTGTGTCATATGTCATCTCTTTCTTCGAATCTGGACCCCATACAGATGTGTCCATCATGACTTTTTCTCATGACTAGATATATTGTGAGATGTGTTTCCCGAGAAGACCAACCTTTTTTTGTGCCACAAGATGGTTATCTATTGCATTGGGGTTAGTCTATGGGGAGGCCTGCTGTTGTCCCTGCAGTATGTAAATTACATTTTCAGGCAATTAACTACTGTATCCTGATGCTGTTGAATGCATACGATGCAAAGCGGTGGGTTTAACCAAATTGCAGGCAAGAAGAGGTTGAAAGCTTCTGTATATATTACCGTATATACTCGAGTATAAGCCGAGTTTTTCAGCCCACTTTTTGGGCTGAAAAAAGCCGCCTCGGCTTATACTCGAGTCAATCACTAATGTCGGTGACCTAACTGAGGAGCTGAGCTGCACAAACTCGTCGGAAAAGGCGTGACTCCATCCATCGCGACTGACGCTAGTGCCAGCCAATCCTCACTCGCCTTACCACAGGTGAACTCCGCCCACCTGACTCGACGGCCACTGGATGTGTAGCAGGTTGGGGGCGGGACTTCCGTTGTCAGGGTAGCGGCGGCTCGGTTGCTGCAGTGTGTCCGGAGCGCGCTGACGGGTGACGGAGAGGCGGCCATGAACGGCTTCAGCACGGAGGAGGACAGCCGGGATGGGCCGCCGCCCCCCCTCCGCGCCATTCCTCGGCCAGACCTGCTGCCACATAGACGGCGGAGAGCGCTGCGCCCGGGCCGCCGGGTGCAGAAGAGCATCAGCCAGAAGCGCCTCAAGCTGGACATAGACAAGACGGTCAGTGTGGGTACATTGTGTGTATTTGTGTGTATAGCGTGCATATGTATGTATATCATTTATGTGTGTGTATATATGTGTACATACGGTCAGTGTGTGTACATTGTGTGTGCATATGTGTATATATATATATATATATATATATATATATATATATATATATATACCGTATATACTCGAGTATAAGCCAAGTTTTTCAGCCCACTTTTTGGGCTTAAAAAAGCCGCCTCGGCTTATACTCGAGTCAATAACTTTTCCCATTTTTTTGTGGTAAAATTAGGGGCCTCGGCTTATATTCGGGTCGGCCTATACTCGAGTATATACGGTATACTTCCCAATGCATAATCCCTATTTGTTTGGTTGTTTTTCCAGCCCCCCTCCACACAGTTAATTTGAATAAAATGTCCCAACATTTTCTGAAAAGACTATTAAGCAAGTCAGCAGCTGAAGCTGTGATTGGCTGATTAAGTCACAACAGGCCCTAGGTCTGCTCTTGCCATCAGAGGAGAAATTGCAATGACAAGTAAGTACATTATTCTAAGTATGCAGCACGTCCTGCTCCAGATAATGATTCATAACATCTGGGGTATAGTCAACAAGAGGGCGCTTAACTGCAGAGATGGCAGAAAAGAGGCCCCTCCCGGTCCATATATACCCAGGACCTCCCACTAATTCCCCAGTTTCTTCTCTGCAGTGGGCTGCGAAGGACAAGATGATGGCTTCTCTTCTCGCAGGTGAGCCGGGCTTCACAGCCCTGGGCCCTGTAGGACTATTCCCACCCGTTCCACTTTTATTCTGCCTCCCAGCCTTGGCTGCGTGGTCGGGTGATGGTAGGCAGCATCTATTAGAGATGCTTCATTGGAGCTTGCTCCACCGCAAATCCCCCACCAAAGGGTAGGCGGTTTTCAGGTTACTGGTGATCCTGAATTGGGATGCCCTTTCCGCTATTGCCCTGCCTTACATTTATTAATGTTTTAATATGGGCTTCCTACTTTCCCCTTCTCCCATTATACTGATCGTCTGGGGGGAGGGGGGCGGGGGGAGTGCCTGTTAATGTAAAGGTGTTTGCTTTTTTGACATTACTGTTGTGTGTTATATTGCCTTGTTCATGTCTCGCTGGCACTCTCCTTGGCTCTGCTCCTCTCCCCTTCAGTTTGAACTTCCCGCCCCTGACTCGCGCGCCCTGCGGTGTCCGCGGTCAGCGGCGACGTCACTCAGGGACCTAATGGCTGCTGATTGGCTGCCGGGTGGCTGTCTTCAGCCTATAACCCCGCGTTTCCTGGAGGGGGCGTGGCTTAACGCTGAGCGCGCTCCGCTGTGTCCCTCATGCACCCAGCCCCTTCAGAGCCCTCCAGCGCCATCTTGTCTCTTGTCTGTGAGTGCCCTTGCGGGTCCCCTTTTATAATTTAATTGTTTTTTCACTCCTTTTTAATTAATGCAGGTATTGTCCTCTTATGTCTTTCAGGCGGGAAAACTAATTAGAGGTTTCTCCCGGTCCTGTGCCTTCTATTAGTCTAGTTACTATATTACCTAAAACAATAAAATCCTCCCACTATCCTAGCGGCGATTTGGGGCATCCCGGGTAGCTGCACAGCGTAATTCCCATTGGTCATTGTGACACCAAAAATCACCATATGGAGGCTTCTCAGGATATTGTGCTCGGGGTCCCGTCTGGGCAAGCCCGGCTGTGTGTGGTGTGTGGGGCATTCCCTGTAAGCAATGATGTGCGGGTCTGTGTGCCCTGCTCCCAGCAGGCGCTTGCACGGCACTCTGGGCTGCATTTGTCTGGGCCTGCGCCCACCATGTCTTCTCCCACGCCCCCTCGGTTGTTCGTGACCCCCCAGTGAGATTAACACTAGTGGGGAGTCTCAGCCTGATGTGTCTTCCAGGCTGGCCAACATTGAGAGGTTGATTGCTATCTCTGTGGCACGTAAGGCCCCAGCTAAAAGACGGCACTTGGCGCCTGCTGCGTCTGCCTTCCCTATGGAGATGGAAGAATTCCTTGATTTGTCTGACTGTACCCTGCTTGAGGAGGGGGAATTATTCTCAGATTTGGAATTTTCCAATGATCAACATTTCCCTGGCGCTGATGCCGGCTCAGAGCTTTGGAATGCTGATGACACCTATAGACTTTTGACTCAAATCTTTGAGGTACTTTCCATTTCCCTCCCTTCTGCGGCACCCAGGCAACAGGGGCAATTGTTTGGTACTACAAAGCAATGTTTGGAATTTCCAGAACAGGCTCATATCCATAATCTGGTTCACAAGGAATGGGAGCGGCCTAGCCGGCTCCCTGGTATCCCTAAGGGATGGGATAAAAGGTACTCTTTTCCCTCGTATGTGGTTAAATGTTGGTCAACTCCACCCGAGGTGGATGCTCCTGTTTTGGGGTTGTCTAATACTTCTGTGGTGCATTCCCCTGATTCCACTACCTTGAAGGATAGTGAGGACCGGCGTATTGACCAGCTGGCTTCCCATGCCTTTGCCTGTGCAGGATCGGCCCTGCGCCCGGTCTGTGCTTCTGCTATTACTGCTGTGGCCATTAGGACTCTGGTCAAGGGCCTGTTAGAATGCTATCCTGATGATTCTTCTAGTGCCGAATTTAGAGCCTTATCACAATGTGAGATGTTTATTGCTTATATTATTTCTGCCTTAGATGACACCATTAGGATGTGCGGCAGGACCTCGGCTCTGGTTGTTTCTATTCGCCGCTCGGTCTGGCTGTGCCAGTGGGCAGCTGACAATGCTGCTAAGAAGGCTCTCACAGGGCTACCCTTTAAGGGGCTGCGCCTTTTTGGTGACCGGTTGGACCTTTTTGCAAAAGGTAGGTTGGTAGCTTGGTTGGCCCAACGCAAAAGACAACCGCTGCCCTTTCGGGGTTCTGGGTCCTTTACCCCCTCCTTTCTTGGATCCAGGTCGGGGAGGGGGGTACCCTTTGCGGGGCACAGGGGTGAATTCTGGGGCAAGGGTAGAGGCCGTGCCCGTCCCGGATCCTCCTGGGGATCTAAGCCCAAATCTGTCATTAAGTCCGCTCAGCCATGAAGGGGCTCCCTCACCCTTACGGGTGGAGGATGGCTGCGGCTCTTCGCTCATGTCTGTGGACAACAGGTCTCAGACAGGTGGATTCTGGAGGTTGTGTCCTCCGGCTACAAGCTAGAGTTTGCGGCCAGGCCCCCTCCAAGATTTCTCAGGTCTGGGATTCCGCTAGACCCCCTGGCAGCTCAGGGTCTATTTCTGGCTGTACAGAACTTATTGGGTATGGGGGTCATCTGTCCGGTCCCTCCGGGGGAGAAAGGTCAAGGTAATTATTCCAATCTTTTCACAGTACCCAAAAGGGATGGCTCCATCAGGCCCATCCTGGACTTAAAGCTTCTCAACAAGTTCATCAGAACCAGACGCTTTCGCATGGAGACCCTGCTCTCCGCGATCAGCTCTTTGAGCCCGGGGGACTTCATGACCTCCATAGACATCAAGGATGCTTACCTTCATGTGACAGTCTTCCCAGGGCATCAGCGGTTCCTCAGGTTCGCAGTGGAGGACCAGCACTACCAATTTGTGGCACTTCCCTTCAGTCTCACCTCAGCCCCACCTTCAGTCTCACCTCAGCCCCACCTCAGCCCCAGTCACCAAGGTACTGGCGGGGGTGATGGCCATCCTCAGAGCCGGGGGCATTTACATTCTCCCTTATCTGGACGACCTTCTTATTACATCTCATTCTTTCCAGAAGGCAGAATTGGATACCCAGATGGTGGTAACGGCCCTGGAAACGTTCGGATGGGTGATCAATTATCCCAAGTCCTCCCTCTCCCCGTCCCGGGTGACCCCCTTCCTGGGCATGAATCAGGATACCATTCAGGCCTGGATTTTTCTTCCTCAGCAGAAGGTGGATTCTCTTCAAGCTCTGGTTCATTTCATGCTGTCCAGCCCTCGTCCTTCCATCAGGCAAGGGATACAATTGGTGGGACAGATGGTGGCCTGCTTCGAGGCGGTCCCTTACGCTCAATTTCACATGAGACCCCTTCAGCTCCATCTCCTTTCAGTCTGGGACAAGAGTCCCCTGTCTTTGGATCAGGCCTTTGTTCTCTCTCCTCTGGTTTGGCGGTCCCTCCTGTGGTGGCTGGACTCGAGGAATCTTCTGGGGGGCGGATCCTTTCTGACTCCATGCTGGGAGACGGTCACTACGGATGCCAGTCTGTCAGGTTGGGGGGGCTACTGGAGGGGGCTGTGGGGCTCTCAGAAGGCTCACGCTCCTATCAACATCCTGGAGCTGAGGGTGGTTCGGTTGGTACTGGCACAGTTGACTCCTCACCTTCAGGGTCTGCCGGTACAGGCGGTCGCCTATATCAATCATCAGGGAGGGACTCGGAGCAAGAGTGCCCTCCAGGAGGTGTCGTTGATTCTGTCCTGGGCCGAGGCCAATGTCCCGTGCATCTCAGCAGTTTATATTCCAGGAGTGGACCTCTCACTGGGGGGAATGGTCCCTCAACAGCGAGGTCTTCCTATTCCTTTGTCACCGGTGGGGGAGGCCGGACGTGGATCTGTTTGCTTCTCGCCACAATCACAAGCTGCCAGCATTTGTCTCCCTGTCCCAAGATCCCCTGGCTCTGGCAGTGGATGCTCTGTCTTGGCAGGGTCTCATCCTCCTGTACCTCTTCCCTCCTTTTCCTCTTCTGAGCAAAGTTCTGCGCAAGTTGGTTCAGGAGCGGGTGCCAGCCATTCTGGTGGCCCCCAGGTGGCCAAGATAGGTGTGGTTCGCCAACATCGTGCGGCTGGCAGTGGATCAGTACGCTCTACCCTTGGTTCCGGACCTTCTCACTCAAGGACGGCTCTTTTATCCCAATTTACAAACGCTGGCCTGGCTGCTGAAACCGCCATCCTGAAGGAGGAAGGACTGTCCGATTCAGTGGTTCGTACTCTTGTCAGTGCTAGGAAGAAGTCCTCCTCCACTATTCACTATAAGATCTGGCAGACCTACATTGACTGGTGTGAGTCTAGGGCCTTTCCCTATCGTGTGTTCTCCATTCCTAGGATCCTGGAGTTCCTTCAACATGGTTTGGATGTGGGTTTTCAGCTCAGCACCTTGAAGGGTCACGTGTCCACCTTGGCTGTTTTCTTCCAGAGGTCCTTCGCTCTACATCCTCTGGTCAAGACCTTCTTCCAGGGGGTCGCTCATGTGCGCCCTCCGCGCAAACCAATGGTACCGGTCTGGGATTTGAATTTGGTTTTGTCTGTCCTTCAGGGTCCTCCTTTTGAACCTGTGCATGAGGCTGCCTTGTCTCTACTTACACTAATGGTTGCCTTTTTGGTGGCTATCACCTCTGTCCGGCGTGTTTCTGAGTTGGCGGCTCTGTCTATTCAGGCCCCCTACTTTGAGAGACACCAGGACAAGGCGGTTTTCCGCTTTAAACCAGACTTCTTGCCTAAGGTTGTCTCTGCCTTCAATCTCAATCAGGATATTGTGATTCCTTCTTTGTGCCCTGATCCTGGTAATCCCAAGGAAAGGGCCTTGCATTCTCTGGATGTTGTAAAAAATTTGAAATACTACCTGGTGGCTACTGCTCCTTTCAGAAAGACGGAAGCCTTGTTTGTGGTTCCATCGGGTCCCAAGGAGGGGTTGGCTCCTGCTAAGTCTACTATTAGCAAATGGATCCGTCAGGCCATTGTTAGGGCCTATTCTACTAGGGGGAAGGATCCTCCTTTCCGTGTTACTGCTCATTCGACCCGTGCTGTTGGGGCTTCCTGGGCCTTCCAGCACCAGGCTTCTGTTGAACAAGTTTGTAAGGCTGCTACGTGGTCTTCTGTTCATACCTTTTCCAAGTTTTACAAGGTTGATGTTCGGGCCTCAGTGGATGCCGATTTGGCCGCAAGGTTCTGCAGGCGGCAGTGGTTTAATCTGCACGTTGTTGCCTTTTTGGGATCCCCACCCTTTTTTTATGGACACTGCTATTAGAAGTCCCAGATGTTAAGAATCATTATCTGGAGCAGGACGTGCTGCATACTTAGAATAATACAATTCTGTGATTACTCACCTTGTAGAATTGGTATTATAAGTATGCAGCACGTCCTGCTCCATCCAACCCTGGTTACTTTATTCTTGGATCCTCTTTATGGTGATTTGTTCCTTGTTAACATGGTTGAATTTGTTATTGGCTTCTCCTGGTTCCCTTACTGCTTTGTTATACTGGGGAATTAGTGGGAGATCCTGGGTATATATGGACCGGGAGGGGCCTCTTTTTTGCCATCTCTGCAGTAAAGCGCCCTCTTGTGGACTATATCCCAGATGTCATCATTATCTGGAGCAGGACATGCTGCATACTTATAATACCAATTCTACAAGCTGAGTAATCACAGAATTGTATTTTTTATTTTTTTATATTACACCAAAACAGCAGTTGATGTGGAGCTAGGTAGGGCTGCTAGCATGGCGCTTGGTCCTCTTTAATTTTAATAGCAGCCTACCTGGTTCTGCAAGCACCGAAGCCTTGACCTGTCATACTGAACTCTCCTGGCGGCATGTTTACTTTAAATTGTACCTCTACTCAGATAGGAAGTTTATGTTGTCACCTTCTATCCCCAGCTCAGTGCCCTGAAACAGCCTGCGTTTCTTTATTCTGCTAAAGCCTTTGCCCAATATTCATAAAAACACTAACAGGAAGCAGTATGATGTCGGAATGGCAGCCATATGCTAATTAATTTAGTTTCAAGTTAAACTGTCACATAATGGCAGTTATTATAACTGATAAGGCTGACCCTGAATGCTGAGCTGTGTTTAACTGACTGTATCATTGGTGGAACGCACCAGGGAGCAATATGGCTGAGGACATAAACATCCTTTCTGGGTATAGGATCAGTTTAATAGGTAGCTACTGATGTTAATCAGATGCTTACAAGTAAAAAGAAGCAGGGCCAGGCCCTTATTCAAATAATAAAGAAATAAGACAGTACCTTTTAAAGCTGACGATATTTATGGTAAGCTCTTGAGAGCCGGGTGAAAATTTACACCCGGACAATGACAATTGGCAATGAAAGTAAACGGCAGTTTTCTCTCCTAAAAAAGTGAGTTTTCTCACCTGGCTCTGAATGAACCCCACTGTGCTGCAGTTGAGACCACTCAGTGGTGAGGACAGACCACAGGCTGCTTGCTAGTGGTGAGACAGAAGACTGCTCCTAGGTGTAATGATCTGGATGCCATCCAGCAGCAGTGGTTAGACACAAAAGCCACACGTTGGTGGCAAGAACCAGAGGCTGCTTGCGTTTAGCAGTGAGGGGCCAGGGGTGTAGCACATTACAAGTGGAAACATCCAGTTTAATTCACTAAAATAGGACAAGCTTTTTGTCTCAGGCTTTATGTAAAATGTCATTTTTGTACACCAAGGAGAAATGAGCTATGTACACACAGATCACTGCTGCTACTTTATGGCCGCTTTTGAGGTGACCTTACATCGTGTTCTGTGTGCACAATGCTCACTTCTCTCTTCTTGGTGTACGTTGCCATTAGCAACAGATTACAGATGAAAACTCCTTCCATAAATACTAGACGGGCTGAGCACTGTGAAGACATCATTTTGCCACACAAAAATCTACACTTTCAAAAATTCGATCGAAAGTGGACTTTAGTCTGCTTCAGCATTCACAACTTTATCTGAGAAACGAAAAGGCAATGTTAACTAAATACGTCACCTACATATTGGGTTAAATTTCATGCATGCCATAAGCAAAGCACAGCAAATGATCAACACACCATTGCCAGCAGTGGTGTAACCAAATGTGACTAGGACCTGATGTGAACATGAGACCGATAACTTTCTGGGTGCTCCTCAGCTTTTGCTAAACCCCTTGTGGCCAGACACCCACTCCTTGCACCTCTGAAACGTGACAGCCTGAACTTTTAAAACGTACAGGTCCTCAGATTGGGCATTCACCACCCTTGTACCCTAAAAGAATCTAAAGAGGGCTGACAGCTTTCCCTAGGGGCATCCCTATTTAGTATTGACAAAAAATCCTGTTCCTCCATCTTACATCACGTGTGACTCTGAAAAGGCATCTCTGGCATGGCAGAGAGACCAGAAGATGAGCACAGGAGCAGGAATGATGAAAAGAACACTGTCCATTGCTACAATATAGCACAGCATACAGCCTTCCTCTGTTCTGTGTGCAGCTGCTGGCAGACATTCAGGACTCCTGGCAACAACATACATGGCAAACTCGAGGGCTTCCACACTTTGATGCATCCCAAAGCAAGATGTCCCTAGGTAAAGTTTTAAACAGGTTGGGGTAAACAAACCAGGTTTTGGTCCTTTTGAATGAATTGTGCATGTTCAATTCACTGTGATGGATGCAGGAGGGGGGGGGGGGGGGGGGCTGAGGCTATATCCAACATGTTGCTGGATATTGGTTAGCTGCACACCGTGGGATTTAGAATTGGTAACCTGACCTCTGGATATCAAGTTGCTGCATCTAGCAGGACAGCCCTCCTTGCAACCTCCCATCCTTACTAAGCCTCTGTTTAACTACCTTTACAGGTCTGTTCAATTTACCCCTTTCCAGTTTCCCAGGTCAGGCCCCCGGGCTGCAGGTTGCGCATGCCTGGTATACATGTTTTAGGCTAGGCTTTATTATAATCTCTTTTGTTTTCAGCCAATAGATTACAGTATGTGTCCACCTAAGAAGGAATGAGCCTGAAAATATTAGACAATGAACTATAGTGAAGCCTTTGTGACAGAGTTCCTGCTGCTGGGCTTTACAGTTTCCCGGACACTGGAAATATTTCTGTTTCTAATCATCATAACCATTTATATGCTCAGCATTGTTATAAACTGCACTATCATTCTCATTTTTTGGAATAGACAACAACTTCATAAACCGATGTACTTCTTCATCAGTGTCTTTTCTTTCTTAGAGATCTGGTACCCCACTGTAACAGTTCCAAGTTTATTAGGGGGGTTACTGCTGAGGGTAAAAACTATCTGTTTTGGATGCTGTGTAGCTCAGTTTTATTTCCATTTTGCTTTAGGTGCAACTGAAAACTGCCTTCTCGTCGTTATGGCTTTCGACCGTTATATAGCCATTTGCAAACCACTACACTATATTGTTATTATGAAGAAGAATGTGTGCGTGGTTTTTGCAGTAGGCTCCTGGGTGGGTGGATTTACAGCCATGACTGTTCAATGCATCCAGCTGTCCAAGGTGACATTCTGTGGCCCAAATCGTATTGATCATTATTACTGTGACTTTGCCCCTTTAATAAAGCTTGCATGCTCTGACAGCAGCCATTTGCAAACACTGTTCTTTGTTATATCATGCCTCGGTATATTGTCATGTTTTCTGCTTATCCTTGTGTCATATGTATTTATTGTTTATGCTGTTCTCAAAATTCCAACTTCCACGGGCAGGTATAAAACCTTTTACACTTGTGCCTCTCACATGACTGTTGTCCTCATATTTTATGTAACCACCATCTTTATGTTTGCAAGGCCACCTAAAGGGAGTGATGTCCATGTCAATAAAATGGTCTCTGTTTTTCCTTCGGTTGTCACTCCTCTACTAAATCCTATTATCTACAGTCTGAGGAACCAGGATGTCAAAAATGAACTATGGAAAGTTATTCACTGTATGTAATGGACTATTTAGTGATTGATTCAGACAGGTCAGGTGATAGTTATAGTGACATCCTTTTCATTTTCTGTAATTCGATAAAAGACCACAATTGCAGTAGCTGGAATAGGAAGGTCATTTGGAAGAAAAATCATGGGCAAGGCCACCATTAGGAAAGCAAAGGCATCTGTAATGATGAGAAGCAGAAGTTCAGTGACGATATGACTAATGGAAAATGGACTTCTTATGTGGGAGGGGCCATCATAAATGTTACAAGAGATTTAAATGGTTATTTGAAGGGCCCTGACAATTCTAATACAATAAAAATTATTGTAAGTTTTTTTTAAAAAAGGGTACATTACAGGTGTACAGATATCACCACATTTCTAGCTCCATAAGACGCATCCGACCATTAGATGCCACCAGTGTCTAGAGGAGGAAAAAAGAAAAAAATATTCAAAACCAAATGATGTGCTAAAATATCCCCATCATCCCATTACAGACAGTGTGCAGAGTTCCCCCTCCAGTCACCTCCTTCCAGGCAGTGTGCGGCATTCCCTATTACAGTGTGTGGCCTCCCCCATTCCCCCACATCGTATGTGTGAGGGGGGAGTGCAGTGGAGGACTGGTAGTGGGACCAGTGTCCATTCACAAATGCTGTCCATAAATAGGCCACACTCACCCAACAAAATTAAGACCACCATCAGCAATGAAAGCCTGTAAGTTATGGCATGTGTGTGTGTGTGTGTGTGTGTGTGTGTGTATATATATATATAGAGTGCTGGGCACTGGAGCAGTTGCAGGTAGCAAGTGTCCGTTTATCTGCTTCCTGCCGCCGGTTCTCCATTGCAGTCCCTCCTCTTACACACACATTTGCTCGGTAAGATGCACCAATAGTTTTCCCCCACTTGGGCAACCAATATCACATTAAGCCTCAACAAAATTGCAAACAAAAGTAGTGGTTATTACACAATCAAGATTCATAATGTCAAAAAGATAAAAAAATTATATTAATGATATTTGTGGGAGTGGACGGGATGAAGAGGAGACATTATATTTAAATATATCCCAAGATCCAGAGTAGAGATGAGCGAACTTTTGAAAAATTCGATTCAACTGATTTGCCGAATTTTCCGACAAAAATCGTTTCGACCCGAATTTATTCGCTATTAAAAACGGCTATTTCTGAGCCTCCTAGAGCCTCAATAGGGTTGTAAACCATTCTGCCTTGCTGTAACACGGATAGGATGCGTGCTGGGTTAGTGAAATAATACTGTAAATAATTATCACATGCAGATCAGAGGCATTGCTAATAGAATCTCAGAGCAGCACAATTGCAGAGAGTTGAAGTGGCATCACTATGAGGGGCCCCTATAGTGTCTGAAAAACACACCCTGGAGCTGGCAGCAGCAGGAGCCCAAAAATTTGCTGAATCACACCCTGGAGTTGCAAGCAACAGCAGCTGCAGGAGCCCAAACATAGCTTGAAAGACACTGGAGTTGGCTGCAGGAGCCCAATAATTGGATGAATCCCACCCTGGAGTTGCAAGCAGCAGCAGGAGTCCAAACATTGCTTTAAAGAGACACTGGAGTTGGCTGCAGGAGGCCAAAAATTGGATGAATCACACCCTGGAGTTGCAAGCAGCAGCAGGAGCCCAAACATTGCTTTAAAGAGACACTGGAGTTGGCAGCAGCTGCAGCAGGAGCCCAAAAATTGACTGACACAACCTGGAGTTGGCAGCAGCAGCAGCAGGAGCCCAAACATAGCTTGAAAGAGACACTGGAGTTGGCAGCAGGAGCCCAAAAATAAGCTGAATTACAACCTGGAGTTGCAAGCAGCAGCAGCAGGAGCCCGAACATGGCTTGAAAGAGACACTGAAGTTGGCAGCAGCAGCCCAAAAATTAGCTGAATTACACCCTGGAGTTGCAAGCAGCAGCAGCAGCCCAAACATAGCTTAGTAGACACACTGGAGTTGGCTGCAGGAGCCCAAAAATTGGCTGAATGACACCCTGGAGTTGCAAGCAGCAGCAGGAGCCCAAACATAGCTTGAAAGAGACACTGGAGTTGGCTGCAGGAGCCCAAACATTGGATGAATTACACCCTGGAGTTGCAAGCAGCAGCAGGAGCCCAAACATTGCTTTAAAGAGACACTGGGGTTGGCTGCCGTAGGCCAAAAATTGGATGAATCACACCCTGGAGTTGCAAGCAGCAGCAGGAGCCAAAACATTGCTTGAAAGAGACACTGGAGTTGGCAGCAGCCGCAGCAGGAGCCCAAAAATTGACTGACACACCCTGGAGTTGGCAGCAGCAGGAGCCCAAACATAGCTTGAAAGAGACACTGGAGTTGGCAGCAGGAGCCCAAAAATTAGCTGAATAGACCCTGGAGTTGCAAGCAGCAGCAGCAGCCCAAACATAGCTTGAAAGAGACACTGGAGTTGGCAGCGGGAGCCCAAAAATTAGCTGAATTACAACCTGGAGTTGCAAGCAGCAGCAGCAGGAGCCCAAACATTGCTTTAAAGAGAAACTGGAGTTGGCGGCAGGAGCACAAAAAATGGATGAATCACACCCTGGAGTTGCAAGCAGCAGTAGCAGGAGCCCAAACATTGCTTTAAAGAGACACTGGAGTTGGCTGCAGGAGCCCAAAAATTGGATGAATCACACCCTGGAGTTGCAAGCAGCAGCAGGAGTCCAAACATTGCTTTAAAGAGACACTGGAGTTGGCAGCAGCCGCAGCAGGAGCCCAAAAATTGACTGACACACGCTGGAGTTGGCAGCAGCAGCAGCAGGAGCCCAAACATAGCTTGAAAGAGACACTGGAGTTGGCAGCAGGAGCCCAAAAATAAGCTGAATTACACCCTGGAGTTGCAAGCAGCAGCTGCAGGAGCCCAAACATGGCTTGAAAGAGACACTGGAGTTGGCAGCAGCAGCCCAACAATTAGCTTAATTACACCCTGGAGTTGCAAGCAGCAGCAGCAGCCCAAACATAGCGTAAAAGACACACTGGAGTCTGAAGCAGGAGCCCAAAAATTGACTGAATGACACCCTGGAGTTGCAAGCAGCAGCAGCAGGAGCCCAAACATAGCTTGAAAGAGACACTGGACTTGGCCGCAGGAGCCAAAAAATGAGCTGAATTACACCCTGGAGTTGCAAGCAGCAGCAGCAGCCCAAACATAGATTAAAAGACACACTGGAGTTGGCAGCAGGAGCACAAAAATTGGATGAATCACACCCTGGAGTTGCAAGCAGCAGCAGGAGCCCAAACATTGCTTTAAAGAGACACTGGAGTTGGCAGCAGGAGCACAAAAATTGGATGAATCACACCCTGGAGTTGCAAGCAGCAGCAGGAGCCCAAACATTGCTTTAAAGAGACACTGGAGTTGGCAGCAGCCGCAGCAGGAGCCCAAAAATTGACTAACACACCCTGGAGTTGGCAACAGCAGCAGGAACCCAGAAATTGGCTGGAAGGCAGCCTGAAGTTGGCAGCAGCAAGAAATTGGCAGGAAACAAACATTAGCTGGAAGGCACACCCTGAAGTTGGCAGTAGCATAAGCAGGAGCCCAAACATTGCTTGAAAGACACCCTGGAGTTGGCAGCAGCAGGAGGCCAAAAATTGGCTGAAAGGCATACCCTGAAGTTGGCATCAGCAGGAGCCCAAAAATTGGCTGGGAGGCACACCCTGAAGTTGGCATCAGCAGGAGCCCAAAAATTGGTCTAAAGACATAAATATGTTTTGCACCATTTGGAAAGTGTAAAACGTGGTACCATGCTGAATGTGGTCGCAGGCATCAGCCATTGGTGGGTGGAAATCCTGGCTGATCCATCCCCGATTCATTTTGACAAAGGTGAGTCTCTCCACATTTTTAGTTGACAGACGAGTTCTCCTCGCCGTAACTATGGCCCCCGCACACTAAACACCCGCTCAGATGGCACGCTACTTGCTGGGCAGGACAGCTTTTCCAGGGTAAATTCTGCTAGTTGCGGCCACAAGCCAAGTTTGGCCGCCCAGAAGTCCAGCAGATCCTCAAGGTGTGTTGGCTCATGAGTAGCCTCACTATGCGGGTGTAGAAAGCTACACATTAGCGACTGAGGCTGCTGCTAATGGAGCTGCTGCTGCTGCTCCTGCCAACCCCCCCAGCAGGCATGGAAGTGGAAGGTGAGCGCAGAGGTCCCCCCGAGTCAGACCTGCGAGAGTATGGACCATGGCGCAGATAGGCATCGGCCAACTGACTACGCAGAATGTCTTTGTAGTAGTTCAGTTTGTCCTCCCTCTCGGCGGGTTTAAAAAATGCCCCCATTTTGTGCAGGAAGCGAAGGTGGACAGCCAGAAGTCATCCTGCCAACATGTGCTGTAGTACATGAAGCAGTGGAATCACGTCGTTCATCCTGTAATCCTGCCGACTGACAAAATACCATTTTGTGAGTACTCACCTGAAAAATGGATATTGTTGGTGTGCCACACACCCCGCTTCACTTCTAAATATTCATCACTTAATGGGTTAACTCGCCGCCAGGTGACGTAGTGCAGAGAGGAAGTCTTGTAACGAGCCCCCTTCCGGCCTATATATACCTGGTACCTCCCTTCAATCACCAGTATATTAAAAAGCAGAAAGACAAGGTACCAGTATTCCACCGGTAACCTCAAAATAAATTTTGAAATAAATAAAAAAGGCTTCACCATATAAAGGCTTCGGTAATACCGAAAAGGGTGGGGGTGAAGCGGGGTGTGTGGCACACCAACAATATCCATTTTTCAGGTGAGTACTCACAAAATGGTATTATTCTTGGTGTGCCACACACCCCGCTTCACTTCTAAATATTCATCACTTAATGGGACATCCAAAAGCAGTGTCCACAAGGGAAGGGCATCTCAAGGCCAGGTGAAGCATAACTTAAATGACTGCAGTCTGCAGAACTTTGCGGCCAAAAACAGCATCCGCTGAGGCCCGCACATCAACTTTGTAAAACTTAGAAAAAGTGTGAACAGAAGACCAAGTGGCGGCCTTACAAACCTGTTCAACAGAAGCTTGGTGCTGAAATGCCCAAGACGCCCCAACAGCGCGAGTGGAATGAGCAGTGATACGATAAGGGGGAACTCTTCCCTTAGCAGAATAGGCCGCAGTAACGGCCTGACGTATCCACTTGCTAATAGTAGATTTGGCTGGAGCCAAACCCTTCTTAGGCCCATGGGGCACAACAAAAAAGGAATCCGTCCTACGAAAAGGAGACGTGATAATCAAGTAGTACTTAACACAGCGTACTACCTCTAAACAATGCAAAACCCTCTCTTTGTCATTCTTAGGATTAGGACACAAGGAGGGAAGAACAATATCTTGGTTCAAATGAAAAGCAGAAACAACCTTAGGAAGAAAGTCTGGCTTGAACCGAAAGACCACTTTATCCTGGTGCCTCTCAAAGTAAGGCGCCTGGATAGACAAGGCCGCCAACTCTGAGACACGCCGGACCGAAGTGATCGCTACCAAGAAGACAATCTTCTGAGTCAGGGTAGACAAAGCAATATCTTGCAAAGGCTTAAAAGGAGGAGCCTGAAGAGCAGAAAGAACCAAATTCAAATCCCAAACCGGGAGTAATGGTTTCCTGGGAGGCCGCACATGCGTAACCCCCTGGAAAAAAGTTTTAACTAAAGGTTTAAGCGCAACACGCTTCTGAAAAAAGATAGATAAGGCAGAGACCTGCCCTTTCAACGTACTTAGCTGAAGTCCAGAGTCCAGCCCTGATTGTAAAAACTCCAGAATCCTGGAGACCGAAAAGACCCTACAAGAAAAAGATCTTATCTCACACCAAGCAATACAGGCTTTCCAAGTCCTATAGTATGTGATGGAAGAAGACCTCTTCCGGGCACTGATCAGAGTCTTAATGACTGAATCAGAAAGACCCTCCTCCTTCAGGATGGAGGTTTCAGCAGCCAGGCCATCAAACCCAGCGCTGGTAAATTGGGGTAACACAATTGACCCTGAGTGAGCAGATCGGGCCGAAGAGGCAGAACGAACTGGTCCATTGCCAGCCGAACGATGTCTGCGAACCTCACTCGTCTTGGCCACCTTGGGGCCACGAGAACGGCGTACACCCTTTCCAGAGCCAACTTCTGAAGCACCCTGCCCAGCATGGGCATCGGAGGAAACAGGTATAGAAATCCCAGAACTCCCCAGCTCAGGGACATGGCGTCCACTGCAAGAGCCAGAGGATCCTGGGAGAGCGACACGAAGTTCGGGAGCCTGTGATAGTGATGAGGGGCCAACAGGTCCACCTCCGGGGTCCCCCATTGGAGACACAGTGAGCGAACCACCCGAGGATGGAGAGCCTATTCTTCCAGACGGGGAGAGCCCTTGCTCAACCGGTCCGCTACCTGATTCTTCACCTCTGGAATGTAAACCGCCGAGAGACAAGGAACATGGAACACTGCCCAGGTCCGGATCAGGGACACTTCTCTGAGAGTATTCAGACTGCGAGTCCTTCCCTGAAGACCGATGTAAGCAACCGCTGTTTGATTGTCTGAACACATCTGGACCGGAAGGCCCAGAACGCCAGGAGCCCCTGCGTGGCCAAAGGAACGATGGGCACCCGAGACCGAACGAACCGGGAAGGAGGGTGAGACTCGAATTCCAGGTCGCAACTTGCCGACACTACCTCCTGGATCCATCTGCCTGGAACCGCTTGGTTCCAAATCTGGGAGAAGTGTCGCAATATTCCCCCCACCCGCACGGGTGAGGGCAGCCCCTCATTGCTGAGCGGGCTTATCAGCAGGTTTGGGCTTGGTGCCTCAGGACTGAGTGGGCCCACCATGGCCCCTCCCCCGAGTCCAACCTGTACCTCTGGTAGTGGGAAAGGAAGCACCCCTGCCCGCTCTGAATCCTCGAAAGGAGGGCCTACTGGAACCTGCCCCCCTAAAGGGGACACGAGGCCATCTTACCACCCTTTGCGACTGAATCAATTTTCTCCCCAAACAGACGCAACCCTAAAAAGGGGAGAGCTGTAAGCACCCTTTTGGAAGCCGTGTCCGCTGACCACTGACGCAGCCATACTGACCTGCGAATAGCCACCAGCATAGCCGCTGCCTTGCTACTCATAGCCAGCGCATCGTCCTGAGCGGCCAGGACATAAGACACAAAAGATTCACACTGCTTAAGCGCAGTGAACTGTTTACAAGCTGGATTAAGATCCTCATACAGCCCCTGAATTAAAGACTTAATTGCCAATAGAATAAGGGCTGAAGCACACACCGGGCGCAACGCTGACCCGGAATAAATAAAACCATGGCGAGCATATTGGTCAATCCGACGATCTTCTCCATCCTTAGGGACAGTGGTCTCAGCAGACTGTACCATAGCTGTGCTGGAGAGCCCTAGCACAGGGGTATCGACGTCAGGAGGGACAGACCAAAGCTTCACCAATTCTGGCGGAAAAGGATAACGCTTTTCCCAACTGGAAGGAATTCCAGATAACCGCGTGGGATGTTTCCATTCCTTAAGAACCACCCTCTCAAAGTGGTGTTGTCTGGGAAAAACCCCCACGCGGCTGAGGCTCCTTAAACAACTGACCCTTTGGCAGGGCGGCCGCCTCAGATCTAAATCCAAAATTTTAAACATTTGAGCCAGAATGGAGGGGGTGTCAAAAACAACCCCCTCTGACCAATCGCCAATCAGGTCAGCCGCAAGCTGATCCACAGGCTCATCTGACTCTAACGGGAATTCATCCTCGTCCGGGGATCCATCGGACCATTCCACAGGCTCACATAACTCGTCCTGTGGAGCCGAAGGTACCGGAGTCAGGTGCCTCCGTTTTGCAGCGGCCTTTAATGCTGCTTTAACGGGCACTATTTTCCGGGGGCTCGGCTGTGCCGCCACCTCGGAATGCGAATCCCCACTTTTGACAGTGTCATGCGGGGTCCGGAACAGGGAGGGAGAGGTAGGAGATGATGAAGGATGCGATGGGCCCGCAGCCGAAGCAACGGACTGGCGCGCAATAGTCTGCTTTGCACAAGGGATGCAAATAAAGACATCATCAGCTGGGAGTGGAACCCCACAACCTACGCACCCCCCGAAGGGCTCAGCAGAACCGTTTCCGGAATTTACGGAAGCCTCCATATGGTGATTTATGGTATTCGCAATACTTGGGACTTTTAAGGCATAAGCCAACCCGGGATGCCCCTTTATTAGTAAATGTCCCGGAAGGGAGGATTTTTTCTTTTAAGTTAAGGTCCCCTTTAACAAACTATATATATATATATATCTATATATAGTTTATATATATATATATATATATGCAATAATAAATATCCCAATAATAGTCAGGCAACATAGAGCCGGAGGGCCACCATAAGCAGGGATCCCAGGATCTGTAAGGAAAAAGAAACCCCAATCAGATCCTCACATGTGTATAAGAATCATATAGGCATGGCACCAAAGTACCTTTAAACATGAGCAAAAATCATGCCCCCTAATAAAATAAGACTCCCCCCATATCAAATACAAAAAAGATATGCACTCCCCACATAACGGCCCCAACGGGTGGGGCCGCTTACCTGGCCCAGCGAAGGCAGCAGCCGGAGAGCAAGCCTGCAGCCAGCAGCCACAGCACAGAAGACTAAGTGCGGCCGCGCGCCCACGCGACTTCCTCCTTTGAAGGGAAGTGAATGCTGGGCCCGCCGCAAAGCGCCGCATGACGCCGCCACGCCCCCAATGCCGCGTCACCAGGACCCGCCCCCCTACGCAAATCAGTACAGCCATTCAGCTGAAGATTACACCAGATGGGCCACTACACGTGCGCCCAGGCAGCGGAGGGGGGAGGACAAAAAAGACCGCATCAGCGAAGGCAGCAGCCTATGCAAAATAGAACACATACAATGTCAGCGGAGAAGGGGGAAAGGGGGGAGGGGGGGAGGGGGGGAGGGGGCCACTAAAGCAATGGTCTGCTAAGAAAAGCGGCCAGCCACCTACCCAGCGCGGTCTGCCATTCAAGCAGACCTAAACCACATGAACCAAAGGTATACACATGCTGAATAACACTAAATGCATAACATGAACACACACACATGTTGCAATAAAGTGATAAAGTGAAACACATAAACTTGAAGCACACCCTCAACCCCCCCCCCCATAGTGAAGGGAGAAGGGACCGTAACGGGAGAGCAAGGGGCTACGGGGACCCTCGGGACAGGGGCATCCCATTTCCGGATCACCATGCCGGATAGCCGCATTGCCCCACGCATGAGGTCGAGCAGTAGGAGATAAGCTCCTAGGCACTTAAAGTGCCATCTACCATTTGCCCGGTGAGCAGCCTAGGCTGGGAGGCTTCCATTCCACCATTAAGGTATACACACTCAAACCGGGCAGAAATAGACCAAAAGGGGGGTGGCGGGGTAAGAAAACCCCGGCCTACCTGTAAGCAGGAGACTTCCAACCTCTGTCTTGTCGTCAAGCAGAGAGAAAAATACTGGTGATTGAAGGGAGGTACCAGGTATATATAGGCCGGAAGGGGGCTCATTACAAGACTTCCTCTCTGCACTACGTCACCTGGCGGCGAGTTAACCCATTAAGTGATGAATATTTAGAAGTGAAGCAGGGTGTGTGGCACACCAAGAATATAAAGTGGCTTCCTCAAAGGGCCTGAGCAAACGGCAGGTGTCACGTATGAGCTGCCACTAGTTGACATTGAAGTTACACAGGGGAGTCCCCCTATCCGCTTAGATCATCAGGAAATCCGTGATGGCCTTTCTCTGTTCATATAATCGGTCCAACATGTGAAGGGTGGAATTCCAACGGGTGGAAACATCGCAAATCAGACTATGTTGGGGGCTACCGTTCTGACGCTGTAGCTCAAGAAGGGTGTGTTTGGCGGTGTATGAGTGGCTGAAGTGCATGCAAAGTTTCCTTGAAGTTGTTAGGATGTCTTGCAGATGGGGGGAACACTTCAGAAACCGCTTGACAACTAGATTGAAGACGTGAGCCATGCAGGGGGCATGGGTCAGGCTTCCTTGGCGCAGCGCAGACAAAATGTTCTTCCCATTGTCGGTAACCATGATTCCCATTTTAAGTTTTCTTGGAGTAAGCCATGTTCGGATTTCCTGATGAATAAATTTAAGCAGTTCCTCCCCTGTGTGACTCCTCTGTGCCCTGCACACATGGTAGACTGGAGGGGCACTGAGACTTGAGCCTACAGTGGAGGGTGAGGAGATGGCGGAGGATGAGGAGGCCGAGTTGCACGGTGTCACAGGCCCAACGGGCAGGGAGCGCGGAGGCCGAAGCGGCGTGACCTGTCCAAGTTGCTGCTGCTGCTGCAAAGGGACCACATTCACCCAGTGGGCAGTAAACGACATGTACTGCCCCTGACCGTAGTTACAGCTCCAGACGTCGGCGCTGCCATGCACTTTGCTACACACGGACAGGCTCAAGGACTGGCCCACCTTCTGTTCAACAAAAGTGTGCAGTGCTGGTACTGCCTTCTTGGCAAAGAAATGACGGCTTGGGACTCTCCACCTCGGCTCGGCACAAGCCATCAGTTCTCTGAAAGGTGCAGAGTCCAACACCTGAAAAGGGAGCGACTGCAGCACCAGCAACTTGGACAGGAGCACATTCAGCTTGTGCGCCGTCGGATGAGTGGGTGCATACTGCTGTCTCTTGGACATGGCTTCACTGATGGATTGCTGGCGGGATGCATGACTTGGAGGAGGAGGAACAGGAGCGACAGAGGATGGGTATGACGCACAGCTGCCTTTGGCTGAGGTGCTGGAGCCTTGGCTGGCAGAAATTGGGAGCGGCATGCCACTTGGTGAGGAAGCAGGCTGGACCACCTCTTCGGAGCCTCGGTTCTCCCAGGCCGCTTTATGGTGACGCATCATATGTTGACACAGGGCAGTGGTACCAACATTTGGGCCCTGGCCACGCTTCACCTTCTGCCTACATATCTTGCATGTGGCCATGTTACCCTCCTGCGGATGCTTCAGGAAAAACTGCCACACTGCCGAGTAACTACTTTTCACACCAACAAGCCTCACTAATTCACTGCTACTGTTGCCAACTCCATGAACCCCTGCTCCACTACCTCCCGATAAGGTAGCCTGCCGCGCAGCAGGTGCTCTACCCCGGCCCGTTTGGCTCCAGGCTTTACAATTGTGTCCCCATGCTGACTGCCAACCAAGCTGCTAACACCTTGCTGCCTCAGCTGCTGACTCCGGGGCAACCTGCGCCCCTCTTCTCCTCATGATACCGATGAAGCCCCTTCATCACCCGGCTCCCAAGTGCGATCGGCTTCATCATCATCATCATCACCGAGTTGTGGCTGCACGTCACTGATGTTCTCAGTTTCCTCAACAGTGTCTGGCGCAGGAGCTGGAACGCTCGCAACACCCACGACACTGTCCACATCACTATTTGTCTGCCTAGCTAAAGAAGCCACCTCCTTTTCTTGGCTGGGCAGTAGCTGCTGACTGTCCTCTATCTGATCGTCCTCCTCACTCACTCCTCAAGAGTGGAGCTGAACCCAAAGCATAGGATACGTCGCTGGGGGAGGGAACGGCGTAGGACAGAGGCAATAGGAAGACAGGGACTGCTCTCGGGGCATGCCAACTCAGGGTTGTGTCAGAGGAACCTACCGACCCTAGACTGGGGGTCTCAGATGTAACTTGTGATGATGTTGATGAGCGTGTTAACCAATCTACCACGGCAGATGCGTTACTGGTGGAGACACGACCGCTAGCAGATACTGGCAGATCAGGTCTCTCACCGTGACTCTTGCTGCCACTCGCTCCTAGTCTGCTGCGACCTCTGCCTGCTGAATCTTGGCCTCTGCCACTCCTCTTTGAACATCCTTACACTTGTCTGCCTGACATTTTTATGTATTTGAAATGCGCAATAGGTATGATAAAAAATGTGTTTACTTTAAAAAGAAGAAGCTAAATAAAGTGAGGAACTGCTTCTCTGCACCAGATACTATGAAAATTGGCAATATGAGATACCCTGCGGCCTAGTGTTCTGGCAGCAGACCAAAAACCAATTCAAAATGCAATACTTTGATTAAGCTGAGGAGGATCAACAAGCATATTTAGTATAACAGATAGGCTGCTAAGTGCAGGTTTGGGATGCCCTGCGGCCTAGTGTTTTGGCAGCAGGACAAAAACCAATTCAAAATGCAATACTTTGATTAAGCTGAGGAGGATCAACAAGCATATTTAGTATAACAGATAGGCTGCTAAGTGCAGGTTTGGGATACCCAGGTGGGCTGGTGTTTTTTTTGTTAAAGGCAGACCAAAAACCAATTCAAAATGCAATACTTTGATTAAGCTGAGGAAGGATGAACAAGCGTATTTAGTATAACAGATAGGCTGCTAAGTGCAGGTTTGGGATGCCCGGCGGCCTAGTGTTTTGGCAGCAGGACAAAAAACAATTCAAAATGCAATACTTTGATTAAGCTGAGGAAGAATGAACAAGCGTATTTAGTATAACAGATAGGCTGCTAAGTGCAGGTTTGGGATGCCCTGCGGCCTGGTGTTTTTTTTGTTCAAGGCAGACCAAAAACCAATTCAAAATGCAATACTTTGATTAAGCTGAGGAAGGATGGACAAGCGTATTTAGTATAACAGATAGGCTGCTAAGTGCAGGTTTGGGATGCCCTGCGGCCTGGTGTTTTTTTTGGTTAAAGGCAGACCAAAAACCAATTCAAAATGCAATACTTTGATTAAGCTGAGGAAGGATGAACAAGCGTATTTAGTATAACAGATAGGCTGCTAAGTGCAGGTTTGGGATGCCCTGCGGCCTAGTGTTTTGGCATCAGGACAAAAACCAATTCAAAATGCAATACTTTGATTAAGCTGAGGAGGATCAACAAGCGTATTTAGTATAATAGATAGGCTGCTAAGTGCAGGTTTGGGATACCCAGGTGGGCTGGTGTTTACAAGAAGACCAAAAACCAATTCAAAATGCAATACTTTGATTAAGCTGAGGAAGGATGAACAAGCGTATTTAGTATAACAGACAGGCTGCTAAGTGCAGGTTTGGGATGCCCTGTGGCCTGGTGTTTTTTTGTTAAAAGCAGACCAAAAACCAATTCAAAATACAATACTTTGATTAAGCTGAGGAAGGATGAACAAGCGTATTTAGTATAACAGATAGGCTGCTAAGTGCAGGTTTGGGATGCCCTGCGGCCTGGTGTTTTTTTGGTTAAAGGCAGACCAAAAACCAATTCAAAATGCAATACTTTGATTAAGCTGAGGAAGGATGAACAAGCGTATTTAGTATAACAGATAGGCTGCTAAGTGCAGGTTTGGGATGCCCTGCGGCCTGGTGTTTTTTTTGTTAAAGGCAGACCAAAAACCAATTCATAATGCAATACTTTGATTAAGCTGAGGAAGGATGAACAAGCGTATTTAGTATAACAGATAGGCTGCTAAGTGCAGGTTTGGGATGCCCTGCGGCCTGGTGTTTTTTTGGTTAAAGGCACACCAAAAACCAATTCAAAATGCAATACTTTGATTAAGCCGAGGAAGGATGAACAAGTGTATTTAGTATAACAGATAGGCTGCTAAGGGCAGGTTTGGAATGCCCTGCGGCCTGGTGTTTTTTTGGTTAAAGGCAGACCAAAAACCTAATCAAAATGCAATACTTTGATTAAGCTGAGGAAGGATGAACAAGTGTATTTAGTATAACAGATAGGCTGCTAAGTGCAGGTTTGGGATGCCCTGCGGCCTAGTGTTTTGGCAGCAGGACAAAAAACAATTCAAAATGCAATACTTTGATTAAGCTGAGGAAGTATGAACAAGCGTATTTAGTATAACAGATAGGCTGCTAAGTGCAGGTTTGGGATACCCAGGTGGCCTGGTGTTTTTTTTGTTTTTTTTTGGTTAAAGGCAGACCAAAAACCAATTCAAAATGCAATACTTTGAGTAGAATGTACAAACTTGGAGTGGGCGTGCCGACGGCACACCTTACTCCCAACAGGAAGCACCACAACTAATATTGATCACACAATTTGATATTTTATTGGTACAAAAATTAAAAACATATATACACCACAACAATTATTAAAAAATACTTTGATTAGGCTGAGGAAGGATGAACAAGCGTATTTAGTATAACAGATAGGCTGCTAAGTGCAGGTTTGGGATGCCCTGCGGCCTGGTGTTTGTTTTGTTAAAGGCAGACCAAAAAATATTAAAACTAATCCAGTTATATTATGATAAAATGCTTGTGTGTAACAGATAGGGTTAAATAAGCCACTGCATAGATGGCATGCACAGTGGCAAGGCAGATTTACAGCACAAAGAACTGAAATTGAATTGAAAACTGATCTGGCTAATGAAAAAAAAAAAACATTTTCACTGTCACTTCTAAGCTGTCCCTGGCTGGATGGCTCTGGTTTTTCCCTATCTTTCCCTGGCTCTGTCTACCTCTCTGACTCTTCCTACCTATCTCTAACTCTCTGTCCCTGTCTGTAACGAACTGTGCTCTGGCCGCAATAGAACGCTGAAATGCGCACAAGGAAGATGGCCGCCGCTTTATATAGCACGGTGATGTCACTGGGCTTCCTGGCTGCTGATAGGCTGCATGTGACTTACCCATGATACCTTGCCCCAGGGGACATGTGCTTCCACCATCTTAGAATGCCTGTATTTGAAATAAATGGAGTTTAAAGGAAAACTTCGATCGATCGAATCGGGGGGAAATTCGGATTTGTTCAGAATCACATTTTTCATGAAATTCAGAACGAATCTGGGTTCGTCCAGATCGATTCGCTCATCCCTAATCCAGAGTGTGTAACATAACTGATATATTCAGAATAATGAAAGAATATAACAGAATAGTTGCTATGTATTGGGAAACCTAACGGGTAACACCTTTTAATGTAATGAGCCCTGACATTTCTAATAGTGTCCCAAGCCATAGGTGTAACTAAATAACTGACATGATATTTTGTGCTGGTACTCACCTGCTGGTTCTAATGACACTTATGGTAAGGTTTCTCTGTTAAACATTGATCCAGAAAAATGCAAAAATAATAAAGTCCTTTGCTGGCATTTGCCTCTGTTAAGTTCTGGTGCAGCTCAGACATATTTGGGGAATATTCTGGCTTTAAGGGTACTCAAATCCAAATACCCTTCAAGACTATTGAGGGAAAAGCAGCCAGATTCCCCCCAATGCATGGTTAGACTACCAAACAGCTGGAAGAAACTGTGCTGATCAGAGGCCAAAAAACAGCCTGGGATTTTACGGGCCCTGACCAGCCCACTTGCTTCCCAGCTGGTCAAAAGTGCATTGGTCATCTGAGGCCACATCATTGCAGGGGAAAACATGGGTTGAAATAGCTGGGAGTCACAGTGGGGCTGGGTACAGATTAAACTTGACGGGGTAGATAGTGGAAGGGGGAAGTTGGAAGAGGAATCAGAATATTATGACACACACTTAAGGGGATCTGGTGCTAAATCTAGACCAGCTGTCTCTAAAGCAGTGCAGTTCACCCAGATTTTTCCCTGTTCTACTAATGACCAGTAGACCCCTGTCCCTAGCAAAATAAAGTATTTTGAAGTAAAGGGAAGAACCCCCGCTTTATTTGTTAGGATGATATGCAGATGTTTTACTAGTGGAATAGGCCATCCAATTTTACTGTAAAATACATAGTCGCAAGCCAGTATGTGGAGAGACCCATGTTAGGCTTAATATAGGGGGGCTATAGAGACCAGAAAAAAACTCTACTTAGGTAAAGAAAAAGAGTGGCTTTCCTGGAACGGAAAGTATTTGCACAGTACCCAGTCCAAGGACAGATAGCATTACCCATCTACCCTTGCAGTAGGCAGAGCTATGCAAATCATCTCTTTACATCTCTGTGCCATCCAAGGCCCTTAGAACCGCTAACGGTGCAATGCCAAGGATTAGCTTTAAATTTTATACAGCCAGACACATCCAACTAGTGGACACGTGTTTCAAGCTTTAGGCTCTCATCAGCACTAGGGCGGCTACTACTTGGACTGGGTACTGTGCAAATACTTTCCGTTCTAGGAAAGCCACTCTTTTCCTTTACTTAAGTAGAGGGTTTTTTGGTCTCTTTAGCCCCCCTATATTAAAAACAAGTAAAAGGATAGGGAGACCTGCAATGTACTTGCCTGTGCTCTGCCACCCCTATATTAAGCCTAACATGGGTCTCTCCACATACTGGCTTGCGACTATGTTTTGCTACTCACCAAGTCTCACCCCCCATACAGCAAGAGGCATCTGCCCTAATGCTGATGAGAGCCTAAAGCTTAAAACACGTGTCCACTAGTTGGATGTGTCTAGCTGTACCTTGGCATTGCACCCTTAGCGGTTCTAAGGGCCTTGGATGGCACAGAGATGTAAAGAGATTATTTGCATAGCTCCGCCTACTGCAACGGTAGATAAGTAATGCTTTCTGTCCTTGGACTGGGTACTGTGCAAATACTTTACGTTCCAGGAAAGCCACTCTTTTACTGTAAAATACAGTAAACTACATTTTCTTTTTTAGAGGGGGGGGGGGGCTTTATTTCCTGTCTTTCGTCATTCTTACCTCTAGCTATTAGTTTGCTTAAAAGGATCCTTACAGTATGATAACCTAAAAATTAAATTACTTGAAGTATTAATACCTCGTGAACTTAAACCTAATTGTAGTTTGAGATTTCATAAAACAGAGCAACACAAAAGAGCTGATGCAAAAAATACAATTCTGTGATTACTCACCTGTAGAATTATTATTATGAGTATACAGTACGTCCTGCTCCAAATATAAAAATTACAAGTGGGTTATACTCCGCCAGATGGCGCTGGACTGCAGAGACGTCGAAAATAGGCTCCTCCTGGCCCCTCAAATACCCAGGGACCTCCCACAAATCTCCAGCATTGAAAAGCAGTTAACGAGAAGGCGGGAGAATTAAACAACCCAAAACTATCAACTATAACAATGATAATCACCATACAGGGGATCCAAGATAATGTAAAACCAAGGGTGGGTTGGAGCAGGACGTACTGTATACTCATAATACCAATTCTACAGGTGAGTAATCACAGAATTGTATTATTCTTAGTATACAGTACGTCCTGCTTCAAATATAATAATTACAATTGGGACATCCAAAAGCAGTGTCCATAAAGTAGGGTGGGATCCCCAAGAAAAATCAGCAGCAGGCAGTTTAAACCACTGCCGCCTGCAGAACCTTTTGGCCAAAAGCAGCATCAGCTGAGGCCCTAACATCAACCTTGTAAAACTTGGAAAAAGTATGAACAGAAGACCAAGTAGCGGCCTTGCAAACTGTTCAACAGAAGCCTGGTGCTGAAAAACCCAAGAGGCACCAATAGCACGAGTGGAATGAGCGGTAAGACGGAAGGGAGGATCCCTCCCCTTAGCAGAGTAGGCCTGGATCACAGCCTGACGAATCCACTTGCTGATAGTAGACTTGGCAGGAGCCAAACCCTTCCTAGGACCAGAAGGGACCACAAAAAGAGCATCAGTTTTCCTGAAAGGTGCAGTAGCCACCAGATAGTACAGTACTTCAGACACCTAACCACATCCAAAGAGTGCAAACCCTCTCTTTATCATTGCTAGGATTAGGGCACAAAGAAGGAAGAACAATATCCTGATTCAAATGGAAGGCAGACACTACCTTAGGCAGAAAGTCAGGTTTGAAACGAAACACCACCTTGTCCTGGTGTCTCTCATAGTAGGGGGGCTGAATGGAAAGCGCAGCCAACTCCGAAACACACCTAACAGAAGTGATAGCCACCAGAAAGACAACCTTGAGCGTAAGAATGGCCAGGGGAGCATCCTGCACAGGTTTAAAGGGAGCACCCTGCAAAGCTGACAGAACCAAGTTCAAATCCCAAACAGGCACCATAGGCTTACGTGGAGGGCGCACATGAGTGACCCCCTGTTCAGAGGGTGCTGAGCAAAGGCCTTCTGGAAGAAAATAGCCAGGGCACAAACCTGACCCTTCAGAGTACTGAGCTGGAGTCCCATCTCCAACCCATGCTGCAGGAACTCCAAAATCCTGGGAATAGAGAACACACGACAGGGAAGAGACTTAGACTCACACCAATCAATGTAGACACGCCAAACCCTGTAATAAATGGAAGAGGAAGACTTCTTCCTAGCCTTTATCAAAGTATCCACAACCGAGGAAGACAGCCCCTTCTCCATCATGATGGAGGTTTCAGCAGCCAGGCCGTCAAAGCCAGAGTTTGTAAATTGGGATGGCGTAGTGAGCCCTGAGTGAGCAGATCTGGCACCAAGGGCAGAATGTACTGATCTACTGCCAGCTTCACCACGTCTGCAAGCCACCGTCTTCTTGGCCACCTGGGAGCCACCAGAATCGCTGGTACCCCTTCCCGAGCAATCTTGTGCAGAACCCTGCCCAGCAGGGGAATTGGAGGGAAGACATACAGGAACTGCCATGACATTGCTAGAGCATCCGAGGTCAAGGCCAGAGGATCCTGGGACAGAGAGACAAAAGCTGGAAGCTTGTGATTGTGATCAGATCCACATCTGGTTGGCCCCAACGATGACACAGGGATTGAAACACCCTGCAGCATAGGGACCATTCTCCCTGGCGAGAGGTCCCCCTGCTCAGAGAGTCCGCCAGGTGATTTTCCACCCCCGGGATGTACACAGCTGATATGCAGGGGACATTGGCCTCCGCCCAAGTCAGGATCAGTGACGCTTCCTGAAGGGCCCCCTTTCTCCGGGTCCCTCCCTGATGATTGATGTAGGCAACTGCCGTCTGGTTGTCCGAGCACACCTGAGGACCCCACCTCCCCTGGAACCGCAGGGACTTCCAGAAACCCCCCCCAACCTGACAGACTGGCATTCGTAGTGACCGTCTCCCAGGGAGGGGTAAGAAAGGATCTACCCCCCAACAGGTTCCTTGAGTCCATCCACCACAAGAGGGACCTCCTGACCCGAGGGGAGAGCACACAGACCTCATCCAGGGACGCTGGGTCCTTGTCCCAAACTGACAATAGGTGAAGTTGCAGAGGCCTCAAGTGGAGCTGAGCATAATGGACCGCTTTGAAGCATGCCACCATCAGTCCCACCAACTGCATCCCCTGCCGGATGGAGGACAATCTAGGAGGGACTGAGCCTGTGCAATCAGACTGTCCACCATCTGTTGAGGAAGGAAAATCCTTGCCTGAACTGTATCCAGATTCATTCCTAGGAATGGAGTTACCAAGGAAGGGGACAGTGAGGACTTGGGGTGGTTGATCACCCATCCAAATGACTCCAGAGTGGACACCAGCAGCTGAGTATCCAACTCTGCCTGATGTAGAGACTGGAAAGTAATGAGAATGTCGTCCAGATAGGGAAGCACGCGGACGCCCTGACATCTGAGCAGAGACATCACGCCAGCCAGGACCTTGGTGAACACCCTGGGAGCTGAAGTGAGACCAAAGGGCAAGGCCACAAACTGGTAGTGTTGATCCATCAAAGCGAACCTGAGGAACCTTTGATGACCTGGAAACACAGGAATATGAAGGTAAGCATCTTTGATGTCCACAGAAGTCATGAAATCCCCTTGGCGCAGGAAACTGATGGCAGAGCGCAGAGTTTCCATGCGAAAGCACCTGCCCCTGACAAATTTGTTGAGGATCTTCAAGTCCAGGATGGGCCTGACTGAACCATCTTTTTTGGGTACTGCGAATAGGTTGGAATAAAAGCCCTTGCCTTCTTCTCTTAAAGGGACCTGGCAGATGACCCCCAGCTCCAGGAGGCCTTGCACTGCTCGCACTAGCTCCTGAGCTGACACAGGGTCCTGAGGAATCCGGGATCTGATGAATCTTGGAGGGGGACAGGCAGCAAACTCTATCTTGTAACTGGAGGATCTCCAGAGCATGGGATCCCACAAGACCCCAAAACAATGCCTAACCAAACAACTGGCACCACCACATACTCTTATAACAAAATATAGTCAATTTATTATTCATCCAATACAAAAAAAGTTTAAAAACAATTAAAAACACACATCTCATGAGGGGGAGGACTACAAGAACACATGTATGCCTAGTACATCTATATACATACAATTATTAACCCCGTGTTATCTTCAAAAACATCAATATACAATATCAACCAACTTATATAATGTGTATAAACTATCCTATATACATCTATATACATACAATTATTAACCCCGTGTTGTCTTCAAAGACATCAGTATACAATATCAACCAGCTTATATAATGTGTCTAAACTATCCTATATACAATCCTATTTTATACAAATATAGAAAAACAGTGCAATAAATCATAACATGTGCTATGTGTACTTCACCAGGCAGACATGCGCCGAGCGCCTCACCCCGTCCCAGCCAGCCAAGGCGCTCGGCGCATGTCTGCCTGGTGAAGTACACATAGCACATGTTATGATTTATTGCACTGTTTTTCTATGTCTTTTCCCCCTCGGTGTCTTCTTTAGGGTAGAGTGATACTGATAGCACTGGATTGCACTTTACTGATGTATATTTGTATAAAATAGGATTGTATATAGGATAGTTTAGACACATTATATAAGCTGGTTGATATTGTATACTGATGTCTTTGAAGACAACACGGGGTTAATAATTGTATGTATATAGATGTATATAGGATAGTTTATACACATTATATAAGTTGGTTGATATTGTATATTGATGTTTTTGAAGATAACACGGGGTTAATAATTGTATGTATATAGATGTACTAGGCATACATGTGTTCTTGTAGTCCTCCCCCTCATGAGATGTGTGTTTTTAATTGTTTTTAAACTTTTTTTGTATTGGATGAATAATAAATTGAATATATTTTGTTATAAGAGTATGTGGTGGTGCCAGTTGTTTGGTTAGGCATTGTTTTGGGGTCTTGTGGGATCCCATGCTCTGGAGATTATTGTAATTTCTTGCCAATCAGGCACACCAGTTACTACTAGGTACTTTGACACTAGCTGGTGCGGTTTTTTCTTTCCTTGTAACTGGAGGACACTACCTCCTGAATCCACTGGTCTGACACATGAAGCCTCCAGTCGTGAGCTGTGCTGTGCTGCAAAATAGTCAATAAGCACAGAGCAAAAATTTCTCTAAGCAAATGTTCATCAGTCGAGGGTGTACCAAAAGGTCCAAAAAGGCATGCACACTTCCACACGTGCCCACCACCTCTTCTATATACTCTTACCGATGTGAAATAAAAAATCAAACTTCTTATTCCAACATGATCTCCTCCACGGTTAGAGAGCCAATCATTATCCAATTCCTCACTTTGGGATTCCAATACATTTAATCCAAGATCACAACCATATGCTCTTCAATTGGAGAAATGTCTAATAGGCTCATTCAGACCATATCCCATAGGAGAGAGAAGGAAAAAGGATCTAGTGCAACCCAGCAGTAAGATTCAAGCAAATTTTAATGATGTTTAAAACTATTCACAAAACAAAGTTCTTGATCTCAGCACTTATATATTAAAAAGTCAGCAGGATGTTCCCACGCTTCCCCACCGCGGCCGCTGGGAGGGTAAAGCTGATGTCTTCTAACATATAGAAAAAACGCGTGCACATGTGAAGATTCCCCGTGACCTGCCGCCTAACGCGTTTCGTTGTTAAACAACTTTTTCAAAGGCACAGGTAAGGGGAAAACAGATTCAATATATAGGAAAAAGGAAGAAGGGACTTACCCCTGCCCGCCCTCATTGCGGCTGCGACAGCCGGAAGTGGAGACGCGCCGCTGCATAGTCCAAAGACGCGCGCGCAGAAGCCTCTGCTGTGCTGCAGCCATCCCCCCACCCAGATGGGTGAGGGCGCCCCATCATGCCTGAGGGGGCTTGGGGGATGATTTTGCTTTGGGACCCCAGGAGGGGCCAGGACATCCACGTCCTCTGCCCCTGCCCCAGAAATCTCCCTGGGTCCCAGGAAAGGAACCCCCCCTCCCCTGTCTGGCACCACGGTAAGGGGAGGAGAAGGAACCTGAAAGGGCCGAGACTGGAGCCTGCGCTGGGGTAACCTGCCTCCCTTAGCAAAAAGGGCGCAGTCTTTTAAAGGGAAACCCAGTGAGGGCCTTCTTGGCAGCGTTGTCAGCAGCCCACTGGCATAGCCAAACCGAGCGGCGTATAGCCACCACAAGGGCAGAAGTTCTGGCACACATTCTGATGGTGTCATCCATGGCTGAGAGGACAAAATTTACAAAAACATTCCAACTGGAGAGTGCATTGAACACCTCACAAAGCAAATCATCAGGGGCACTATCAAGAATACTTCTGATAAGGGTTCTAGGGGCCACAGCAGTAATGGCAGAGGCACAGACCGGGCACAGCGTCGTCCCCGCACATGCAAAGGCGTGGGATGCCAGCTGGTCAATGCGCCGGTTCTCAGCATCCCGCAGGGTAGTAGAACCAGGGGAATGCATGACAGAGGTGTTAGATAGCCCTAGGATCGGGGCATCCACCTCGGGGATCCACCTCGGGGGGGGATGACCAACACTTTACCACCTCAGCAGGAAAGGGATACTTCCTATCCTAACTCCTTGGAACCCCGGGAAGTTTACTGGGGCGCTCCCATTCCTTGAGCACAAGGTTATGGAAATGTGCCTGTTTGGGAAATTCTAAACGTGATTTTGCTGTATGGAAAAGCTCCCCTCTTTGCCTGGGAGCCGCAACAGGGAGAGAGATGGACAGAACCTCAAATATCTGAGTCAATAATCTGTCAGTGTCATCCGGGGCCCAGGGATCAGAGCCAGAATCGTCATGACCCCTTGGTCTCTCATCAGATGAGCCTAAGTCCGAAAACAGCTCCCCTTCATCAGACGGGGTATAGCCACAAAGATTCAAAAACTCATCAGTTTCCATAGGGAAAATAGTGACATTAGGTGTTAAGTGCCGCTTTTTAGCAGGGGCTTACGCGCCAAGGTATTAGCAATTAACTTCTCAACAGTAGCCAGTCTAGAAGACACATCCGGCTGAGAATCCCCACTTGTAAGCAACTCAGTAGGAGTGAGATTTAAGCTTGGGGGAGTAGGCGAAGTAAAACGAGGTGCAGCCGCTGGTAGACCAGATTGTAATGCAAGCACCTGCTCAGCACAGGTTACACAGACCCGCGCCTTGTCAGCGTCAGCATGAGGCTGCCCACACGCTACACACAGCCGGTCACAATATCCTGAGATGCCTCCATATGGTGATTATAGCGGCGCTATATATAGAATATAGCAACCCCGGATGCCCCAATAACCCGCTAGGGAAGTGGGAGTATCAACAAGGCCTACTAGCTATACAACTAATAAAAGGCCGGGAGAAGCCAAAAAGGGTTCACCCCGCTTGAAAGACATAAGAAGACAAGACCGTAAGTACACAGTAATAAAAGGAAGAAAATAAAGCCGCCCGCGAGGGCACTTACGGACCGCGGTAGTGTAGAGGTCCGTCGCGCATGGGCCAACCAAGGAGGTTAAAGATGGCGTCGGTATACCTCGAGGGGCGGGCCGGTATCAGCGATGACGCGGAGCGCGCCATAGACGGGCCCCTCCTCCCCGAAGAGGGCAAAGCCAGGACGTGACAAGCAGCCAATGACGGCGCACCAGCGCCTGAAGTAATGCCGCCACCAAGCGCGGAAAAAAGTATTGACCAAAAGAGCGCGCGGCGGCGCGGCTACAAGGAGGATGAGGGAGGACAGCGGCCACTAAATAGGGCCCACCGATAGACAGGGGTAAGGGGCACTAGTGCGGGAGGGGCATCCCATAGAGGCTCACCATGAGCCTGAACTGCCTACCCTTTGGTGGGGGATTGCGGTGGAGCAGCGCTCCTAAGCACCTAACAGCGGTGCTGCCTACCTTCACCCGACCAGCGCAGCCAAGGCTGGGAGGCAATTACTGATGGAACGGGTGGGAATAGTCCTACGGGGCCGCAGGCTAATAGCCTCGCTCACCTGCGAGTAGAGAGCCATTTCTCGTCCTTCGCAGTCCAGACTGCAGAGAAATTCTGGAGATTTGTGGGAGGTCCCCGGGTATTTGAGGGGCCAGGAGGAGCCTATTTTCGATGTCTCTGCAGTCCAGCGCCATCTGGGGGAGTATAACCCAATTGTAATTATTATATTTGGAGCAGGACGTACTGTATACTAATAATATGTATTTCCACACTTTTTTGCTAAGTTTTTATTTTTGACCAAGTTGGGTGAATCAGGGTGTGTTAGATTTTTATGCAGACTGACCAGATCAGGAATTAAAGTCCGCTTCACAATCTGGCATGCTTTTCACTTTTTTTCAATGAAAAGGACATGCAGTATACTTTTAGTTTTTTGTGTTAAATTATTAGTAAGGAAAACACTTGGGCATGGTGAATGTCTGAATTTTAGAAGATTTTTCAAAATTCTGAGCATAGTTTAAAAATGTATTTGTTCGACAATCCATTTTTCATCATTAACACAAAAAAATTGGATCAAATACATAAACAAAGCAAAAAAACTGGGCATCAATAAGGTAGAAAACAGTGCAAAAGAAGGAAAGCAATAGCGAAAATTTCACTCCAAGAGGACCAATAACCAGGTTTGCGACTATCCTGCTAATTGCGTGCATGCACAAACGCTAGGCCAATCAGTGCTTTATGCGGCACATACTAATCTGCTGCATAAAGCCTCTGATTTGAACTTTGCATTGGCATAGGTACACTCATGGTCGCATCCCTGGCTCCCCTGTGGAGCACATGCTCCCGCGCACCCGGACTATCTGAATGGCTGGGCGCAGGGAGCGTGCACAGCTGCAGAGAAGCCGGGGATGCAGCGCCTATGGAGGTCAGGCTGTGGGACCCGCCAGGTTTAGGTAAGATCACTGGCGCCCAGGTGGGGGTTTCACACATCGGGGCATCTGATATAGGATGCCCCAGGGGCAAGATGGCGGCCGGTCCTGTGATCTTTTAGATTTCAGTCTGGCCGCATTAAATTTCAAACAGAGCAAAATCACCTAAATTGAATTAAATAATTAGCCCTAATTTAATACATTTTAGATATGCACTATTCTATATATTTCTATAGATTGCTATGGACTGATAATTCAGTTGTGACTCAAGATACATTTTAAAGAATTAAAATTAATGAATAAAGTAAATGCTAGTCTTGCATAAAATAATTTTAAATATTTTAAGATTGAAACATTTATTTATCATAATCCGTCACCCCTTTTACATTTTGTATAAAAATGTGAAGTTTAATTACTTGTTTAACTTTCCAGCGATACCAAAGAGTGTTGGGGCTCCAGACGGGGGTGTAATTCCCACTGGTGAATCCGCGTGCATGAAGAGTTTCAGCACATCACACCAGGCTCTGCTGTACTGTCAGAGCCCAGATTGCTCCTCCTCTTTGGTAAATGTGATGGCGGCATTGCACTCCATTACAGCGTACTAGTCATGCTGTCGAGGCTTGGCTGCCTCGGCTAGAGATGGATGCTTCCCTGGAGAAAAATGCGCATCCTGCGGTTTTCAATTGGAGTTGCTCTGCCACATCCCTCCAACGTCTCCAAGAAATAAAGTGGATAGAAGGAAGTGATTTACAAAGTAAATTGATTGTGTGAGCTGCCTTAAATGTCTACCACGCTCAAGATCCTATTTCTTTTAATTTTTTTACCTGTTCAAAATATTTTACTCTTGTATATTACTGATGATGAAAAATCAACTGAAAATGATTTCTAAATAAATATTTTTACATTGTTTATACTATTTATTGAATTATGATCATAAGAACGCAATAAAATTACTCAGTAAAAAATTAATTGTAAATTTATATGATAAATACAAATAAATATATACATGATTAATAATACATTGTAATTCTATTGTATAAGTTTAAATGATATGGGAATTCTTATCCAGGGGGCGTGCCTTCTACCTTCTGTCCCCTGGAGGCATCCTCTTTTTGGTCCGGGGGGGTCTTCTGTGTCTATCTCAGAGACTCCCTGCTGGCATCCAGTCAAAAGGTAATAACAGGTGTGGGGAGAGCTAAATTTTTATACTGTGGAATATCCCCCATGTCACAGGAGTTGTGTCACCTTATTCAAGAGATGGAAGGTGCAAGCAAAGGATCAAGAACACCCATTGGGAACGAGGAAAAATTTGCCTGAAAAAGTGGCCGGGGAGATTTTGGCTCACACATTTTCCCTGACAGCCACCATGATAGGATAAGTGATAAAAGCACAGAACGTAATGCTGGCTTCCACCAAGTAGCTCATAATTCATTTTCAATTCAAAAGACACATACTGCCTCACTCTCTGTCCCTTTGGTGATGTGTAGTTTATAACTTGCAAGCCTACCTGGATTTGTTGTTACCCAAGCAGCTTTTTAATGTTGCACTATATATGTTTAACTGATTTTTCAGGAATTTCCAGGAAAATTATATTATCTCTCTCAATGTTCTGAGACCCTGGCATGACAACTGGAGGCTTCCAGGGAATGCGGAGACCTCAGGAGCTGGAATCTGGACAGAGGAGAGCTTTTTTGACTTTGAGCATGGGAAATGTACGTGGCTGCCAGTTAATGGTCAGATGCAGCCACAAAAAATTACATGGGTGGCTTTTAAAGGGTTAAAGACCAAGTCTCAGTCTTGCCCATCTATTTTCAAATAGCGTAATGTTCACTGTTTAAAATTTTTTTGAAGGGAGTAGGGTGCATTTGGCTGATTCTATCAGGGCATTTCAGCATCAAGCAACAATTTTTGATACCTAAAATCAACTTAACTATTAATGGATTACATACAATTTTCGATTACCGTATTTTTCACCCTATAAGACGCACCTGACCATAAGACGCACCTAGGATTTGGGGTAGGAAAATAAGAAAAAAAATATTTTAAACCAAAAACGCACCATTACAGACAGTGTGGCATCCCCCCTCCCATAGGCCGTGTGGGATGCCCCCATTCCATTCCCCATATAGGCAGTGTGGCATTCTCCCCCCTCCCATTTCCCATATACCCAGTGTGGCATCCCCCCTCCCATTCCCATATAGGCAGTGTGCACGCATTATCATAAGCAGTGTGGCATTGTCCCCTCCTATTCTCCATATAGGCAGTGTGCCCCCTCTATTCCCATTGGCAGTGTGGCATCCCACCTCCCCCCATTCCCATTGGCTTTGTGGCATCCCTCTCCCCCCATTCCCATTGGCAGTGTGGCATCCCCCTCCCCCCATTAGTATAGGCTGTGTGGTATCCCCCCTCTCCCCCCATTGGCAGTGTGGCATTCCCCTCTCCCCCCCCATTGGCAGTGTGGCATCTCCCTCTCCCCCCATTGGCAGTGTGGCATCTCCCTCTACCCCCATTGGCAGTGTGGCATCCCCTCTCCCCCCATTGGCAGTGTGGCATATCCCCTCCCCCCCATAGGCAGTCGGCATAAGTAGAAAAAAAAAAAAAAGTATAACTCACCTCTCCGCTGACAAGTGGCTGGCGGCGCAGGCCACGCCCACACGATTTATGGAGTCGGCCGTAAGAATCAGCGGCGGGCTGTGTCCCGGCCCCGCCGCTGCGATAGCTGTCTTTTTAGGCAGCAATAGCAGTGGCGGGGCCGGGACACAGCCCGCCCCCTCCTCCATCTGCTGCCTCTTCCTGGGCACACGCGAGCACCCAGGTCAGGGCAGCGGGTGGGCATGGCCTGCACCGGGTCAGTGCAGGCCACGCCCACCTGCTGCACTGACCTGGGTGCTCGCGTCTTTCCTGACAGGAAGAGGCAGCAGATGGAGGAGCGGGCGGGATGTGTCCCAGCCCCGCCGCTGCTATTACATAGTAACATAGTAACATAGTATGTAAGGCTGAATAAAGACTTTAGTCCATCCAGTTCAGCCTGTTTAACTCCTTCCAGTGGTCTAGTAGCCATAGCCGGAAATGTTATTACATGCCAGGAAGGCATCAAGGCCACTTTTGAACATTTTTAATGTATCCCTCATTACTACCTCCTCTGGCAGCGAGTTCCATAGTCTCACTGCTCTTACAGAGAAGAATCCCCTCCTATGTCGGTGGAGAAAGCACCTTTCCTCTAACCTTAGTGGATGCCCCCGGGTTATGGTTACATTCCGGGGTATAAATAGATTGTGGGACAGGTCCTTGTATTGACCCCGAATATATTTATACATAGTTATTAGATCACCCCTCAATCGTCTTTTTTCTAGACTAAATAAGCCTAACTTGGACAATCTTTCCGGGTACTCTAGCCCCCGCACTCCTTTTATTAACTTTGTTGCCCTTCTTTGAACGTGCTCCAGTTCTGATATGTCCTTCTTAAGCACAGGTGCCCAGAACTGTACACAGTATTCCATATGGGGTCTGACCAGTGACTTGTACAGGGGTAAAACGATGCTCTGGTCATGAGCACCCATGCCCCTCCTGATGCACCCCATGATCCTGTTTGCCTTGGCAGCAGCTGCCTGGCATTGATTACTGCAGTTGAGCTTATTGTCAACTAAAACCCCTAGGTCCTTTTCCATTGTTGTTTTACCAAGTGTTTCTTTATTTAGTGTGTAATCATGACACAGATTTCTCCTTCCCATGTGCATAACCTTACATTTATCTGTGTTAAACTTCATTTGCCATTTAACTGCCCATGCTTCCAATTTATCTAAATCTGTAGTTGCCTGTTGTCCTCCTTTGTTTTAATTACTTTACTCAGCTTAGTATCATCTGCAAAGATTGAGACTTTACTGTTTAATCCATACCCAATGTCATTTATATATATATTGAAGAGAATTGGTCCCAGAACTGACCCTTGTGGTACTCCACTAGTAACAGTGACCCAATCTGAGTGTGTACCATTGATAACCATCCTCTGCTTCCGATCAATAAGCCAATTTCCCACCCATCTGCACACGTTTTCCCCCAGTCCAAGTATTCTCATCTTTTGTACCAGCCTTTTATGTGGCACAGTATCAAATGCTTTAGAAAAGTCAAGATATATGATATCCAATGACTCCCCCTGATCCAATCTTGAACTTACCTCCTCATAAAAGCTGATCAGGTTTGTCTGGCAGGAGCGATTCCTCATAAATCCATGCTGATATGGAGTAATAAGGTCATTTTCCCCAAGGTGCTCCAGGATAGTATCCCTTAAGAAGCCTTCAAACAGCTTTCCCACCACAGATGTTAAGCTTACCGGTCTGTAGTTCCCAGGTTCCCCCCTAGATCCCTTTTTGAATATTGGCACCACATTTGCCAAGCGCCAATCCCTCGGAACAAACCCTGTAGTTATGGAATCCACAAATATTAGAAATAACAGCTTGTCTATTACTGTACATAACTCCCTTAAAACACGAGGATGTATGTCATCTGGTCCCGGTGATTTATCGATTTTCATCTGCTTGAGACGGTGCCGGACTTCTTCCTTGGTTAGACCAGTGACATTTAATGGAGGGTTTCGGTTATTCCCCTGCATTTCACTGGGCATGTCAAATTCTTTTGTGAACACAGAAGCAAAGAAGTTGTTAAGCAAATTAGCTTTCTCCTCATTTCCCTCTATAGGGGTCCCATCCTTGCTTTTCAGGGGGCCCACACCCTCAGGTTTGTACCTTTTACGGTTTATGTAGCTAAAGAATAATTTGGGGTTAGTTTTACTCTCTTTCGTGACCAGTCTTTCTGTCTCCAGCTTAGCTGCCCTTATCTGTTGTTTACATTGTTTATTTTCTTCTTTATAGTTTTTTAAAGCTTCCGCTGAAAAACAGGCTCCTCCCGGCCCCTCAAATACCCAGGGACCTCCCACAAATAGCCAGCATTGAAAAGCAGTGAACAAGAAGCCAGGAGAATTCAAACACCAAAAACTGGTAACTATAACAATGATAACAATCACCATACAGGGGATCCAGAATAATGCAAAAACCAGGGTGGGGTGGAGCAGGACGTACTGTATACTTATAATACCAATTCTACAGGTGAGTATTTCACAGAATTGTATTATTCTTAGTATACAGTACGTCCTGCTCCAGATAGATTACTATCCAATAGCAAAGTCCATAAAGTAGGGTGGGATCCCCAACAAAAAGGTAACAGCAGACAGTTTAAACCACTACCGCCTGCAAACCATGCGGCCAAAGCAGCATCAGCTGAGGCCCTAACAGCAACCTTGAAAAACTTTGAAAAGTTATGAACAGAAGACCAAGTAGCGGCCTTGCAAACTTGTTCAACAGAAGCCTAGTGTTAGAAGGCCCAAGAGGCACCAATAGCACGAGTAGAATGAGCAGTAAGGCGGAAGGGAAGACTCTTCCCCTTAGCAGATTAGGCCTGAATCACAGCCTGACGGATCCATTTGCTGATAGTAGACTTGGCAGGAGCCAAACCCTTCCTAGGGCAAGAAGGGACCACAAAAAGAGCATGTGAAGGACGCAGTGACTACCAGGTAATACTTCAGACACCTGGCCACATCCAAGGAATGCAGAACCCTTTCCTTAGCGTTGCTAGGATTAGGGCACAATGAAGGAAGAAAAATATCTTGATTCAAATGAAAAAGCAGACACCACCTTAGGCAGAAAGTCCGGCTTAAAGCGGAACACCACCTTATCCTGGTGTCTCTCAAGTATGGGGGCTGGATAGACAGAGCCGCCAGCTCAGACACACGCCCCAGAAAGACAACCTTGAGGGTAAGTACAGCCAGAGCAGCATCCTGAATAGTTTCAAAGGGATCACCCTGCAAGGCAGACAAAACCAAGTTCAAATCCCAAACAGGGACCATAGGTTTACGTGGGGGACGCACATGAGTAACCCCCTGAAAGAAAATCTTAACCAAAGAATGCTGAGCCAAAGACTTCTGAAAGAAGACAGACAGGGCAGAAACCTGACCCTTCAGAGTACTGAGTTGGAGACCCGACTCCAACCCATGCTGTAAAAACTCCAGAACCCTGGGGACTGAGAACACCCGACAGGGAAGAGACCTAGATTCACACCAATCAATATAGGTACGCCAAACCCTATAATAGATGGAAGAAGAAATTTTCTTCCTAACCTTCACCATGGTCTCAATCACCGAGGCAGACAAGCCTTTCTCCACCAAGATGGAGGTTTCAGCAGCCAGGCCTTCAAAGCCAGAGTTTGTAAATTAGGCGTAAAGGTTCCATGAGTGAGCAGATCTGGCACTCCTGGCAGAACGTACTGATCTACTGCCATCTGCACCACGTCTGCGAACCACACTCTTCTTGGCCACCTGGGGGCCACCAGAATCACTGGCACCCCTTCCAGAGCAATCTTGCGCAGGACCCTGCCTAGCAGAGGGAATGGAGGAAAGACATACAGAACAGAATGTCCTGCCATGACATTACTAAAGCATCCGTGGTCACGGCCAGAGGATTCTGGGACAGGGAGACAAGGGCCGGGAGCTTGTGATTGTGACGGGACACAAACAGATCCACATCTGGTTGGTCCCCACGGTGACACAGAGATTGGAACACCCTGTTGCAGAGGGAACCCCCCGGAATGTATACCGCTGATATGCAGGGAACATTGGCCTCCACCCATGTCAGGATCAGAGACACTTCCTGGAGGACCCTCTTGCTCCGGGTCCCTCCCTGATGATTGATGTAGGCAACTGCTGTCAGATAGACTGGCATCCGTGGTGACCGTCTCCCAGGAAGGGGCAAGAAAAGATCTGCCCCCCAACAGGCTCCTTGAGTCCATCCACTACAAGAGGGACCTCCTTACCAGGGGGGAAGGCACACAGACCCTGTCCAGGGATGCTGGGTCCTTGTCCCATACAAACAATAGGAGAAGTTGCAGAAGTCCCAAGTGGGACTGAGCATAAGGGACCGCTTCGAAGCACGCCACCATCAGGCCCACCAGCTGCATCCCCTGCCTGGTGGAGGGACGGGGACAGCTAGGAGGGACTGAGCCTGTGCAACCAGATTGTCCACTTTCTGCTGAGGAAGGAAGATCCTTGCCTGAACTGTATCCAGATTCATTCCTAGGAATGGAGTTACCAAGGAAGGGGACAGTGAGGACTTGGGGTGGTTGATGACCCATCCAAATGACTTCCGAATGGACACCACCAGCTGAGTATCCAACTTAGCCAGATGTAGAGACTGGGAAGTGATGAGGACGTCCAGGTAGGGCAGCACGCGGACACCCCTTGGTCTCATCAGGGATATCACCCCTGTCAGCACCTTGGTGAGCACTCTGGGAGCTGAAGAGAGGCCAGATGGCAAGGCCACAAATTGGCAGTGTTGGTCTTCCCAACGCGAATCTGAGGAACCTTGGTGTCCTGACATGGATGTGAAAATAAGCATCTTTGATCTCCACAGACGGCATGAAGCCCCCGGGGAGCAAGGAGCTGATGGCCGAGCGCAGAGTTTCCATGCAGAAAACGCCTGTACTTGATGATTTGCTGAAGATCTGTAAATCCAGAATGGGCCAGACTGACCCATCCTTTTTGGGAACTGTGGAAAGGTTGGTGTAGAGTCCCTTGCCTCTGTCTGTTAAGGGAAATCTGCAAATGACCCAGCAGGCCTTGCACGGCCTGCGCCAACACCTGAACAGAGGCAGGGACCAGGAGTACCCGGGACCTGATAATCTTGGGGGAGGCCGCACAGCAAACTATCTTGAAGCCGGAGGACACTACCTCCTGAATCCACCGGTCTGAGGCGTGATGCCTCCTGACGGGTGAGGGCGCCCCATCATGCTTGAGGGGACTTGGGAGAAGATTTGGGCTTAGCCCCCCCGGAGGAGCCAGGGTGTTGTCTGCTGCTCCTGGGGCAAGAATCTGCGCGAGCCCCCGTGAAGGACACCCCTGGTTCCTGTTTAACACCATGGTAGGGGGTAGAAGGGGGGCCCTGGCCCCGAAGGGGCCGAGACAGCCGCCTGCGCTGGGGTAACTTACCTCTCTTACCAAACAGGTTTAGACGGGCCCCAAAAAGGTGTAGCCCCTTAAAGGGAAGCCCAGTAAGGGCCTTCTTCGCAGCATTGTCAGCACCCCACTGTCGCAGCAAGACCAAGCGACGTATAGCCACCACAATGGCATAAGTTCTTGCACACATTCTGATGGTGTCATCCAATGTTAATAGGACAAATTTTACAAACACATCACAACTGGAGAGTGCATTAAACACCTCCCAAGGGAGATCATCAGGGGCACGATCAAGCATTTTTCTTATGAGGGTTCTAGCGGCCACAGCAGTAATGGCAGAGGCACAGACCGGGCGCAGCGCCGTCCCCGCACATGCAAAGGCGTGGGAGGCCAGCAGGTCAATGCGCCGGTCTTCAGCATCCCGAAGGGTAGTATAATCAGGGGGATGCAAGACAGGGGTGTTAGATAGCCCTATGATCGGAACATCCACCTCGGGGGGGGGGGGGATGACCAACATTAAACCACCTCAGGGGGAAATGGATACTTCCTATCCCAATCCCTTGGAACCCCGGGAAGTTTACTGGGACACTCCCATTCCTTGAGCACAAGGGTATGGAAATGTGCCTGCTCTAGAAATTCCAAACGTGATGTTGCTGTATGGAAACGCTCCCCCCTCACCAGGCAGAGAGATAGACAGAACCTCAAAGATCTGGATCAATAATCTGTCAGTGTCATCCGGGGCCCAGGGGTCAGAGCCAGAATCGTCATGACCCTTCGGTCTCTCATCAGATGAGCCTGAGTCAGAAAAGAGCTCTCCTTCATCAGAAGGGGTATAGCCACACAGATTCATAAACTCCTGAGATCCCAAAGGGAAAACAGTAACATAAGGCGTCAAGTGCCGCTTTTTACCAGGGCTCTTACGCGATAAAGACCTCGCAATAATCTGTACAGCCGTAGGCAGTCTAGAAGACAAATCAGGCTGAGAATCCCCACTTGTATGCGACTCAGCAGGAGTGAAATTTAAGCTTGGGGGAGTAGGTGAAGTGAAACGAGGTGCAGCCACTGGCAGGCCAGATTGCAAGGCCAGCGCTTGCTCAGCACAGGGTATGCAGACCCGTGCCCTGTGAGCGTCAGCATGGGGTTGTCCACACACCATACACAGCCGGTCTTGTCCCAAGGGGACTCCGGTCACAATATCCTGAGATGCCTCCATATGGTGATTTTAGGCACAATATGCCAGTAGGGATTGACGCTATAAGGCAACCCTGGATGCCCCAATGATCCGCTAGGGAAGTGGGAGTAATTTTACAAGGCCCGACTATCAATTACACCGGGCCGCGAGAAGCCAATGGATTCACCCGTCTGAAAGACACAATGAGAAGAAAGGGTGTCAGAACCGAAAAATACTACAATGAGTATAAAGCCGCCAGCAAGGGCACTTACGGACCACGGTAAGTAAGAACGTCACACGCGCACGCGAACTGACAACATGGCGCCGAGCACCTCGAAGGGCGGGCCAGAGCAAGCCGTGACGCGTGATGGGCGCGAAGTCCAGCAAGCAGCCAATGAGGACATAGAAGCGGCTGAGGTAACGCCGCCCGGCGCGGAACATCCAAATGAAGGAAAAGGCTCGCGCGGCGGCATTTGCCAGAGTAAAAAGACAAGTCAGCGCGGCGGCTGACACCACATATAAAGTCCAAAAGACATTACAAAAGGCCATATGCACGTAATCACGATACACTGACACCCACACCCCCCCTTTTTTTCCCCCTGAAGACTACAGGGAGATCGAGGGAGGATGGCGGCCCTTTGTACAGGGCCCACCGCTACCGGGGCATGGGACAATAATGCGGGAGGGGCATCCCATAAAGGCTCACCATCAGCCTATACCACCTACCCTTTGGTGGGGGACTGCGGTGGAGCAACGCTCCATAAGCACGCATGGTGCCGCCTACCTTCACCCGACCAGTGCAGCCCAGGCTGGGAGGCACATCACACGAAGGACGGGTGCAAAAGTCTCCGCAGTAGTATCCACCAGTAAAGGTGAGTTTACCTGCAACCCTGGGGGTTTCACGCAGTGGGGCACAATGATGGCTGATGCCCCAGGGGCAGGCTAGTGGCCGGCCCTGGAGTCTTTTAGGGGTCGGATTTTTGGATACGCTTACCCATTTCTGTATCACAAAACACAGCCTACAATAATACTGAGCCTCCATGCCCACCCCTTTAAATGGCATTGTTCTGTTCCCAAATGCACCTACATGTAACCTACTCGTATGTCACGCCTTTTTAAAAAAGGAAAATGACACTGTAAAAAATACAATTCTGTGAGATACTCACCTGTAGAATTGGTATTATAAGTATACAGTACGTCCTGCTCCAGATAGAGTACTTACACTTGGGTTATCCTCCGCCAGATGGTGCTGCACTGCAGAGACATGCAAAACAGGCTCCTCCCGGCCCCTGAAATACCCGGGACCTCCCACAAATCCCCAGCATTGAAAAGCAGTGAAAGAGAAGCCGGGAGAATTTAACCACCCAAACTGGTAACTACAAAAATGATAAACAATCATCATACAGGGGATCCAGAATAATGCAAAACCAAGGGTGAGGTGGAGCAGGACGTACTGTATACTTATAATACCAATTCTACAGGTGAGTATTTCACAGAATTGTATTATTCTTAGTATACAGTACGTCCTGCTCCAGATAGAGTACTTACACTTGGGACATCCAATAGCAGTGTCCATAAAGTAGGGTGGGATCCCCAACAGAAAAGGTAATAGCAGACAGTTTAAACCACTGCCGCCTTAAAAACCTTTCGGCCAAAAACAGCAAGAGCTGAGGCCCTAACATCAACCTTGTAAAACCTTGAAAAGGTATGAACAGAAGACCAAGTAGCGGACTTGCAAACTTGTTCAACAGAAACCTGGTGCTGGAAGGCCAAAGAGGCACTAATAGCACGAGAAGAATGAGCAGTAAGGCGAAGGAAAGGACTCTTCCCCTTAACAGAATAGGCCTGAATCACGGCCAGATGGATCCATATGCAAACAGTAGACTTGGCAGAAGGGACCACAAAAAAGGCATCAGGTTTCCTGAAGGACGCAGAGACCACCAGGTAATACTGCAAACGCCTGACCACTTCCAAGGAATGCAAAACCCACGCCTGACCAAAGTAATGGCTATCAGAAAGACAACCTTGATGGTAAAAACAGCCAGAGCAGCATCCTGCATAGGAGCAAAGGGAGCACCCTGCAAGGCAAACAAAAAACCAAGATCAAATCCCAAACAGGGACCACAGATTCACGTGGGGAACGCACATGAGCGACCCCCTGGAAAAAAAGTCTTAATCAAAGAATGCTGAGCAAAAGACTTCTGAAACAACAGACAGGGCAGAAAAAAACCTGACCCTTCAGAGTACTGGGTTAGAGTCCCAACTCCAACCCATGCTGTAAGAACTCCAGAACCCTGGGGACAGAAACACCCAACAGGGAAGAGGCCTAGACTCACACCAGTCAAAGTAGGTACGCTATACCCTGTAATAGATGGAAGAAGAAGTAATCTTCCTAGCCTTCACCATGGTATCAACCACCGAGACAGACAACCTTTTTTCCCACCAAGATGGAGGTGTCAGCAGCCAGGCCGTCAAGGCCAAAGTTTGTAAATTGGAATGGCGTAAGAGCCCCTGAAAGAGCAGACCTGGCACCCCTGGCAGAACGTACTGGTCTACTGCCATCTCCACCACGTCTGCCAGCACACTCTCCTTGGTCGCCTGGGGGCCACCAAAATTGCTGGCACCCCCTCCAGAGCAATCTTGTGCAGAACCCTGCACAGCAGGGGGAATGGAGGAGAGACATACAGGAACTGAATGTCCTGCCATGACAGTGCTAAGGCATCCAAGGTCAAGGCCAGAGGATCCTGGGACAGGGAGACAAAGGCCGGGAGCTCGTGAATGTGACGGGACGCAAACAGCTCCACCTCTGGTTGGTCCCAACGGTGGCACAGAGATTGGAACACCCCGTTGCAGAAGGACCATTCTCCCTGGCGAGAGGTCCCCCTGCTCAGAGGGTCTGCCAGCAGAATTTCCACCCCCGGAATGTACACCACTGAAATGCAGGGAACATTGGCCTCCACCCAGGTCAGGATCAGAACACTACCTGGAGGGCCCTCTTGCTCCGGGCCCCTCCCTGATGATTAACCCTTTAAGTGCCAGCCTACCTGGAGTTTTTGTCACCCTTTGTTGCCAGACCCTTTTGCACTCCCCATGTTCAAATGTGATTTTTGAAGGGATTTCCAGGGATTTCCCAGGAAAATGATATATTGTTTTTTTCAGCAGAGTCTGAGCTTTAACATGAAATGTCTTGTTTGTCATTTTTAGGTGTATTCTCAATATTTTTTTGCGAAATATGTGCAAACATTTTTTTACAATTTGTAGTGTTTTTTTGTAATAAAAAATGTAAGTGTGTCAATAAAATCTTATTGCGTGTGAAATCCCAATTTCTCCTGGTTACAGCGGTACCACATATGTATTGGTAGACACCCTTTCCAGCCCAGGAGACTCCCCCAAACTGAAACAGAGCTTTAGGGGATTTTCAGAAAAAATACAACTGTGATATGCGCTATGCGCACCTTGCAGTTTTTCCAGAAAAACCCTTTACATTTGAAATACCCCCCACAAACTATATATTCTCTGGAAGTACACACCTCTATTTGTACCAGGCTTGTTGATGTGGCCACAGTTTTCTGGAAGTAATCCCTCAATGTATTCTTTGGTTGCAAAGAGTTTCCCTAAAAAAAGGATAAAAAAGCAGAATCAAAGCCACATTTTCCTAAAAAAAAACTATATACAAACAAGAAAAAAACAAGTCTGAAAAAGCAACATCCCCCGAACAGAACGATACCCAACATGCATAGCTGCTGTCAAGGGAAGAGTTGCCAAACACCCCAAAGTAAAGCATGAGCATAACTGTAATTTTTCTTGAAAATTTCAGCTCTGCGGACAAAGTGCGCACCTTGCGATTTTTCAACCAAAACAACCCTTTACTTTTGGAATATCCCCCATAAACCAGATATTCCCTGAAAATACACATGTTAAGCTTTCTAAGCGTACCCAGCTTGTTGTAGTGGGCTCATCTTTCTGGAATTGATCCCTCAAAGAATTGGGTTGCGCAGGGTTTCTCTAAAAAAATGTATAAAAAAGCTGAATAAAAAACACCTTTTCCTAAAATATAAATATGCAAACGAGAAAAAACAAGCTAAGTCTGAAAGCGCAAGGTCCCCCGAACAGAACAATACCCAACATGCAAAGGTACTATTAACCCTTTTAATTGCCAGCCTACTTGAGATTTTGTCACCCTCTGTTGACAGGTCATTTTTCCCCATTTTGAGCCATGTTTTGCGACATTTTTGCTGGAATTTTCAGGAAAATTATATATATATTTTTTGCAGCAGAGTTTAGGCTTTAACATGGAATGTCTTGTTTGTAAATTTTATTTATTATTAATTTAATTTATTATTAAGTAAAAAAAATAAAAAACATTTTTAGAAAATTGCCTCCTTTATTTTAAATAAAAAATGTAACTGAAACAAGTAATTTTTAACATTTACAAATAAAATACAACTACCATCCACACTACAAAGGGTTAAATCGAGAAAAAAAAATGACATGACATAGGGTCCCCCCTCCCGGGGAAGGGGGGGGCATTTTTGGGGGGATTTTTAAGGGTTAAAAACCCTTAGAAATCCCCCAAAAAATGACATGGGGCCCCCCTTACCCAAAGTAACCAGCCCGGGACCAGCTATGCAGGGCTTGTAGGAACAGGGCACAGGGGCCAGCTTTTGTGGCCCCTGGCCCTGCAGGCTACAAGTCCGCATAGCCCGTGGCCACGGGCTCTTCTGCCCCCCCCTGGCCTTTGGGGAGGCAGGTAATGGGGGTGCCGGGGGTTAATGGCAAGTCACCAGCTAGCGCAGGTGACTTGCCACCCCCCCCCAGCCTTGAGAACTGGTATAGGGGTCTCATGGACCTCTTACCAGTTCACAAGGGGTTAAATGTAAAAAAAAAAAAAAAACCACACAGAGAAAAAATATTTTATTATTATTATTTTTTTTTTTTTTTTAATACTTACCTCCCATCCATACTGGAGCACTCTGTCCCTCGGCGATCACTGGCTTCTGCTCACTTGCTAGAAGCCTTTTATAGCTGCTGGATGACAGAACTCAAAAGGGTTAATTAAAAAAAAATGACATAGGGTCCCCCCTCCCATTTTTTTGGAATTTTAAGGGTTAAAAACCGTTATAAATCCCCCAAAAAATACAATTCTGTGAAATACTCACCTGTAGAATTGGTATTATACGCATACAGTACGTCCTGCTCCATATATAATACTTACACGTGGGTTATCCTCCGCCAGATGGCGCTATGCACTGCAGACATGCAAAAAAAACAGGCTCCTCCAGGTCCTTCATATACCCAGGGACCTCCCACAAATCCCCAGCATTGAAAAGCAGTGAGAAAAAGAAACCGGGAAAAACCAACCACCAAAACTGGTAATAATAACAAAGATAATCACCATACAGGGGATCCAGAATAATGTAAAACCAGGGTGGGGTGGAGCAGGACGTACTGTATGCATATAATACCAATTCTACAGGTGAGTATTTCACAGAATTGTATTATTCTAAGCATACAGTACGTCCTGCTCCATATATAATACTTACACGTGGGACATCCAATAGCAGTGTCCATAAAGTAGGGTGGGATCCCCAACAAAAAAGGCAACAGCAAACAGTTTAAACTACTGCCGCCTGCAAAACCTTGCGGCCAAACACAGCATCAGCTGAGGCCCTAACATCAACCTTGTAAAACTTTGAAAAGGTATGAACGGAAGACCAAGTAGCAGCCTTGCAAACTTGTTCAACAGAAGCCTGGTGCTGGAAAGCCCAAGAAGCCCCAATAGCACGAGTAGAATGGGCAGTAAGACGGAAAGGGGGAGTCTTTCCCTTAACAGAATAGGCCTGAATCACAGCCTGACGAATCCATTTACTGATGGTAGACTTGGCAGGAGCCAAACCCTTGCTAGGCCCAGAAGGCACAACGAAGAGAGCATCAGTTTTCCTGAAGGCCGCAGTGACAACCAGGTAATACTTCAAGCACCTGACTACGTCCAAGGAATGCAGAACACTCTCCTTGTCGTTGCTAGGATTGGGACACAACGAAGGAAGAACAATGTCCTGGTTCAAATGAAATGCAGAAAATCCGGTTTGAAGCGGAACACCACCTTGTCTTGGTGCCTCTCATAGTACAGAGACTGAATAGATAGAGCAGCCAGCTCAGACACACGCCTAACCGAAGTGATAGCCACCAAGAAGACAACTTTGAGAGTGAGAACAGCAAGAGCAGCATCCTGAATAGGCTCAAAGGGAGCACCCTGCAAGGCAGACAAAACCAAGTTTAAATCCCAGACAGGGACCAAAGGTTTTCGAGGGGGGCGCACATGAGTGACCCCCTGAAAGAAGGTCTTAATCATGTGATGATGGGCAAAGGTCTTCTGAAAGAAGATAGACAGGGCAGACACCTGACCCTTCAGGGTACTAAGTTTGAGACCTAAGTCCAGACCATGCTGTAAGAACTCCAGGGGACTGAGAATTCCCGGCAGGGAAGAGACCTGGACTCACACCAATCAATGTAGGAATGCCATACTCTATAATAGATAGCAGAAGAAGTCTTCTTCCTGGCCTGCACCATAGTAGCCACCACAGAGGCAGACAAACCCTTTTCCATCAAGATGGAGGTTTCAGCAGCCAGGCCGTCAAGCCAGAGTTTGTAAATTGGGATGGCGTAAGGATCCTTGAGTTAGCAGATCTGGCGCCCCTGGCAGATCGTACTGGTCTACTGCCATTTGAACCACGTCTGCGAATCACACTCTTCTTGGCCACCTGGGGGCCACTAGAATCACAGGTACCCCTTCCAGAGCAATCTTGCACAGAACCCTGCCCAGAAGGGGGAATGGTGGAAACACATACAGGAGACGAAACTCCCTCCAAAACATGGACAGGGCATCCGTGGTCAAGGCCAGAGGATCCTGAGACAGGGATACGAAGGTCGGGAGCTTGTGATTGTGACGTGAGGCAAACAGATCCCCATCCGGTAGACCCCAACGGTGACACAGGGACTGGAATACCCTGTTGCAGAGGGACCACTCCCGACGGGACGTCCCCCTGCTCAGGGCGTCCGCTAGCAGATTCTCCGCCCCCGGGATGTACACAGCCGAAATGCATTGGACATTGGCCTCCGCCCATGTCAGAATCTGAGACACCTCCTGGAGAGCACCCTTGCTCCGGGTCCCTCCCCGATGGTTGATGTAGGCAACCGCCGTTCTGTTGTCCGAGCGTACCTGGACCGACAGACCCCGCAGGTGTTGGGTCAACCGCTCCAGTACCAACCTGACTGGCCGCAATTCCAGAATGTTGATGGGTAGATGGGCCTCCTGAGGGCCCCACCTCTCCTGGAAACGCAGGGACTTCCAGAATCCCCCCCCCAACCTGACAGACTGGCATCCATTGTGGCCGTCTCCCAGGAAGGGGCTAGAAAGGACCTGCCCCCTATCAAGTTCCTGTGGTCCAGCCACCACGCAAGGGACTGTCTGACCGAGGAGGGAAGCACACAGACCCCGTCCAAGGACGCTGGGTTCTTGTCCCACACTGAAAGAAGGTGAAGCTGCAGAGGTCTCAAATGGAACTGGGCAAAGGCCTCGAAACTCACCACCATCAGGACAACCAGCTGCATTCCCTGCCTGATGGAGTGCTGCGGGCACGATAGCAGGAACTTCGCCTGCGCAGTCAGAGCTTCCACCTTCTGTTGAGGAAGGAATATCCTTGACTGAACTGTATCCAGAATCATACCCAGGAATGGAGTCACCGAGGAGGGGGACAGAGAGGACTTGGGGTAATTGATCACCCAGCTGAAGGACTCCAGGGTGGACACTACCAGCCAAGTGTCCAACTGTGCCTGCTGCAGAGACCGAGAGGTGATGAGTATATCGTCCAGGTAGGGCAGCACATGTATGCCTCTTAGCCTTAACAGGGACATCACCCCTGCCAGCACCTTGGTAAACACCCTGGGAGCCGAAGTGAGGCCGAATGGCAAGGCCACAAATTGGTAATGCTGATCTTTCAGTGCAAATCTGATAAATCTTTGGTGTCCTGGAAACACCGGGACGTGAAGGTAAGCGTCCTTTATGTCGACGGATGTCATAAAGTCCCCTGGGCGCAGAGAGCCGATGGCAGAGTTTCCATACGAAAGTGTTTGTTTTTGACAAATTTGTTGAGGATTTTTAAATCCAGAATGGGCCTGACTGACCCATCCTTCTTGGGTACTGTGAAAAGGTTGGAATAGAACCCCATGCCCCTGTCTCCTAAGGGGACCTTGCAAATGACCCCTAGATCCAGGAGGCCCTGCACGGCCAGCAATAAGACCTGAGCTGAGGCAGGGTCCTGTGGAATCCGGGACCCAACGAATCTGGTGGAGGGCCGTACTGCAAATTCTATCTTGTAGCAGGAGGACACTACCTCCTGAATCCACCGGTCTGAGACGTGGCGCCTCCAGACATGCTCGAAGTGCTGCAGACGTCCCCCCACCCTGACGGGCGAGGGCGCCCCTTCATGCCTGGGGGGTCTTGGGCCTCTGTTCCTGTGCCAGGAATCTGCGTGGGACCCAGTGAAGGAAACCCCTCTGCCTTGTTTAGCCCCACGGTAGGGGGTCGATAGGGAGCCTTGGCCACGAAAGGGCCGAATCTGTCGCCTGCGCTGGGGTAACTTGCCTCCCTTGGCGATGAGGTCTAAACGGTCCCCAAACAGGCGCAGCCCCTTAAATGGAAGTCCCGTAAGGGCTTTCTTGGCGGCACCGTCAGCGGCCCACTGGCGCAACCAGACCGCGCGGCGTATAGCTACCACCAGGGCAGATGACCTGGCACACATCTTAATAGCATCGTCCGATGCAGACAGGATAAAGTTCCCAAACGCATCACAGCTGGACAGTGCATTGACAGTATCAGAAGGCAACTCATCTGTGCCATCGAGAGCACTCCTAACCACAGTCCTGAGCGCCACTGCCGTAATGGCTAAGGCACAAACCGGGCGCAGTCGCTCCCCCAAATGCAAAGGCATGGCATGCCAATTGGTCAACACGCCGGTCCTCAGAGTCCCGCAGCGTAGTAGTGTCAGGGGAGTGCATAATAGAGGTGTTGGACAACCCTAGAATAGGAGCATTGACCTCAGGTGGCGATGACCAGCACTTAACCAAGTCAGCAGGGAAGGGATATTTCCTATCCACACTCTTAGGGACCCCATGAAGTCTGCTGGGATGTTCCCATTCTTTAAGCATGAGGCTATTGAAATGGGTTTGCTCGGGAAATTCGAAACGAGCTTTAGCTGTATGAAAGAGGTCACCCCTTTGCTGGGGAGCAGCAGCAGGGGGAGAGAGGGACAATACCTCAAAGATCTGAACCAGCAGTCTATCATCATCCTCCGAGGACCAATGCTCGGAACCAGACTCTTCCTGACCCCTGGACCCGTCGTCATATGACCCTGAGTCAGAGAACAGTTCCCCTTCGTCTGAGGGGGTATGGCCATAAGAATGCAACAATTCATCAGATTCTATAGGGAAGAGAGCCGAGTCAGGGTTCAAATGCTGCCTCTTGGCGGTGGCTTTACGCGCTAAGGAATTAGCAAGCAAGTTTTCAACACTGGCCAGCCTAGTGGCCAAATCAGGATGAGAATCCCCGCTAGTATTGGGGGTTAGACTCAGGCTTGGGGGAGTAGGTGAAGTGAGGTGAGGTGCAGGCCCAGCCACAGAAGAGGCGGGAAGCACCGATAGCGCCTGCTGTGCACAAGGAACACAGACGGCACAATAGGCCAGTAGGGATTGATGCTGTAAGCTACCCTGGATGCCCCAATGACCCGCGGGGAAGTGGGAGTAATGGTCACAACCGGGAGCTACACCGGGCCGGGAGAAGCCACCGAGATCCACGGTCTAAAAGACATAAAGGGAACAAGGATGTCAGAGCCATGCGCAAGGGTGTATAGAAGCTAATGGAAAATCGCCCGTGAGGGCACTTACAGACAGAGAGGGGAGGAAGGTCTTCACCACGCGTGCGAGTAAAAAATGGCGCAAAGCGAACCTCGAAGGGCGGGCCAGAGCTGACCGCGACACGGAACGCGCCAAGCCAGAACCACGCCCCCCCAGAGAGCGCGAAGCTCAAAAACGCGTAGCCAATAAGGACAGCAGGGCAGTAACGCCTGAAAGGAATTGATCGAGTGGCTTACCTCAGAAGAGCCACTACAGGCTAAGAAAGAAAGAGACGCCGCAGCGTCTGCGAAGCCGCCGCCGTCCATGCAATGCAACAATATAGTAAAGACGCGGCGGCTATAAATACAAAATAACATAAAAACGCGGCTCTGACACCCGATCCCGGTAAAACACAAACTAAAGCCATAAGCGTGTAATAGGGTACACCGAGGCCGCCATACACACAACCCCCCCCCCCTTTCTTTTCCCCCTGGCTAAGGGGGGAACGAGGGAGGAAGGCGACCCGTTACATAGGGTCCACCGCTACACGGGGCGTGGGGCAATGATGCGGGAGGGGCATCCCCTAAGGCTCACCATCAGCCTATGGTGGGGGACTGCAGTGGAGTGTGGCTCCATAAGCACACATGGTGCCGTCTACCTTCACCCGACCAGCGCAGCCCAGGCTGGGAGGCACATCACAAAGAGGACGGGTGGAAATAGTCCCACAGGGCCGCGGGCTGTAATAGCCCCGCTCACCTGCGAGAGAGTGATACTTCATGTCTTCGCAGTCAGCACTGCAGAGAAATCTGGGGATTTGTGGGAGGTCCCTGGGTATATGAAGGGCCGGGAGGAGCCTGTTTTTTTGCATGTCTGCAGTGCACAGCGCCATCTGGCGGAGGATAACCCACGTGTAAGTATTATATATGGAGCAGGACGTACTGTATGCTTAGAATAAAATGACGTAGGGTCCCCCCTACCCAGCATTACCGACCCGGGCCAGCTATGGGGGCTTGTAGAACAGGTGCAGGCTACTAGCCCACATAGCCACTAAGTGGCCCGGGCCCTTCTGCCCCCCCTGGCCGTTGGGGAGGCAGGTAATGGGGGGCTGGGGGTTAATGGCAAGTCACCCACTAGCCGCAGGTGACTTGCCAGACCCAGAGCCTTGTGAACTGGTATAAGGGATCTCATGGACCCCTTACCAGCTCACAAAGGGTTAACTGTGAAAAAAAAAAACACCATACAAGTAATAAAAGTATTTTATTAAAAAAAAATTTTTTTTTTACTGTACTTACCTCCGATTGTAAGCTCTTGTCCCTCGCCGCTCCGATGACAGATGCCGGTGATCGGCATTCAGAGAAGGGGGAGGCAGGGCTTAGCGGCAAGATGGCGGACGCCATCGAGGAGGAAAGGGGAGAGAGCCTCCCGGGCTCTCTCCTGAAGATCCGTAAGTCCTGGGGGGGGGGGGGGATCGGAGGCCCCCCAGGAGAAGAGGAGGGACAGCGGGAGCCAGCGCACACGCAGGTAAGTGAATGTCATTTTTATTTTTCCCACGGGGGATCGGATGGCACCAAATTAAAGAGGAGACCCGGCCGGATCCAACGAGGGGTCAGGTGAGCATTTTTTTTTTTTGCCCGCTAGCAGGGATAAATGCCAGGCACGTATTTAATTTTACGTGGCTGGCACTTAAAGTGACGGAGAGGCAACCACGTAAATTTTACGTGGCTGGCATTTAAAAGGTTAATGTAGGCAAACTGCTGTCTGGTTGTCCAAGCGCCGCTGAACAGGCAGGCCCCTGAAGATGAGTAGGCAAGTAAGCCAGATCTAACCTGAGCGCTCTCAGTTCCAAGACATTGATAGGAGTGTGGGCCTCCTGAGGGCCCCACCTCCCAGGAAGGGGCAAGAAAGGATCTGCCCCCCCAACAGGTTCCTAGATTCCATCCCCCCCCCCCCCCCCCCCCAACAAGGACCTCCTGACCAGGGGGGAAAGCACACAGACCCTGTCCAGGGGCGCTGGGTCCTTGTCCCATACAAAAGAGGAGTGGCAGCCGCTCAGACCATTTTATAACTAACCAGGGAGGTGCACATTAGCAGGGCAATTAGAATACAAAAGTCTTAAAGGGGCCACAGCACTCAAACCAGTTAGCTTGCTGACCAATTTATCTATTGCATTGTATGTCCCAAATGGGGCTCTTAGAGACTAGAATTAGTACTAGAGTTAGGACTGCACCTGCACCTCACAGGGGCACCTTGGCGCTGGTGGTGCAGCTTAAGCATACTTCTGCAGATGTGTGTGACCGAGCCCCCTGTTTTTAACCTAGTTTAGAGACAGATTGTAGGTTGGTCAGCAAGCTAACTGGTTTGAGTGCTGTGGCCCCTTTAAGACTTTTGTATCCTTGTCCCATACAGACATTAGGTGAAGATGCAGAGGCCTCAAGTGGAACTGAGCCCAAGAGAACGCTGCGAGGCATGTCACCATCAGGCCCACCAGCTGCATCCCCTGCCTAATGGAGGGATGGGGACAAGCTAGGAGGGACTGAACCGGTGCAATCAGATTGTCCACCTTCTGCTGAAGCAGGAAGACCCTTACCTGAACTGTATCCAGATTCATTCCTAGGAATGGAGTTACCAAGGAAGGGGACAGTGAGAACTTGGGATGGTTGATCGCCCATCCAAATGACTCCAGAATGGGCACCACCTGCTGAGTATCCAACACTGCCTAATGCAGAGACTGGGAAGTGATAAGGATGTTGCCCAGATAGGGAAGCACGCTGACACCCTGATGTCTGAGTAGAGACATCACGCCAGCCAGCACCTTGGCGAGCACCCTGGGGGCTGAAGTGAGACCGAAGGGCAAGGCCACAATTAATGTTAATCCATCAGAGCGAACCTGAGAACACAGGAATATGAAGATAAGCATCATTGATGTCCACAGAAACCATGAAATCCCCTTGGCGCAGGGAACTGATGGCAGAGCGCAGGGTCTCAGTGCAAAGGCGCCTGCCCCTGACAATAACTTGTTTAGAATCTTTAAGCCCAGGATGGGCCTGACAGAACCATCTTTTTTGGATAGCCCCCTTCCCTGACCTGCAGCACGGTAAGGGGAGGAGAAGGAACCCTGACCCCAAAGGGGCCGGGACTGCCGTCTGCACTGGGGTAACTTACCTCCCGTAGCAAAAAGGTCCAGGCGGTCCCCAAACAGGCGTAGCCCCTTAAATGGAAGCCAGCGAGGGCCTTCTTCGCCGCCTTGTCAGTAGCCCACTGGCGCAGCCAAACCGAGCGGCGTATAGCCACCACGAGGGCAGAAGTTCTGGCACACATTCTGATGGTGTTATCCAATGCTGCTAGGACAAAATTTACAAAAGCAGCACAGCTAGAGAGTGCATTAAACACCTCACAAGGGAAATCATCGGGGGCACTATTAAGCATGTTTCTGATAAGGGTTCTAATGGCCACAGCAGTAACAGAGGCACAGACCGGGCGCAGCGCCGTCCCCGCACATGCAAAGGCGTGGTAGGCCAACTGGTCCTCAGCATCCCGCAGGGTAGTAGAATCAGGGGAATGCATGACAGAGGTGTTAGGCCTAGGATCGGGGCATCCACCTCGGGGGGAGATGACCAACATTTAACCACCTCAGCAGTAAAGGGATACTTCCTATCCCAACCCTTTGGGACCCCGGGAAGTTTACCGGGGCGCTCCAATTCCTTGAGCACAAGGTTATGGAAATGTGCCGGCCCTGGAAATTCCAAACGTGATTTTGCTGTATGGAACAGCTCCCCCCTTTGCCTGGGAGCCTCAACAGGAAAAGAAATAAACAGAACCTTAAAGATCTGGGTCAATAATCTGTCAGTGTCATCCGGGGCCCAGGGGTCAAAGCCAGAAACGTCATGACCCCTTGGTCCCACATCAGATGAGCCTGAATCAGAAAGGAGCTCCCCTTCATCAGATGGGGTATAGCCACACAGATTCCAAAACTCCTCAGTTCCCATAGGGAACACAGTAACATTAGGCGTCAAGTGCCGCGTCTTAGCAGGGGCCTTACGCGCTAAGGACTTCGCAATAATCTGTTCAGCAGTAGGCAATCTAGAAGACACATCAGGCTGAGAATCCCCGCTAGTATGCAACTCAGTAGGAGTGAGGTTTAAGCTTGGGAGAGTAGGCGAAGTAAAAATAGGTGCAGCCACTGGCAGGCCAGATTGCAGTGCAAGCACCTGCTCAGCACAGGGTACACAGACCCGCGCCTTGTCAGCATCAGCATGAGGCTGCCCACACGCTCTACACAGCCGGTCTTGTCCACACGGGACCCCGGTAACACTATCCTGGGATGCCTCCATATGGTGATTCTTAGGCACGATATGCCAGTAGGGATTGACGCTATAAGCAACCCTGGATGCCCCAATGACCCGCTAGGGAAGTGGGAGTAATTATACAAGGCCCAACTATTAATTACACCGGGCCGGGAGAAGCCAATGGATTCGCTCGTCTGAAAGACACAATGGGAAGAGGGGGTGTCAGAACCAAACACACTAAAAAGAGTCTCAAGCCGCCCGGGAGGGCACTTACGTACCGCGGTAAGTAGAACTGTCACACACACGCGTGCGACCTGACAAAATGGCGCAGAGAGTACCTCAAAGGGCGGGCCAGAGCGAGCCATGACGCATAGCGCGCAGAGCCAGGCCCCCCCCCCCCCAAAGCCCACAGACAAGCAGCCAATGAGAACGCAGAAGCGTCTGAGGTAACGCCGCTGCCCGGCGCGGAACATCTTAATGAAGGAAAAGACGCGCGCGGCGGCGCCCATTGCAATAGTAAAAAAGACAAGTCAGCGCGGCAGCTGACACCACATATACTAGTCCAAACAGACAAAAAGTCGTATGCACGAATCACTATACACACACTCACCCCCCCCCCCCCGAAGGCTACAGGGAGAATGAGGGAGGATGGCAGGCCTCTGTACAGGACCCACCGCTACACGGGCCAATAAAGCGGGAGGGGCATCCCATAAAGGCTCACCATCAGCCTATACCGCCTACCCTTTGGTGGGGGACTGCGGTGTAGCAACGCTCCTTAAGCACACATGGTGCTGCCTACCTTCACCCGACCAGCGCAGCCCAGGCTGGGAGGCACATCACACGAGAACGGGTGGGAATAGTCCAACAGGGCCGCAGGCTAATAGCCCCGCTCACCTGCGAGAGAGTGATAAATTCATGTCTTCGCAGTAAGCACTGCAGAGAAAATCTGGGGATTTGTGGGAGGTCCCGGGTATTTGAGGGGCCGGGAGGAGCCTGTTTTGCATGTCTCTGCAGTGCAGCGCCATCTGGCGGAGGATAACCCAAGTGTAAGTACTCTATCTGGAGCAGGACATACTGTATACTAAGAATATACCATTTTGTGATTACTCACCTGTAAAATGGGTATTATAAGTATGTCTCACACCCTGCTTCGGAAATATTAATTACACGTGGGTTATGTCCAGCAGAGGGCGAACTTCTGCAGAGATGACCAGAAAAAAGAAGCCCCTCCCGGTCCATAAATACCTGGGACCTCCCACACATTCCCCAGTATAAGAAAGCAGTAAGGGGACCAGGAAGAGCCAATAAAATCTAAGAGAAAAAAGTTTCACCATATAGAGGATCCAAGATACAACTCAGGGTGGGACGAAGCAGGGTGTGGGACATACTTATAATACCCATTTTACAGGTAAGTAATCACAAAATGGTATTATTCCAAGTATGTCTCACAACCTGCTTCGGAAATATTAATTACATGTGGGACATCAAATAGCAGTGTCCATCATGGGTGGGGATCCCAATACGGCAAAAAATGCAGCTTGCAGAACCTTGCGGCCAAAAAGAGCATCCGCTGAGGCCCGCACATCAACCTTATAAAACTTGGAAAAAGTATGAACGGAAGACCAAGTAGCAGTGTAGCGATAACCCTTATCGCCGGAGGGCTTCACCGCCCGAGACGTCCTTTTCCCAATCGTAAGAGGTGCTGCTGGAATTCCAGAGTCGTCCGTGAGGAAACAGGAACAGCCCTTACAAGGGCTAGTGAACTGTAATATAGCGTTTCCCCCAATAAGAGACAGAACTCAGTATTGAGGGTGAAGGTGAAGTGAACTTTATTAGTGCCACACTGGGCCTTATATACACAAGTCTCTATTGCATGACACACACACCGACCAATAGCAGCAGGGCAAACAATCCCTCAACTCTGCCGGTGACGCAATCAGTAGAACAATAGCAGGCCATAATACAATCAATCAGGACAATGCCATTGACTGTGACGTAATCAACAATACACAATGGCAGTCAAAATACAATGACATTGCCTGTAACAGTATCAAAATACAATGACTTAATTAAGAAAAGGCCAGTGAATGACCCGGTGGGCAACTGAATAGTGATGACATCCAAAAGACAGAGCGTATGTCACAATGCCCCCTTTTTGTGGAACACCCGGCAGACCCGGATTGACCCTGTTCGGGTTAACGTGGGGCTGTCCGGACTCTTGTCATGGGCAGAGTTCTGTTTGCCAGGATAATCCATCTGCATTACTGGTTTGTCTACAGGGCCTGTATACACACACACACACATACAGTTGTACTCACAGGGTGCTGGTCTTGTACACACACAGTTGTACTCACAGGGTGCTGGTCTTGTACACACACAGTTGTACTCACAGGGTGCTGGTCTTGTACACACATACAGTTGTACTCACAGGGTGCTGGTCTTGTACACACATACAGTTGTACTCACAGGGTGCTGGTCTTGTACACACATACAGTTGTACTCACAGGGTGCTGGTCTTGTCATTTCCCCCCAATAAGAGACAGAACTCAGTATTGAGGGTGAAGATGATACACCCACACACACATACAGTTGTACTCACAGGGTGCTGGTCTTGTACACACACATGTACTCACAGGGTGCTGGTCTGCTACACACACACAGTTGTACTCACAGGGTGCTGGTCTTGTCATTTCCCCCCAATAAGAGACAGAACTCAGTATTGAGGGTGAAGATGATACACCCACACACACATACAGTTGTACTCACAGGGTGCTGGTCTTGTACACACATACAGTTGTACTCACAGGGTGCTGGTCTTGTACACACACACACAGTTGTACTCACAGGGTGCTGGTCTTGTACACACACATGTACTCACAGGGTGCTGGTCTTGTACACACACATGTACTCACAGGGTGCTGGTTTTGTACACACACACACACACATGTACTCACAGGGTGCTGGTCTTGTACACACACACACATGTACTCACAGGGTGCTGGTCTTGTACACACACACACATGTACTCACAGGGTGCTGGTCTTGTACACACACATGTACTCACAGGGTGCTGGTCTTGTACACACACATGTACTCACAGGGTGCTGGTCTTGTACACACACATGTACTCACAGGGTGCTGGTCTTGTACACACATACTCTCTTAGCTCTGGTTGCAAGGCATTGAGAAAATGTTCTAGTAAAAACAACTGTAGGCTTCCGGGGTGACAGCGTGCCGGGCTAACAAAGCCTCCTTTACCAGATGGTAGTGTGGTATGTCCGCATCAGGGATGGCCCGGAAAGCATCGGAAGCTTTCCCCGATAGTTTCCCTGATAATATGGTGACCCATTCCTCCGTGGGTACCCGGTGTAAAGCGCACTGCCGTTCAAAATCGGCCAAAAATCCATCACTCATCGTCACTTTCCTGGAAGGACTTAAATGCTGCAAATGGAATCTTTTTCCCCCCAGTGTAACTGAGGCTTGGAGACACAGGGGCGCTGAGAGGCTGCTGGGTTGCGAGTCGCCGATCTTTCCTTCGCTTACTGGCCTCTGCCTCCGCTGCAGCGAAGACTCGGTCGATCAGTTCTTGTAATGGATTCGGCCATAGACCGACAATCTGTTCCGATCCGCTTGAACGAGAGCAGCGTCTTCATCGGCCTCTATATTGGTTTCAGTCCTCACTGCTGCAAGATCCATTTCGATCAGCTCGGCTATCAGTTCCTGACGTGGGCGGTTGCTAGCCGACCTTCCCCGGCTCTCGAGTAGATCCTTCAGGGTCAGCCTTTTCAACTTGTCATACTGACTCTCCATCAGGGTAGCACTCTCTCTGGGTACAAAGGACCATCCGACCGCTTGCCACCAATTGTAGCGATAACCCTTATCGCCGGAGGGCTTCACCGCCCGAGACATCCTTTTCCCAATCGTAAGAGGTGCTGCTGGAATTCCAGAGTCGTCCGTGAGGAAACAGGAACAGCCCTTACAAGGGCTAGTGAACTGTAATATAGCGTTTCCCCCAATAAGAGACAGAACTCAGTATTGAGGGTGAAGGTGAAGTGAACTTTATTAGTGCCACACTGGGCCTTATATACACAAGTCTCTATTGCATGACACACACACCGACCAATAGCAGCAGGGCAAACAATCCCTCAACTCTGCCGGTGACGCAATCAGTAGAACAATAGCAGGCCGTAATACAATCAATCAGGACAATGCCATTGACTGTGACGTAATCAACAATACACAATGGCAGTCAAAATACAATGACATTGCCTGTAACAGTATCAAAATACAATGACTTAATTAAGAAAAGGCCAGTGAATGACCCGGTGGGCAACTGAATAGTGATGACATCCAAAAGACAGAGCGTATGTCACAAGCAGCCTTACAAACTTGTTCAACAGAAGCCTGGTGCTGAAAGGCCCAAGAAGCCCCAACAGCACGAGTAGAATGAGCAGTGATCTGGAAAAGGGGAACCTTCCCCTTGGCAATATAGGCCCCAACAATGGCCTGGCGAATCCATTTACTAATGGTAGACTTGGCGGGCGCCAAACTTTCCTGGGCCCGGAGGGCACCACAAACAAGGCATCCAAAGAGTGCAAAACCCTCTCATTGCTAGGCTTAGGATGCAAGGAAGGGGGAACTACATCCTGATTGAGGGGGAAGGCAGAAACCACCTTAGGAAGGAAATCTGGCTTAAAGCAAAAAAACACCTTGTCCTGGTGTCTCTCAAAGTAAGGGGCCTGAATGGACAGAGCCGCCAACTCAAGAGACACGCCGAACAGAGGTAATAGCCACCAAAAAGGCAACCTTTTGAGTGAGCACAGAAAGTGCAACATCCTGCACCGGCTCAAAAGGAGGCCCCTGGAGGGCCGACAGAACCAAATTCAAATCCCAAACGGGCAACAAAGGCTTTCTAGGAGGCCGCACATGAGTGACCCCCTGGAAAAAAAGTCTTAACCTGAGGATGCAGAGCAAAATACCTTTGAAAGAAGACAGTCAGAGCAGAGACCTGCCCTTTCAAGGTACTAAGCTGGAACCCCAGGTCCAGACCGTGTTGAAGAAACTCCAAAATCCTAGAAATCGAAAACACCCTGCAAGGCAAGGCCCTAGCCTCACACCAGTCAATATAGGACCTCCAAGTCCTGTAGTATATGTTAGAGGAATTTAAATGGTGGTTTGAGACTGCACCGGGGATAACTACCTAATAAGGTCAAGATAAACAACCCGCGGTGTGCACATATGGGTGTTTGAAATACTAGAAACTCTATTAAGGGAAGTCCCACTCCTTACCCACACACCCTACAAGTTATGGCACCACCGCTATTTAGTAAAAATGTAAATCACTTTATTAATAGAAAAGACATACACTAGACATCGCTAAAAAACATATAAGACAAAATGTCTACAATAGGAAGGGAAAACTTGCAGGGGCAGTGGGGGCGGTAGTACAAATCTAAAATGGTCCAAATTTCATATACATAAATCCTGGCTGGAATATAAAGTGCATACAGTGCTATGTGCAAACTGGCCTACAACCTATCCTCTGATCAATGATCCTACATAATAGTGCAATTAAATCTAGTTAAATAATATAAAAAATACATATAGGGCCTATAGCCCTGCAAACTATATACACCTGTGAAGCTCAAAAAGTGAACACAAAGCCAGGGGGGAGAGACCAAAGAAACAATCCCCATCCAACAGAGAAAGTAAACTCACATGCTGAGACGACCACCTGCCCACTGCCCCGCCCGTCTACGCGTTACGTGACGTCAAACGCGTCACTTCCTCAGGACAGGAAGTGACGCGTTGTTTGACGTCACGTAATGCGTAGACGGGCGGGGCAGTGGGCAGGTGGTCGTCTCAGCATGTGAGTTTACTTTCTCTGTTGGATGGGGATTGTTTCTTTGGTCTCTCCCCCCTGGCTTTGTGTTCACTTTTTGAGCTTCACAGGTGTATATAGTTTGCAGGGCTATAGGCCCTATATGTATTTTTTATATTATTTAACTAGATTTAATTGCACTATTATGTAGGATCATTGATCAGAGGATAGGTTGTAGGCCAGTTTGCACATAGCACTGTATGCACTTTATATTCCAGCCAGGATTTATGTATATGAAATTTGGACCATTTTAGATTTGTACTACCGCCCCCACTGCCCCTGCAAGTTTTCCCTTCCTATTGTAGACATTTTGTCTTATATGTTTTTTAGCGATGTCTAGTGTATGTCTTTTCTATTAATAAAGTGATTTACATTTTTACTAAATAGCGGTGGTGCCATAACTTGTAGGGTGTGTGGGTAAGGAGTGGGACTTCCCTTAATAGAGTTTCTAGACAAGAGTTTCTAACAAGAGTCTGAATCACAGCCTCAGACACACCTTCCTCCCTCGCCGTCAAAGCCAGCGTTTGTAAATTGGGGTAAAGTAGTCGACCCTGAGTGATCAGATCCGGAAACAGGGGCAGCCTGTACTGATCTACCGCCAGCCTTACGACGTCTGCGAACCAAACCTGTCTTGGCCATCTTGGGGCCACCAGAATTGCTGGCGCCTACCATGGAGAAGGGGGGAAACAGGTACAGGAACCCCAGATCCCTCCAGGCAAGAGACATGGCGTCCACTGCCAGGGCCAGAGGATCCTGAGACAGAGACACAAAAGTTGGAGCTTGTGATTGTGACGTGAGGCAAAGAGATCCACCTCCGGAATCCCTAACCTTGTGACAGAGGGACCAGAATACCTTGTGGTTGAGAGACCACTCCCCTCGGCGAGAGAATCCCCTGCTCAGGGAGTCCGCCTCCGTGTTTTCCACTCCCGGAATGTACACTGCTGAGATGCATGGAACATTGCTCTCCGCCCATGCAAGAATCAGCGAAACTTCCCTGAGGGCACTCCTGCTGCGAGTCCCTCCTTGGTGATTGATGTAAGCAACCGCAGTTCGATTGTCTGATTGAACCTGAACCGGTAAGCCCCGCAGGTGATGTGTTAAGCATGACAGAACCAACCGAATAGCTCTCAGCTCCAAGACATTGATGGGAGTGTGAGCCTCCTGAGGACCCCACAGCCCCCTGAACTGCTGTTTCTTCCAAAAACCTCCCCAGCCCGACAGGCTGGCATCCGTGGTAACCGTCTCCCAACAAGGGGTCAGAAAAGACCTGCCCCTCGACAGATTGCTTGGTTCCAGCCACCACTGAAGGGACTGCCGAACCCGGGGAGACATCAGGAAAGACTGATCCAATGACTGCGGACATCTGTCCCAGGCCAACAATAGATGGAGCTGGAGCGACCTCATGTGGAACTGAGCAAAGGGAACTGCCTCGAAGGAAGCCACCATCAATCCCACCAGTCTCATCCCTAGCCGGATAGAAGGACGAGGTTTGGACAGGAGAAGACATATCAGATCCTGAACCATCTGCACCTTGGACCGAGGTAGGAACACCCTGGTCTGAATGGTATCCAGATTCATGCCCAGAAACGAGATCTCCCTTGAGGGGGAGAGAGAAGACTTGGGATGGTTGATCACCCAGCCGAACCTCTCCAGCGTCGCCACCACCGACCTGGTGTCCAGCTCCGCCTGACAGAGAGGATGCCGTAATGACGAGGTCGTCCAGATACGGCACAATGCGAATGCCCTGGGCTCTGAGAAGGGCCATTATGCCCGCCAGCACCTTGGTGAACACCCTTGGTGCCGAAGTCAACCCGAACGGGAGGGCCACAAACTGAAAATGCTGATCTCCCACCACAAACCTGAGAAATCTCTGGTGTGCTGGGAAGATTGGTACATGAAGGTAAACATCCTTGATGTCGATGATCCATGCGGAACTTCTTGGTTCTGATGAACCTGTTGAGAAGCTTCAAATCCAGAATGGGTCTTATGGATCCATCCTTTTTGGGAACCGGAAAGAGGGTGGAATAATAGCCCCGGCCTCTCTCTGAGAAAGGCACCGGGCATATGACTTCCATGTCCAGAAGTTTCTTTACAGCCAACAGGAGCCCCTGCGCAGCCCGGGGATCCGAGGGCACCCGAGACCTTAGGAATCTGGGAGGAGGCTGGTATTCGAACTCCAGTTTGCACCCGGAAGAAACCACTTCCAAGATCCATTTGTCTGTGATCTCCCGGGCCCAGACCTGGAAGAAGCGCCGCAGTCGTCCCCCCACCCGCAAGGGTGAGGGCGTCCCCGCATAGTTGAGCTGGCTTGGCAGCGGGCTTGGAACCCCGGTTAGGGCCTGGACGTGCGCGTCCTCTGCCTCTGTTCCAGGAATCACCTCCAAAATTAGAGTAGGCAAAACCTCTGCCTGCTCTGGCACCACGAAAGGAAGGATTGAAGGAGCCTGCCCCCGAAAGGGGCGACACTGCTTCTTACGCTGAGGTAACCTCCCACCCTTCGCCACTGAATCCAATTTATCCCTGAACAGCCGCGTACCCAGGAAGGGTAGCGCTGTGAGTGATTTCTTAGACGCAATGTCAGCCGCCCACTGGCGTAACCAGACCGATCGGCGAATAGTCACCAGATTTCTACTACATATAATAATTGTGTCATCCATAGCAGATAAAACAAAGGTCATAAATAATTCACACCGCTTAAGGGCTGTGAATTCATCACTGGCCGGGTTAAGCTGGGAACGACTCAACAGGTCCCTAAACACAGACCTGGTAGCCACAGCCGTGAGCGTCGAGGCACAAACAGGCCGCAAGGCTGAACCCAGGCTGGCAAAGGCATGTCATGCCATCTGATCAATGCGTTTGTTCTCACCATCTCTAAGAGAGGTGGCGTCTGGAAAATGTACAACGGAGGTGTTGGACAATCCCAGAACGGGCGCATCGACCTCGGGAGGGGACGACCAGCGCTTCACCGCGTCCACCGGAAAGGGATACCTCCTATCCCATCCTTGAGGAACACCGGTGAGCCGGCTAGGCCTCTCCCATTCCTTAGAATCATGCTTTCAAAATTATTCCGATTTGGGAACTCCAAGCGAGGCTTAGAAGTCCCAAAGAATTCCCACTTCTGCGGAGGGGACTCTGCTGGCGGAGAAATAGCCAGTACCTCATAAAGATGGGCCAGGACTTTGGGGGTATCCACGGCACCCCCCAGCGCCTGCCCAGCATCAGTATAAAAAAACTGCTGATCCTCAGCATCAGATTCCTCAAACAATTCCCCCTCCTCAAGTGGGGAATAATCAGTCAAGGGAATCATAGGCATCAAAATCCAATACCTGCGCGGTCGTAGACAGATGCCTCCTCTTAGCTGGGGCCTTTCTGGCCACAGAGCTAGAAATCAATTTCTCGATGTTGGCCAATCTAGCGCATACATCAGATTGCGACTCCCCGCTGATGACAGTCACTTGGGGTACGGATAAGGCGGGGTGGGGTAGGTGATGAGACCGGAGGCACGGACCCAGACGCCTGGGACCCCGACTGCCGCGTTATGGCCTGCTGAACACATGGTATGCAATTAAGTACATTATCCTCCATAAGAGATACCCCACAACCCACACACTGCCGGGATTGCCCCGAAGGGAGTCCGAGCCCGGTATCCTGGGAAGCCTCCATATGGTGATTTTAAGGTAGTCGCAATGACCAGAGGGAATTATGCTGCCAGAGCTACCCGAGATGCCCCTTTAAGTCCCTAGTGGGAGGATTTGTAGGACCCCAATTTTGCTCTAAGGGACCCTAGGACCGGGAGAACCTTTTGCAATAGGTAGGGAGTCCTCCTGAAAGGCACAATGGGGAGGGGCCCATGAGAAAAGCACACAATCAATGCACATAATCATACAGCAACAATATAAATATATAGAAATTTCTAAACATATATGGGAGGACTGAAAGGCGCTGCCCCAAAACGCTAGAACGGGGCACAATAATAGCATGAAAACAAGTATATGGGCCCCGCAGGGGCACTCACAGCAGGAAAATGGCGTCCATCCACCAGAGATCCAGCGAAAGAGAGAGGATAGGGCAGGCCAGCGCGGATCACGTGCCACGCCTGGCCCCACCCCCTTCCCTCAGCACTAGAGAGACGCGGATCCCAGCGAATAGCTGGGCTCCGCAATGGCGCCAGAAGAAGAGGGGGGCGGGCCGCGGCGATCACGCCGAACACCCGGCCCCGCCCCCAGGCCGAGCGCACCTGAGGGGAAGAAGCTTCCCCAACAAAAACGCAGCCACCAATGCGGGCATAAGGCCCAGTAGTAACAGAGACAGTGAAGCCCAAGCACACACCACACACACACACACACACACAGAGTAAACCATAAAATAACAGGGAGACCCGAAAGGGGGGAGAATCCTACACTACAGAGTAAAAGGGATATCAGGGACAGGGCAACCCAAACCAGGATCACCAACCTGGATACCGCCTACCCCTTAAAATGGGGTCTCACGGGGGAGTATGGCTCCCTAAAAACACCTCTAAGGTGTAGTCTACCGTCGCCCGGACCTTCAGCCAAGGCTGGGAGGCATATATGGGACTTAAAACAATCAAGGTCTGGGCAGAAATAGAGAAAAAAAGGGGCCGGGGGCCACCCCGGCTTACTTGCAAGGAGGAGACACAGCCATCTTCTGACTTGCTCGCCGTCTGCAGAGACGAAAACTGGGGAATGTGTGGGAGGTCCCAAGTATTTATGGACCGGGAGGGGCTTCTTTTTTCTGGTCCTCTCTGCAGAAGTTCGCCCTCTACTGGACATAACCCACGTGTAATTAATATTTCCGAAGCAGGGTGTGAGACATACTTGGAATATATCAGAGGATAAAAAAAGGGTTTTAAAAACACTCTCCACCACCTCATAGTTTCTTCTGCAAGTGTACTGGTAATCCATCAATTACTTTGTGAAAGAATTACTAAAGCCTATTTAACTGGACCTAGCATCTATAAGAAGCAAGGTATGGTTTTGGTCCACTTTAATGAGCCTGAACCAAATTGGTTAGCTAAAAGCTACAAAGTTCAGCTTGTGCTTCAGTTTAAAAGCAGAATAATCCCAACCTATGGAAGGTTAAATTAAAGAAAAAACCCATGTATCAGCTCCCCTTGGTCCTGGTAATGAATTGCATAAACTTACAAATCTTGTGGCTTCAAAGGAAAAATCGGGGGAAAATAAATCATCATATTGTTCTCATCTCCCTAGCATTGTTTTCAAAAGTTTCTAGTTGCTCCAAGCATGAGACATCGAACAGCTAGTTAAGAACAATGGTATCCTATCAGAAACCAACGGCATACAATGGCATACCTGGGGAAAATGAAAATCACTATAACATGAATACCAAGCAGAACTAAGGGCAGAAAACATGCAAACAGTAATGTACCTGGGGTGGGAGAGCAAAATACATTGAGTGTTTTTTGGTAGTTTTGGTCCGCTTTCTATTGCCTCTCCGACCGTTAAATGCCAGCCACGTAAATTCTACTTACCTGGCTTTCCCCCCTGCTAGTGGCCAAAGAAAAAAAAAAAGCCACTCACCTGACCCCTTGTTTGATCCGGCAGAGTCTCCTCTTCACCAGGGGGTTCTCCGATCCGCCCTCTCGGGCTCCTCCAGCTGCAGGAGGGTGCCCCCACTATTCAGCCGCCGGCATCTCCTGTGAAAAATAAAAAAAATAAAATGACATTTACTCACCTCCGTGGGCGATTGCTCCCGCCGGCTTTCCTCTTCACCCAGGGGGCCTCCGATCCCCCTCTTCCCCAGGGGTCTTCAGTCTTCAGGAGAGAGCCAGACCGGCCCTCTCCCCCTCCTTTCCCGACAAGCGCCTCCATTTTTACATCACCCAGTGGGCGTCATCCCAGCAGCTCAGCTATCAGATGCCCGGTGGGAGGAGAACGGGGCAGGAGATCCTCTGATCCCCTGCCTCCCCCCTCCTCTGGCCAGCGATCATCGCATCTGTAACTGGATCAGCGATAAAGTCATTTTTACTGTGTCTGTGTGGAATTTTTTTTTTTACAGTTATCCCTTTGTGAACTGATAAGTCCACAAGACCCCTATACCAGTTCACAAGGCTTGGGGGCTGGCAAGTTACCTGCAGCTAGCGGGAGCCTGTGGCCATAGGCTATGCCAGCTTGTAGCCTGTAGGGCCATGGTCCACGAAAGCTGGCCCCTGCACCCTGTTCTACAAGCCCCCATAACAGGTCCTGGGCTGGTTATGCTGGGTAGGGGGGACCTCACGCCATTTTTGGGGGGATTTTTATGGGTTTTTAAACCTAAAAATTCCCAAAAAATGGTGTACCCCCTACCCGGGAAGAGGGGCCCCACACATTTTTTTTTCTTTTTTATTAACCCTTTATAGTGTGGATAATAGTTTTCTTTAATAAAATAAATGTTTTAAAAAATAAAATGTTCCAGACAATACTTTTTTTTACTTAATATTAAAAAAAAAACAGTGGAAAAATTCCAGAAAAGACATTTCATGTTAAAGCCTAAACTCTGCTGCAAAAATATGTAATCTTCTTGGAAATTGCTGCAAAAATCACAGTTAAACATCTTGCAAAATGGTGAAAAATAAACCTGTCAACAGAGGGCGACGAAATCTCAAGTAGGTTGGCAGTTAAAAGGGTTAAAAGTACCTATACATGTTGAGTATTGTTCTGCTCGGGGGACCTTGCACTTTCAAATTTAGCTTGTTTTTTTTCTTGTTTGCATATTGATATTTTAGGAAAATGTGTTTATTCTGCTTTTTTATTCATTTTTTTTTTTTTTTTTTTAGGTAAACCCTGTGCAACCAAAGAATTCTTCGAGGGATCACTTCTAGAAAGATGAAGCCACTACAATAATCTGGGCACGCCTAGAAAGCTTAATATGTGTACTTTCAGTATATTTCAGGATATTCCAAATGTAAAGGGTTGTTTCGGTAAAATTTTCAAGTAAAATTACTGTTACACGCATGCTTGGCAACTCTTACCTCGACAGTACCTATGCATTTTGGGTATTGTTCTGGTCGGGGGATATTCCTTCCTCAGATTTACTTGTTTTTTCTTGCCAACATTGTTTTTTTAAGAAAATGTGGCTTTGATTCAGCTTTTTTATTCTATTTTTAAAAGAAACCTTTTGCAACCAAAGAATTGAGAGATTACTTCCTGAAAACTGTGGCCACGTCAACAAGCCCAATTTGTCTAGAGAGGTTGAGGCGAGTACTTCCAGTGAATATATAGTTTGTTGGGGGTATTGAAATGTAAATGGTTGTTTTTCTTAAAAAAACTGCAAGGTGCGCATATTGCATAGCATAGTTGTATTGTATCAAAAAATCTCCTAAAGCACCGTTCTAGTTTGGGAGGAGACGCCTGTGCAGGAAAGGATGTCTACAACGGTACCACATATGTATTGGTAACCAGGAGAAATGGGGCTTTTAACATGGAATAAGATTTCATTGAAAAACATTTTTTATTACAAAAAAGCTGTACAAATTGTAAAAAAAAAAAAAAAAAAAAAAAAAAAACAGATTTTTAAAATCTTTTGCCCCAAAAAATTGTGAATACACTTAAATGACAAACAGACATTTCAGTTTAAAGCCCAGACTCCGCTGAAAATCACAATATATAATTTCCCTAGGAAATCCCTTGTACCTGTGTAGCGCAAAATAGTGCAAAATGGTCTGGCAACAAAAGCTGACAAAATCCCCAGGTAGGCTGGCAGTTAAAAGGTTAAATAATACCTCATTAAATATACCTCCTAAGTCTCTGTTCATTTTGAAACAGTCATCCTTCTCATAGCTGTGCTAGACTCTATTAAATGAAAGTATAGTCACATTGGTAATAAAATGTGTTTTTATTTTCTTCCTTCCACCAAAATAATATGATATCCAAATTTTGTCTTTACAGGGGGGTCAGTGTAAACAGGCTTGTCCATTGTGCTTACAGGCAGAGCAAATGCAGCTTCTTGAAAAGGTCCAACCATTGAGCCTCTGGTCATCCAGCCTAAATCTCCCTAAAATGGAAAAGAACATTACATTATCAATTAGAAACAGGGTTCCAAAGCCATTTGCAAGAACAAATTAACCAATCCTCAATGGCAACATATTGGATTACTTGCTAGCTCAGCATTTGTTCCCACTTGCATACTGAGTTGACATAAAGTAATGACCCTGCAGCTAAAAGGGGAAATAAAAGCTGATCAAAGTATTACAGCTCCTCATCTCAGAGCTGTACCGTACAACCTTGGATCAAAAAGCATGTTGATAAGCTGATGATACAGGGAAGCAAAAAAATAACACACACTGTGGTAAAAAAAAAAAAAAAAAAAAAAACTAGATGCAAGTATTTTGGTACTGCACATGATAGTTACATCAAGGAAACGGCCACCATAATACCGCATTTTTGCTCTATAAGATGCACTTATTTTCCCCCAAAAGCAAATGTAAAAAAAACAAAACAAAACGTATAGGCACATAAACAGGAGCCCAGGCTTCCTCCCTTTGGTTTGCTGGGTGGGCGTGACCTATGAACAGTGAGCATCCAATCACAGACGCGGTTCGTAAATAGGCCGCGCCCACCTGCGAAGCAAGGAAATCAGCTGCCCGGGAGCCTGTAGGTATGCCATTGTGTGCGTGTCTCTGTCACTGTGTGTGTGGTCTTTGTCGCTGTGTGGTGCGCTGAACATTGGAAGACCGTCAGGCAGCAAGTGTAAGTTTATCTGCTTCCTGACCGCTGGCCTCCCATTGCCCTCTCTCCTCACACATGCAATTGGAGAAGGGATGCCGCACACTGCCCGTAATGAGGGATGGCGCTTACTGGCTGTAATGGGGGATGCCTCATACTCCCTTTAATGAGTGATGCCCCACACTGCCTGTAATGGGGGATGCAGCTCATTTCTTGTAATAGAGGAGGTATTTTAGCATGATATTTGGGTCAGAAAAACCTTTTCCCCATTTTCCTCCTCTAAACCCTAGGCGAGTGAAAAATATGGTAATTTATTACTAGCAGACAAGTCCTTTAGAAACAGAAAGGGGTATCTTCCACCAGGCTAACTCTACCAGTTTATTCGCTGATTTTCTCCTGGTAGCAGCCAATTTGGATCTTCATTTCCGAGCATCCCAGCCATGCTACTGCCTGAATTTTTATGTGCATCAATATGCATTGTCCTGGGAAGGGATACATACGAGCACTGTTTCTTTTAAGGGTGTTGGTCTGGTTTAAACCAGAAACCCAAAATGGTTCTGTTCCCTGCGCAGGGGGCCATTCCATTTCGCCCGCTAAAACAAATAATCTCACCTTTCAAGATGCTCCCCTGCGAAATTGAGCCTACTAACTGCCCGCCACAGTCACGTGGTCTACAGGTACCCATCCGGTTTGAAAGGCAAGATTATTTGTTTTAGCAGACACAACAGCTATCGGAATGCCCCCCTGCGGAGACACAACATCCATTTCCCTGGCAAGTTGTCCATCCAGGGACACAGATGATTAATCAGGTATTGCTTTCAGCCATTAGGTGGAGACTAGAGCTAAAGCTGTAACTCCTTTAGTAGGCAGGTAATTTTTAAGTTCTCTCTGGTCGATTGACAAGAGAAGATGTATAATATAAGTATTTTCTTCAGCAGTTTGTAAGCTGTAGTGTTCTATAATTTATTTTGAGCGTTTAACGGTGAGTTAGGGATGCAGGGGTCCCCATATGCACCCAGGACCTTGCATCCGCCACTTTAAGGAATGGTGGATGTGTAGAGTTGCGGGGGCTGTGGTATGCTCAGTTCCGACTGGGGCGCATTCCGGTATTAACTTGGGATCTCAACTTGGCCCTCTCCATGCTGCAAGGACCTCCTTTTGAACCTCTGGCTGAGATTTTCAGGTTCCTCCTTGAAGGTGGTGTTTCTCGTGACCAGTACTTGGCCATGTGGTTTGTGACCTGAAGTACTACCTGGCGGCTACATGGTCTAGAGGTAAGACCGACCCACTGTTCTTAGTTCCAGCTGGAGCAAAAAGGGGTCCCACTTTCTTAAGCCAGTTCTGCCAAGGGTAAGGATACTTATGAGACACTCACTCTAAGAGCTGTGGGAACATCCTGGGCCACCCAGCACCAGGGTTCGGTGGACCAGGTGTGTAGGGCTTCCACCTGGGCATCTGTCCACAATTTCACTTCCTTCTACATGGACGATATGCGAGCATCTGTGGACGCATGTTCTAAAGAAAGGTGCTTCAGGTGGCAGTTTAAGCCCCCAACCGGGGTCTGATTAGTCCACTTTATTGATAAACTGAAGTTGGCAGTAGTGTCTGTGGTTCATTGGATTCAGTTTTTGTTTTGCTCCCCACCCTTGAGATCTGCTTTGAACGTCCCACTTAAGAGTCCCTGGATGGACAACTTGACAGGGAAAATACCATTTTTGTACTTACCTGTAAAGTCCTTTTTCCATAGTGGTCCACCCAGAGACAATGCACCCACCCAAGGCTGTTGCTACATTGCCTTGACATTGTATCGGTGGTTGAGGTTCTCCAGCCCTGGTGTTATTTGATTGATCCTCCCAGAAACCTGATCACGAATGCTTTGTACTGGGGAAATTTCCAAGAAGCCGGTCCTTTTTAATCTGTTTATGGGAGGAGTTACAGCTTTAGCTTTAGTTCCCCCGCCTAGCGCTCGCAAGCAAAAACCCACTCGTCAGTGGGTACAAAAAAATTGTTTTTGTTAAAAAATGGGTGTTGTTCCAGTTAAGGTAAGACAGGTTACCACTCCTACTACAGGGTACTATTGCCCTGATTTAATTTTCACTATCTATGGGGTTTAGTTCCTCCTGTCTGGGGCACCCTTTCCTTGTTCCCACGGCACATGCATGGGCCAATCAGCATTGCACATTTCAGGGTCCTACAACAAAAATACAGACTTGAAGGGAAGATGAACATTAGAAATAACAAACCCAAAGAGACTGGAATTACAAAGCGACTCAGGCAAATATTAGTAAATAAAGTAAAAAGTCAATATCTATTAGAGTACCAGCAGTGGTAGAAAACTCTGCTAATCTGCTTTGACCTGTTGGTGTGTCCACTTGTGTGTGAAAGGACTGCATTTCTCCCCACAATAGCTTAGCTGCATGTGATAGAAGGAGCATACATAAGTTATAGTGGAACTAAAAGTCCAAGAGGTTTCTAAAATGTAATTCTGGGAGTTTTAATAAAGACTCAGCTTGGTTAGCAGATTTTAACGCATGTCCCAAAAGTAAAGTACATTAGGGCAACACAGTTCTTTTTTCATTTGTATATGTGTATACATAGCTCCCCATAACAGACAAATCTAAAGCACTAGATACAATGACCACAGGTTACAAATAGCATTTCCAAGCCGTCACTTACCCCTTGCCTAGCTTTATCCTCGCTGTACTGAGTAGCAACTTCACTAAATCTTACTCCAGATTTTAATTTTTCCATGGCTTCCATAATCTTTCCATGTTTTTCACAAAGAATGTGTCTCACCTGCAAACAAAAAATATTCTTATAATGATGATGATACATGAATAAATCACAAGATAACAATGGAAAACAGTGCCCAAAAAGGATTGGTGGAGGGGTTTGAAGGCAGAAGGTAACATCTGTGCCAAAGGCCAATGCTTCCAATGGCTATAGTGCAACTTTAAAGTAGAGTAAAGTAGAGGTCCACTTTTCGACTCAGACCAGTGGTGCCATACAGCTGAACTGCACAAGCTGAACTGCTTACCTTATTGACTGCTCTGTTAAATGGTTTGTAAAGCTGGAAGACGCATTTCCTGTCCAGTAGGTGGACGTGGCCTGTGTACGGCTGGCTCCTATTCAGAACAATAAGCATTGCCGTACACGGAAATTCCTGGTGTCTTGTCTTTGTCTTTTATAGCTGTTCTATCCAACTCTTACACAATGAAACTACTGGGTCTAGAGTAGAGGGCAGATGTCCTCTATTTACCTGGGGCCTACAGGATGAACAGCTGGCATCTACGTCACACTCACTTTATTCAATCCAAGTGAGGGGTGTGTCAGTTCACAAACATTTTTAGAAATACTACCACACTTGGTATAAACCAATAGTCATCCCTTCCTGCACTTGATACATCTTCCCTTTTACCCATCACAGCAACAAGAGATGTGTGTGCAGACAGCCTATTTGTAGGGTTAAAACATAGCTGCCCTGGCACCAGTCGCACCCCCACTGTCTTGGCTAGTCCACTGCCTCTTACTGTGATTACCAGTGCCTCAGTATTAGCTCTGCTGTGACAGTGTTTCAGCAAATGTGGGGCTATAAAAACAGGTGAAGATTTGCAGAAGGGGTGGGTGCCAAAAAAGATATTTGGTCCACTGAATAGTCTTCCTTTAAATTGGGACACCCCACTTCTTTACAGCCCCTAGGAAAACTGAAAGCCTAAGGGTTGTTAAAGTGGACCAACACCGAGAGGTGATCGGCCCGGAAATCTATAAGATTCCCGGGCCGATCACCTCCCACCCCGCGGGACATCCGAGATCGGGATGTCCCGCGGGGTGATACCCCCCCAGACACCCCAAATCGCTTACCTGACACCGCCGCCTCCCTCGCGCCCCTGTAGACGTGCGCGCGCCCGCGTCGGCCGTCTGCGAATGGCCGGTGGGGGCGCGCGCGCGCCGAAAGTGACGCGAGGGAGGCGGCGGCAGCCGCTTGGACGTTCCTCATCCCCGCCTGGACGTTGGCGGGGATTGGACCGTCCAGTCACGTGGCAGCGGGGACAGGTAAGATTTTGGGGCTTTCTGGGGGGTTTCACACAGCGGGGCACCCCCGATCGGGGTGCCCCGCCGAAGTGGACCAAAACCCAGGATAGTCAAAATCCTGGGTGTTGGTCCACTTTAAAGTGCTGATCGGCCGATGCTGATCGGCCCGGGAATCTATAAGATGCCCTCTAGCAGGGCGCGCACCCGCGCCGGCCGTTTGTGAATGCCTGGTGCGGGCACGCTCCCTGTAAGAGCGACGCGCGGGAGGCGGCAGGTGCTCTCGCTTATCCGTCGACGGGGATTGGCTGCAGCGGTCACGTGAGAGCGGGGACAGGTGAGTTTTTTAGGCTTTCTGGGGGGTTTCACACAGCGGGGCACCCCCGATCGGGGTGCCCCACCGAAGTGGACCAAAACCCAGGATAGTCAAAATCCTGGGTGTTGGTCCACTTTAAGAAGCAGTGCATCCCAAATTGGACTGCCCCGGGGGGAGGGTATTTAGTGGACCCAAGTCTTTGTATGACGTACAGCTGGACCACAACTGATATGCCTAAAGTAAACAGAGACAGGAAGCCAGTCAGTCACCATTGCCTACTTCTGGCCTTGTGGTGCTCGCTGCATGGTGCAAGCAGCATATCTACCTCTTCTTATTTTAGAAACCTCAGTAAAAGGACTGCTCTGGGACACTTACCTTGACTGCATTTCCACCTTTTGGCGTTTGAGCTTTTTTGTCAGCAGCTTCACCTCCAGAAGCAGCAGCACCGCCTAATAAATAAATAGAGAACAACTTATTTTTTATCGAAAAGAACTATGTTGCCAAAAAAACTACCGGGTGTTCCATCTCCCAAGGAGAATTCTGTCCCTTCAAGCAATGTTTCGCCTGTAAAAACTCACCTGGCAATACCACAGCACATTTGCGAGTCCCTGGCCAATCAGCACTTGCACTTCATTCATAGCTTCCTTAGCCGACCTGATGTCAGGTGCCATTTCTGAATGAAGCGCATGCAACTGGCCGCACCCCCCATGTACCCATGCCAGCCAAACACATGCCTGGCGTGGGAACGCATCCCTGCTAGAAGTTGTGCGGGAATCAGGGCTGTAGAGTCCGTAAACCAAAGCCCAACTGAGAATCCTCAGTTTTCTCCAACGCCTTCATAAATGGCCAATAATTAGTAAGAAATTTCCTGTAGTAAAATTGTAAAATGGGGCCTTTTCTCACCATTATATAAGCAAAAGTGCTACCTAAATAGAACATGAAGCATATTTATTGGGATACAAATTCAGAACAAAAATCTTAAAGCCGAGGTGCTCAACCTTTTTTTAAGAGCACCGACTGTATATGCGATTTAAAAACTGGTTGCGGGCCACAATGAATAGGTTCAGAATTTCATTTATTTTCATTATAAATAGCAAAACAAGATGCCCAATATCTCCACAAACTCCATAGATTTTGATTTACTCATAGGTTCTTCCACCACACTACCACATTTATATCTAACAATCCCACATGCTACCAATACACATGCTGATTGCTTCACCTCTCCAAATATATGGGTTCCTTATTTATAGACCTCCCACATCAGTCCCAAATTGTAACTGTATTCCCAATATGCAAGCCATCTAAATGCCTACCAATGCTAAGCATACATTTAAATGTAGAGAAAAACGTTCTTGTTATGGTGCCAGAGATTTCACTATCAATGTCAACGTCACCACTGCCACCTCTATTTGGCAATGGGCCCATCTTAGATCTCTCCTTGCAGCCTCTCAGACTTACTAATAAAACTTTACACACCAGTTCGATTTAACCCTACCACTTTCCCCACAGCAGGCCAGGGGCCACATCAGATGGCTTAAGAATATGTGACTTAAAGAGACATTCCAAGCAAAGGGCTACATTTAGAGATGAGCGAACTTTTGAAAAATGCGATTTGCCGAATTTTCCAACAAAAATCGTTTCGACCCGAATCGCTATTAAAAACGGCTATTTCTGAGCCTCCTAAAGCCTCAATAGGGTTGTAACCCATTCTGCCTTGCTGTAACACGCATAGGACGCGTGCTGGGTTATTAAAATAATACTGTAAATAATCACATGCAGATCAGAGGCATCGTTAATAGAATCGCAAAGCGGCACAATTGCAGAGAGTTGAGGTGGCATCACTATGAGGGGCCCCTATAGTGCCTGAAAAACACACCCTGGAGCTGGCAGCAGCAGAAGCCCAAAAATTAGCTGAATCACACCCTGGAGTTGCAAGCAGCAGCAGGAGCCCAAACATAGCTTGAAAGACACTGGAGTTGGCAGCAGGAGCCCAAAAATTGGATGAATCACACCCTGAGGTTGCAAGCAGCAGCAGGAGTCCAAACATTGCTTGAAAGACACACTGGAGTTGGCAGCAGCAGGAGCCCAAACATAGCTTGAAAGAGACACTGGAGTTGGCAGCAGGAGCCCAAAAATTGTCTGAATGACAACCTGGAGTTGCAAGCAGCAGCAGCCCAAACATAGCTTGAAAGAGACACCGGAGTTGGCAGCAGGAGCCTAAACATTGCTTGAAAAAGACACTGGAGTTGGCAGCAGGAGCCCAAACATTGCTTGAAAAAGACACTGGAGTTGGCAGCAGGAGCCCAAACATTGCTTGAAAAAGACACTGGAGTTGGCAGCAGGAGCCCAAAAATTGGCCTAAAGACACACTGCAGTTGCCAGCAGCAGGAGCCCAAATATTGGCTGAAAGAGACACTGGAGTTGGCAGCAGGAGGCCAAAAATTGGATGAATCACACCCTGGAGTTGCAAGCAGCAGCAGGAACCCAAAAATTGGCCTAAAGACACACTGGAGTTGGCAGCAGCAGGAGCCCAAACATTGCTTGAAAGACACACTGAAGTTGGCAGCAGCAGCAGCAGGAGCCCAAACATAGCTTGAAAGAGACACTAGATTTGGAAGCAGGAGCCCAAAAATTGGATGAATCACACCCTGGAGTTGCAAGCAGCAGCAGGAACCCAAAAATTGGCCTAAAGACACACTGGAGTTGTCAGCAGCAGGAGACCAAACATTGCTTGAAAGAGACACTGGAGTTGGCAGCAGGAGCCCAAACATTGCTTGAAAGAGACACTGGAGTTGGCAGCAGGAGCCCAAACATTGCTTGAAAGACACACTGGAGTTGGCAGCAGGAGCCCAAACATTGGATGAATCACACCCTGGAGTTGCAAGCAGAAGCAGGAGCCCAAACATAGCTTGAAAGAGACACTGGAGTTGCAAGCAGGAGCCCAAACATTGGATGAATCACACCCTGGAGTTGCAAGCAGCAGCAGGAGCCCAAACATTACTTTAAAGAGACACTGGAGTTGGCAGCAGGAGCCCAAAAATTGGATGAATCACACCCTGGAGTTGCAAGCAGCAGCAGGAGCCCAAACATTGCTTGAAAGACACACTGGAGTTGGCAGCAGCAGGAGCCCAAACATAGCTTGAAAGAGACACTGGAGTTGGCAGCAGGAGCCCAAAAATTGTCTGAATGACAACCTGGAGTTGCAAGCAGCAGCAGCCCAAACATAGCTTGAAAGAGACACCGGAGTTGGCAGCAGGAGCCTAAACATTGCTTGAAAAAGACACTGGAGTTGGCAGCAGGAGCCCAAACATTGCTTGAAAAAGACACTGGAGTTGGCAGCAGGAGCCCAAAAATTGGCCTAAAGACACACTGCAGTTGCCAGCAGCAGGAGCCCAAATATTGGCTGAAAGAGACACTGGAGTTGGCAGCAGGAGGCCAAAAATTGGATGAATCACACCCTGGAGTTGCAAGCAGCAGCAGGAACCCAAAAATTGGCCTAAAGACACACTGGAGTTGGCAGCAGCAGGAGCCCAAACATTGCTTGAAAGACACACTGAAGTTGGCAGCAGCAGCAGCAGGAGCCCAAACATAGCTTGAAAGAGACACTAGATTTGGAAGCAGGAGCCCAAAAATTGGATGAATCACACCCTGGAGTTGCAAGCAGCAGCAGGAACCCAAAAATTGGCCTAAAGACACACTGGAGTTGGCAGCAGCAGGAGACCAAACATTGCTTGAAAGAGACACTGGAGTTGGCAGCAGGAGCCCAAACATTGCTTGAAAGAGACACTGGAGTTGGCAGCAGGAGCCCAAACATTGCTTGAAAGACACACTGGAGTTGGCAGCAGGAGCCCAAAAATTGGATGAATCACACCCTGGAGTTGCAAGCAGCAGCAGGAGCCCAAACATAGCTTGAAAGAGACACTGGAGTTGCAAGCAGGAGCCCACACATTGGATGAATCACACCCTGGAGTTGCAAGCAGCAGCAGGAGCCCAAACATTACTTTAAAGAGACACTGGAGTTGGCAGCAGGAGCCCAAAAATTGGATGAATCACACCCTGGAGTTGCAAGCAGCAGCATGAGCCCAAACATTGCTTGAAAGACACACTGGAGTTGGCAGCAGGAGCCCAAACATTGATTGAAAGACACACTGGAGTTGGCAGCAGGAGCCCAAACATTGCTTGAAAGACACTGGATTTGGCAGCAGGAGCCCAAACATTGCTTGAAAGACACTGGATTTGGCAGCAGGAGCCCAAACATTGCTTGAAAGACACACTGGAGTTGGCAGCAGCAGGAGCCCAAACATTGCTTGAAAGACACACTGGAGTTGGCAGCAGCAGGAGCCCAAACATTGCTTGAAAGACACACTGGAGTTGGCAGCAGCAGGAGCCCAAGCATTGATTGAAAGACACACTGGAGTTGGCAGCAGGAGCCCAAACATTGGCTGAAAGAGACACTGGAGTTGGCAGCAGAAGCCCAAACATTGCTTGAAAGACACTGGATTTGGCAGCAGGAGCCCAAACATTGCTTGAAAGACACACTGGAGTTGGCAGCAGGAGCCCTAACATTGCTTGAAAGACACACTGGAGTTGGCAGCAGGAGCCCAAACATTGGCTGAAAGAGACACTGGAGTTGGCAGCAGGAGCCAAAACATTGCTTGAAAGACACACTGGAGTTGGCGGCAGCAGGAGCCCAAACAGCTTGAAAGAGACACTGGAGTTGGCGGCAGCAGGAGCCCAAACAGCTTGAAAGAGACACTGGAGTTGGCAGCAGGAGGCCAAAAATTGGATGAATCACACCCTGGATAGCTGAGGCTGTAGATGCTTATTTAGTATAACAGATAGGGTGCAATGTGGTGGTTTGGGATACCCTGCGGCCTGGTGTATTTAAAGCAGACCAAAACCAATTCAAAATGCAATAACTTAATAAAGCTGAGGCTGTAGATGCTTATTTAGTATAACAGATAGGGTGCAACGTGGTGGTTTGGGATACCCTGCGGCCTGGTGTATTGACAGCAGGACAAAAACCAATTCAAAATGCAATAACTTATAAAGCTGAGGCAGAAGCACGCTTATTTAGTATAACAGATAGGGTGCAACATGGTGGTTTGGGATACCCTGCGGCCTGGTGTATTGACAGCAGGACAAAAACCAATTCAAAATGCAACAGCTTAATAAAGCTGAGACTGTAGATGCTTATTTAGTATAGCAGATAGGGTGCAACGTGGTGGTTTGGGATACCCTGCGGCCTGGTGTATTTAAGCTGAGGCTGTAGACGCTCATTTAGTATAACAGATAGGGTGCTAGGTGCAGGTGTGGGATTTTGTATAAAAGATAGGGTCACGTGCTGAAATGGAATGCCCCTGTGGGCTGGGGTTTTTACAGCAGACCAAAAAAATTTAAACTAATCGAGCTATAAGAAATGTTAAATGTGCCACTGCCAACATGGGATGCACAGTGGCCAGGAATTTTTACAGCACAAAACACAGCAATTTAAAACTGATCTGGCAAATGAAGTGAAATGAAAATAAAAAAAGCTTTCTTTCCCTGTCACTTTATCTGCTGTCCCTGCCTGGATCGTTCCCTATGTTTCCCTGGCACTCTGTGGGTCTCCCTGCCTCTCTGTTACTCTCTCCCTGTCCTCCGTTGTCTGTGCATTGCAAGTCTCAAATGCGCACAAGCAAGATGGCTGCCGCTTTATATAGCGCTGTGACGTCACCGGGGCTCCTGGCTGCTGATAGGCTGCATGTGACCTTCCCATGATAACTTGCCCCAGGGGATATGTCCAGACATGTCCATCCACCATTTTACAATGTCTGTAATTGAAGTAAATGGAGTTTAAAGGAAAACTTCGATCGATCGAATCGTGGGGAAATTCGAATTCGTTCAGAATCGAATTTTTAATGAAATTCGGAACGAATCCGGGTTCGTCCGGATCGATTCGCTCATCCCTAGCTACATTTGCCGCTTTCTGCTTGCCCCATGCTGACTGTGCAGGGGCAGCATCTTTCATGCACCAGCACTTCACATTCACTGATAAACCCTGCTAAACTTGCTCCTTTCTGCTGACTTCTCTCTCAGTCCCCAAAATGAATTCACTTTGGAAAGTCATCCTCTGCTGCTGAGGAGGCCCAGCAGTACGGAGGGGGTGCACTAGAACTTATTACGAAAAAAAGCAGGCCAAATAAAAGATGAAGCCTCTCACATTAAAAATGGAGAGAGCAGAAAACAGGCTAATTTATATCTTTGTCTGGAATGTACCTTTAAGATTCCTGCCTAGGCAATAACATAAAAAGTCTATACTCACCTTTACCCCCACATCTCCTCTGTGCAGTGCTGGCATCTCCATACTTACCAATGAGGGAGAACGAGCAATACCATGCTCCATCGCTGGGCAGACATGATGGCATCCATCAATATGGCTTTACGTCCCCTAACACTCCTAATCCATTTATTACAATAGAGGTGGTGTGTTGAGTCCAGGTGTGCTGAACCTGCTTCGGGATAAGCTCATCAATTGCAATGAAGTAGACTTGTGGGGTCATAAACAAGGCTCCATGGTCACCTCCATAAGAGGCCACTGGCACTGGAAGGTGGAATCACAAGCTCCCCATCATTGGTAATTATGAAGATACCGGCACTGCAGAGAGGAGCTCCAGGGGTGGCACACCGGACCTGCACAGAGGAGCTGCAGGTGAGTATAGACTTTTTTTGTTACTTTCTCTGCAATCCCTTTACATCCCTGTAGCTTTCAGCTTTTGGAACTAAGGGCCTTGGAGCAGGGGTGGACCAAGCTGGCCTTGGAGTCTTTTAGGCCAATAAGGAAGGTGGTTGGTCCACTTATTTTAAGTCTTAAAGTGGACCAAATTCTGGATTTTGGTCCACTTTAGGACTTAAAAGAAAGGGGACCAACCACCTTACATAAAGCCTCCTGGGGCATCCTGATTCAAGATGCCCCGCTATGTGAAATTCGCTGATGGGATGAAAATCCACTCACCTTTCCAGGGCCGGATTAAGTGTGGTGGAGGCCCCTGGGCACAAAGTCTGATGGAGGCCCCAGATACAGTATTTTTTTTCCTTTAAAATAATAGTCCAGCCAAGTAACGGTTGTCTGGCACCTGCCTACTTACTGGAACATCAGATCAAGTCCCTTGTGCGGGTGCGTGCTGCTCGGGAACTCCCGATTTGCCATTCTGGGTGGGGGGTAGTGTAGTCACCCAGCTGGTCCAGCAGAAAACAGTTCCCTGCATTGAGCTGCCAGCGGCTGTGCTTGGTGGCTGGGCAGTGAGCGGCCTTCGATTGATAGCTCTGCATGCACCCATTATTGTAGCATGGCTGGCGGCGGCTTTGCTGCTCTAGACTCTCCATCCTGTCCTGTGGTGGCTTTGGCTGCAGGTTTGCAAAAACAAAAAAAGGCTTGCCCAGGTGCCGCCCCGCGGCCTGTCAAACCAAAGACTGAAAAGCCTCCTGGACCAGACCATAACCCAAAGGTTGGTGGAGGCGCCCTTTGCAGGGCAAGTGGTGGAGGCCCGGGGCACGCGCCCCCCTCATAAGCCGGCCCCGGCTGCATCCCATCTGGGGTGTGCTCCTGCACCCAGCAATTCAGATAGGCCAGGGGTGGGAACGTTAATCCATAGGGAGAAGGGAGTGCAGCTCCCTAATCTGGAGTTCTGGTCTAAATGGCTCATTGTGTGGTGCATTCATATGCACGGCACACAGCATTGATTGGACCAGAGCCTGCGCATGTTCCTCAGAAATGTCATTAGGTAAGTTATTAGGGGCAGCCTAGGTTTCCCACAATTAAGCATCCCAAATCAGGATGCCCCGGAAGCAAAACCTGGGACAGTGAAAATTCCAGGTTTTGGTTTGCTTTAAAGCAGAACAAAATCGACCAGCGGCCAGCCTGAAATCGAAAAGATTCCAGGGCAAGTCCAAATCGGCATAACTTGCTGTGTAAAATCCCCTAGGGCGCCGGTAATAACTCACATTTCCCCACTCCAACGGCTCTGATTGTTTACAATGGGGAGCACATGCTGCCACCCCAGCCATTCAGACAGGCTCTTTGAAGAATGTCAACATGGCAAAGGGCTCGGATTGGATGAGTACCCTGCACATGCGCCACTGGAACAAGAAGAGGTGAGTTTAAACTGGGGGTTTTCACACAGTGGGGCATCCTGATTTGGGATGCCCCTGGGGAATGGACAAACACCCAGGAAAGTCAAATTCCTGGGTTTTGTTCTGCTTGAAAGGGGCAGACACTGTGGTAAGGATTCAATCTTGTGACCAGAGAGTTGCAGATTCGATTGTCAGCTGGGACACAAAAAAAAAAAAAGACTCCAGGGCTGGGTGACAGCACTCCCTGGTCATGGCATGCTGAGTTGGAAACCCTATATGGTCTTGCCATATACTTACAGGCGGCATTCCAAGCTCTCCTCCAATAGACATGCTGGAATCCGGAGGCACCCAGCAATCCTTTCATTCATTGTATTAGTATGCAAGATAATCAGCAATAGATAAATAATGGAGCCTGCACATGTGCCATGGGAGCACGATGAGCTGCCATTCTGTAAGGTTTCACAGTTATCCCAAAAACACGGTTTAGGTCTGCTTTTAACAAGTGTGATTGGTAGCACACGAGGGAGGGGGACTGTAGCACCCGCTCATATAGGCGACACCCCTGGATATGGAGGGGTCACAGGCTTCAGTGTATTACACAGAGCCATAATGGGGTGGTGGGGTCACACAGCTACCCGATCTTCAGAAGGGCCTAAACTCTTAAGCTAAGGTGGCGAGGAGGGGGATACACACAGCCAGACAGGGTGACAATATGACAGAGCAGGCAACCACTCACCTTTCGCTCCCTTCCCCCCTTTCCCTTTGGGCGGCATAGCTCGATGGCGGGAGACTCACTAAATCAAAATCAAACTGCAGAATTACAAAACATAAGCCGCCATGAGACGGGATGGCCTGCAGTGATGACGTCACACCTGTTTCAGAGGCGGCCCGAGAAGCCTAGCCTCTCTTCCTATGGCGGACTGTGCGGTAAGCGCTAGAGGGCGCTGCTCTCACATCAGGGGAGGTGGGAAAATCCAGCGGGAGCCATATTCTGCCTCAGTGACACAGCTGCATTGGCGTCGCTCCAGTGCTGGCCGCCTGGGAGGGAGGAGGAGAGCCATGGCGCTCCATTGCCTCCTGGGGTTGCTGCTATTTAGTGATACGTTTCTGTCTCAGACATTATTGCCTCATGATAAAAAGAAACCGCCCTCCCTAACCCTGGGGTCAGCCATGTTCTCTGCACCAAATAATGGCAAATATTGAAATTGTAAAGAGACCCATGAAAATATGCCATACTTGCCCTTTGTCCCCGCAGCTGTTATAAATGTGAACTTACCATGTTCTGCAGCTTGCATGGCTGTCCCACCAATCACTGGCAAATTAGGGGAGGTGGACCCGCCCACTGCATCAGTCACCATGACACGCGCTCCATTGCAGTGTATTCCAGTCACTGTTCACACTCCCTATGTTGCCAGTGAGCTGTGAAACCTGCCATGATTATGGTCATTTTTCCTGGTCAGACCCTTTACACAGGGCCCGGTGCCCGACCCAGCAAGGTCGCTCACGTGCTGGGGGCCCAGTGGCGCTCCTGGGGCAGCACAGCCAATGAGTTAAAGCAGACCAACAGTCAAAAATGATTTAAAGTGGACCAACACCCAGGGGGGATCGGCCCGGGAATCTATAAGATTCCCGGACCGATCAGATCCCTCCCTGCGGGGCATCCGAAATCGGGATGTCCCGCGGGGTGAAACCCCCCAGAAACCCTAAAAACATCTTACCTGATCCGCCGCCACTGCCGCCTCCCGCGCGCCCCTCCAGACGTGCGCGCGCCCGCCCTCTGTGAATGGCCGGCGGGGGCGCGCGCTGAGAGTGACGCACGGGAGGCAGCGGCTTGGACGTTCCTGATCCCCGCCTGGACGTTGGCGGGGATTGGCTGCGGCGTTCACGTTGGGAGCGTTGAGAGGTGAGTTTTTTGGGGTTTCTGGGGGGTTTCACACAGCGGGGCACCCCCGATCGGGGTGCCCCGCCGAAGTGGAGCAAGACCCAGGATAGTCAAAATCCTGGGTGTTATTCCACTTTAAACCAGACCAACACAACAAACCGTGTTCATATGCAATTTACATATGCAAAATTAATTTACCTTTTTCTAACTCCTGCTGTAGTGAATTTTAGAAACAAAATGGAAGCTTATGCATTTGCAGGCCAGCTGCAAACAGGAAGTGATACTGGGCTTCCTGTTACTGTGTTTTGTAAGTTGGCAGTGGAAGCTCCATAATGGCCGCTACCTTTCTTTTCAAACTGTGCCAGGTTGTTGGTCCAGTTTAATGATTGATTCGAGCTGTCTACTCAGTCTCTTCTACAACTCCCTTCCCCCTCCTTTGTGTTCCTGTCAGCGCGCCAATTCTAAAAGCTTAGGTTGCCGGGTTCGAAACTGCTCCTGCCTCAGCCGCCCTCTAAATTCCTCGCACTTCCTGCCCCGACACCTCCATCTTCTGTGACCGTAAATCTAGTGCTGCTGGGACCGACCTGGTGCTTTCTCCTCATGATTCCCTTTCCTGTGTCAGAGCTGGGGGATGAATGACAGTCCTCTGTCTGCTGATCAGAAGTCAGTGTTGAGCTGCAGACAGGGCCGGTGTTTGGCCCAGGCAACATAGCAACTGCCTGGGGACCCCCAGTCAGACAGGGCCCCATAATTGCACTATTGCTCTCTGAGGTCTCCATCATTAGTTTAAAGCGGACCTTCACCCTGAATAAGAGCTTATCTTATATGTTTCCCCTCACCCTGTACATACAGATTGCTCACATTAAAAATCATCCTACCTGCATCTACTGCATGTTATTAGCCTTTAAACATCCAAGATGGCGGCTCATGGGGCATCAGGCAGCCTGCAAACAGGAAGTGCCTTCTGACTGTGCTGCTCTGCATTCTGGGATTGCTGTCCTTTCCCTGACCCCAGCTCTGCTCTGTCTGTGCAAAGCACAGCTATAACCCCGCCCCATGTACTTTATCCCACTCTCCTCAGTATGTGATGCTTCTGAGTCAAGATGGCCTAGATTCCTGAACAAATTTGCAGCCTGGTGGGGGGAAAGAATAATAAGTAAGTGACTAAAAACTTAAAATATATTAATTTTAGATGCTAGGGAATAGTTTTTGAAGGGTTTGGGCTTTTCATTAAATCCTGCTGAAGGTCCGGTCTAACCAGTGGTACGTGAATCGCTGTAAATCGCACTGTGTTGAAGGAGGGGTGCTTCTGAAGCATCTCACTGCTTGCGGGGGGGCACTTGCCCCAGGTGCAGCAGGTCAGGGAGGTGCAAAAGGGGGGCCTAAGTACAGATGGGGGGCACCATTTCAGATCTTTGCCGCAGGTTCCACAAAGCCTAACTACTCCTCTGCTGTATGTGTGGATGAGGCTGGGTAGTATAGAGTGTGCTGAGACAGAACTCGGCTGGCTAGCAGTGTCTGTGGTGCCACTGGATCCCCTCCCTCTGAGCTGGATGGAGCATCGGGGAAAGGTAAGTCTCACCGCTCGCTCGATGTGCCCCCTGGACTCTTTGGCTCTTCACTGTCCTTTCAGTGGTGCCCCATGTTGCTTCCAGACACGTGCAGAGAGTAAAGACACTGAGCATGTTGGCGTGGTGTGTGTCTCTTTCTCTTGCACCTTCTTGCCAGACCAGCAACATGGATGGAGCACCCACACAGCTCTAACAGGGGTCAGCATGTGTAAACTCAGCCTGTGTACTGCCTCTAATGAGTAACCCTTTTAGTGCTGGGGGAAGGGCAAGTAGAACCTGTGCTGTAGCTGTTGGCTACAAGCCTCCCCAGAAACACAATTAAGTTTGATAACCCGTTCCCTGCTAATAAAACATCACTGTGTTTCTGGGTAGGCTTGTAGCCAGCAGCCACAGCACAGGTTCTTCTGGCCACATAAGCTTAAAGTGGACCAAAACTGGACCCAGCATTGCCAAGATCATACCTACCAACTTTTCAGGGTGGTAAAGAGGGACATTTGTTAAATTAGGCCACATGCCCTTATTGAGGGATGGATAGAAGGCGGTTATAACAGTAAAAACAATATAAACACTTTAAATAGGCAAATGAATAATTTATTGATGCAGATCTGCATGTTGAAACCTCAAAGAGGGACCAATGAGAACAACGAGGGACAGGGGGACTAGGACTCAAAAGAGGGGCAGTGCCTGCAAACAGGGCCAGCATCAGGCAAGGTGGGGCAGCTGCCGGGGGCCCCCACCCTCTGGGGGGGGGGGGGCACTGACAGGGCTGGCCTTTGCGTTGAGCAACGGACTTTGACCGGCAGCAGATTGGGAGGGTACCGCCCGCACTGGTGCCCACATCTCCTTGAATGGGCATCTCCATATAGATTCCAGGAGAGGAAGTGCTGGGTTTTGTTCTGCTTTTCAGTTGCCCGCCCCAGCTGATTTGCTGTCTCTGGAGCATCCCAATCTGTGATACCCTACTGTGTGAAAACCCCCTGGGGTCGCTGGCATACCCACTATGCAAGCAATTCCACCTCTGAGTTTTGGTCTACTTGACACAGGCATCTCAATTTGGGATGCCCCTGTTTATGAAATAACCCCCCTGGTTTGGCCGTTAACTTAAACTGGCGATCCCACAGTGCATTCACCAGTTCGAGGAAAGTAATGAACAAAACAGGGGGGGGTCACACACAGTGGCATCCAAAATCAGGACAATACAGGTTTGTTTAAACTCCAAGGTCAGGTTTAAAGGGGTTTTGTGCGCCTCAAAGTAGACCAAAACTAAACGAGTTTTGGTCCAAATAGCATATCCTGAGGGGGCATCCAGATTTGGTACGTCCCTTCACCACTTAGGGGCCCTCTGAGGCCATGCCGCCCAAGGGCCCACATAAACCTGGAGCTGGTCCTGCCTACAAATCAGGGGTATTGGGAAGTATGGCTAAGATGCTAGGTCTGATCTAACAACCAACCCTGGGACTATGTGAAACCACACTGGTCACCTGCATTCCTCACCTTTCTAAAGAGCCCAAGGTGCCATCATCTGACTCTGAGGCCCTATCCGCCCTAACTGAATGGCTGGCATTTCAGTTTCTCCAGCTGCACGTTAATATTTACAGATGAAGAAGCTGATGGCAGGAGAGCCATGCCCTGGGGATGGACCAAAAGCCAGGATAGTAAAAATTCATTGTGGTCCACTTTAAAGACTAACAAGACCCCACACAAATCTATATTTTGGGTTAAGTGCCTCCCTGGTGGTGCAACACGATTCGGGATGCCCTGTTGTGTGCCCTTTACTTTGTTCCCACACGGACCACTCAGCAAATCAGTGGCACTCATTCCATTCCAATTTCCTTATCTACATAGAGTGAGCACCACTGGCTGCATCTCTACACGCCTCAAGCTGTGGGAATGCTCCCCAGATAGAGATATGCTGAGGATTCAGCTGAGACATGGCGCCCACCCCTCTACCTCCCCCCTTTTTGCCTTTTACTTACCTTGAACCAGTGATCCCATGGCACATGCATGCACATGAATAATAATTGGTCTGTGCCTCCTGTTGCCCACTCCCTCTTGATATGCACACCTGCTGTCAGCCATTAGTTCGACAGGGAACGGATGAGTGTAGGGGATGCTGTAAGAGGCCCACGCATGTACCATGGGATCACAAGAAAAGTAATTGGTGACCTGGGATGATTCACACTGTGGGCCGCCTCAAAATGGGATTCCCTGGGGGAGCACTTCTATCTATCTCAGAAGTTTTTTTGCGTGCTAGGATCAGGTTTAGTGGGTTTTGGTCTGCTTTAAGACAAAAGTTACTCGCTTGGACCTGGTGGTAAGTCCAATCCCACCACAGAATTAGGACTGTCTAAGCTAAAAATAAAAATATTTTACCTTGCCCAAATCCTATAGCTTATAATGGAGGCATTTACACTGCTAGCTCTGACTGCAAATGTGGCTTTACCTCAATGATCTTGTCAGTATCCCAGTAGCAGGATAGAATGGGTTAAAGTGGACCGTCACCCAGTGGTGATCTATAAGATCCCGGACCGATCACCTCCCTCACAGCGGGACATCTGAGATCGGGATGTCCCGTGGTGAGGGACCCCCCCCAAAACCCCTGAAAAACTCACCCCATCAGCGGCGGCAGCAGCACTGTCAGAGGGGCGCGCGGGAGGCGGCGGCGGACGCACTGTGTTGTCCGCAGCTGTCACCCGCTTGTCCGTTGGCGCCGATTGGTCAGCGCGGCCACGTGGGAGCGTGGTGAGGTGAGTTTTGGGGGCTTTCTGGGGGGTTTCACATAGCGGGGCACCCTTAATCGGGGTGCCCCCCTGAAATGGACCAAAACCCAGGATGGTCAATATCCTGGGTGTTGGTCCACTTTAAGCTAGGCTCACAGACACTAAGGGCCTTATTTATCAAGCACTTCTGTCAGACAGTGCCATAAAGGTGCAAATTAGAGTTTTTTTACACTTGCGCAAATTGCAGCACTACAAGAAGCACATTTACTAAAACATTAGCAGTGTAACAACATGCTGAAAAATGAATCAATCATATTTCGCACTACTCTAATTTGCAATGAATTGACATTGTCTGGCAGAAGTGCTTGATAACTACTGACCCGAACCCCTCATCTAACCTTCCTCCCTATTCACCTTACTCCTTTCCAAGCTTCTGACACAAGCCCCTCACCAACCCCCTCCCCAGCTCCCGACCTAAACCCTTCACCTAACTCCCCTCCCCAGATCCTACCCCTGACCCCTCACCTAACACCCCTCCCCATCTCCTGACCCAAACCCCTCACCAATCCCCCCATCCCAGCTCCTGACCCAGACCCCTCACCAGCTCCCCTCCCCATCTCCTGACGCAAAACCCTCACCAATTCCCTCTTCCCAGCTCCTGAACCAGGCCCCTCACCAACCCCCTCCCCAGCTCCTGGATCGAACCCCTCACCAACCCCCCATCCCTGCTCCTGAACTGAACCCTTCACCTAACAACCTTCCCTAGCTCCTGACCCGAACCCCTCACAAATCCTCCTATCCTGGCTCCTGACCCAGACCCCTCACCAACCTCCATCCCCAGCTACTCCCGAAACAGGGTGCCCCATATTTAAATTTTGCCTAGGGCCACATTTTATCTAAAATTGGCCCTGGCTGCTGAAGACACTTTAGAGTAGGTCGGTTAAAAAAAAACTGTCCAGCACCTCTAATGGTTAAAGCAGACTAAGCCCCAGACTCACCTGGCATCCCAAATCATGATGCCCCAGGGACAATCTGTAGCCTTTTAACCCAGAGTGTTTTACAGTCTAGAGACAGGTTACCAGGGTTTAGTCCACTTTAAAGCGGAACAAAAGTCTAAAAGACTCCAGGATCGTCTGATTCCCTGTCCCTGGGGAATCCTAATTTGGGATGCCCTGCTGTGTAAACCCCCTCCCCCAGATCAGCACACTCCGCTATGCCTTTAGCCAGGCTCGTGCTGCTGGCAGGCATTTGTGAATGGCCATGAGCATCTGTGCGCTAGCGGGAATTCAACCGACAACACGCTCCGCTCCATTGGTCCTTAACTAGCGTGATGCCATGCCAACTCAGGTAAGCAGAATGGAGCTGAGCACGCTGATTCAGGGGGTTCACACAGAATGGCATCCCAAGACGTGATGTTTTGGTCCACTTTGAAGCAAGTCTTAAAGCGGAACAAAACCTGGGAATTTCACTTTCCCGGGTTATGTTTGTCCCCCAGAGGCATCCTGAATTTGGATACCCCTCTGTTTGAACCCCCCACCAAAAAGCCCTAAGTAACGTACCCGTCCCACGTTCCTGCGGCACATGCTTGAGTGCACAGGAGAGCCATTTGCCGTGTTTATCTCTTTGGCAAGCGCCTCTGATTGGAGGAGAGCTTGCGCATGTGCTTATGGACCGGGAAAATGTGAGTTTATACTGCCTCCCTGGGATGCCCTAGGGGGGAAAACCAGTGGCCGGCCCCGGAATCTACTGGAGATTGGGCCTGGACAGTGCAGGACCCGTTTCTGAGCACAGGAGAATGAGCTACTGGGGACAGCAGATCACAGATATTACATTGCCACACAGCATGTGAGTCACAGCAAGGGGCCCACCATGACACTGTCGCCTAAGGGCCCATCCAAACATGAAGCTGCCCCTGCCTTTACATCCCATTTATTATTATTCGAAATCTATCTGGCTGCCTTTACTTATCTGGCTGCAGTCTTCTCCTGCAGCCCATGCTTTGGACAACTAGGACTGACAGGGCCTGCCATTCACAAGTGCAGATGGAGTGGCCAGACAGAGTGCCATTCTTCATGGGTGGCAGGGTGACCAGACATGCTGCTCTACATTGAAAAAATATGGAAAAAAACTTTTTCATGTTCTCTCCTTCTATCTCCTTTTCACTTTCCTTCTTTCTCCTTTTCCACATTCCATCCTTCTCTCTCTTTTTTCCAGGTGTACAGCACGGCTTGCTTCATTTCAGTTCTTTACATGTGGGTAATCCGCCACAGGTGGCGCAATCGACTGCAGGAAGACTTGTGACCCGTCCCGGCCCACAAAAGGGCTAGAATTACCCAGAAGACCCCAGTCTTCTCCTGCAGTCTAACTGCGAATATGGTCTATTTCTCTCTCTCCATGGACTTCGCAGATAAGCAGGGCATTACTAGCCCGTTGGCCGCTGCAAACCCTATTCCCACCTGCTTCCGGGACCCTTCTTGCCTCCCAGCCATGGCTGCGAATCAGGTGCAGGTAGGGGAACGCCAAGGGTCAGGCGTTCGGCAGAGCTACGCTCTGGGCCGCAGACTCTTCCTCAGAGTAAGCAGGCCATAGGCTATGGTGAGCCTATAGGCGGGGGGAGGGGAGGAACCACCCCTTTTTTTCCCTTTTCATTATATGTCCCATATGATTTATTCTTGTGCATTTTATGCTGTGTGTGTTTTTCTCACGTTTTTTTTATCTCACAATATACTTACCTTCCCCGCTCCTGCTCCTCTTGCCTCCTCTACGTTATGGCATCGGGGGGGGGGGCCTGCCCCTTGAGGTGCTGCTTGGGCAGGCCGGCACCACTCTCCTCACAGAGTTTCCTGAGGTAAAGTTCACATCTTTACCTCACGCTGTTGCTCCTTGGTCTGCTGACAGGCTGCACAGGCTCTTCCCAGGCTCTTCAACTGGCTCCCTTTTGGTCCGTGAGTCTGGTCTTTTCTTGTTGGTACCTTTATTATTGTGTTTTATATTTGCTGTGCATGCGCTGTGGGGTGCTTATCTGCTCCCTTTTGTGTCTTTCAGAGTCCCATATTGAGATTCTTGTGGTTCCTCCGGGTCCATACAACACCCCCCTGCCCCACCACCCCCTCCACCCTTTCCTGCCCTGTGGGTTAGGGTGCTGAGAGTCAAACTGTTTTTTTTTCTGTACGGTTCTGGGCCGTCTTAGTGCCTTGAGACCCATCTTTCTTATCATAATCACCATAATGGAGGCTTCTGGGAGTAGCGGGATTGGGAACCCCCTGGGACTTGCTAAGCTTTGTCTTGTATGTGGTACATGCCCGCTGAGTGGTCGCAACGTGGTTTGTGTGCCCTGCGCCCAGAGTGCTATTGCGGATCAGGATGGGGCGAGTGCTGCCGGCCCCAGTCCCATTGCTCCTCCGACCACGCCTGCTTCTGGCCCCTAGTGAGGGGACTCGCATAGTAATTTTGAGCTCAGACTGGCTAGCACTGAGCGTCAGTTGGCTTGTTCGGCCGCTGGCAAGGCCAAGATTAAGAAGCGGCATTTGGAGTCGGCCCGCGCCATTTTTGTCTATGACGATGAGGATTATGAGGCCTTCGGTGGCCGAGATTCCGCTGAGGAGGGTGAGTTGCTCCAGATGTCCGACTCCTCCGGGGGTAGTCGGGGGGACCTTGATAGTCGCCGCGGGTCTTCATCTGACGAGGACGAGTGGCCCCAGGATGATACTGAGCAGCTGTTGTCGGCGGTACTTGATACTCTGCACATTGTTCCTCCTAAGGCGGCCAAGAGGAAACAGGGGGACCTTTTTTGGCTGGAGAGACAGCGCCTTGTCTTTCCTGAACAAGGCCACTTCTCTAAGATGGTTTTTAAGGAATGGGAGAAGCCTAATAGGTTGCCGTCAAGGTGTTTCTTCCTCAGCAGAAGGTGGAGGGCCTTCAGATGCAGGCGCAGGCCTTGTTGGCTTGCCCTCATCCCTCCATCCGTCTGGGGATGCAGTTGGTGGGTCTCATGGTGTCTTGCTTCGAGGCTGTGCCTTTCGCTCAGTTCCACAGGAGACCCCTTCAGTTGAATCTCTTGACTGTCTGGGATCGGAGTTAGGAGTCCTTGGAGCAGGAATTCGCTCTATCCCCTCTGGGCAGACAGTCCCTCTCGTGGTGGCTGGACTCGAGGAATCTTCTAGTGGGCTGGTCCTTTTTGCCTCCGTGCTGGGAGATTGTCACCACAGACACTAGTCTGACCGGTTGGGGAGGGGTTTGGCAATCGCTGAAGTTCCAGGACTAGTGGGGCCCACGCGCCTATCAATCTCTTGGAGTTGAGAGCGATCAGGTTGGTTCTCTTCCAGTTGACTCCCCACCTTCGGTGTTGTACGGTCCAGGTCCGCTCGGACAATCAGACGGCGGGCGCCTACATCAATCATCAGGGAGGGACTCGGAGCAAACGAGCCCTCAAGGAAGTGTCCCTTATATTGTCTTGGGTGGTGGAGACGGTTCCCTCCATCTCGGCGGTTTACATCCCCGGGGTGGAGAACCAGGAGGCAGATGCCCTGAGCAGAGGGACGTCTCGCCTAGGGGAATGGTCTCTCGACAACAAGATCTTTCATGCCCTGTGTCGCCGCTGGGGTCAGCCGGACGTGCACCTGTTTGCGTCCCGTCACAATCACAAGCTTCCGAGATTCGTATCCCTGTCAAGAGATCCTCTGGCCTTCACCACGGACGTGCTGGCATTTCCTTGGAAGGAGTTTTGACTCCTTTATGTCTTTCCTCCCTTCCCTCTGTTGGGTCGTGTGCTGCGCAAGATAGCCCAGGAGGGGGTACGACCATCCTAGTGGCCCCCCGCTGGCCGAGGAGGGTATGGTTTGCAGACGTCGTCCAGATGGCGGTGGATCAGTACGTCCTGCCCGACGTTCCAGAGCTCCTCACTCAGGGACAGCTGCGCCACCCCAAGTTACAAACGCTGGCTTTGACGGCTTGGCTGCTGAAACCTCCATCCTGATGAATAAGGGTTTGCCGACTTCGGTCGTCAGTACTATGATTCAGGCTCGGAAAAAATCATCTTATATGATTTATTACAGGGTCTGGCACGCTTACATTGCCTGATGTGAGTCTAAGGCCTTCCCTTGCCGCATCTTGTCCCTTTCCAGGATTCTGGAGTTTCTTCAACACGGTCTAGAAACAACCCACGATCTAGAATCGGGTCTACAACTGAGTACCCTCAAGGGACAAGTTTCTGCCTTGGCAATTTTTTTCCAAAGATCTTTCGCTAATCATAGGCTTGTCAAAACCTTTTTCCAGGGAGTCACTCATGTACGTCCACCGCGTAAGCCTCTGCTACCGGTGTGGGATTTTAACTTGGTGCTTTCTGCTCTTCATGGTCCCCCCTTCGAGCCCCTGTGCGATGCTGCTTTTTCTATTCTGACTATTAAGGTGGCCTTTTTGGTTGCTATCCTTATTTTGAGCGGCATCAGGATAAGGTGGTGTTCTGTCTTAGGCCGGAATTCTTGCCCAAGGTTGTTTCTGCCTTTCATCTCAATAAGGACATTGTCTTACCTTCCTATTGTCCTGCGCCTGCTAATTCCAAGGAACGGAACCTTCATTCTCTGGATGTGGTCAGGGCACTCAAGTATTATTTGGTCGCCACTGAGTCATTTCGGAAGTCTGATTCTCTTTTTGTCCTTCCTTCCGGACCTAGGAAGGGCTTGCCTCCAGCCAAATCGACTATCAGTAAGTGGATTAGACAGGCGGTGGTGCAAGCATACTCTGCTAAGAGGATGGAACCCCCTTTCCGTGTTACAGCTCACTCCACTAGGGCTATTAGTGCCTCTTGGGCCTTCCAGCACCAGGCTTCAGTTGAACAGGTTTGTAAGGCCGCTACTTGGTCTTCGGTTCATACTTTTCCAAGTTTTACAAAGTTGATGTTAAGCCCTCAGCTGACGCTGTTTTTTGGCTGCAAGGTGCTTCAGGCGGTAGTGGCTTGAACTGCCTGCCATTGCTCTCTGGGGATCCCACCCTTCTTTTTTGGACACTGCTGTTGGATGTCCCACATGTAAAGAATTGAAATGAAGCAAGCCGTGCTGTACACCTGGAAAAACAATCCTACAGGTGAGTAATCACAGAATTGTATATTGCATTCCTTCCTTCTTTCTCTCTTTTCTATATTTCCTTCTTCACTCTTTATTGAGATTTCTGCCCTCTTTCTCTCTTTTCCACATTCAGTCATTTTCTCTCTTCCACATTCCCCCTTCTCTCTCTCTTTTTTTACATTTCTTCCTTCTTTTGCTCTTTTCCACATTTCCTCCTTTTCATTTTTTCATTCCTTTCTTCTTCTTTTCTGCCTCCCTGTTCTCCTGGGTTAAGTATCGGATCCAACGCAGCTGCTGCCCCACAGTTTTCCCTGGTCAAGTAGGGCTCCCTCTGGGGGGGCAAAGCCTTTTGACTTGCACTGATTCCTTTAGGAATCTGACATTGTTCATGTTGTTGCAGAGTGGGGGTCCGGAAGCTGCATCCCTGGCCGGTGGATTGATCTAAGCTGCAGGGAGGTTGCTTTTCCGGCAGTGCAGACAGGTCTGACCAGTAGTCGACAGGCAGTGTGGTGTGGGGACCAGCACTCCAGCTGTATTGCTTAGCAGTTAGAGCAGCCTTTTTACCATGTCGGAGGCATCAGGGTTTCATATTGTAACAGAGAGTGATACTGCGTGTCCCATGTGCCAAGCGCACCTGACCTCAGGCGAGGGATCACTGTGTGCGGGGTGCACTACTGTCCTGAACCACCTTACGCAGCTGGCAGGTTTTGCCCCTCAGTTCAATTGTCCAGTTTCCCCTGTGGCTTCAGACTCGGCCAGGTCCATTTGTGTCTCAGGGTCCATCCACAGATGTGGTTTCTCCTTCGGACGCAGTAGACAGGGTGGCTTGGTTGGAGAGCATAGTCAGCAGGGGCCCCCTCGAGTCTGTCTCTGCCCACCCAGGCAGGAAGGCTACTGCCAAGCACAGGCATATTCAGGCGGAATCCTCTGAGGATTCTAGCTCCTAAGTGGAGGACCTATTTAGGGCTTCAGGATCTAGTTACGGACGGACAGGGAGGTGTCGCCCTGTAGCAGAGAGGAACGAGAAGCCGTGCATATGCCGGGGAACCCTCTTACAAGACAGATCAGATTGAGGAGCTTATTTCGGCAATATTGGAGGTTCTCTACTCCTCGGCCAAAGCATCAGATGAAGAGAGGCTGGTGGAAAAAGAAGGGGAGAAACTGGATAAGCATCCATCACTTCCTAAGTTCCTGGACGCCAAGTAGTCCTTTCCGGATAAGGTGGTCAGGGTTTGGTCTTTGCCACCTGAGGTAGATGAACAGGTCTGGTTTGGCACACCATTATCCCTACCTCGGATAGTGCAGCCTTGAGAGACCCGGGAGATAGGAGGTTGCACCAGCTGGCCAGGCATGCATTCTCCATGGTGGGCTCGGCCATGCGCCCAGCTTGCACCATGTCCATGGGGGCTATGGCAGGCAAGGTCTGGATGAAGGAGGTGTTTGCTTTCCTCTACATTTAGTTTGAACTCGTTCGCTATGCCTGCTGCTAAGAGGCACCATGACTGAGCCCAATATGTGGAGATGAGGGGCCTGCATTACTAACAGTGGCCCCGACCCATCAGATGAAAACAGGATGGGTGGGACAAAGGTACCCCCAATCGCCCTGCTCGCCCTCCCCAAAAAATGATTTGGATATTCCTCCCACTTGCTTAAGTACCTATACTTGTGCAAGACATGAAAATCCAAACATATTCCACCTAGTGGAATCTTTCTCATCACTCCAGTGTGACTGTTAACTATAGCTGCTGCTGCTGGGCTCGGTATAGCATTTTGCTGTGGCATTCCTTAAACATTGCTTGTTACACCCAAGGGTCAATGGGAGAAAAATTGTTTACTTGACCATTTTTCTGAACAGATCCCAACAGTTCCAGATCAATTCACACTAATAATAAGAAAATAAAGCATTTTGGATTGTCTTTTTTCCTAATGCACATGAACGTGGGAGGCGTAATTCCCACTGTAATTATGGTGACAGCTCCATCAAAAGGTTCCATTTGCCTCCCACTCTCTGTTGAAGAAAAGAAATCGCATGTACCCAGCATTGCACAAAAAACCCCAAAAAGTTAAAGAAAATACTGAAGCCTAACATTCAATGTATATACACAGATGCACTGAAAATGTGGCTTTGGTCAGAACATCATATTGAAAGGAACAAAAAATGGTTCAATAATAACAATCCACATAAATATGCTAGATGACAGGAGAATGGGTTACTCCTGCAAGCAGCCAAGCTTGTTATTTTCTTTAACTAGAAGAAGATTCATCGGTGACTAGTTTGAGCATACCATTCTGTTTTTTTAGGGGAACCAGTCTGTGCTGGAAAAACAGTTTAGTGCTAATGCAATTCTGATGTGTGTAGATGCTTTTACCTATCATGCAATGCTTTGGGCAAATATTAGAGAACATAATGCTAGTGTTTACCACAGGCTAGATCAGGAGACAAGAATTTAAATACAGCAGATCACCCCCGCAAAAGTGGAATGTTATGGGCAAAAACCTCTGCCTCTCACTATCCAGAGTGGTAATACTTTATGGCTTTTCATTCATTAAGCTTTGAATTTCCATAACTTTATTTGTTCTATCCTGGTTGCATGGAAAACTAATGCTATATTTTATTTCCTTAGGTTTTTCAGAGCCCTTGTTTTAGTGGTGTTTTTATAAGAGAGGGGGGTAAGTTGATCACTTATTGTGATACCACTTTTATGCATATCAGCCTTTTTAGGCTAAATCATGCTTATGTACATGAAAGACAGCTCACCACCAGGTATTTTCCAAACACAAGAGGACTGCTGCAGAGCCCTGTAGTTAAGCTTTGGCAGAAAGATACAGGTTTCCAGCTGCCATCAGTAGTGTAATGTTTATTAAGGTCAATTAAAAGCATGTTCCAGAGTATGCGGTATGACGCATTTCAGGGGTTAAACGGCACCCTCTTGGTCATATAATTCACCCATTTGTGGAGTCGCCATTTAAAGATCATTAGTCTTGTTCTCGAAGAGGCTGCGCTGTAAAATAAAATTCTGACTCCGTATTATCATGGTTATTAAAAAATGTCCACTAGTCATTATCTCTCCATACATATAAGTATAATATATTACTAATAGTAATGGGTGGCGACACGTAGATAAAAATATAAATCCCAGAATTAAAACACAATGGCCAAGCTGTAAATGTCCGTCTTGCTAAGTAATAGAAAGGTGAAAGCATCATATAAGGGTATATACTGTACACCCGCTGCGTATGCAGAGTGTGACATCAGCAAACATAGTAGACAATATTATCAAACTATTCACCATGCCTCATGTTTAAAGAGTTTTGCTTGGAGATTACCCCCTCTGGGGCTCAAGGTAACGTGTCTAATTTTGAGTTATGGTGCACTGTAAAATGTCAGGCAACATTGGATCTGGGAATAGGACTGATAACTTTACATGTGCTCCAAAATCCACCTTTTAAGTGGTCAAGTGGTGCACAATATAAATTTTGACAGAGTCACAATTTTGTTTGTTGGACAAGGGTGGGGCTTATCTAACCACTATCCTAATTCCCTCCCCAAGTATAGTATCCAATACGGGGGGTGGGGGTGGTTCCAATGATGAGCATGCAGTTCTTAATAATCTTGCTGATAGCCTGGAACTGTTTACTATACTTCAGAACCAGGGTCAGGGGAGTTGCATTGTTGGAGTCATTTATGGTCCGGGTGGATTGAGTAAGCATGGCATTGTAAAGAATGTAAACTATTAATAATAAAATATTAATAATATCTCCTGGCTGGCTTAGCCAATTATGTAAATATAATTAATCTCCTGAATAGCTTGTCAATTTATGTAAATAACTAAAACATCTTCCTGAATGGCGCGTGCCAATTTATGTAATTAAAATTAAATATTATTAACTAAAATATTAATATGTCCCACCTGGGTCGCCACTTATGTGATAACTAAAATATTATATATAATAATATAATATATATATCCTGCCCGGCTCGACTAAAATAGGCAAACACATATACAAATATTATCAATATCTGGCCAATGCTAACACAATGGATACACGCATAAGACTGTAAGACTGTAGGTTCTTTTGACTTCTGGTATATGCAGAGGACACTGAGACAAGTAGTAAATAAAGAGATATATTGTTGACAAAATAACACAATAATGCAATCAAATCTTTCAGCACAATACAATACAGTTCTGAGACTGGCATACATATATACAGGGATTAAAGCAACAATAAAAGCATTACCCTCCTGAAACGGGCACCCACAAGCAGACCTTTTCATCTGGTAGCCTTCATGCCTTTCTCCTGTCTCACTCCCCTGCCTCTCGCCTGGCCCTTCTCATGAGCCACCCGTCTCCTCCTTCCTCTCTCCTCAGGTGCAAGCCGTCTCCTTCCTCCCTGCTCTTCCTTTCTTCTGTGCTAGCAGTCCCCTTCTTGCCTAAGGTTTCCCCCAATTATACACAAAAAAAAGCCTTTGATCTCTGGTCTTCTTTGATGACTCGTCTTTCTCCTCTTTTACGACCCTGGTCATAAGTTTTATGTTCTCCTAGTCCCAACCTTTGTTTGGATTTTATTGTCTCAGAATGCTGATACTATCTGCTTGGAAAACCTGCCCTAGGCCTTCCCACTTCATGCCATGCCATGCTATATATATATATATATATATATATATATATATATATATATATATACCGTTATTAACAATATTGATTTTCCATAAAGGCCCCTTATTTACAGCATGTCTGTACAGCTGCTGCCCTGGTTCTTGCTTGAGTCAAAAGATCTTGTCTGTACCCCCTGGCTACCAGCCGTGACTCAGGATGAAACCCAGTCTCTAGGGAGCAGTTGCAACATGCTCTGATGAATTCACCATATGGTATGGCACAAATGGTTTGTCTCGGATGGTAACTTGTCCAGTTTTGTCTGCATTTTATCCAGGAAAGCAGAGGCCTCAGTGGTGGACAATCGATTCCTAATAGATATTTTATATTCGGATGTCAATTTGTTGGGTTGTCAATCTCTTTCAATTTATCAGTTTATCAAGTATTCTGGGTTATGCCCGATTATCTAATGGCTTAGATACACTAGGGCTTATAGTAGGCAAATATACATTGTATTATGCATAAGATATGGTTATGAACTCGGGCATGTGCGCCCCCCTCGTCTCTGAATGGTCATTTTTTGACCAATCCTAGTGCAGCCTCTTCGAGACCAGGACTTTTGATTTCTAAATAGGCACTCCACAAATGGGTTAGTTATATGACTAAGGGGGTGCTGTTTTGCCCCCCGAAATGCGTCATACGGCTAAATGCTTTTAATTGAACTTAGTAAACGTTTTATACTTGTTATACTTTTTTGACACTACAGATGGCAGCTGGCAGACTCTCATTTTCTACCAATAAATTATGCTTATTTAATCTGTGACTTGCTTTTTTCTCATCTCTCAAAATAACTTTGTTTTTCTGCTTTTCTTTTTAGTTTGGCTTCCAGACATGAGCCTCGATTCAAAGACACATTCGTCCGGACTTCCGTAGCTGTCTGTGAAAGTTTGGGTGGGTGTTAGTCTTTTTTTTGCTTTTTTTCGTTCATTTTTCATTCGTACAAACGTTCGGGAGAATGTGTATATGCGCTTTCGATGAACGAAAACAAATCGGAACATTTGCGTTAGTTCGGATCATTTTCCAAACAAAATCAGAAATTTTATGTTCTTTCAGATAACTTACATTGTTGGGATGGGCTTGCGTCTGATTCAGAGAGCTGATTTCCAATGGACCACCACCCTATAAATCCGTTTAATTTCCGATCCACTTACAGGACCTTTGAGGGCTCGGATTGCTATTGTTGAACATGTTTTGTGGAGGAGTCTGCTTGCCTTTAGCACCAAGGCATTGCATGTATCAGCATGGCCAAGGCCATAAATTGTATAGCAATGCATACCTGAATCAATACATTTCATGTATGCCTTCTAGATGCATTTTAATGCTGACCTTAATTAGTCCTTAGCATGTAAACATTTATTTTCCCACACATCCATATAATTTCTATATTTTTTTAGACTTATGTCCTTTGTGAATTATATTTGGATTGTTGAACTTGAATCTTAATTTGTTGTAGGAGTTATTGTTTTAGTCGGTTACTTTTGCTTTGTGTAATTATTTTATATTTGGTTGCAGGAACCGCAAGATGTGCCACTCACACAACATACAAGCAGTGTTTGGTCCAGCTATGCGATTCCTCAGTGTTCTTGCAGGGCATCCAGGGTCGTCCCATGATGCTTATATATTGCAGAGCTCCGGCTTATTTCGTCAGTTTGAGTCAGGAGAATTATCTGGTAGATGGCTCCTGGGTAAGTTTGCTCACATTCCATCAATCCATTTTCACTGTATGGCAATGAATATAGTTGATGACTCATGACTTAACCTATTGCTGTTTTTAGCCCTTGATGACATGTTAAACAATATTGTAGCTTAGAATGTGTATTTTATGTTATTATTTTTAAATTCTTTCAGTGGATTCTGGATATCCAGTCCTGCCCTTGCTCCTGATGCCCGTTCTTTGCCTGCAGAATGCGGGCCAGGGGTTCTCTAATCGGGCACTATGCAAAACCCGGGCCGTGGTGGCGAGGGCCCTCTGGCTTTTGAAGTCCAGATTTAGGTGTTTGGACCATACGGGGGGGGGGGCACTGCAGTATGACCCCAACAAGGTTATACCAATATTTTAATTTACGTTTTTTAACGGGGACCACACGTGCCAGAGTGGCACAACTGAGTGTCAGAGTCCTTCAGTTGGTGGGCGAGATGCAGGAGCTGCGCAACTCGTTGGGGACCAAAGATGTAGAATAATGTTCTGTGGCCTGCCATTGCTATGTATTTTGTTTTTTATAGTTGTAAAAACTAGAAATTTTCTAATTTTTTTAAAATTTTATGATGGAATCCCCCCCAAAAATGTTACAGTGTCATTTCATTTACAAAATACATTAACACAAAACTAATGGGCCCAGAAATATTTAAAGATGAATATTCACATGACCGAGAAGTGATTTGGGTGAGCTTTAAGGGTCCAAAAGGGAAGATGGAGGATAGTGCTAAGTGGTTTGGGTGAGCTTTAAGGGTCCAAAAGGGAAGATGGAGGATAGTGCTAAGTGATTTAGCTAAACATTGTAGTAGAAGTGAGGGTGGCAAATATGTAGGCGAGCACTTTAATGAGTTAAGTTTGTAGTGCGCAGGCACTAGATCATAAGGATTTCCGTCTGGACGAATATTTATTGAAAAAGGGAAACAGAATCGAACGGGGAACGTAAAGGATTCGTTGGAGGATACGATGGGAAAAGGGCAAAAACGAAAGCCTATGTTGTAACATGTGAAAATGAAACGGAAAAGTCTGGATGGAAAATGACATCCTCGTATTTGTAATCTGCCGTACGAACGGACGGAAACTTTACAGAAGGTTTTCAATGCATGCATAGAATCGCTCGTACACTCATACGAGAACGGAAACATTTCACAAAAAAAAAAAAGATCGGCACTAAAACGGAAGTTTTTTTTTGTCTCTCTGAATCTTGCCTATGGTACTGATGACCCAGATTGGATACATCCTGGTCAGCATACAAGTTTGTCTGGCATGATACATTAGGACTCTAGTACGTCTTCCTAAAATTTACTGTGCCTGCATGATTAGGGTCAGCTGCTTGCCAACCCCCTGGGCAGCCCAATTTGAAATGCCCCCCTGGTCCTAACCCCTGGGATCACCTTCACCTTCAGTTATCAATCAGTGATCTCAAATTTTCTGCGTAGGTGTGGTACCATGCCAAAATAAAGCTGTTTTTTTTTTAAACCGAGCCTCCGTCAAGCCCAAAAACTCTCCCTAGGTACTTGGGTGGGAGAGGGGAGTGGGGGGGGGGGCAGTTAGTAAGATTGGAACTGATTTAGGATAGAAGCTGGGGACTTCCAGTTGTGACGTTAGGTTTTACCTTACCTGTGGGTGGACGATCAGGAATCCAGGTATCAAGGCTTTGCTTCACCTGGAGCCCCTGCAGTTCTTGAATCTTCGAGAAAAATGTAGACGTGGAATTGGTAGGTAACAGCTATATCTGGTGGTGAAACATGCGGAGGGGATTACTTCTTACCTGGCTGTTAATAACTCTGACTGAATAATTATTTTAGTTACATAACTGACACTTCCACGGTGCTGGCTGGGCTGATGCGAGAAGTGGGGGGCAGTCAGGGAGAAGGCAGGATAACTGATTCCTATTCGCTGTCTACGATCTGGGAGCCACCACCCCCCACTGCTACTTGGGCACGCACACACACCTGGGTCCGTGCAGCAGCTTTGCCACCCACCATTCCTCCAGCAACCGGGAAGGGGGGGTTAAGGGATCTGCTTGCTTTTGCCAATCTGCCTTTGGGGAATGGGAGCTGGTATGCCACACTGCCTATGTGGAATGGGAGAGGGGGAATGCCACACTGCCTATGGGGAATGAAGGGGGATGCCATAATGCCTATGGGGAACGGGATGGGGATGCCACACTTCCCATGGGGAATGGAGTGGGATGCCATACTACCTATAGGGAATGGGATTGGGGATGCCACACTGCGAGAGAGAATGCCTATAATGGGGGGATTCTGCACCTTGCCAATTATTCAGTTCTTGGGCGGGGGCAGTGTTTTAGCACATTTGCTTCTGAATATTTTATTTCTTATTTTCGTCCCTTAAATCCTAGGTGTGTCTTAGGGGGACGTGCATCTTATAGGACAAAAAATACGGTAACTATCTAATGTGCAAGCTCAAATATCAGGTATCAATGCAAAATTCAACTAAAGAGACAATCTTGGCAGAACAACCATTGATGCCAGTGGTGTTTGCTGGAAAAATCAGGAGTTCTGCTCAATTATTTGCTGGTCTTGTCCCAACTATGCTGAAGTAGCGGTAAAGACAGCAAACATGTGCTGAAGTAAGGTGAACATGGCACATTTTGTTGGACAAATGGGGCGAACACAGCGAAAAACTGTGGATGTCTCGTGACAGGGGCCAAATGGTTTGTTAATCATGTTCTGCTTGAGTTGCTTAAATGAAAATATATATAGGCGTATTAAATATTTGAAGTGGTAGTGGACTACATTTTATTTGACCAAACCTGAGGCACAGTATGCTATCTGCTTGTCTTTCATTTTAGCCACTACTTACCCAATATTTACTTTGGGGGGTTAATGGTTAAAGCCTCTGAACTGTAAAGGTATACATCAATCACTGATGACTATTTCGTAAATTGATACATTTTATTACCTGAATGCAAAAAATAAAGCAATATGAATTAATACATTGAAAATCATACACACATGATATCCACTCTCATCCTCCAATTTTAAGAAGCAATGCTGAAATATGCAATCGATCCTTGCCAAGAAAAACCTCAAATCCATGTTGAAATAATCTGAACTTTTTCGAAATGTAAATGTTCTGAATAAAAATAAAAAGTGACTATAGGCTCGATTCAGAGAGCCAAAAAAAACTTCCGTTTTAGTTCCGATCGGTTTTTTTTTTGGAAATGTTTCTGTTCTCATATTAGTGTACGAGCGATTCTATGCATGCATTGAAAACCTTCTGTAAAGTTTCTGACCGTTCATACGGCAGATTACGAATATGAGGATGTCATTTTCCGTTCCAGACCTTTTCCGTTTCATTTTCACATGTTACAATGTAGGCTTTCGTTTTTGCCCTTTTCCCATCATATCCTCCAACGAATCCTTTACGTTTCCCGTTCGATTCTGTTTCCCTTTTTCAATAAATATTCGTCCAGACGGAAATCCTTATGATCTTGCGCCTGCGCACTACAAACTTGACTCATTAAAGTTCTCGCCTACATATTTGCCACCCTCACTTCTACTACAATGTTTAGCTAAATCACTTAGCACTGTCCTCCATCTTCCCTTTTGGACCCTTAAAGCTCACCCAAACCACTTAGCACTATCCTCCATCTTCCCTTTTGGACCCTTAAAGCTCACCCAAACCACTTAGCACTATCCTCCATCTTCCCTTTTGGACCCTTAAAGCTCACCCAAACCACTTCTCGGTTAGGTTCTTCTTCCATTTTAGCCCCCTAAAACTTACCCAAATCACTTCTCGGTCATGTGAATATTCATCTTTAAATATTTCTGGGCCCATTAGTTTTGTGTTAATGTATTTTGTAAATGAAATGACAATGTAACATTTTTTTTTTTTTTTTATTCCATCATAAAATATAAAATTTTTTTAAATTTTGAACATTTCAAATTTTTACAACTATAAAAAACAAAATATATAGCAATGGCAGGCCACTGAACATTATTCTTCATCTGTGGTCCCCAACGAGTTGCGCAGCTCCTGCATCTCGCCCACCAACTGAAGGACCCTGACACTCAGTTGTGCCACTCTGGTACGTGTGGTCCCTGTTAAAAAAAGGTAAATTAAAATATTGATATAACCTTGTTGGGGGTCATACTGCAGTGCCCCCCCCCCCCCCCCGTATGGTCCAAACACCTAAATCTGGACTTCAAAGGCCAGAGGACCCTCGCCACGGGCCGGGTTTTGCATAGTGCCCGATTAGAGAACCCCTGGCCCGCATTCTGCAGGCAAAGAACGGGCATCAGGAGCAAGGGCGAGTGGCACATTTTGCAGTTCCTGCAACCAAATATAAAATAATTACACAAAGCAAAGGCAACCAACTAAAACAATAACTCCTACAACAAATTAAGATTCAAGTTCAACAATCCAAATATAATTCACAAAGGACATAAGTCTAAAAAAATATAGCAATTATAGGGATGTGGGGAAAAATAAATGTTTACATGCTAAGGACTAATTTAGGTCAGCATTAAAATGCATCTATAAGGCATACATGAAATGTATTGATTCAGGTATGCAGTGCTATACAATTTATGGCCTCGGCCATGCTGATACATGCAATGCCTTGGTGCTAAAGGCGCGCAGACTCCTCCACATAGCCACAAAACATGTTCAACAATAGCAATCCGAGTCCTCAAAGGTCCCATAAGTGGATCGGAAATGAAACGGATTTATAGGGTGGTGGTCCGTCGGAAATCGGCTCTCTGAATCAGACGGAAACCCATCCCAACAACGAAAGTTATCTGAACGAACTGAAAATGTTCCGATTTTGTTTGGAAAATGATCCGAACTAACGGAAATGTTCCGATTTTGTTTGGAAAATGATCTGAACTAAAGGAAATGTTCCGATTTGCTTCCGTTCATCGAAAACGCATTCCCGAACGTTCGTACGAATGAAAAATGGACTAAAAAAAGCAAAAAAATGACAAACACCTACCAAAACTTTAACAGACAGCTACAGAAGTCCAGACGAATGTTTCTCTGAATCGAGCCTTATATTTATCATCATCATAGCACAAGGCTCTGATGTACATGGGGATAGTTTTAATGTATACATATAGGATACACTGCTGTACAGAGATGTGCTTATATGAACACTTACTTTACTTTGTGGCCTTTGCAACACTGTTTTTTTGGAGTGGTGTTGGTCCTGTCTGTATATGTCTTTGTATTTAAAGAAAACGCCAATAAAATGTTGTCGGGGCCGGCCCCTACAGGTCTAGTAGATGGGTATGTGACCATTTTTCAATGACCCCCTCCAGGAGTCAGCAGTGGGGTCTGCTTCGGCTTGGTGGGAGCCTGGATGTCTGATTCTCAGTCATCAAAGGTACAGTTTCATTTTAATTCTCCTAACATATGCTCCACAGTACTATAGTACTTAAAAGCTTTGTCACTTGCATCATTTCATTGGTAACCTTAAAGAGGACCTTCCTTCAAAAAACGTCTGGCAATCAGTAAAGTAAGCTATATGAGAGGGCTTAACCCCATGCAGATGTTGTGGAATAGCATGCAGAATTAGCACTCCTGAACTGCATGGAAGCAGCCATCTTGCTACACACCTGACAGCCCTGCTGCTCAAAAATACCAGTCCAACAGTCAAATTTGCCTTAGATCTCTGTGCAGTCATCTCTTATCTCTAGCCTTAATCAGAAAGCCATCAGCTGCAATTATTCATCAATCTTCTTCCTAGAAGAGAGCTCCTAAAAAACAATATTTCAACTGTTTAAATGGACAGCCCGCTCTAAATAACTCCTCTTGTTCATGGGAGCAGCCATGATGGGATTAATGTGGCATGTCACCCCACTGACTTCTATTGAAAGGAGGACAAAATGCTTTTTTCTCATACAACTCAATAAAGTAAATTGGGGAGCATGCTGCAGTAATCCCATTATGGCTGCTCCTTCGAACCACAACACTTATTTAGTTTAGATTGTCCCTTTAAATGCTTTGCGACTGCCAACCCCATAAAGATAGATTGTTACATAGTTTCCCTCACTCATACAGCATTCTATCATGACATGGATGCTGTCACATTTTCTGAGACATACATATCTTTTAGTTTGGTGTGGGTTGCTTCTGCTGCAGCATAAGCATTGATCTCAGATGTGTAGCAAGATGGTTTCCCCATCTGCAAATATATTGTGCAACATATGCACTTACAGCATACACTACTTATCTTCAGAGGGGCAGTTTAGGAGAGCAATTTACTAAACATTTTTTTTTTTTTTTTTTTTTGACTGGAGGTCCAAACACACACTAACTTCCTCCCATTTTATCCCCCTCAACGGGATAACACGTGCAATTTCAAGGCATCTCAAATCTTCAATTATATGTAAATATCTTATGTATTCTAAGCATAGTTGCTGGCTTTGCCTCTATTTCTGACAATGTCTCAGCTGGGAGGGGCATTGCACGGCACAGCTGAGTCTTGAGCATACTCTGTAGTGGTCAGAGCCAACTGCAGAACCACTGTGGCTTGTCAGCTTCACTTGCACTGATCGCCCCAAGGGACAGAGAAAGCTCTAAACACCCTTTTCCCACCTCTTTTGCCAGTTTTTTATTCCTCTACTAAAGGTTTTCCCTGTGTTTAGCATTTTTAGCACTATCTTATAAATATCACCTTTCCAACATTGATCGCTTACTTTGTGTTGCTTTGCACCTATTTAAAGCATAGCATTAAAGTGGACCAAAAGCCAGGACAGTCAATATTTCTGACTATCCTAAGTTTTGGTCCTTCCCCCGGGGGCACCCGATCGTGGGTGCCCCGCTGTGTGAAAACACCCAGATCACCGCAGCCAGCTCACCTCTTTCCGGTCCCACAGAGTGTCTAAGAGCAGAACATGTGGACAACCAGTTGTGGTTTTTACACTTGCAGAGCACCACAAGATTGTTAAAAGTCGAGTTCTTCCAGGATCTCTTGGGGGGTTTAACCCTTCTGTTGCCAAGCATGTAGCTCTCACGTGGTTGCCTCTCCTGTTGTTAAGTACCCGGCACTTGAGAGGTGCCTGGCTTTCCCTCCTGCTAGCAGACACATAATGTGAAAAAAAACACCTGATTCCTTGTTTGATCTGGCTGGGTCTTCTCTTAACTGATCCCCCCCAGGGCTCTTCAGGAGAGGGCCCAGAATAGGCCCCTTGCCTCAGCAACCACCAATAACTGTTAACAAAAGACATTTATTCACCTGTGGCCGCGATCCCTCCCATCGGGTCTCCCCTTTACTGGGGGGGGGGCTCCAATCCCCCCAGGCTCTTCCGCTGTGAGAAGAAGGCCTGAAAGGAGCCCTCTCATTACCTGCCTCCCTAAAGCCCGGGGGGCAGAAGACCCGGGGGTCACAGAGGCTCTGCCTACTTGTAGCCTGAGCTTTCAGATTTAGTTTGTTTTTTCTTGTTTGCATATTGCATATTCAGCTTTTTTATAAATTTTTTTAGGAAAACCCTGTGCAACCAAAGAATTCTTTGAGGGATTACTTCCAGAAAGATGAGCCCACCACAACAAGCTGGGTACTTTCAGGGAATATATAGTTTGTTGGGGGTATTCCAAATGTAAAGGGTTGTTTTGGCTGAAAATCTCAAGGTGAGTACTTTGTCTGCAGAGCTGACATTTTCAAGTATTGAAATTACCCTTACGCGCATGCTTTACCTTGGAGTGTTTGGCAACTCTTCCCTTGAAACCCGCAAGGTCACTGCAAATGTACCTTTCCTGGCAGCTCCCATATTGTGTGGCCACATCCACAGCTCCCCTGTAGCTAAGGTGCAGTCCCACGTCAAGACATTCAGATAGGCTGGGGCAGTAGCGCTTCCCAAACTACCGGAAGCCAGGAGATGTTGTCAGTGTGCAGATCATGTCAGTCGGCATTCTTGAGATCAGCAATCTTAAAAAAGCAATTCTGTGAGTACTCACCTGTAGAATTGTTTTTGTTCTTGCATGGCACGGCCCGCTTCGGTATTCATAACAGTTGGGTTATTCCACCACAAGGTGGCGCAGTGGTACTGCAGAAAAGCTGTGGCTCCCTATAAAAATGGGTTTAACCATAGAGTTCCCCAGCATACACAAGCAGTGAGACAAGAAGCCGGGAGAGAATAAGTAAAAAATGTGAAAAAGGTAAAAGACCCCAATTGACTTGGAACAATCACCATAAAGAGGCAACCAAGAACAACGATAACAAGGGTGGGGCGAAGCGGGCCATGCCTTGCAAGAACAAAAACAATTCTACAGGTGAGTACTCACAGAATTGCTTTTTTCTTTATTGCATGGCACGGCCCACTTCGGTATTAACAGTTGGGACATCCAAAAGCAGTGTCCAGAGTAGGGTGGGATCCCCAAAGAGTAACGGCCAGTAGTTCAAGTCACTACCGCCTGAAGCACCTTGTGGCCAAAAGCAGCATCCGCTGAGGCCTGAACATCAACCTTGTAAAACTTAGAAAAAGTATGAACAGAAGACCAAGTAGCGGCCTTGCAAACTTGTTCAACAGAAGCTTGGTGCTGAAAAGCCCAAGAGGCACCAATAGCACGAGTAGAATGAGCAGTAATCCTAAAGGGAGGTTCCTTTCCCTTAGCAGAATAGGCTTGAACCACCGCCTGACGGATCCACTTGCTGATAGTGGATTTAGCCGGAGGCAAACCCTTTCTAGGTTCAGAAGTGAGAACAAAAAGAGCAGCAGACTTCCTGAAAGGCTCAGTGGCGACCAAATAAAACTTCAGAGCCCTGACCACATCTAGGGAATGCAGAGTCCGCTCCTTGGAATTAGCAGGATTAGGACACAATGAAGGCAAGACAATGTCCTGATTAAGATGAAAGGCAGACACAACCTTTGACAGGAAGTCCGGCTTGAGCCGAAACACCACCTTATCCTGATGCCTCTCAAAATAAGGAGGCTTGATGGAAAGTGCCGCTAGTTCAGAAACTCGCCTTACAGAAGTGATAGCCACCAGAAAGGCTACCTTAAGGGTCAGAATAGACAAGGTAGCATCACGGATAGGCTCAAAGGGAGGCCCTTGCAGGGCAGACAACACCAGATTCAAATCCCAGACTGGTAGCAAAGGCTTACGGGGTGGACGCACATGAGAAACACCCTGAAAAAAGGTTTTAACCAACCGGTGATTGGCAAAAGATCCAGAGCTTAAACATGGCCTTTTAGGGTACTAAGTTGAAGGCCCTGATCCAAACCATGTTGCAAGAATTCCAGAATCCTGGGAATAGAAAACACCCGACAGGGAAGAGACTTGGACTCACACCAGGCAATGTAAGCATGTAATAAATAAAGGACGAGGACTTCTTCCTAGCCCGAATCATGGTATCAACAACAGAAGCAGGCAACCCCTTTTCCATCAATATGGAGGTTTCAGCAGCCAAGCCGTTAAAGCCAGAGTTTGTAAATTAAGATGGCGTAGCTGCCCCTGGGTGAGAAGACCTGGATCCTTGGGCAAGATGCCGGTCTACTGCCAACCGCACGACATCTGCGAACCAAACTCTTCTTGGCCAACAAGGGGCCACTAGTATGGCTGGTACCTGCTCCTGGGCTATCTTGCGCATGACCCTGCCCAGGAGAGAAAACAGAGGGAACACATAGAGAAGCTGAAACTCCGTCCAAGGTATTGCCAAGGCATCCGTGGCGAAGGCCAGAGGATCCAGAGACTGAGAGACAAATCAGGGAAGTTTGTGATTGTGACGGGACTCAAACAGGTCCACGTCTGGCTGACCCCAGCGGTGACAGAGGGAGAGAAACACCTGGTTGTTGAGAGACCACTCTCCCAGACGAGACGTCCCCCTACTCAGGGAGTCCGCCACCTGGTTCTCCACCCCTGGGATGTAGACCGCTGATATGCAGGGAACATGCTGTTCCGCCCAAGACAGAATCAGGGACACTTCCTTGAAGGCTCGCTTGCTCCGATTCCCTCTCTGATGGTTGATGTAGGCAACCGCCGTCTGGTTGTCTGAGCGAATCTGAACAGCCCGACCCCGAAGGTGAGTGGATAGGCGAGAAGGAATCTGATCGCCCTCAGTTCCAGGACGTTGATGAAAGCATGGGCCTCTTGTGGGCCCCACCGACCCTGGAACCTTAGGGACTTCCAGAAGCCTCCCCAGCCGGTCAGACTGGCATCCGTGGTGACCGTTTCCCAGCACGGGGGCAGGAAGGACCTGCCCCCCAGAAGGTTCCTTGAGTCCAGCCACCACGAGAGAGACTGTCCGGCCAGGGGAGACAGAACAAATTCCTGATCCAGGGACACAGGGTCCCGATCCCAAACTGACAAGAGGTGCAACTGGAGAGGTCTCATGTGAAACTGAGCAAAGGGTACTGCCTCGAAGCAGGACACCATCAGGCCCACCAACTGCATCCCCTGACGGATGGAGGGATGAGGACACGACAGCAGAGCCCGAGCCTGCAGCTGAAGACCTTCCACCTTCTGCCGAGGAAGGAACACCTTGACCTGAGAGGTATCCAGCGTCATGCCCAGAAAGTTCCTCACCAATGACGGGGACAGAGAAGACTTGGGATAGTTGATCACCCAGCCGAAGGACTCCAGAGTGTATGTCACCATTTGAGTGTCCCGCTCGGCCTGAGGAAAAGACTCGGCCACAATCAGGATGTCGTCCAGGTAAGGAATGATGCGGATGCCCTGGTTCCTTAGCAGAGCCATCACTCCCGTCAGCACCTTGGTGAACATCCGAGGTGCCGAGGTGATACCGAAAGGTAGAGCCACAAACTGATAATGCTGACCCTGCAGTTTGAACCTTAGAAATCTCTGATGACCTGGGAAGATAGGCACATGAAGATAAGCATCCTTGATGTCCACAGTGGTCATGAAGTCGCCTGGGCGAAGGGTACTGACAGCAGAGCGCAGCGTCTCCATGCCAAAATGTTTGAATCTGACAAATTTGTTGGGGCCCTTCAGATCCAGAATGGGCCTCAGAGAGCTGTCCTTTTTTGGGGACCGTGAAAAGATTGGAATAGTACCCCTGACCTCTTTCTTGATGAGGCACCAAACAAATGACTCCGGACTCTAACAGGCAATGAACAGCCAGAAGCAATCCCTGAGCAGACAGGGGGTTTAAAGACATCCGGGATCTGATGAATCTTGGGGGGGGGGGGCAGGCTGCAAACTCTATCTTGTAACCAGAGGACACTACCTCCTGAATCCACTGGTCTGAGACGTGAAGCCTCCAGACGTGAGCAAATAGCCGAAGCCGTCCCCCCACCCGGATGGGTGAGGGCGCCCCTTCATGCCTGAGGGTGCTTGGGAGAGGGTTTGGACTTAGGATTCCAGGAGACCCCCGGACGACCACGGGTTTTGCGACGGCCCCAAGAATCTCTGCGACCACTGGAGAGGAGGGAGCCACGGCTCCCTCTGGGAATACAAATGGAATGGAGGGGGGCAGAGGACCCCCAAAAGGGCCGAGACTGCCTCCTACGCTGAGGCAGCCTTCCATCCTTGGCTAGAACATCAAGACGTTCTCCAAACAGCCGCAGCCCCACGAAGGGGAGGCCAGTGAGAGCTTTCTTAGCCGCAGCGTCAGCTGCCCACTGGCGCAACCAGACAGAGCGGCGCATAGCCACCAAGAGCACAGAGGTCCTTCCACACAGCCGTACAGCATCATCCATAGCAGTAAGGATAAATGGCCTGATGCAGAGCCTCCCCTGAACTGACCTTAAAACCTTCCGATTGTCCGGGGGTCCCGTTTGAATCGTGGCTCAAATGTGATGCAGAGCCTCCGTCGGAATGGGTCCCTAACTGATCCGTAAATTTGTCTTCACTCGGGAAGTTTTTTTTTCTCTCTCGGGAGCATGCAATTTGATCGTGGCTTCCGTTCACGTTCACACGGGCGTTCCGTTTTTTTCCTCCTTTTTCCTTGGTTTTTTTAACGTACCTGCTTGCCTTCCGTCTCATTTTTCACACCAATTTGGTAGTTTTTGACAAGTATACTTACATCTCCATAGATTTCCAGTTGTCAATCTGGGTCCACGCAAGCGCACATCTCTAAACCTCCATGTAAATGTACATATGCCCCAAACTGGCACTTTGACACATACCTAAATTTAAGCTTAAATTATTTTTGGCCTATTTTTCCTTGCCTTTAATGCTGACCTGACTCTCTTTTGGTTTTTCTTCCTTGCCTTTAATGCTTACCTGAATCTCTTTGTGTATTTCTTCCTTGCCTTTAATGCTTACCTGAATCTCTTTGTGTATTTCTTCCTTGCCTTTAATGCTTACCTGAATCTCTGTATCTCCTTCTGCCTTGTCTCTAATGCTTACCTTAATCTCTGTTTCTTCATCTTCCTTGTCTTAAATGCTTACCTTAATATTTGTTTCTTATTCTTCCTTGGCTTTAATGCTTACCTTATTTTTTTTTTCTATTTATTGTCACATATCTAAACCTTTTGTGTCATGTAAATGTGTGATGATGTTGTGTGATTGTACATTTGCAGGAAAGACAACACACCAAATCTTTTTATGTTTTTTTACTTTAAACTTTGTATAAACTTTAGATAATTTTTTTTTTTGGTTTGTAAAAACTTGGATTCTGAAAATATTTAACGTTGGAAACTTTGCAGAAAATAAAATAAATATTAGTCTTCTGGTTGTGGCGGCTGTCGTTTGATCTGTGAATGAAAAACAACATTAGTTTAGCATTGTTTTTATGTTTTGGTTTGTTGGGGGTTTTTTGGGGCCCTTTTTTTTTTCTTTTACAAAGTCTTTAGTTAAATGTTTCTTTGGCCTTTTTTTTTCAAGGGAATTGTTTGTTCAATTAATTTGCTAAATAAAAACACCACTTACAATGTTTTTTTGCCACATTGCGTCGGGGGCGGAGTCCGCTTTCTTCCTCCCTCGGTTGCTGCTGTGATTTTGTTTGGATCACAAACACACTGATATTAGAGACTGTTGTCTCATGAATGTCAGATTAAGTTAGGCTTCTATGTATCAATTTACTCACCTTCCCCAGCCACCTCTTCCTCGTGGCCCCCTTCCTCGACCAACTCTTGGGATGTCCCAGCGACGTCTGATTCTACAACTAACAATAGTGCACATGAGTATCTGTATTTAATGCATGTTTTAGCACATATCTAACTTTATTCCACTTACCGGAGTCAGGTTGTGGATCATTTAAGCTGGACTCCCTGCCGTCAGATTCCCCCCTCCCCTGCATTCTGAGGTCCAGTGGCTCCTCATACTCACTGGCAGAGGAGGGGGTGGCCGTTGTCACTGCCGGTGAACCACCTATTCCTTCCCCAGAATCGCCCAACACTGGGCTGCGTGTTCTTGTCTGGGTGGGGCGGAACCGCATCTTCCATTCATGGGCTGAAATAGAAACACATTCATCCATACACGCCCAGCCAAGGCCAGTGTGATTCTGGCATGTCAAGTATATACACTTACCTGGAAAATGTTTGGCGAAGTACTGCCTCACCCGTGGCCTATGCCTTCTCTTTAAATTGGACCAGTGTTGGGTGAAGGTATAGGTGGTTTGGGTCCTTCTGGCTATCGCGTCCACCACCGCCAGCGACAACATCCTTTTCTCGTAATCTGACGGCAGGAAGTCGTAGCGATTCCTCAGCATCATCTGTTTGGAAAATACACAATAACCCAGCATTAATGGCCAAAATACATGTCCAAGTTTCATGCCCTACCTAAAGTCACTTTAGTATCCTCTTTATGACTCACATTGGCCTAGTTCTACAATCTGCATCTAGCCTAGTTTGTAGCTGCGTACATGTGTTAAACTAAGGTGGGCTTGTATTTGCCGTTACAAAGTAAGTTGTTCCTGACTAATCTTGCGCTTAGTTTTTTTTTTATTACATGTAGTGTATGCGCGCACATAAACGCACGCTCGCCTACTCACATCCATGATGATGTCGTCCTGCTCCTGGGTGTATATCGTGGGCGAAATGTTTTCTGGCTCTTCCGGGTATAGGTCTGACGTTCCCCCGCGGTGACGTGCTTGCCTGGGCGCACACGCGCATGCAGGCACACGCTGTTAAACACGCCCACACGGGAAACATATTTAAAGCACAATGCACTCAGCTCTGTGTTGTATACCATATCATTATGGGCAGATCAAAAGGGAGCAGAAAGAGCCACAAAAGCCCCGAGGCACATAGTAGGCGCACACATGCCTCATCCCACACAAAAAAAAAGAGCATGCACAACACCCATGCTGCACATGCCCCGACTAAAACGGTGGTTACTCCACAGACACAGGCACATCCAAAAATACGCAGGAGCAAGGATACACATTCTCCACAACCTGCAAAAACAACACGAGCACACAAGGGTGACAAATCTATTAAGACCCTGTAGCATCCTCCTCCGCAACACACCAAGCATACCAATAAAACCAAACACATCAGCAAGAGTAAGCATAGTGGCAAACCCTCCACCCCACCCAGGTCACCCACCCCTCCACCTCAACCCTCTGGTTCTCAAACTTCCAGTAACTCAGATTCAACATCCAGCTCAACAGGTGAAAGCTCCACAGGCACCCAGACATTAACCCAGAGCAGCACATACACAACATCACCCTCCCTCCTAAGCCCAAAAACCACACACAACTCCCCAGATAGCCAACCATCTATTTCAAGTGATGCAGGGGACACCACACACCCATGTGGGCGCAAACTACGCAGTGGATCCCTAACAGCCTGTTTTTGCGATGCACAAAGCGTGGCTGTTGCCAATGCTGTTTGTGAACATTATGGGGCTCTGCCCGTCGAGATATAGAACAAATCAAGCGGACATTTGGGGACCTCAAATCATATAGTTGTAAAGAAATGGACATGCGCCGGCAGCAGAGGTAAAGCCCATTTGAAATGCATTTATAGTCACATTGGGACCAGCATGTAACACTTATTAGGTGTGATTTAATCTTCCCCAGTCTGCAGACAGGGGGTGGTTTCAAGAAAATACATTGGCCACAAGTTCAGCACGTATTGTGTGTGCTGGGCCACTTTGTGTACCAGAGTAAGGAGGGGTCTGCTCGTCAGAAATAGGTAAAGGTTCTGCACCCAGGTCAGTATATCTAGCAATCCTGCTTCTAATGGCAAGGTTGTGCAGGACCCCACAAGCAATAATTATTTGGATAACCTTGCCAGGCTGATACTGAAGGGCACCCCCACTCTGATCCAGACATTGGAAACGCATCTTCCACAACCCAAAGGCACGTTCCACCACAGAGCGAGACCTCCTATGGGCTGTGCTGTAGCGCTCCTGTGCCTGGGAAGATGGGTGCAGGATGGGTGTGAGCAGCCATGGTAACAAGGGATAGCCTGAGTCACCTGCAAAAATCCAAAAGACAAACATAAGGTGGATGCCAAAAATAAGGTTTAGGTGTGCATAGTAACATTATTACACAGGGACAAATAGGTGAGCTAGGTATGGGTTGAGTAATTTACATTTTTGATGAGCCTACATACACATCCAACCTGTACACTCATTAAAAATGTCTGCAGAATGCTACTTAGATAAGAGGGCCAGAACATAACACAATAGTGGTGAATACCTTCACCCATTAAATTAAAAAAAAAAAAAAATAAAGTTTGCAAGTTTCATGGAAATGTCTCACAGATTAGTGGTGTACTGGCAAATCCAAATTCAAACATGGGGGCCAACAACTACAACTTTAAGACACATACCCAGTAGCCATCCACCAGAAAGATCTCCAGATTGAAACCGTTGATAGAGGCTGGAGTTCCTCAAAATGTGCGCATCATGCGTGGACCCAGGGAAGCCAGCAAACAGACTGAAAAATTGAAGATCAGGGCCCGCCACTGCCTGAACATTGATGGAATGGCCCATCTTCCTGTTCCTGCACAAAGCCAACAAAAAGGGGAATTAGTGTGAGGCTTAAAAAATGTTTGATAAAAAAAAAAAAGCAGACCCAAACCACATCCCCACGGAGAAAGCACCCAGTCTCTGGAACGAGCCATTCGCCAAAAATTGCAGGCAGCCAACCAATTTGGTCATACCTGCAATTGCATGCCCCTTTCTTGTGGTGGGGGCTAACCATTGCCGCAGCTCGCTATACAAGGCATGGAGAGAAACACGGTTAAGGCGGGTGAGCTCGAATAGGTCAACGTCACTCATGCAATCGATGTCCAAAAGCGTTCGGTGCAGCCTGGTTTCTGCCATGCTCAGAAGTACCAGACCGCGTAGCTGGCGCCTTTGATGTTGGCCCACAGAGGAATGCATTCCCAAAAAGCACGGAGCTCAAATACGGCTGGTCAGACTGCCCGTAAGTGAAGGCTCGGCGGCCCCGTTTTATTAGGGTGATTTCAATCGGAAATCAAGGCTCTGCATCACTGAAAAAAACGGACCAATGAACGAGGCGTCCGTTTTCCCGGCAAACAGCCTCTTGCGAGGCGACAATCGGAAAGGCGGCTGAGCACACACCTGAGCGCATAAACGCACACTAAAATCAACGTAGCACCCTTTCCTGACCCGATCACAGCCCAAAACCAACGGGAAAATGCACGGGATAGCTGACCGGGGAGGCTCTGCATCAAGCCAAAAGGCCACAAAATCAGTGCAAAGTAAGAGAGTCCTATATTCCTCCCCCACACTACCAGCTGTTGTGCCATCAATTAGACGCTTAAGCAGTTTCTTAAGGGCAATAGCAGTAATGGTGGCAGCACATACAGGGCGCAAGCCAGCCCCCACACAGGTAAAAGCATGGCAGGCCACTTGATCAATGTGCCGGTCCTCTCCGTCCCTCAGAGTGGTAGTGTCAGGGGAAGGCATAACCGAAGTATTGGACAAGCCTAGGACGGGAGCGTCCGCTTCAGGGGGGAATGATCACCACTTAACAAGATCAACGGGAAAGGCATATCTTTTATCCAAACCCTTGGGCACTGCTGGCAACTTGTTAGGACATTCCCATTCTTTAAGCACCAAGGTGGTAAAATGTTCCTGCTCAGGGAACTCCTAGACGCTGTTTACCAGGGCGAAAAAGCTCCCCCTGCTTTCTTTTAGCTACCTCAGGGGGAGCAGTGTGCAAAATTTCAAAAATATGTGACAGCAGATTATCAGTGTCCTCAGGGTACCATGATTCCTCCCCGGACGCAACCCAGGGTCACAATCGCAACCCTCCTGCTGGTTCCCAGAGGAGTCAGAGTCCTGGGAGAGCTCCCCCATCTCAAGGGGGTGACAGTCACCAAGCTCATCAATCCCCACATACATCTCAGTAAGGGGAGCAGGCCTGGGGTCCAGGTGTCTCTTCTTGCCAGAGGCCTTCCTAGGAGCATTCCTGGCAAGCTGCTTTTCAATGTTAGCCACCCGCAGAGCCAAATCAGAATGTGACTCCCTGCCAACATTCCCCTCACTGGGGCCCAATTGCAGGAGCGGGGGAGTAGGTGAAGCCGAGTGAGCTGGGAAGCGAAGCAGGCAAACCAGCTTGAAGCGCAAGGACACTTTCAGCACACGGCACGCACACCGTGACACTGTTGCTCACAGAGGATACCCCACACATGGAACACAGCTGCTTTCCCCAGAAGCCTCCATATGGTGATTAGCACAGGCGCAATAGGCCAGAAGTGGGTACAGGCTTAAGACAGAAGCCACCCGGGATGCCCCCAGAAGTTAATAAAGGGGGAATGAGGGGGAGGAAGGAGTGGAGCCGGGAGAAACCACAACCCAATGGTATCCCGCCTGAAAGACATAAGTAAAAACACACATGAGCATCCCACAGCAAATACACCCAGATTCAATAAAAAAAAACCCCAAGGGAGACTCACGGACCAAAGACACCGCGGGGTCGCACAGGCACAGACCGCTGGATAAGGCGACCCGCCGGAGGAAGCAGCGCTGCAGCCAGGAAGGGAGAAATCCAGACGCGCAGCGCGTCCAAAATGGCGCCGGCAGAGGTACCTCGAGGGGCGGGCCGCGAGGTGAACGGCGCGATACGCGTCATCACCCGGCCCCGACCCCTCCGAAGAACGCAAAAACCTGCGCTCACGTGACCTGGCCGGCGCCATGACAAAGCAAAATCACCTCAGGTTATAGCGCCCACAGCCGCGGAACGCAGTACAAAGCGGCGCGGCAGCTAAAAACACCAGAAAACACACCAAAAAACGTAAAAACACCACAGAAATGACTACTCGCCGCCACCACCCCCCCTTTTTCCCCCCAACCAAGTTAGAGGGGGGAAGAGAGAGAGAGAAGCAGTGGCGAGCAGCCATGGTCAAGGGAGGGGGGGTGTGTGGGGGGGACCCAAAGGAAAAAGAGAGGACACGGTCCCCAAACTACTTACCCTCTCAGAAGCTAGGACAGAAACTTCGCATCCCTATTAGGCTCACCATAAAGCCTATGGCCGGCTACCCTGTGTTACAGGGTATGCGGCTTGGAGCAGCGCTCCAGGAGCACTTGACCCTAGTGCTCTTCTACATTCACCCGATCTGTCAGCCAAGGCTGGGAGGCAGTGAGGGTCCAAAAACTGATGGAAATAGACTTGCAGGGTCGCAGGCTTGGTTGCCCCGCTCACCTGCGCAAGAGAGAGAGACATCTGCTAACTTTGCAGTCCACTGCAGAGAGAACACTGGGGAACTCTATAGTTGAGCCTGTTTTTATAGGGAGCCAGGACAAGCCACAGCTTTTCTGCAGTACCACTGCGCCACCTTGTGGCGGAATAACCCAACTGTTATGAATACCAAAGCGGGCCGTGCCATGCAATAAAGAAAAAGTGCCAGACGGGCATGGCCTTGGCAGTGTAATAACCACCGTGCTGGCTGCATCACCTGAGGGTGGGGAGGGCGGATTGGGGGCATTTGGGGTATTTTTCTGGATTTTGTGCCGCTTTGTGAATGTCCGGCATGGGCGCGCTCCCTGTTAGAGGGAGGCGGAGGATGCTGAAATGCATGGCACTGGCTGTCACAGGAGCACAAAGGGGATGAGTATATTTGCCTGATTTCATGTATTTCCAGAGAGATTGCTGTGGTGGACATGTCAGGTCAAGGTGGATGCAGTAAATTACTTGTAGTCAACTTTCAGTCAAATTGATTCAGCACTGGGTTAACAACAGAAGACTGTAATGTGTGTCATAAAGAGGAGCAACCACCGGGCTAAGTTCTGTAAGACTCTAGCATACCTCCCAGGTGTCCCTGATTTGGAAAGACTATCCCTCTTTTTAGTCCAGGTCCCCCTGTCCCTCACTGTTCTCATATGTCTCTCTTTGAGGTGTAGCATGCAGATCTGCATCAATAAATTATTCATTTGCCCATTTAAAGTGTTTATATTGTTTTAACTATTACAACCTCTCTCCTATTCATCCCTCAATGCGGGGGGTTGTGGCCTAATTTAACAAATGTCCTTCTTTCCTAACCTGAAAAGTTGGTAGGTATGCTCTAGGGCTGATGGTCTCCCTCCTTGTTTGAAACCCCTGTGATCGACCCAATCCCCACCTTTCCAACAATCCCCTGGTGCCACGGCCATATTCCCGATCATTTCTACTGTCAGCCATTCAGAAAAGCTTGGCGCGAGTAGGAGCAGGGGGATGCAGCCAGGCAAGGAGAAATCAAACCTTGAATAATGACAATTCTGAGTTTTGTTCTTTAAATAATCTTTAGCAGCATGCACTGCTCTACCAGCTATATTGCACTCTCCTGCCCTCAGTCATGAGTGAGCATGTTCCTTTACCGATTGGGAGCAGACTGGGTGCTTTAATTGCAGCATTGGGGACATTGTGATTTTCTGAAGGCAGCTGGTACCAGAAGATGATGTCTTTATAACTGAAAAGGGTGCTAGCAGTCAAAAATGACTTAAACCAGATTAACACAACAAACAGTGCTCACATGTATCCCTCCCCAGGGCAATTTAGAGTGCTGCACATAAAAATTAATTTATCTTTATTCTAAGCATACAGCACGTCCTGCTCCAGATGTAGTAATAACATGTGGGTAATCCTCCGCCTCCGACGCCGTGCACTGCAGACATGTAGAAATCAAGCTCCTCCCGGCCCTACATATACCGAGGGACCTCCCACAAATCCCCAGATTTCTCTGCAGTGCTGGAACTGCGAAGACATGAAGTATCACTCTCTCGCACGCAGCCCGAGGCCCTGCGGGACTATTTCCACCCATCCTCTTTGTGAAGAATATGCCTCCCAGCCTGGGCTGTGTTGGTCGGGTGAAGGTAGGCAGCACCTAGTGTGCTTACGGAGCTAGACTCCACCGTAATCCCGCACCATAGGGTAGGCCTTCAGTGGATGCCCCTCTCGCATCAGTGCCCCCACGCCCCGTGTAACGGTGAACCCCGAATGTTGGCTCACCTTCCTCCCTAGATCCCCCCGTTAGTGGGGGGAAAAAGAGGGGGGGGGGGTTGTGTGTACGATGGCCTAACCTTGCCCTAATTACACTAGAGACTTATAGCCTTTAACGGTGTCAGAGCTGCACTTCACACTTATGTTTAAGTTAGCCGCAGCGCCTTATTGTTTTTTACTTGGCGTGGACGGCGGCTCTGTTCGTGGGCGCTACGGCGTTTTATTCCTGTTTTCACCTTTTCTCTCTGAGGTGATTTTCTAGATCGGTTGTCAGTTGCATAGCTACTGTTTTTCTGATTGGCTGCACGCCTTCGAGTTCTGCGCTCTCCGGGGGGGCGTGGTTTAGTTTGGCGCGCTCCGCGTCATCTCCCGCTCTGGCCCGCCCTTCGAGTTTCGCTTGCCGCCATTTCTTTCTCACGTGCGTGTGGTGAAGACTGTCCTCCCCTCGCTGTTCTGTAAGTGCCCTCATGGGCGAATTTTCCCTAGCTTTTTGCTTTTTCGCGCTTGGCTCTGACATCCCTGTTCCCCTTGTGTCTTTCAGACCGCGGACTTCGGTGGCTTCTCCCGGCCCGGTGTAGCGCCCGGTCCAGACCTTTTTAAAAAAATCACTTCCCAGCGGGTCATTGGGGCATCCAGGGTTGCTTTATAGCGTCAATCCCTACTGGCATATTGTACATAATAATCACCATATGGAGGCATCTCAGGATATTGTGAATGGGGTTCCCTTGGGACAAGCCCGTCTGTGTGTAGCTTGTGGGGTCTTACCTAGCAGCGGTGACAATGCACAGGTCTGCGTCCCTTGTGCACAGCAGGCGCTAGCCAGTCTCCCCACCTCTTCCGAGGCTGGGCCCGCACCTCGCCTTGTTTCTCCTACTCCCCCAAGCCTGAGCCTAACCCCCAATACTAGTGTGGACTCTCATGCTGATTTGGCCACTAGACTGGCTAGTGTGGAAAACTTAATTGCTGGCTCCTTGGCACGCAAGGCTACTGCCAAGAGGCGTCATTTGAATCCTGAATCTACTATACTTCCTATAGAATCTGATGATTTACTGCTTTCCTATGCACATTCCCCCTCAGAGGATGGGGAACTGTTCTCTGACTCAGGGTCATACGATGACGAGTTCAGGGGTCAGGAAGATCATTGGTCCCAGGACGACATTGATAGACTAAAATGGTAAAACACAGAGCAGTTAAAATAATAATAAAATCAGCATTTTTAGCCGTTAAGACATTAAAGCATTATTGTAGAGTCCCAATCTTATCCCGCAAATTCAGGCGCGGAGTCACCGTGACTGGAGCAAACTTTAAATCACCTTTTCACGTGCCCTCCACCGCTTAGGTTGTACTCTTACCAGAAGGGGATTGGTTAATCGCCTTTTTAATATTATATCTCCACAAAAGTTCCTCCTATGTGGGATTATGCTTCTCCTTGAAAACTCCACTTAAAATCGATCCCAATTATCTCCTTCTTTGTGTCACCAGAATGATATGCATATGCCTCCGCATAGGCTCATTTAGAATTTCACCATAAAAGCAGAAAGGAGGAAAAAGAGGGATCTAGCGCAATATGTTTTTAATATGTTTAAAATCTATAAAACGTGCCTGTAATGCACTCACATTTAAACACTATTACAAGCGCATTAAGTGCCAGGAGCGGTTCTCACCCAACCTCTGTGTACATCGGCCGATGATGGAAGAGATGAGGATACCGCCTCTGATGATGAGCTCCAAGGACTACAATGTGAAATGATGCTAACACTGCCGTTGTCCTCAGTAACGCGTTTCGTTGCTAATAGCAACTTCTTCCTGACTGGGTTTTTGTTTAATGTAAAAAAATCTGTTGGATATCAAGATCATAACACGTTGAGCAGTGCTACTCTGTAAAAAGTAGTGTTCTGGAACACACAATTTCTAGCGCGGTAATTTATTTTAATTTTTTTTGACATTGATAGACTGCTGACCCAGATCTTTGATGTGTTATCCCTCTCTCCCCCTCCTGCGGCTCCCCGGCAAAGGGGTGATCTGTTTCACACCGCTAGGGTGCGGTTGGAGTTTCCCGAACAAACTCATTTTAATAGCCTCGTGCTGAAAGAATGGGAACATCCCAGCAAACTCCATGGGGTTCCTAAGGCTGTGGATAAGAAGTATCCATTTCCTGCCGACCTGGTCAAGTGTTGGACATCGCCACCCGAGGTCGATGCCCCAATTCTTAGTCTGTCCAATACCTCTATTATGCATTCCCCCGACACTACTACGCTGCGGGATTTGGAGGATCGGCGAGTTGATCAACTGGCATGTCATGCCTTTGCATTTGGGGGAGCGTCGCTCTGCCCAGTTTGCGCCTTAGCCATCACGGCGGTGGCGCTCAGGGCTGTGGTTAAGACTGCTCTTGAAGGGGCGGATGACTTGCCCTCTGATGCTGCCAATGCTCTGGCCACCTGTGAGACTTTTGTGAACTATATCCTATCTGCATCGGACGATGCTATTAAGCTGAGCGCTAGATCTTCTGCTCTGGTGGTAGCCATACGCCGAGCGGTCTGGTTGCGCCAGTGGGCCGCTGATAACGTCGCCAAGAAAGCCCTTACGGGGCTTCCATTCTGGTGTTTCCAGGACACCAAAGGTTTCTCAGATTTGCGCTACTGGATCAGCATTACCAGTTCGTGGCCCTGCCATTCGGCCTTTCGGCGGCTCCCAGGGTGTTCACCAAGGTGCTGGCAGGGGTGATGTCACTGTTAAGACTAAGGGGCATACGCGTGTTGCCCTACCTGGACGATATACTCATCACCTCTCGGTCTCTGCGGCAGGCAGAGCTGGACACTCGGTTGGTAGTGTCCACCCTGGAGTCCTTCGGCTGGGTGATCAATTACCCAAAGTCCTCTCTGTCCCCCTCCTCAGTGACCCCGTTTTGGGGATGATTCTGGATACAGTTCAGTCAAGGATATTCCTTCCTCCACAGAAGGTGGAAGCTCTGACAACGCAGGCGAGGTCCCTGCTTTCGAGCCCTCATCCCTCCATCAGGCAGGGAATGCAGTTGGTGGGCTCGATGGTGGCAAGCTTCGAGGTGGTGCCCTTTGCACAGTTCCATTTGAGAACTCTGCAGCTTCACCTTCTGTCAGTTTGGAACAAGGACCCAGCGTCGTTGGACGAGATCTGGGTGCTCCCCCCCTCGGTCAGACAATCGCTTGCGTGGTGGCTGGACCACAGGAATTTGACAAGGGGCAGATCCTTCCTGGCTCCCTCCTGGGAGACGGTCACAACGGATGCCAGTCTGTCGGGCTGGGGGGGATTCTGGAAGTCCCTGTGCTTCCAGGGGAGGTGGGGCCCTCAGGAGGCCCATCTTCCTATCAATGTCTTGGAACTCAGGGCGGTCAGATTGGTGCTGGAACAATTGACCCGGCACCTGAAGGGTCTGGCGGTTCTGGTACGCTCAGACAACAGGACGGCGGTGGCCTACATCAATCATCAGGGAGGGACCCGGAGCAAGGGGGCTCTCCAGGAGGTATCTCTGATTCTAACATGGGCGGAGGCCAATGTCCAATGCATCTCGGCTGTCTACATTCCGGGAGCGGAGAACCTGCTAGCAGATGCTCTGAGCAGGGGGTCGTCTCCTCAGGGGGAATGGTCCCTCTGCAACAGGGTATTTCAGTCCCTGTGTCACCGTTGGGGTGTGCCAGACGTGGATCTGTTTGCGTCTCGTCACAATCACAAGCTCCCGAGCTTTGTATCCCTGTCTCAGGATCCTCTGGCTCTGGCCACGGATGCCCTGTCAATGTCTTGGAGGGAGTTTCGGCTCCTGTATGTGTTTCCACCAATTCCCCTTCTGGGCAGAGTTCTGCGCAAGATTGCTCTGGAAGGGGTACCCGCAATTATGGTGGCCCCAAGGTGGCCAAGAAGAGTGTGGTTCGCAGACGTGGTTCAAATGGCAGTAGATCAGTACGATCTGCCAAGGTTGCCAGACCTTCTAACTCAGGGGTCTCTACGCCATCCCAATTTACTAACTCTGGCTTTGACGGCTTGGCTATTGAAACCTCCATCCTGATGGAAAGGGGTTTGTCTGCATCTGTAGTGGCTACTATGGTGCAAGCCAGGAAAAAGACTTCTTCTGCTATCTACTATAGAGTTTGGCGTTCTTACATTGACTGGTGTGAGTCCAGGTCTCTTCCCTGCCGGGAATTCTTAGTCTCCAGGGTGCTGGAGTTTTTTACAACATGGTCTAGACTTAGGTCTTAAGCTTAGTACTCTGAAGGGCCAGGTTTCGGCCCTGTCTATCTTCTTTCAGAAGGCCTTTGCCCAGCACCCTCTTATCAAGACCTTCTTTCAGGGGGTCACTCATGTGCGTCCTCCTCGGAAACCTATGGTTCCTGTTTGGGATCTGAACTTGGTGTTATCGGCCCTGCAGGGTGCTCCTTTTGATCCTATTCAGGAGGCTGCTCTCGCTGTTCTCACGCTCAAGGTTGTCTTCCTGGTAGCTATCACTTCTGTTAGACGTGTGTCTGAGTTGGCTGCTTTATCTATTCAGCCTCCCTACTATGAGAGACACCAGGATAAGGTGGTGTTTTGCTTCAAGCCAGACTTTCTGCCTAAGGTTGTGTCTGCATTTCATTTGAATCAAGATATTGTACTTCCTTCCTTGTGCCCTAATCCTAGTAACCCTAAGGAAAGGGTTTTGCATTCTTTGGACGTGGTTAGGTGTGTCAAGTATTACCTAGTTATCACTAAGGCTTTCAGGAAGACGGATGCTCTCTTCGTTGTGCCTCACGGGCCTAGGAAGGGTTTGGCTCCCGCCAAGTCTACATCAGTAAATGGATTCGTCAGGCTGTGGTTCAAGCCTATACTACTAAGGGGAAGTCTCCCCCCTTTCATCTTACTGCTCATTCTACTCGAGCTGTTGGGGCTTCTTGGGCATTTCAGCACCAGGCCTCTGTGGACCAAGTTTGCAAGGCCGCTTCTTGGTCTTCTGTTCATACCTTTACTAAGTTTTACAAGGTTGATGTTATGGCCTCAGCTGATGTTGGGTTTGGCCACAAGGTTTTGCAGGCGGCAGTAGTTTAAACTGCTTGCTGTTGCCTTTTCTGTTGGGGATCCCACCCTACTTTACGGACACTGCTATTGGATGTCCCACATGTTATTACTACATCTGGAGCAGGACGTGCTGTATGGTTAGAATAATACAATTCTGTGAAGTACTCACCTGTAGAATTGGTATTATATGCATACAGTACGTCGTGCTCCAACCCACCCTGGTTTCACGTTGTTCTGGATCCCCTGTTTGGTGATTGTTATCATTGTTATTATTGCCAGTTTTGGGTGGTTGGTTTCTCCTGGCTTCTCATTCTCACTGCTTTTCAATGCTGGGGATTTGTGGGAGGTCCCTCGGTATATGTAGGGCCGGGAGGAGCTTGTTTTCTACATGTCTGCAGTGCACGGCGCCGGAGACGGAGGATTACCCACATGTTATTACTACATCTGGAGCAGGACGTGCTGTATGCATACGTATAATACCAATTCTACAGGTGAGTACTTCACAGAATTGTATATTCTAAGCATACAGCACGTCCTGCTCCAGTAGTAGTAATAACATGTGGGTAATCCTCTGCCTCCGGCGCTGTGCACTGCAGACATGTAGAAAACAAGCTCCTCCCGGCCCTACATATACCGAGGGACCTCCCACAAATCCCCAGATTTCTCTGCAGTGCTGGAACTGCGAAGACATGAAGTATCACGCTCTCGCAGGCGAGCGGGGCTTGACAGCCCGAGGCCCTGCGGGACTATTTCCACCCGTCCTCATTGTGAATTAATGCCTCCCAGCCTGGGCTGCGTTGGTCGGGTGAAGGTAGGCAGCACCCAGTGTGCTTACGGAGCTAGTCTCCACCGCAATCCCCCTCCATAGGGTAGGCGGTTAAGGCGAATGTTGAGCCTTCAGTGGATGCCCCTCCCGCACCAGTGCCCCCATGTCCCATCTAACGGTGAACCCTCTATTCGGGTCACCTTCCTCCCCAGATTCCCCCGTTAGTGGGGGGAAAAAGAGGGGGGGTGTGTGTTTGATGGCCTACTCCTTGCCCTAATTACACTATAGACGCTGTCAGAGCGCTTTTTACTTTTTCAATTGACCGCAGCGTTTTACTGTGCTCTAGGTGCATACGGCAGCACTGTTCGGAGAAGCTACGGCGTTTTTCAAATCTCCTTACTCACTCTGTCAGACTTCTTTTCTGAAGTGATGCTGACGCATCTACCATTCTCTCCTGATTGGCTGCGCGCCTTCTAGCTTCGCGCTCTCCGGAGGGGGGGGGGGGCGTGGTTCGGTCTGGCGCGTTCCGCGTCATCGCCCGCTCTGGGCCGCCCTTCGAGGTTCGCTGGGCGCCATTTCCTTCTCGCATGCGCGTGGTGAAGACGGTCCTCCCCTCGCAGACCTGTAAGTGCCCTCATGGGCGATCTTTTCCCTAGCTTGCTTCTTCGCGCTTGGCTCTGACATCCCTGTTCCCCTTGTGTCTTTCAGACAGCGGTCCTCGGTGGCTTCCCCCGGCCCAACGTAGCGCCCGGTCCAGACCATTTTTCAGAAATTACTCCCACTTCCCAGCGGGTTATTGGGGCATCCAGGTTTGCTGAAAGCGTCAATCCCTACTGGCATATTGAATTTAATAATCACCATATGGAGGCATCCCAGGACATCGCGAACGGGGTCCCCCCGGGACAAGCCCGTCTGTGTGCAGCTTGTGGGGTTTCACCTAGCAGCGGTGACAATACACGGGTCTGCGTACCTTGTGCCCAACAGGCGCTAGCCGGTCTCCCCACCTCTTCCGAGGATGGGCCCGCACCTCGCCTTACTTCCCCTACTCCCCCAAGCTTGAGCCTAACCCCCAATACTAGTGGGGATTCTCACGCTGATTTGGCCTCTAGATTGGCTAGTGTGGAAAGCTTCATCGCTGGCTCCTTGGCGCGCAAGGCTACTGCCAAGAGGCGTCATTTGAATCCTGAAGCTACTATTCTCCCTGTAGAATCTGATGATTTACTGCTTTCCTATGCTCAGTCCCCATCAGAGGAAGGGGAACTGCTCTCTGACTCAGGATCCTACGAGGACGAGTCCAGGAGTCAGGAGGAGTCTGGTTCTGATCTTTGGTCCCAGGACGACATTGACAGACTGCTGTCTCAGATCTTTGATGTGTTATCCCTCTCTCCCCCTCCCGCGGCCCTTAGGCAAAGGGGCGATCTGTTTCATACCGCTAGGGTGCGGTTGGAGTTTCCTGAACAAACTCACTTTAATAACCTAGTGCTGAAAGAATGGGAACATCCCAGCAAACTCCAGGGGATTCCTAGAGCTGTGGATAAGAAGTATCCATTTCCTGCCGATCTGGTTAAGTGTTGGACATCGCCGCCCGAGGTCGATGCCCCGATTCTGAGTCTGTCCAACACCTCTATTATGCACTCCCCTGACACTACTACACAGCGGGATTTAGAGGATCAGCAAGTTGATCAATTGCCATGTCATGCCTTTGCATTTGGGGAAGCGTCGCTCCGCCCGGTTTGCGCCTTAGCCATCACTGCGGTGGCGCTCAGGACGGTGGTTAAGACTGCCCTGGAAGGGGCGGATGACTTGCCCTCTGAGGCCACCAACGCTCTGGCCACCTGTGAGACCTTTGTGAATTATATCCTATCTGCATCGGACGATGCTATTAAGCTGAGCACTAGATCTTCTGCTCTGGTGGTGGCCATACGCTGCGCGATCTGGTTACGCCAGTGGGCTGCTGACAATGTCGCCAAGAAGGCCCTTACGGGGCTTCCATTTAAAGGACTGTGCCTGTTTGGAGAAAGATTAGATATCTTTGCCAAGGGTGGCAAGTTGCCCCAGCGCAAGCATCAGATTCAGCCCTTTCGTGGTCCAAGCTTCCATTCTACCCCCTACCGTGGGACCAAGCAGGGTAGAGGGGTGTCCTTCTCTGGGTCTCGCGCAGAGTCGTGGAACAAGAACAGAGGACGCCGTCCTGGCTCCTCCTGGGTGCCCAAACCCAAAGCCCCCCCCCAAGACCCCCCAAGCATGAAGGGGCACCCTCGCCTGTCAGGGTGGGGGGACGTCTACAGCACTTCGAGCATGTCTGGAGATGCCTTGTCCCAGACCGGTGGATTCAGGAGGTAGTCTCCTCCGGTTACAGGATAGAATTTGCTGTGCTGCCCCCTACCAGGTTCGTTGGGTCTCGTATCCCACAGGATCCTGCCTCAGCTCGAGTCTTGATGCTGGCTGTGCAGGACCTTCTGGAGCTCGGGGTCATCTGCGAGGTCCCCTTAAGAGACAGGGGCATGGGGTTTTATTCCAACCTGTTCACGGTGCCCAAAAAGGACGGGTCAGTCAGACCCATTCTGGATTTGAAAATCCTAAACAAGTTTGTCAGAAGCAGGCATTTTCGTATGGAAACTCTGCGCTCGGCCATTGCCTCGCTGCGTCCAGGGGACTTCATGACATCTGTGGACATCAAGGACGCTTACCTGCACGTTCCGGTGTTCTCAGGGCACCAAAGGTTCCTCAGATTTGCGCTGTTGGATCAGCATTATCAGTTCGTGGCCCTGCCATTCGGCCTTACGTCGGCTCCCAGGGTCTTCACCAAGGTGCTGGCAGGAGTGATGTCTCTCTTAAGACTAAAGGGCATACGCGTGTTGCCCTACCTGGACGATATACTCATCACCTCTCGGTCTCTGCGGCAGGCAGAGCTGGACACTCGGTTGGTGGTGTCCACCCTGGAGTCCTTCGGCTGGGTGATCAATTACCCAAAGTCCTCTCTGTCCCCCTCCTCAGTGACCCAGTTTCTGGGGATGATTCTGGACTCGGTTCAGTCAAGGATATTCCTTCCTCCGCAGAAGGTGGAAGCTCTGACAACCCAGGCGAGATCCCTGCTCGTGAACCCTCATCCCTCCATCTGGCAGGGAATGAAGTTGGTGGGCTTGATGGTGGCAAGCTTCGAGGCGGTGCCCTTTGCCCAGTTTCATCTGAGAACTCTGCAGCTTCACCTTCTGTCAGTATGGAACAAGGACCCAGCATCTCTGGACAACAGCTGGGTGATTCCCCCCTCGGTCTGACAATCCCTTGCGTGGTGGTTGGACCACAGGAGCTTGACAAGGGGCAGATCCTTCCTGGCTCCCTCTTGGGAGACGGTCACAACGGATGCCAGTCTTTCGGGCTGGGGGGGATTCTGGAAGTCCCTGCGCTTCCAGGGGAGGTGGGGCCCTCAGGAGGCCCATCTTCCTATCAATGTCCTGGAACTCAGGGCGGTCCGATTGGTGCTGGAACGGTTGACCCAGCACCTGCAGGGTCTGGCGGTTCAGGTACGCTCAGACAACAGGACGGCGGTTGCCTACATCAATCATCAGGGAGGAACCCGGAGCAAGGGTGCTCTCCAGAAGAAGTCTCTGATTCTAACTTGGGCAGAGACCAATGTACAATGCATATCGGCTGTCTACATTCCGGGGACGGAGAATCTGCTAGCAGATGCTCTGAGCAGGGGGTCGTCCCGTCAGGGGGAATGGTCCCTCTGCAACAGGGTATTTCAGTCACTGTGTCACCGTTGGGGTGTGCCAGACATGGATCTCTTTGCGTCACGTCACAATAACAAGCTACCGAGCTTTGTATCCCTGTCTCAGGATCCTCTGGCTCTTGCCACGGATGCCCTGTCAATGTCTTGGAAGAAGTTTCGGCTCCTGTATGTGTTTCCACCAATTCCCCTTCTGGGCAGAGTGCTGCGCAAGATCACTCTGGAAGGGTTACCCGCGATTCTGGTGGCCCCAAGGTGGCCAAGAAGAGTGTGGTTCGCAGATGTGGTTCAAATGGCAGTAGACCAGTACGATCTGCCAAGGTTGCCAGACCTTCTGACTCAAGGGTCTCTACGCCATCCCAATTTACTAACACTGGCTTTGACAGCTTGGCTATTGAAACCTCCATCTTGATGGAAAAGGGTTCGTCTGCATCTGTAGTGGCTACTATGGTGCAAGCCAGGAAAAAGACTTCTTCTGCTATCTACTATAGAGTATGGCGTGCTTACATTGACTGGTGTGAATCCAGGTCTCTTCCCTGCCGGGAATTCTTAGTATCCAGGGTGCTGGAGTTCTTACAACATGGTCTAGACTTAGGTCTTAAGCTTAGTACCTTGAAGGGCCAGGTTTCGGCCCTGTCTATCTTCTTTCAGAAGACCTTTGCCCAGCACTCTCTTATCAAGACCTTCTTTCAGGGGGTCACTCATGTGCACCCTCCTCGGAAACCTATGGTTCCCGTTTGGGATCTGAACTTGGTTTTGTCGGTCCTGCAGGGGGCTCCCTTTGAGCCTATTCATGAGGCCGCTTTCGCTGTGCTCACGCTCAAGGTTGTCTTCCTGGTAGCCATCACTTCGGTCAGACGTGTGTCTGAATTGGCTGCTTTGTATATTCAGCCTCCCTACTTTGAGAGACACCGGGATAAGGTGGTGTTTCGCTTCAAGCCAGACTTCCTGCCTAAGGTTGTGTCTGCATTTCATTTGAATCAAGATATTGTACTTCCTTCCTTGTGCCCTAATCCTAGTAACCCTAAGGAAAGGGTTTTGCATTCCTTGGATGTGGTCAGGTGTGTCAGGTCTTACCTGGTTACCACTCGGGCCTTTAGAAAGACGGATGCTCTCTTCGTTTTGCCTCATGGGCCTAGGAAGGGTTTGGCTCCCGCCAAGTCTACCATCAGTAAATGGATTCGTCAGGCTGTTGTTCAAGCCGATACTGCTAAGGGGAAGACTCCCCCCTTTCGTCTTACTGCTCATTCTACTAGAGCTGTTGGGGCTTCTTGGGCTTTTCAGCACCAGGCCTCTGTGGAGCAAGTTTGCAAGGCCACTACTTGGTCTTCTGTACATACCTTTACAAAGTTTTACAAGGTTGATGTTCGGGCCTCGGCTGACGCTGTGTTTGGCCGCAAGGTTCTGCAGGCAGCAGTAGTTTAAACTGCTTGCTGTTGCCTTTTCTGTTGGGGATCCCACCCTTCTTTATGGACACTGCTATTGGATGTCCCACATGTTATTACTACTACTGGAGCAGGACGTGCTGTATGCTTAGAATAATACAACTCTGTGAAGTACTCACCTGTAGAGTTGATATTATATGCATACAGCACGTCCTGCTCCACCCCACCCTGTTTTCACCTTGTTCTGGATCCCCTGTTGGTGATTGTTATCTTTGATATTTTTGCCAGTTTTGGGTGGTTGTTTCTCCTGGCCTCTCTTTCTCACTGCTTTTCAATGCTGGGGATTTGTGGGAGGTCCCTCAGTATATGTAGGGCCGGGAGGAGCTTGTTTTCTACATGTCTGCAGTGCACGGCGCCAGAGGCGGAGGATTACCCACATGTTATTACTACTACTGGAGCAGGACATGCGGTATGCATATAATATCAACTCTACAGGTGAGTACTTCACAGAGTTGTATTTTTTCCAACTCCTACTGTGGTGAATTTTAAAAACAAAATGGCGGCTCATGCATTAGCAGGCCATCTGCAAACAGGAAGTGCTGCTGGGCTTCCTGTTTCTGTGCATTGTCAGTTATTTCAATTGAATCCAGGCAGCAGCATGGCAGAGATGCTGTGAGAGGAAGCTCCAAAATGGCCGCTACCTTTCTTTTTCAACTGTACCAGGATATTGGTCATCGAGGTCATCTTTGTAATTCCTATACACTGGAACTAATTGGCACCCAGGGTAGGGATTCCTTTTGGTTTTGGGGACCCCCGGGGGATTCTCTGGTAACCTGGTGTGAGCTCTGTTTACCACAGAATAACTGATCTCAACCTGTATGCCATTGTGTTTATAAGCAAGCACACACAGTGTACAAGAAATAACTAGTCATGATATTTTCAGAAACAATTTAAGCAGCGTTTAGCAAAAACATACAAAATATATCCATAAGTGTCCACCCTAACAAGCGAATGATGAAAAAAAGATGGTGGCTTCTATCCTGGATTGTCTTTTGCCATTGTTTTTACTTGATCTATGTATCGCTTTTTGTCTGCTAGGCAGCTGATTACATATGGTGTTCAACAGCATAAGACTCTTGTTGCTGCTTTTTATTCTCCTTTCCTACAACTCCACCTACAGCTGGTTCTCTAGTATTTGCTAAGATAAAAAGGTGGACTGAACCCTAGCCACTTCCTGCATCACACTGTGTGAACAACTCCATTCAGTTTGGAGAGGTTAGCTTCTTCATCTTCTTGTCTGTTTTGTTTAGTTCACTGCCAGCAAAATGAATTATGTGAATCGACCCATTGTCTGCTGGTCTACCCTTTTGAATGTGCAGATTATTTTTTTCCTGTAGTTTGGCTTTAATGAAAGAGTGGTTTGTAGACTCCCTATTGAAGTGCACTTCCATTCCCAGCCGAGTGCCCCAATGGTTTTTTGGGGGGTTTTTGTTTTTGCTAAAGCCAATATTCATAACAGGAACTGGATGCACCCTGGCCGAGCAGCCCTGCCCCCAGCCCCCATACATTCAGTTATAGTACATACAGCTCATCAAAAGGGAGCAATTCAACCTACTACTACTTCCTGTTTGCTAAAAAAAAAAAAAGAAACATGGGCTGCTTTGGGGCACTGGACTGGGGATGGAAGGTGGTAACGTAAACTTCCCTCGAGTATAGGTGCAATTTAAGCCCTATACTGGACTGGTACTTAAAGTTCACCAGTAACTTCATTGAAAAGACAGCACTTAACACACACCACACATTTAGAGACCAGGCTAGTAAATAGAGCCAGCTTTGCCATAGTTGATATTTCATTGGAAGTTAAACACAGACTGACACAGTCTGAAATGGCATCTGGTAATGTTTTAATAATTGTCATGAAACCACATTTTATGACTTTCCACAAGTTCCGCCAGTGAGAGAGCAACAAACAGTAACATTCATAATTACATTCGTAAAGGCCCCACAAGAGGGTTTAAAGAGCCATCCACGCTCAATGAAACGGGGACCATTAAGTGCATAAGCTCAAAGCAACTCATCGGAATTTCGGTTACTTTAGTCATATAAGATAAAGTTCCATTATATATCCAGTTAGGCATTATAGAAGCAGTTCTGCAGGTAAACTATCATTTCACTGTGCATGAAGGAATGCTGATATGAGCTGCTAGAATGCATGGTATGTTCTGTGGCTTCCTTCTCATTTCATGACTTGTATTAAAGCAGGATTTAACTGACCCAAAAGCAGATCACTGTCCTGCTTAAAGGCTACCCAATTTTACTACAAATATATACTCTCTTAGAGACTAAGAAGGGAGTTCACACTTGAAGAGTTTACCACCTCAATAACTTGGTCAGGTGCAAAGAAGGGAAAGAATAATAACAGTGTAACTAACCAAAATTTGGCATGTTTACCACCTTTGTTGGCAAGTTTTCCCTAAAGTTTTCTAAGCTCTCCTTCTTAGAGGGAAAATCTACATTCATGGACTTTTAAACAGACCTAAGACCACTGCTCTCATTGCAGCATAAATAGCCTGCTTCTTACTGGCAGCCTCTTAAACCACCCAAAGACCTACTAAACAATGAATAATCGCGCATCCAGTATTTTCATAAGAATGAGAGATTTAAATATTTCAGCTTATTGGTTGTGTGGTTATTTGCTGTTTATTAGGTCGTCTGGTGGTTTTCACAGCAGATGAGCACCCAAATACTTGTGCAGACCACATTTTGTGTGCTTACTGCCAGCCTCTCTTGTGCCTTCTTTCACTCTCCTGCAGGCCAGTTGTCTCAGTGATTTCCACCCTGTCTCTGCAGTACACATACACATAACTGCCCCCAATGTGCACACATTGGGGGCAGTTATGGCCTAGAGTTAGGGAATCAGGCTAGTGATCAGAAGGTGGCAGGTTTGATTCCCCACCCACCAATCTGGGCACGTGTGCACTTCACTGCCCCATAGTTTTTTATTCACCTATGTGTAGTCACTCATATGGTGTTTATCCACTGGCATGTTCACTTGTGTTGTTCACAAGTGCACAGATGAAAAAATGCAGAGGAAAATTTCCATGCGTGCATTAGAGCACAATGGGCCCATATATCAAGGCTGAAGCCAGTTTTGCAGGACCCAGTGTGGAGATCACAGAGGCACAGCACCCACAAGAGATGATGCCTTGTGCTGCAATGGCATTACTGGTCTGGAGTGTGATTGTAAAGTTCACACAAGTCAACACCCACATTTTTTTTTAATCCCATGGGCCTAATTGATTTAAAGTCGGTGTGGGTGCAGATGATTTTAACCCTAGCAGGGACATGTGTAAACTTCGGTGTGTCCTGACACAGTCTGAGGGTGATTGAGCGACAGAGGGTGGTAAGGGTCAGCTGACTTTTTGGGGCAAAACTGTGAGCTCTTTTTCTTAGTGTTTGAATACAGCTTGGACAAAACTGTTAGGAGGTTAAATGGGGTAGAGACATTTTTGTCAAGAAAATAGCAAACACCTATGGGTATTTACTAAACCATGGAAATCTCTTTATATGAGATGATGAACTTGCCACATAGGGTTACAAGCTCTGCCATATGTGCTGGAGAGCTCATTACTGTTTTTGTAAATTGCCTTTAAAGTCTCCCCTATTAGTAAACAACACTGTCAATCTCTTTGTAGGTTGCAGAAGTTTAAAGTGCTCAGAATAACACATATAATACATCCTAGCTACCATTCAGGCAAGCCATGGATGTATTTTAGGGACTCTTTTCATCGTCTCTTGTTTTTACGAAAATGCTGTTGCCACCACTTTTGGATGGAAAATCACATTATATAGAATTTTCTCTCAATGCTCCCTGCTTAGCTGGGAGAAGATGAATATAAAATAAGATATATACTACAAAATGCAAAGCCGATAGCAATTGCAAAACACTTTTTTTAAAATCACATGCAGATGTTGCAGATGTCACATGATTATTACACTTTGAGTCCAAGTTTGCCACCACATGACTTAAAGATACTTTTTTAAGATTCCTGATGACATAAGATAAAGGCAAATTGTTTTACATGAATACAGTTCTTCAATGTAACTATCTTGTCTGATGCAAAACTGAATTTCAAACACTTTTCCAGACTCTAAGGCAAGGTTTTTGTGTTGCCACTTTTCTCAATTTCTGGTGCAAACTCACTGATTACTCTTCGAGCCAAAGGATTGGTAGTCTTTAAAAGTTCAGCAGCTGATGGCCGGGCCCCCAGACTGCTCTTGCTACCCTTCCTTTGGAGAAGGGCTTTAAAGTCCTCGTTTTTGCTAGAAGTCCGGCTAATACTGAGCGTGCCCATGGATAAGTCACTGTTGTAGGAGCTTGAGTTTTTAATTGGGGATACTGCGCTTTGTCTACTTCCAAAGGAATCCCCAGAATCTTTCCATCCTAGCAACTTCCTTTTGGATCTAATACAGAAAAAGGAGTGATTGCAGAGAAACAGAGTTGAACAATGTTGCATTGAACATTTTATCATGTTGTTATTTAGCAGTACCATGAAATTAATTTACCTGTGGATCAGCGTAAAAAGATCTTCAGTGGTGCGTGAACTAACAAACACCTCATCGTCATCTTCAGTGATGGAGTCTGCTGTCTTGTTGGATACACATTTGTTGTCCTCTGGTGTATCCAAATATCCTATAAAATACAAACGCAAAACATGTATTACCATAGAGGAACTTCTTAAAGTGGACCAAAATCAGCTATAAGACTCCAGGGCCGACTGATTCCCTCTCCCTGGTGCATCTAGATCCTGGATACCTTACTGTGTGAAACCTCCTGGGCCCTCGTAAAACCTACCATTCTTCCCGATCCAACGGCACATGCGCAAACCGCAGGTGCATAGGCTATGCCTTTAGCTTTAGCTGGGTTCCCCCCATGCGCCAGGCATTTGTGAATAGCTAGTGCAGGCACATACCCTGTTAGAGTGTAATGGGGATGCAGTTGCTGGTGCGCTCGGTTCGTTTCGGCTAGACTTGCCCCTTAGCAGCCAGATACGCTGATTGGACAAGAGGCCACGCATGTGCCATAGGACCAGGGAAAGGTGAGTTTTACTGGGTGACTTAGGGGGTTTCACACAGTGGGCCCTCCTGAATTGTGGTGCCCCGGGAGCAAGAACCAAAACCCAGGATAGTCGAAATCCAAGGTTTTGGACAACATCAAGCCATTTCAGTTTCTATAATAAAGGGCTTTTAACATTTTCTTTATGAATACCTTACAGCTACTTAGTTACTGTGTGCAGATGCGTGATAAGAGGCTACCCGGAGCTCTGTCTGTGGAATCTCTGTGTACCAAAACAAGGTTTAACTTTAGTGCTAAAGCAGACACGCTGGGTGATTGGCAGCTGGGGCGCACCACATGATCATCTTTTTTCTGATATGGTATTAGAGGTGGGAAAACTAAAGCACTGGGCCTTCAGGAGAGTTGACATTGCAGGAATGAAAGTGAGTAAAACTATGGGCCTACAAGTAAATGAGGCAGGTCTGGTAACTGTAGGCATTGTATTTGTTCTAGTCTAAACAAACCCTTTAAAAGCTCAATACAAAATGGGCAAAATCATTTTTTTCTGCTTGCACACCAACACCAAAGACCAACCCTAGCCAGATTTTTTAAAGCTTTAAAGTCCCTCTCCAGGCACACAATAACTTTCTCCCATCTTATGCCTCTTGGGAACAGTGTAAAATGAATCATTTCAAAGCCTCTCAGATTATATGTAACTCTTCAGATTATATGTAAATGCCTTGTGTATTCCAAGTGCTTCGCTTGGCCATTTGAGGCCATTCTGACTAGCACATTAGTTTCAATTCTGAGGTCTTCTATGTGGACTGTTGGCGCTACTATATACGGATATATTATATATATTGGTACACTATTACCAATGTGGAAAGAAACAAAAATATTATACATATTTTACATTTATTCTTACCTGGAAATGCATCAACTGATACAAGATCTGGTTGGGCAGCATGAATGGCTCCTTCTGCAGCATATTTCTGGAATTCGATGATATCGGGATATGCACTGGCTCCAGAGCTTGGTGTGATGACAGGAGAGACTCTTTGTTCAGATGAAGATGCCGTCATTTGGCCTGGTGGTGGACTGGAAACTGGCAGATGTAACATGCTGGGCTTTTTTGGAATAGGTGGTGGGACTTTCACTTTCCTTCTGTCTCCATAAGTCATATATTGTAAACCTGTTTTATCTGAAAAAAGCCTTCCTTTATAGTAGTCCTCTTCCTCAACACTATTTTGTGAGAAGCTTCTACTACCTAACTGGTTTGTTTGGAAGTAACTGTCGGGTGGTGGAGAGGGGTCTAAGGAAGGAGGTGTTTCCAAACGGGTTTCATAGTCATAATTTTTCCTGTGCCGAATAGTTCCAATTACCATATACGCATCCTGGGGAGATGTTTGATCTCTAATGTATTTACCAGGCGACACAGGTGATATCACAGGGGATTCTGGTGTGACTGCAGATGTTCTAAAAGAGAGACTATTAGGTCTTCTAGACATTGGGGGTTTCTCTGCCACTGGTGGCTTTGCCTTTCTTTCAGGTAAAGGAAATGCTTCATCAGTAAGTTCATCAAGGTGGTCGATAATATCCAAGCTGTCTTCTGTTTCAGATTTGCTGATAGACCTTAGACGAATAGAGCGGAGATCTGACTGAGTTACCATTGGCAATATGGGCTGCACTGGACTTGTTTTCTGATTTGGACTCTTAGTGCTAAAAGTGGAATCTGAATTGTTTCTATTGGCTCTCACTTTATGTTTTGAAAACTTTCGTATGTTAGTTAAATCAAGGTGTGTAGGTGGAGTAGGTGGTATGTCAAATGACTGTCGCACATTAGGACTTCTGTCAATGGGTGAAACAGCTGGAAGTGATGATTTTCTCTCTGGCACTATAGGTCTTACTTTATGGGTCTGATAAGGAGAGTGGCCTAGAATTAATGATGTCGGAACTGTAGTTGGAGTCTCTGACTGGCTAGAATAACCACTAGATGGGGACATTAAACCTGGTGGTTTCCCTGGTGATGACATTTTAGAGTCTGCTCCTGTTGAAACCTGTGATGGGGTTGTGGCTCTGGAATTGGTTAAAGATGTTAGAGACTCCGAACTTCCATGTAATCTTCTGGGCGCTATCGTAGAGGTGGCCATTGCTGAGCTGGAGCCTGACAGTGTCCTGTGCAAGCCATTTGACTTGTAATCACTGGAGTTCCAGTTCTGGGTAAATAGCATGCTTTTTGATGTTGGCATAGTGGAATTACCTGGTATAGATGTGGGAATATAACTGTGTCCTTGATTATCAAATGCAATGCAAAGACTTTTAGGCCTTTGATCCTTTGGCATGGAGGCTACTGGCTGCAAATTCTGAGTGGATGCATCTTTTATTAAGGAAACACTTCGTGCAGGAGGCGAAGGTTTTTTCTTCGGCTTTCTTAAAGAAATGCTTCGAGATCTTCTGCGTTCCTGATTGTCTTGGTCAGCTAACACTGACACATTCTCAGTACTTGTGCTCTCCTCTGAGCTGCCACTGGGATAGTTAAGAGCATAGTCCCCACTTCCTCTCCTGTTATCTGTGTAGGCAATATCAACTGATGACAGCGAACCAGAGTCTGTAGGCATAGAAAGTGACCTTTCTCTGAATGTGCACTCACTGGAAGGTGCTGGCAATGTTGAAGAATAGTTCAGGCTACTTGACACTGACTGAACAGAACAGGAAACTGTTTTGGATCTATCTACTTTAGTGTGATCCACACCTTGTCCAGAAAGAGTTGCACTAGCACACATACCCCTTCCATTAGCCTTTGATAAATGATCTCTTTTAATAGTAAAAGAGCCCCCACCTTTACCAAGTCCAGGAGATGCCATGGACACATTTGAATGTTTTGTGTGCTCAGTAACAGGTGTCTTCTGGCTTTTTATAGGGCTAGATGGAGTCATATAGTTGAACGTGTCTTCCTGCCAGTTGGATGTAGCAGAATCTTTGGCTCCATTACACGGCTGGCTAGAATACATCACGCTTGCACTGTCCATATTGTTTGACGGTTGTAATATATGGCCAAGATCACTAAATGTTTTCCTTAAAGGCAACTGCTGGGGGTGAGGTGTAGCTGCTCTTCCTCCAGGATGTCTTCCATGAGATGATTCTGATTTTGAAGAGGGTGGAGAATCTGGTGGTGATGGAGGTTGTTCACTATTTGTCAAACCATTGACATTTCCTACAAGTATAATAAGAGGGTTAAATGTTTTCACTAAGAAGATAGAGAAATTATATTAAACCCCTGCCATAAAGTACTTGACACTTAAAAAAGAAAGTACTAGGTACGTAAAAAAAAAAAAAAGAACAGGAGAAAAAAGGGGTGTAAAAACCCTGGATTAGGTGTCTACCTAGGACTTCTAAACTATTCCAGACAGTCTTACACTTTCCAACAATAATAATAGTGTTCATATCGCAGTTATATAGCACTTTTAAAAGTAAGTGCAAGATGGTTCATTGAAAAGGAACAACACCCGGGATTTTCACTCTATTAGGTGTTGTCCCTCTTTCCTTGCTGTGTGTATCTGCAGGGATAGCCAGAAAAAATATCACATTCAGCTGATCCCACAGTGAATGTGCGCCTCACGGACCAATCAGCGATTGCGCTCAATTCATAATTTCCTTAGCTGACCTGATGACAGATCAGCTAGGATTTGTGAAGAGACCCCAGGGAGGCCGTTCTTCCTCTTTAAAGCCCATGTAATATGTAATGGTAATTTTTCCTATGTGAAAATGGGTATAATTGTTTTTCACTTTTTAAAGCAGACCAACACAACAGGCAGTGCACATATTCATCCCTCCCCAAGCCAATTTAGATTGCTGCACACAAAAAATAATTTACCTTTTTCTAACTCATGCTGTAGTAAATTTTAAAAACAAAATGGCGGCTTATGCATTTGCAGACCATCTGCAAACCGGAAGTGCTACTGGGCTTCCTGTTACTGTGCATTGTCAGTTATGTGATTTGAATCCAGGCAGCAGCATGGCTGCCAAAATGGGCGCTACCTTTCTTTTCCAACTGTCAGGCTGTTGGTCCGGTTTAAGGAAGGGCTCCCTGTGAGGTATTCATTAAAACAGAGTATGGGAGCCTTTCTGGGCTCCATAGCAACTCCTAATTTTTATGAACACTAAGTCAATAGACTTTTTCTCAAATTATCTAGAATAATTCTGCACCTCACCTGTACAACTGCACCATTGCAGGAGATTTAAAGAGGGACATCAGAATGATTGGGGAGTTGATAAAAACTTGTCTGCCCGTACGTTTTTTATTTTAGAGATTAAAAACGTACCTTTTAGGTCGCATTGAGCTTCAGCATCCCTCCATTGCCTCAACGTCTTCTGCAGGGCAGTCGGGGGGCGTGGCGGGGGGCCGGCGAGGGGTGTTGACTGACGGGGGAGGGAATGCGCCTGACACCGACACACGCTTCCCGGACGTCATGGCGGCTGCCGGCCGGGGCCGCCGGGCGGGCGGGAGCATGTGTTTTCGGAGCGGTGGGGTGATGTCATTTCCTTTGTTTATAAGGTGGTGGATGGAGGGAGAGGCGATACAGGCTCCTTGAAAAAGTGATTCGCCACGTAACGCGTGGGGGATAAGAGGTCTGGTTGATGTAGCGGCGCGGTCTCCTGATAAAGGGTGATATTGTTTTTTATTTTTATATTTTCTGTTTTCACACTGTGCACGGCCCATTGGCCTCAATTGGTTGCTGTTTGATTTCTCTTTCTCTTGGATTATGAATGATTGATTATCTCATGCATTAGCACTTTAGCACTAAGTTCACTTTATACTTATTTGCACAAAGAGTTTAGAGATGAATATGTATGTTTTTAAGTTATTTCAAATGAATTGTTTGGAGGGTTTGTACACTTAAAAGGGGACAGGACCGCTATACAGTTTTTTTAAACATGGTTAGTTGGTATGTCATGTATTAAATGGTGTATTGTGAATATATATGTTTTTTAATTTATTAAATAAATCAGGATAATGATTTGATTATGCAGATTCATTGATTAATTTTTTGTGCTGACTTAAATTTTGTGGGTACTGGAACCACTCTTTGTATTAGTAGCGTCTGCAGCTTATGCATAGCTTTAGGATTCTTTTGGGTCGGGCACAGTAACTTTACTTAGATTTAAGGTGGTGCAGGATTAAATATTTTTTATAAATTCTGCAGGGCAGCACCATTTTGGAAGCCTTCAGACCCTCCAAACTCGCATATGCATAGTGTCATTGCATAGGCTGCAATGACACTCACCGCAAATGCTGAAAGATTTGAAGAGCGGCTGGCTTAGGATTGAGTGCTGCTAGAGCTTTTTAGATAACGCTGACATCCAAAAGGCAGTGCAGTGCAAGGAACAACAGAAAAGATCTGTTGTTCCTCTTCAAAATAAACATATATGTTTGCACTTTATTGCGTGTTGGGTTGGTAGAGCTCTACTAACCCAGTACAAGAATAAACTGAAACACCAACCATTGGGAAGCTTCTCTATAATAAACATTTCTGAAATTCCCTTCCCCTGACTCGGTTTTGCAATGGAGCAGTTTGCCATGTCAGTTGCAGTTTTTTCTCATTAGATTTATGTCCCTCCTTGGCTGCTTCTTCCTCCAAGGTTGCTAATCAACTTCTTTGTTTTAAACTGGACCTCCAGTCAAAAATGACTGGAGCTCTGCTGACCTCCATTAGAGAGCCTCTTGATTTGGGATGCCCCACCACACTTACATTAACAGGGTGCCCAAGACCAAGAAGTACTTACACACTGTTTTAAGCCTTTTGTGTGCAAGACACATGGCTTACTGTTTGTCCCCCAATGTAGTTAGCTAGCTGGACATGCACAGCACTGGGGCTTACTTTTTTTCTTGTGGAATGTTCCCTATATTCTAAGCATACAGCACGTCCTGCTCCAGATGTAGTAATTACATGTGGTAATCCTCCGCCTCCGGCGCCGTGCACTGTAGACATGTAGAAAACAAGCTCCTCCCGGCCCTACATATACCGAGGGACCTCCCACAAATCCCCAGATTTCTCTGCAGTGCTGGAACTGCGAAGACATGAAGTATCACGCTCTCGCAGGCGAGCGGGGCTTTACAGCCCGAGGCCCTGCGGGACTATTTCCACCCATCCTCATTGTGAAGTAATGCCTCCCAGCCTGGGCTGCGTTGGTCGGGTGAAGGTAGGCAGCACCTGGTGTGCTTACGGAGCTATGCTCCACCGCAATCCCCCACCATAGGGTAGGCGGTTAAGGCTAATGGTGAGCCTTCAGTGGATGCCCCTCCCGCATCTGTGCCCCACGCCCCGTGTAGCGGTGAACCCAGAATATTGGGTCACCTTCCTCCCTAGTTCCCCCCCGTTAGTGGGGGGGGGGGGGTTTGTGTGTACGATGGCCTAACCTTGCCCTAAATACACTAGTAGGCTTATAGCCCTTAACAGTTACCGGGTGTCAGAGCCGTGCTTCACACTTATGTTTAAGTTAGCCGTACGGCGGCTCTGTTCGTGGACGATACGGCGTTTATTTCTGTATTCACCCTGTCAGGTTTTTTCTCTGAGGTGATTCTCTCGGTCTGTTGTCAGTTGCATAGCTACTTTTCTGATTGGTTACGTGTAGAGATGAGCGAGTAGTGAAATATTCGAAATTTCGAATTTCGATTCGAATAGACCGCGTTACTCGACTACTCGACCGAATATCGAATCCCATTATAGTCTATGGGAAAAAAATGCTCGCCACTTGGAAATCTCAATTCGACCACTTGGAGGTCACCAAGTCCACCCTGAAACATCAGAAAATGATGCCAACACTGCTGGAATGCAACTGGGACAGCAGGGGAAGCATGTCTGGGTGCATATAACGCGCCCAAGTCGCACTATTACGCCACTATCACAGCCTCTCAACAATACACTCCAAACACAATATAACTTCTACGTAAAGTGAGACAAGACAAGGAAACCTTTTTTCCTCTACATTGCCATGGACCCCAAGCCAAACTGTACAAAAAAGAAGAACAAAATTCTGCACCCCTTAAAATCACGTTGCCTAATGACAACCACAGATGGCATAGGCAAGGGGGAAAATAAATAGACCCCACCCCTAATTGTCATTGTGTGTGTGTGTGTGTGTGTGTGTGTGAGATGTGGTCAGACATGTCCTCTTGTGTCATTGTGTCACCTCAGCAGTAAGGGAAGCTTAAAGGAGGAGGTTTGTTACATTGTGTCACCCCAGCAGTCAGGGAAGCTTACAGGAGGAGGTTTGTTACAGTGTGTCACCCCAGCAGTCAGGGAAGCTTACAGGAGGAGGTTTGTTACATTGTGTCACCCCAGCAGTCAGGGAAGCTTACAGGAGGAGGTTTGTTACATTGTGTCACCCCAGCAGTCAGGGAAGCTTACAGGAGGAGGTTTGTTACAGTGTGTCACCCCAGCAGTCAGGGAAGCTTACAGGAGGAGGTTTGTTACATTGTGTCACCCCAGCAGTCAGGGAAGCTTACAGGAGGAGGTTTGTTACAGTGTGTCACCCCATCAGTAAGGGAAGCTTACAGGAGGAGGTTTGTTACAGTGTGTCACCCCAGCAGTAAGGGAAGCTTACAGGAGGAGGTTTGTTACAGTGTGTCACCCCAGCAGTCGGGGAAGCTTACAGGAGGAGGTTTGTTACAGTGTGTCACTCCAGCAGTAAGGGAAGCTTACAGGAGGAGGTTTGTTACAGTGTGTCACCCCAGCAGTCAGGGAAGCTTACAGGAGGAGGTTTGTTACAGTGTGTCACCCCAGCAGTAAGGGAAGCTTATAGGAGGAGGTTTGTTACAGTGTGTCACCCCAGCAGTCGGGGAAGCTTACAGGAGGAGGTTTGTTACAGTGTGTCACCCCAGCAGTCAGGGAAGCTTACAGGAGGAGGTTTGTTACAGTGTGTCACCCCAGCAGTAAGGGAAGCTTACAGGAGGAGGTTTGTTACATTGTGTCACCCCAGCAGTCAGGGAAGCTTACAGGAGGAGGTTTGTTACAGTGTGTCACCCCAGCAGTCAGGGAAGCTTACAGGAGGAGGTTTGTTACATTGTGTCACCCCAGCAGTCAGGGAAGCTTACAGGAGGAGGTTTGTTACAGTGTGTCACCCCAGCAGTAAGGGAAGCTTACAGGAGGAGGTTTGTTACAGTGTGTCACCCCAGCAGTAAGGGAAGCTTACAGGAGGAGGTTTGTTACAGTGTGTCACCCCAGCAGTCGGGGAAGCTTACAGGAGGAGGTTTGTTACAGTGTGTCACTCCAGCAGTAAGGGAAGCTTACAGGAGGAGGTTTGTTACAGTGTGTCACCCCAGCAGTCAGGGAAGCTTACAGGAGGAGGTTTGTTACAGTGTGTCACCCCAGCAGTAAGGGAAGCTTACAGGAGGAGGTTTGTTACAGTGTGTCACCCCAGCAGTCGGGGAAGCTTACAGGAGGAGGTTTGTTACAGTGTGTCACCCCAGCAGTTAGGGAAGCTTACAGGAGGAGGTTTGTTACAGTGTGTCACCCCAGCAGTAAGGGAAGTTTACAGGAGGAGGTTTGTTACATTGTGTCACCCCAGCAGTCAGGGAAGCTTACAGGAGGAGGTTTGTTACAGTGTGTCACCCCAGCAGTCAGGGAAGCTTACAGGAGGAGGTTTGTTACAGTGTGTCACCCCAGCAGTAAGGGAAGCTTACAGGAGGAGGTTTGTTACAGTGTGTCACCCCAGCAGTCAGGGAAGCTTACAGGAGGAGGTTTGTTACATTGTGTCACCCCAGCAGTCAGGGAAGCTTACAGGAGGAGGTTTGTTACAGTGTGTCACCCCAGCAGTCAGGGAAGCTTACAGGAGGAGGTTTGTTACATTGTGTCACCCCAGCAGTCAGGGAAGCTTACAGGAGGAGGTTTGTTACAGTGTGTCACCCCAGCAGTAAGGGAAGCTTACAGGAGGAGGTTTGTTACATTGTGTCACCCCAGCAGTAAGGGAAGCTTACAGGAGGAGGTTTGTTACAGTGTGTCACCCCAGCAGTCGGGGAAGCTTACAGGAGGAGGTTTGTTACAGTGTGTCACTCCAGCAGTCAGGGAAGCTTACAGGAGGAGGTTTGTTACAGTGTGTCACCCCAGCAGTCAGGGAAGCTTACAGGAGGAGGTTTGTTACAGTGTGTCACCCCAGCAGTAAGGGAAGCTTACAGGAGGAGGTTTGTTACAGTGTGTCACCCCAGCAGTCGGGGAAGCTTACAGGAGGAGGTTTGTTACAGTGTGTCACCCCAGCAGTCAGGGAAGCTTACAGGAGGAGGTTTGTTACAGTGTGTCACCCCAGCAGTAAGGGAAGTTTACAGGAGGAGGTTTGTTACATTGTGTCACCCCAGCAGTCAGGGAAGCTTACAGGAGGAGGTTTGTTACAGTGTGTCACCCCAGCAGTCAGGGAAGCTTACAGGAGGAGGTTTGTTACAATGTGTCACCCCAGCAGTAAGGGAAGCTTACAGGAGGAGGTTTGTTACATTGTGTCACCCCAGCAGTCAGGGAAGCTTACAGGAGGAGGTTTGTTACAGTGTGTCACCCCAGCAGTCAGGGAAGCTTACAGGAGGAGGTTTGTTACATTGTGTCACCCCAGCAGTCAGGGAAGCTTACAGGAGGAGGTTTGTTACAGTGTGTCACCCCAGCAGTCAGGGAAGCTTACAGGAGGAGGTTTGTTACAGTGTGTCACCCCAGCAGTAAGGGAAGCTTACAGGAGGAGGTTTGTTACAGTGTGTCACCCCAGCAGTCAGGGAAGCTTACAGGAGGAGGTTTGTTACAGTGTGTCACCCCAGCAGTCAGGGAAGCTTACAGGAGGAGGTTTGTTACAGTGTGTCACTCCAGCAGTAAGGGAAGCTTACAGGAGGAGGTTTGTTACAGTGTGTCACCCCAGCAGTCAGGGAAGCTTACAGGAGGAGGTTTGTTACAGTGTGTCACCCCAGCAGTAAGGGAAGCTTACAGGAGGAGGTTTGTTACAGTGTGTCACCCCAGCAGTCGGGGAAGCTTACAGGAGGAGGTTTGTTACAGTGTGTCACCCCAGCAGTCGGGGAAGCTTACAGGAGGAGGTTTGTTACAGTGTGTCACCCCAGCAGTAAGGGAAGTTTACAGGAGGAGGTTTGTTACATTGTGTCACCCCAGCAGTCAGGGAAGCTTAAAGGAGGAGGTTTGTTACATTGTGTCACCCCAGCAGTCAGGGAAGCTTACAGGAGGAGGTTTGTTACAGTGTGTCACTCCAGCAGTAAGGGAAGCTTACAGGAGGAGGTTTGTTACAGTGTGTCACCCCAGCAGTCAGGGAAGCTTACAGGAGGAGGTTTGTTACAGTGTGTCACCCCAGCAGTAAGGGAAGCTTACAGGAGGAGGTTTGTTACAGTGTGTCACCCCAGCAGTCGGGGAAGCTTACAGGAGGAGGTTTGTTACAGTGTGTCACCCCAGCAGTCAGGGAAGCTTACAGGAGGAGGTTTGTTACAGTGTGTCACCCCAGCAGTAAGGGAAGTTTACAGGAGGAGGTTTGTTACATTGTGTCACCCCAGCAGTCAGGGAAGCTTAAAGGAGGAGGTTTGTTACATTGTGTCACCCCAGCAGTCAGGGAAGCTTACAGGAGGAGGTTTGTTACAGTGTGTCACCCCAGCAGTCAGGGAAGCTTACAGGAGGAGGTTTGTTACATTGTGTCACCCCAGCAGTCAGGGAAGCTTACAGGAGGAGGTTTGTTACATTGTGTCACCCCAGCAGTCAGGGAAGCTTACAGGAGGAGGTTTGTTACAGTGTGTCACCCCAGCAGTCAGGGAAGCTTACAGGAGGAGGTTTGTTACATTGTGTCACCCCAGCAGTCAGGGAAGCTTACAGGAGGAGGTTTGTTACAGTGTGTCACCCCAGCAGTAAGGGAAGCTTACAGGAGGAGGTTTGTTACAGTGTGTCACCCCAGCAGTAAGGGAAGCTTACAGGAGGAGGTTTGTTACAGTGTGTCACCCCAGCAGTCGGGGAAGCTTACAGGAGGAGGTTTGTTACAGTGTGTCACTCCAGCAGTAAGGGAAGCTTACAGGAGGAGGTTTGTTACAGTGTGTCACCCCAGCAGTCAGGGAAGCTTACAGGAGGAGGTTTGTTACAGTGTGTCACCCCAGCAGTAAGGGAAGCTTACAGGAGGAGGTTTGTTACAGTGTGTCACCCCAGCAGTCGGGGAAGCTTACAGGAGGAGGTTTGTTACAGTGTGTCACCCCAGCAGTCAGGGAAGCTTACAGGAGGAGGTTTGTTACAGTGTGTCACCCCAGCAGTAAGGGAAGCTTACAGGAGGAGGTTTGTTACATTGTGTCACCCCAGCAGTCAGGGAAGCTTACAGGAGGAGGTTTGTTACAGTGTGTCACCCCAGCAGTCAGGGAAGCTTACAGGAGGAGGTTTGTTACATTGTGTCACCCCAGCAGTCAGGGAAGCTTACAGGAGGAGGTTTGTTACAGTGTGTCACCCCAGCAGTAAGGGAAGCTTACAGGAGGAGGTTTGTTACAGTGTGTCACCCCAGCAGTAAGGGAAGCTTACAGGAGGAGGTTTGTTACAGTGTGTCACCCCAGCAGTCGGGGAAGCTTACAGGAGGAGGTTTGTTACAGTGTGTCACTCCAGCAGTAAGGGAAGCTTACAGGAGGAGGTTTGTTACAGTGTGTCACCCCAGCAGTAAGGGAAGCTTACAGGAGGAGGTTTGTTACAGTGTGTCACCCCAGCAGTAAGGGAAGCTTACAGGAGGAGGTTTGTTACAGTGTGTCACCCCAGCAGTCAGGGAAGCTTACAGGAGGAGGTTTGTTACAGTGTGTCACCCCAGCAGTAAGGGAAGCTTACAGGAGGAGGTTTGTTACAGTGTGTCACCCCAGCAGTCGGGGAAGCTTACAGGAGGAGGTTTGTTACAGTGTGTCACCCCAGCAGTCAGGGAAGCTTACAGGAGGAGGTTTGTTACAGTGTGTCACCCCAGCAGTTAGGGAAGTTTACAGGAGGAGGTTTGTTACATTGTGTCACCCCAGCAGTCAGGGAAGCTTACAGGAGGAGGTTTGTTACAGTGTGTCACCCCAGCAGTCAGGGAAGCTTACAGGAGGAGGTTTGTTACAGTGTGTCACCCCAGCAGTAAGGGAAGCTTACAGGAGGAGGTTTGTTACATTGTGTCACCCCAGCAGTCAGGGAAGCTTACAGGATGAGGTTTGTTACAGTGTGTCACCCCAGCAGTCAGGGAAGCTTACAGGATGAGGTTTGTTACATTGTGTCACCCCAGCAGTCAGGGAAGCTTACAGGAGGAGGTTTGTTACAGTGTGTCACCCCAGCAGTCAGGGAAGCTTACAGGAGGAGGTTTGTTACATTGTGTCACCCCAGCAGTCAGGGAAGCTTACAGGAGGAGGTTTGTTACAGTGTGTCACCCCAGCAGTAAGGGAAGCTTACAGGAGGAGGTTTGTTACAGTGTGTCACCCCAGCAGTAAGGGAAGCTTACAGGAGGAGGTTTGTTACAGTGTGTCACCCCAGCAGTCGGGGAAGCTTACAGGAGGAGGTTTGTTACAGTGTGTCACCCCAGCAGTCAGGGAAGCTTACAGGAGGAGGTTTGTTACAGTGTGTCACCCCAGCAGTAAGGGAAGCTTACAGGAGGAGGTTTGTTACAGTGTGTCACCCCAGCAGTCGGGGAAGCTTACAGGAGGAGGTTTGTTACAGTGTGTCACCCCAGCAGTCAGGGAAGCTTACAGGAGGAGGTTTGTTACAGTGTGTCACCCCAGCAGTAAGGGAAGTTTACAGGAGGAGGTTTGTTACATTGTGTCACCCCAGCAGTCAGGGAAGCTTAAAGGAGGAGGTTTGTTACATTGTGTCACCCCAGCAGTCAGGAAAGCTTACAGGAGGAGGTTTGTTACAGTGTGTCACTCCAGCAGTAAGGGAAGCTTACAGGAGGAGGTTTGTTACAGTGTGTCACCCCAGCAGTAAGGGAAGCTTACAGGAGGAGGTTTGTTACAGTGTGTCACCCCAGCAGTAAGGGAAGCTTACAGGAGGAGGTTTGTTACAGTGTGTCACCCCAGCAGTCAGGGAAGCTTACAGGAGGAGGTTTGTTACAGTGTGTCACCCCAGCAGTAAGGGAAGCTTACAGGAGGAGGTTTGTTACAGTGTGTCACCCCAGCAGTCGGGGAAGCTTACAGGAGGAGGTTTGTTACAGTGTGTCACCCCAGCAGTCAGGGAAGCTTACAGGAGGAGGTTTGTTACAGTGTGTCACCCCAGCAGTTAGGGAAGTTTACAGGAGGAGGTTTGTTACATTGTGTCACCCCAGCAGTCAGGGAAGCTTACAGGAGGAGGTTTGTTACAGTGTGTCACCCCAGCAGTCAGGGAAGCTTACAGGAGGAGGTTTGTTACAGTGTGTCACCCCAGCAGTAAGGGAAGCTTACAGGAGGAGGTTTGTTACATTGTGTCACCCCAGCAGTCAGGGAAGCTTACAGGATGAGGTTTGTTACAGTGTGTCACCCCAGCAGTCAGGGAAGCTTACAGGATGAGGTTTGTTACATTGTGTCACCCCAGCAGTCAGGGAAGCTTACAGGAGGAGGTTTGTTACAGTGTGTCACCCCAGCAGTCAGGGAAGCTTACAGGAGGAGGTTTGTTACATTGTGTCACCCCAGCAGTCAGGGAAGCTTACAGGAGGAGGTTTGTTACAGTGTGTCACCCCAGCAGTAAGGGAAGCTTACAGGAGGAGGTTTGTTACAGTGTGTCACCCCAGCAGTAAGGGAAGCTTACAGGAGGAGGTTTGTTACAGTGTGTCACCCCAGCAGTCGGGGAAGCTTACAGGAGGAGGTTTGTTACAGTGTGTCACCCCAGCAGTCAGGGAAGCTTACAGGAGGAGGTTTGTTACAGTGTGTCACCCCAGCAGTAAGGGAAGCTTACAGGAGGAGGTTTGTTACAGTGTGTCACCCCAGCAGTCGGGGAAGCTTACAGGAGGAGGTTTGTTACAGTGTGTCACCCCAGCAGTCAGGGAAGCTTACAGGAGGAGGTTTGTTACAGTGTGTCACCCCAGCAGTAAGGGAAGTTTACAGGAGGAGGTTTGTTACATTGTGTCACCCCAGCAGTCAGGGAAGCTTAAAGGAGGAGGTTTGTTACATTGTGTCACCCCAGCAGTCAGGGAAGCTTACAGGAGGAGGTTTGTTACAGTGTGTCACCCCAGCAGTCAGGGAAGCTTACAGGAGGAGGTTTGTTACATTGTGTCACCCCAGCAGTCAGGGAAGCTTACAGGAGGAGGTTTGTTACATTGTGTCACCCCAGCAGTCAGGGAAGCTTACAGGAGGAGGTTTGTTACAGTGTGTCACCCCAGCAGTCAGGGAAGCTTACAGGAGGAGGTTTGTTACATTGTGTCACCCCAGCAGTCAGGGAAGCTTACAGGAGGAGGTTTGTTACAGTGTGTCACCCCAGCAGTAAGGGAAGCTTACAGGAGGAGGTTTGTTACAGTGTGTCACCCCAGCAGTAAGGGAAGCTTACAGGAGGAGGTTTGTTACAGTGTGTCACCCCAGCAGTCGGGGAAGCTTACAGGAGGAGGTTTGTTACAGTGTGTCACTCCAGCAGTAAGGGAAGCTTACAGGAGGAGGTTTGTTACAGTGTGTCACCCCAGCAGTCAGGGAAGCTTACAGGAGGAGGTTTGTTACAGTGTGTCACCCCAGCAGTAAGGGAAGCTTACAGGAGGAGGTTTGTTACAGTGTGTCACCCCAGCAGTCGGGGAAGCTTACAGGAGGAGGTTTGTTACAGTGTGTCACCCCAGCAGTCAGGGAAGCTTACAGGAGGAGGTTTGTTACAGTGTGTCACCCCAGCAGTAAGGGAAGCTTACAGGAGGAGGTTTGTTACATTGTGTCACCCCAGCAGTCAGGGAAGCTTACAGGAGGAGGTTTGTCACAGTGTGTCACCCCAGCAGTCAGGGAAGCTTACAGGAGGAGGTTTGTTACATTGTGTCACCCCAGCAGTAAGGGAAGCTTACAGGAGGAGGTTTGTTACAGTGTGTCACCCCAGCAGTAAGGGAAGCTTACAGGAGGAGGTTTGTTACAGTGTGTCACCCCAGCAGTCGGGGAAGCTTACAGGAGGAGGTTTGTTACAGTGTGTCACCCCAGCAGTAAGGGAAGCTTACAGGAGGAGGTTTGTTACAGTGTGTCACCCCAGCAGTCGGGGAAGCTTACAGGAGGAGGTTTGTTACAGTGTGTCACCCCAGCAGTAAGGGAAGCTTACAGGAGGAGGTTTGTTACAGTGTGTCACCCCAGCAGTCGGGGAAGCTTACAGGAGGAGGTTTGTTACAGTGTGTCACCCCAGCAGTCGGGGAAGCTTACAGGAGGAGGTTTGTTACAGTGTGTCACCCCAGCAGTAAGGGAAGTTTACAGGAGGAGGTTTGTTACATTGTGTCACCCCAGCAGTCAGGGAAGCTTAAAGGAGGAGGTTTGTTACATTGTGTCACCCCAGCAGTCAGGGAAGCTTACAGGAGGAGGTTTGTTACAGTGTGTCACCCCAGCAGTCAGGGAAGCTTACAGGAGGAGGTTTGTTACATTGTGTCACCCCAGCAGTCAGGGAAGCTTACAGGAGGAGGTTTGTTACATTGTGTCACCCCAGCAGTCAGGGAAGCTTACAGGAGGAGGTTTGTTACAGTGTGTCACCCCAGCAGTCAGGGAAGCTTACAGGAGGAGGTTTGTTACATTGTGTCACCCCAGCAGTCAGGGAAGCTTACAGGAGGAGGTTTGTTACAGTGTGTCACCCCAGCAGTAAGGGAAGCTTACAGGAGGAGGTTTGTTACAGTGTGTCACCCCAGCAGTAAGGGAAGCTTACAGGAGGAGGTTTGTTACAGTGTGTCACCCCAGCAGTCGGGGAAGCTTACAGGAGGAGGTTTGTTACAGTGTGTCACTCCAGCAGTAAGGGAAGCTTACAGGAGGAGGTTTGTTACAGTGTGTCACCCCAGCAGTCAGGGAAGCTTACAGGAGGAGGTTTGTTACAGTGTGTCACCCCAGCAGTAAGGGAAGCTTACAGGAGGAGGTTTGTTACAGTGTGTCACCCCAGCAGTCGGGGAAGCTTACAGGAGGAGGTTTGTTACAGTGTGTCACCCCAGCAGTCAGGGAAGCTTACAGGAGGAGGTTTGTTACAGTGTGTCACCCCAGCAGTAAGGGAAGCTTACAGGAGGAGGTTTGTTACATTGTGTCACCCCAGCAGTCAGGGAAGCTTACAGGAGGAGGTTTGTTACAGTGTGTCACCCCAGCAGTCAGGGAAGCTTACAGGAGGAGGTTTGTTACATTGTGTCACCCCAGCAGTCAGGGAAGCTTACAGGAGGAGGTTTGTTACAGTGTGTCACCCCAGCAGTAAGGGAAGCTTACAGGAGGAGGTTTGTTACAGTGTGTCACCCCAGCAGTAAGGGAAGCTTACAGGAGGAGGTTTGTTACAGTGTGTCACCCCAGCAGTCGGGGAAGCTTACAGGAGGAGGTTTGTTACAGTGTGTCACTCCAGCAGTAAGGGAAGCTTACAGGAGGAGGTTTGTTACAGTGTGTCACCCCAGCAGTAAGGGAAGCTTACAGGAGGAGGTTTGTTACAGTGTGTCACCCCAGCAGTAAGGGAAGCTTACAGGAGGAGGTTTGTTACAGTGTGTCACCCCAGCAGTCAGGGAAGCTTACAGGAGGAGGTTTGTTACAGTGTGTCACCCCAGCAGTAAGGGAAGCTTACAGGAGGAGGTTTGTTACAGTGTGTCACCCCAGCAGTCGGGGAAGCTTACAGGAGGAGGTTTGTTACAGTGTGTCACCCCAGCAGTCAGGGAAGCTTACAGGAGGAGGTTTGTTACAGTGTGTCACCCCAGCAGTAAGGGAAGTTTACAGGAGGAGGTTTGTTACATTGTGTCACCCCAGCAGTCAGGGAAGCTTACAGGAGGAGGTTTGTTACAGTGTGTCACCCCAGCAGTCAGGGAAGCTTACAGGAGGAGGTTTGTTACAGTGTGTCACCCCAGCAGTAAGGGAAGCTTACAGGAGGAGGTTTGTTACATTGTGTCACCCCAGCAGTCAGGGAAGCTTACAGGATGAGGTTTGTTACAGTGTGTCACCCCAGCAGTCAGGGAAGCTTACAGGATGAGGTTTGTTACATTGTGTCACCCCAGCAGTCAGGGAAGCTTACAGGAGGAGGTTTGTTACAGTGTGTCACCCCAGCAGTCAGGGAAGCTTACAGGAGGAGGTTTGTTACATTGTGTCACCCCAGCAGTCAGGGAAGCTTACAGGAGGAGGTTTGTTACAGTGTGTCACCCCAGCAGTAAGGGAAGCTTACAGGAGGAGGTTTGTTACAGTGTGTCACCCCAGCAGTAAGGGAAGCTTACAGGAGGAGGTTTGTTACAGTGTGTCACCCCAGCAGTCGGGGAAGCTTACAGGAGGAGGTTTGTTACAGTGTGTCACTCCAGCAGTAAGGGAAGCTTACAGGAGGAGGTTTGTTACAGTGTGTCACCCCAGCAGTCAGGGAAGCTTACAGGAGGAGGTTTGTTACAGTGTGTCACCCCAGCAGTAAGGGAAGCTTACAGGAGGAGGTTTGTTACAGTGTGTCACCCCAGCAGTCGGGGAAGCTTACAGGAGGAGGTTTGTTACAGTGTGTCACCCCAGCAGTAAGGGAAGCTTACAGGAGGAGGTTTGTTACAGTGTGTCACCCCAGCAGTCGGGGAAGCTTACAGGAGGAGGTTTGTTACAGTGTGTCACCCCAGCAGTCAGGGAAGCTTACAGGAGGAGGTTTGTTACAGTGTGTCACCCCAGCAGTAAGGGAAGTTTACAGGAGGAGGTTTGTTACATTGTGTCACCCCAGCAGTCAGGGAAGCTTACAGGAGGAGGTTTGTTACAGTGTGTCACCCCAGCAGTCAGGGAAGCTTACAGGAGGAGGTTTGTTACAGTGTGTCACCCCAGCAGTAAGGGAAGCTTACAGGAGGAGGTTTGTTACATTGTGTCACCCCAGCAGTCAGGGAAGCTTACAGGAGGAGGTTTGTTACAGTGTGTCACCCCAGCAGTCAGGGAAGCTTACAGGAGGAGGTTTGTTACATTGTGTCACCCCAGCAGTCAGGGACGCTTACAGGAGGAGGTTTGTTACAGTGTGTCACCCCAGCAGTCAGGGAAGCTTACAGGAGGAGGTTTGTTACAGTGTGTCACCCCAGCAGTAAGGGAAGCTTACAGGAGGAGGTTTGTTACAGTGTGTCACCCCAGCAGTCAGGGAAGCTTACAGGAGGAGGTTTGTTACAGTGTGTCACCCCAGCAGTAAGGGAAGCTTACAGGAGGAGGTTTGTTACAGTGTGTCACCCCAGCAGTCAGGGAAGCTTACAGGAGGAGGTTTGTTACAGTGTGTCACCCCAGCAGTAAGGGAAGCTTACAGGAGGAGGTTTGTTACAGTGTGTCACCCCAGCAGTCAGGGAAGCTTACAGGAGGAGGTTTGTTACAGTGTGTCACCCCAGCAGTAAGGGAAGCTTAGCTGAGACCTCTTAAAAATTGTGTGGAGTCCCAAGAGCTGAGACCTCTTAAAAATTGTGTGGAGGCCCAAGAGCTGAGACCTCTTAAAAATTGCATTTCAGACGTTTTACTTTTTTACTTTTTTGGCCACGCGTTATGCCAAATATAAATATATTTTTAAGGAGAACACCTGGCTATACAGCCGTATACTGCCAGAAGGTGAAATGGTGCCTATACGCACCGGGTATATAACAGTCTTTTGTTGGCACAGAGGACACAAAACAGTAGAGCCAAATATAAATATATTTTTAAGGAGAACACCTGGCTATACAGCCGTATACTGCCAGAAGGTGAAATGGTGCCTATACGCAACGGGGTATATAACAGGGTTTTGTTGGTAAAGAGGACACAAAACAGTAGTGCCAAATATAAATATATTTTTTAGGAGAACACCTGGCTATACAGCCGTATACTGCCAGAAGGTGAAATGGTGCCTATACGCACCGGGTATAAAACAGTGTTTTGTTGGCACAGAGGACACAAAACAGTAGTGCAAAATATAGTTTTGTATATAGGTGCTAATACACCACTGAAGTCTTTCTGTCCCTATTCCAGCAGCAGCTACCCCTCACTAAAGCAGCCGTTTTGAGCAGAGTGTATATAGTTTTGTATATAGGTGGTAAGTAATACACCACTGAAGTCTTTCTGTCCCTATTCCAGCAGCAGCTACCCCTCACTAAAGCAGCCGTTGTGTGCAGTGTGTATATAGCTAGAATGAGCTATATACCGTTCAGCATAGTAGCCCTAATAATAAGGACTCTCAATGACTCTCTTGTCTTCTGGTAGCTGGTATATATGGTGGTAAATGCGATATTCTGAGCTTCTGGGGCCCTGCCTGCCTACATATGGGCTATATACTGTTCAGCATAGTAGCACTAATAATAAGGACTCTCAATGACTCTCTTGTCTTCTGGTAGCTGGTATATATGGTGGTAAAAGCGATATTCTGAGCTTCTGGGGCCCTGCCTGCCTACATATGAGCTATATACTGTTCAACATAGTAGCCCTAATAAGGGCTCTCAATGACTCTCTTGTCTTCTGGTAGCTGGTATATATGGTGGTAAAAGCGATATTCTGAGCTTCTGGGGCCCTGCCTGCCTACATATGAGCTATATACTGTTCAGCATAGTAGCCCTAATAATAAGGACTCTCAATGACTCTCTTGTCTTCTGGTAGCTGGTATATATGGTGGTAAAAGCGATATTCTGAGCTTCTGGGGCCCTGCCTGCCTACATATGAGCTAAATACTGTTCAGCATAGTAGCCCTAATAAGGGCTCTCAATGACTCTCTTGTCTTCTGGTAGCTGGTATATATGGTGGTAAATGCGATATTCTGAGTGTCAGGTCCCGGAGACACCCACCTTCCAATAAATCAGCAACCCCCAATCTCCGCTGCTTTCTTCGCCTATAGCAAGCCCCCGTTTGCCGGGACGCTAGACACGCCTCACCGGACACGGTTGCCCCCAGGTCTTGTTAGCACAAAGGATGCTGACTTATGCAGGGGAAGGCAGATGAATCCAGGGACTAGACTGAGTAGCAATAAACGGACAGGGGTCATACACGGGTGGTCAATCCGAGGAGGCACGGTACAGAAGGGTTAGACGGAAGAGTAGTCAGGGCAAGCCAAGGGTCACAACGGGAGGTCAGAAGTTTGCGGTACAGAGGAGCAGGCAGAATCGTGGTCAAAGAGCAAGCAAGGTCGGTCCAGGCGGCAATCAGGGATGGTCAAAAACACGGCAGGAATCACAAGGAAATAAGCTATCAGAATCGCACCCAGTAGCACGCTATAACGGGCAATGATTAACTGCAGGGTGTAACCTATATAGGATGGGGACTGACTGGATTGGCTGAGGGGGGAGTGTACTGATAGGTGCAACTGGGGAACTCTGGGCTGATTGCCGTTTGAACAGGGGAGGCGGACAGACATTAGGGCACATGCCCACTAAGAACAAGGGCTCATTGGCCCAATACTAATTACCTCCGGCGGCGCTGCGCACAGCGCGCCCGCCGGAGGTAATTAGTATTGGGCCAATGAGCCCTTGTTCTTAGTGGGCATGTGCCCTAATGTCTGTCCGCCTCCCCTGGCATAAGAAACTGACAGGCGCGCGTACGGGGACACGCGCCGGGAGCGCGCCGCACAGAGAGCGGCGCGACCGCTCCCGACGCAGCTGGGCCGGAAGCCGCCCGAGCGGCTGCTCGTGACAGCCGAGCGGCGGGCGGGCAGGAGCGACGCCGGCCCGCCGCCGGCTGCAACAGACAAGGACCGGAGTCGGCGGGGGAACGTAGGCCAGGTGAGGAGATCGTGACACTACCCCCCCTTCACGAGGGGCCTCAGGACCCTTACCAGGCTTATCCGGATTCTCACGATGAAACCTATTGATAAGGGTTTTGGCATGGACATCCTTGGCCGGTACCCAACACCTTTCCTCAGGACCAAAACCCTTCCAATCAATTAAATACTGTAGAGAGTTTTGCAGCACCCGAGCGTCGAGTATTCTATTAATTTCATATTCAGGCTCATCTTCCACTATGATCGGAGGAGGAGACGACACCTGAATATTCTTGGCAGATTTTAACAAAGAAACATGAAAGGACGACGGAATTCTCATGGATGAAGGTAACTGGACCTTAAAGGTAACGTCGCTTAGTTTATCTATAATAGGAAACGGACCGATAAATTTAGGCCCTAGCTTAGACGAGGGTTGCCGAAGGGCAATATTTCTAGTAGAGACCCAGACCCAATCACCCACCTGAAATGGTGGTTCACGTGACCTATGTCGGTCCGCAAAGATTTTATAAGTTCTAGAGGCTTTCTTTAAGTTAGTCTGTATTTCAGACCACACTTTAGTCCTTTCTCGTAGCCATTCCTCCAAGGCCGGCAAGTTGGAGGAAGGACCAGAAAAAGATGATGCCTTAGGATTTCTACCGTAATTACAAAAGAAAGGCGAAAACCTAGTAGATTCACTCGGCGCATTGTTAAAGGCGAATTCTGCAAATTCGATGAATTCCGCCCATTGTTCTTGGCGATCGGAGACGAAACAGCGTAGATATTGTTCTAAACATTGATTTACCCGTTCAGTCTGTCCATTAGACTGAGGGTGATAGGCGGTAGAGAGCGACACTTTAATACCTAAACGATTGCAGAAAGCTTTCCAAAAACGGGATACAAACTGAACTCCTCGATCTGAAACCATATTCTGCGGTAAACCATGGAGGCGAAAAACATGCTTAATGAATAACTGTACTAAATCCGGTGCCGACGGAAGTTTTATCAATGGAATAAAGTGTGCCATTTTACTGAAGCGGTCCACCACCACCCAAATTACAGAATTCCCTTGTGATGGAGGAAGATCAACAATAAAATCCATGGATATGTGCGACCATGGTTCAGCGGGATTTCTAAGGGAACTAATAATCCCGCAGGAGACCCATGAGTGGCCTTACTCCGAGCACATACCGGACATGCTTCGACAAAGGCGGAAGTATCGCGTCGGATGGTGGGCCACCAGACATGACGTTTGGCGATAGCCAAGGTCTTCCGAACGCCTAAGTGACCGGCAGACTTGGCATCATGTAGTTCCTGTAAAACGGCCAGACGCAAATGAGGTGGAACAAATAAACAATCAGAGGGTTTACCAGGAGGAGAATCAACCTGAAATGGCATTAACGAGCTAGACAAGTCAGGGAGAAGAGTAGCCACAACACAACCTAAAGGCAAAATCGATTCTGGAGGACCGCTCTGGTCCTTACAATCCCCGAAATTACGGGATAGGGCATCTGCTTTGGCATTCTTCTTCCCCGGCTTATAGGTGATAATAAAATTAAATTGAGAAAAGAAGAGTGCCCAGCGCGCCTGACGGGAGTTGAGTCTCTTGGCGGACTCTAAGTACTCTAGATTCTTGTGATCAGTATATACAGTGATAGGGTGTAGGGAACCTTCTAGCCAGTGACGCCATTCTTCGAAGGCCAGTTTAATACCCAATAGTTCCCTATTCCCAACATCGTAATTGCGTTCAGCGGGTGAAAATTTCCGAGAGAAGAATGCACAAGGATGTAGTTTCTCAGGATTGCCCGCATACTGAGAAAGAACAGCTCCTACTCCCAGTTCCGAGGCGTCAACCTCCAATAGAAATGGAAGCCGGGTGTCGGGATGTATCAAAATGGGAGCGGAGGTGAAAGTCTCTTTTAACACTTGAAAGGCGTCTTTAGCTGAGGGAGGCCACTCCTCAACAAAAGCGCCCTTACGAGTGAGATCTGTTAAAGGACTCACTATGGACGAGAAACCCTTTATAAATTGCCTATAAAAATTCGCAAATCCTAAAAATCTCTGAAGCGCCTTTAGGGTTCTAGGTTGTTCCCACTCCAAAATAGCAGAAACCTTGGAAGGATCCATCACCAACCCCCGCTTGGAGATTATAAATCCTAGGAACGGGATTTCAGACACTTCAAAAACACATTTGGAGATTTTAGCATACAGACGATTTTCCCGCAATCTCTGCAACACCGCTTTGACATGTTGACGGTGCTCCACCAGGGAGCGGGAAAAAATCAGTATGTCATCCAAATAGACCACGAGAAACTGACCCAAAAAATCACGAAATATGTCATTGACAAAATCTTGAAACACTGCAGGAGCATTACATAACCCGAATGGCATCACTAAGTATTCATAATGCCCATCTTTTACATTGAAGGCCGTTTTCCATTCATCCCCCTGCCGTATGCGAATAAGGTTATATGCCCCTCGAAGGTCTAACTTGGAGAAGACCTGGGCCCCAGAGACCTGATTAAAAAGGTCATTGATTAATGGTAGGGGATACCTATTCTTTACAGTAACCTTATTTAACCCTCGATAGTCTATACAGGGGCGTAAGCCGCCGTCCTTCTTCTCGACGAAGAAGAACCCAGCACCGGCAGGGGAGGTGGAAGGACGGATAAAACCTTTCTGGAGGTTTTCGGTGATATAATCTTTCATAGCCTGCTCTTCAGATCTAGTGAGATTATATAGTTTCCCCCTAGGGGGCATAGTACCTGGGAGTAACTCAATAGGACAGTCGTAGGCCCTATGGGGTGGAAGAATGTCGGCGGATTTTTCCAAAAATACGTCTGCCCAATCTGCATAGACTGGAGGTAAACCATCAAGGACAATAGGTGTGGTTCTAAGGGATATGGAGAAACAATGACTTTGACATGAAGGACTCCACTTCACCAGATCCCCAGACCTCCAATCTATCACTGGGTTATGGACCTTTAACCAGGGAAATCCTAAAACAATAGGGGATACGGGACTTTCAATAACCAGAAATTCTATTTCTTCCGAGTGGGCAGATCCTACGACTAAATTTACCCAAGGGGTCTTGTAGGAGACCAACCCCCCCTCAATGGGCTTATTGTTAACCGCCAGGGCCCGAAGGGGATTTTCTAATGGAATTAACGGAATCCCAAGAGTGATGGCTAGGGATCTATCCAGGAAATTGCCAGCCGCTCCACTATCAATGAAGGCGGAGGCAATAGTCCGGGAAGGACCCCAAGAGAGTGTAACGGGTAGGAGTACACGATTATCAGGAGGGAACGATACCTGACCGCCTAGAAGAAGTCCCTCTGCAGGATCTAGGCATTGAAGTTTCCCGCCACCGGAGCCTTGTTTGGGCAGGTCTTGGCAAAATGACCCGGATTACCACAATAGAGGCAGAGGCCTTGGGATCTGCGCCGAACTTTCTCCGCCTGAGAGAGATGGGTAACACCAAGCTGCATCGGTTCCTCAGGCGACAAGGAAGGAGAGGAAACGGCTGCCCCCTTAAAGCTTGGCTCTTGACGTGAGGATCCCCAAGGTTGGTCCTTGCCTCTTTCCTGGCGTCTCTCTCGGAGACGTCGATCCACCCTGATAGCCAGCTGCATATATTCGTCCAGGCTTTTAGGCAAAGGATAATTCACCAAGGTGTCCTTGATGTTGTCAGAGAGTCCAATCCTAAATTGGCTACATAAAGCCGGATCATTCCACTTCGAATCTATAGCCCATCGCCGAAATTCTGCGCAATATTCCTCAGCAGAACGTTTAGCCTGTCTCAGGTTCCGTAATTTGGAATCCGCTGTCGCAGCCCGATCTGGGTCAGCATACAGTAGTTCCATGGCCGAAAAAAATGAAGAGACCGACTGCAAGGCTTCATCAGTCGGAGCTAAACCAAACGCCCAGGTCTGTGGGTCGCCCTGGAGGAGTGAAATGACCAGGCCAACACGTTGCGCTTCGGATCCAGACGCGTGGGGTCGAAGGCGGAAGTAGAGCTGACAAGAATTCTTGAAGTTAGAAAACTTCGCCCGATCCCCCAAACATTTTTCCGGGAGAGGAATCTTGGGCTCGATGGCCGGACTAGGATCCACTGGCGCAGGCATCTGACGACTCTCTTGAGTGGCCACTCGTTGAGCCAGCTGGTTGATGGCAGTGGCCATAGCTTGAACCTGTTGTATCAGTTCTTCCATCTAGAAGGTATTCTTCTTAAAGGTGGCCCGTTATAATGTCAGGACCCGGAGACACCCACCTTCCAATAAATCAGCAACCCCCAATCTCCGCTGCTTTCTTCGCCTATAGCAAGCCCCCGTTTGCCGGGACGCTAGACACGCCTCACCGGACACGGTTGCCCCCAGGTCTTGTTAGCACAAAGGATGCTGACTTATGCAGGGGAAGGCAGATGAATCCAGGGACTAGACTGAGTAGCAATAAACGGACAGGGGTCATACACGGGTGGTCAATCCGAGGAGGCACGGTACAGAAGGGTTAGACGGAAGAGTAGTCAGGGCAAGCCAAGGGTCACAACGGGAGGTCAGAAGTTTGCGGTACAGAGGAGCAGGCAGAATCGTGGTCAAAGAGCAAGCAAGGTCGGTCCAGGCGGCAATCAGGGATGGTCAAAAACACGGCAGGAATCACAAGGAAATAAGCTATCAGAATCGCACCCAGTAGCACGCTATAACGGGCAATGATTAACTGCAGGGTGTAACCTATATAGGATGGGGACTGACTGGATTGGCTGAGGGGGGAGTGTACTGATAGGTGCAACTGGGGAACTCTGGGCTGATTGCCCCGTTTGAACAGGGGAGGCGGACAGACATTAGGGCACATGCCCACTAAGAACAAGGGCTCATTGGCCCAATACTAATTACCTCCGGCGGGCGCGCTGTGCGCAGCGCCGCCGGAGGGCATAAGAAACTGACAGGCGCGCGCGCGCGTACGGGGACACGCGCCGGGAGCGCGCCGCACAGAGAGCGGCGCGACCGCTCCCGACGCAGCTGGGCCGGAAGCCGCCCGAGCGGCTGCTCGTGACAGCCGAGCGGCGGGCGGGCAGGAGCGACGCCGGCCCGCCGCCGGCTGCAACAGACAAGGACCGGAGTCGGCGGGGGAACGTAGGCCAGGTGAGGAGATCGTGACACTGAGCTTCTGGGGCCCTGCCTGCCTACATATGAGCTATATACTGTTCAGCATAGTAGCCCTAATAATAAGGGCTCTCAATGACTCCCTTGTCTTCTGGTAGCTGGTATATATGGTGGTAAATGCGATATTCTGAGCTTCTGGGCCCTGCCTGCCTACATATGAGCTATATACTGTTCAACATAGTAGCCCTAATAAGGGCTCTCAATGACTCTCTTGTCTTCTGGTAGCTGGTATATATGGTGGTAAATGCGATATTCTGAGCTTCTGGGCCCTGCCTGCCTACATATGAGCTATATATTGTTCAGCATAGTAGCCCTAATAATAAGGACTCTCAATGACTCTCTTGTCTTCTGGTAGCTGGTATATATGGTGGTAAATGCGATATTCTGAGCTTCTGGGGCCCTGCCTGCCTACATATGAGCTATATACTGTTCAGCATAGTAGCCCTAATAAGGGCTCTCAATGACTCCCTTGTCTTCTGGTAGCTGGTATATATGGTGGTAAATGCGATATTCTGAGCTTCTGGGGCCCTGCCTGCCTACATATGAGCTAAATACTGTTCAGCATAGTAGCCCTAATAAGGGCTCTCAATGACTCCCTTGTCTTCTGGTAGCTGGTATATATGGTGGTAAAAGCGATATTCTGAGCTTCTGGGGCCCTGCCTGCCTACATATGAGCTATATACCGTTCAGCATAGTAGCCCTAATAAGGGCTCTCAATGACTCTCTTGTCTTCTGGTAGCTGGTATATATGGTGGTAAAAGCGATATTCTGAGCTTCTGGGCCCTGCCTGCCTACATATGAGCTAAATACTGTTCAGCATAGTAGCCCTAATAATAAGGACTCTCAATGACTCTCTTGTCCTCTGGTAGCTGGTATATATGGTGGTAAATGCGATATTCTGAGCTTCTGGGGCCCTGCCTGCCTACATATGAGCTATATACTGTTCAGCATAGTAGCCCTAATAAGGGCTCTCAATGACTCCCTTGTCTTCTGGTAGCTGGTATATATGGTGGTAAATGCGATATTCTGAGCTTCTGGGGCCCTGCCTGCCTACATATGAGCTATATACTGTTCAGCATAGTAGCCCTAATAATAAGGACTCTCAATGACTCTCTTGTCTTCTGGTAGCTGGTATATATGGTGGTAAATGCGATATTCTGAGCTTCTGGGCCCTGCCTGCCTACATATGAGCTATATACTGTTCAGCATAGTAGCCCTAATAATAAGGACTCTCAATGACTCTCTTGTCTTCTGGTAGCTGGTATATATGGTGGTAAATGCGATATTCTGAGCTTCTGGGCCCTGCCTGCCTACATATGAGCTATATACTGTTCAGCATAGTAGCCCTAATAAGGGCTCTCAATGACTCTCTTGTCTTCTGGTAGCTGGTATATATGGTGGTAAAAGCGATATTCTGAGCTTCTGGGGCCCTGCCTGCCTACATATGAGCTAAATACTGTTCAGCATAGTAGCCCTAATAAGGGCTCTCAATGACTCTCTTGTCTTCTGGTAGCTGGTATATATGGTGGTAAAAGCGATATTCTGAGCTTCTGGGGCCCTGCCTGCCTACATATGAGCTAAATACTGTTCAGCATAGTAGCCCTAATAAGGGCTCTCAATGACTCTCTTGTCTTCTGGTAGCTGGTATATATGGTGGTAAAAGCGATATTCTGAGCTTCTGGGGCCCTGCCTGCCTACATATGAGCTAAATACTGTTCAGCATAGTAGCCCTAATAAGGGCTCTTAATGACTCTCTTGTCTTCTGGTAGCTGGTATATATGGTGGTAAAAGCGATATCCTGAGCTTCTGGGGCCCTGCCTGCCTACATATGAGCTATATACCGTTCAGCATAGTAGCCCTAATAAGGGCTCTTAATGACTCTCTTGTTTTCTGGTAGCTGGTATATATGGTGGTAAATGCGAGATTCCGAGCTTCTGGGGCCCTGCCAGCGACAGCCTGTCTTTCCCTGCTGTGAGCGTCTATCCCTCACTAAGTTCAAGCTGCTAATGCTGACGAAGAGGAAGTGCTGAGTTTTGTAGATTCGAGGTCACATGGTTTTTCCAGCCAATGCGTCTAGACGCCGTTCTCGCGATGCCAGCGTCCTCCCAGGACCTGTCCCACCCCCCCCTGCATGGTGATTGGTGTAAAAAACGCGCCAGGGAAGGTGTGAGGGGAAACGAATTGTGAGTGCGCCATCGCCGCTGTACTCGATCGAAATCGAGTATGACGAATAGCGTAGTATTCGATCGAATACCGACTCGGTCGAATACTACTCGCTCATCTCTAGTTACGTGCTTCGAGCTTCGCGCTCTCTGGGGGAGGCGTGGTTTGGTTTGGCGCGTTCCGCGTCGTCTTCAGCTCTGGCCCGCCCTTCGAGGTTCGCTTGGCGCCATTTCTTTCTCCTCTCGCTGTTCTGTAAGTGCCTCCCCTCTCTAACACCACAATCTCTGTAAATAATCTTACAATAACTGCAACTCCTCAAGCTCGATGCCTGGGTGTCATTCTGGACTCCTCTCTCTCCTTCAGACCTCACATTCACTCCCTAGCCACCTCCTGTCGCCTCCAACACAAAAATATATCTCGCATCCGTCCCTTCCTCTCACCTGTCACCACTAAAATGCTAGTACATGCCCTGGTCATATCCCGACTGGACTACTGCAACACCCTCCTCTGTGGTTTGCCAACAAACAGACTGGCTCCCCTCCAATCTATCCTAAACTCTGCTGCTCTCCTCATTCATCTCTCCTCTCGCTTCTCCAGTGCAACTCCCCTCTGTCAATCCCTCCACTGGTTACCTGTCTCCCATAGAGTTCAGTTCAAACTTCTAGTGCTAACCTACAAAGCTCTCTCTAACCAGGCCCCTTCCTACATTTCTTTTTTGAGCCAGCATTACCAACCAAAGCGCAACCTCCGCTCTGCCTCTGACATTCTCCTGTCCTCTTCCTTGGTTACTTCCTCGCACTCCTGCCTTCAAGACTTCTCCCGTGCCTCCCCACTTCTCTGGAATGCACTCCCCCGCTCGATCCGCCACTCTCCATCACTCCAAGCCTTTAAAAGCGCCCTCAAAACTCTCTTCTTCAGACAAGCGTATGACCTGGCTTAAGCAACTATTATAACCTTCAATGGCATATGCAGCCATACTCAAGCTCTACCACTTGCGACCCCGCCCCCTTTGTCTCCACCCCCATCCTTTAGACTGTAAGCTCGCAAGGGCAGGGCACTCCTCCCTATTGTCTCCTGTGCTCACAACACTTGGTTTTAACCTGTGGCATCTAATTTTGTATTGTTCTCTGTGCTATATGTTTTACCTTGTCTGTATTCTTAACTTGTAAAGTGCTACGGAAGTTGATGGCGCTATATAAATATACAATAATAATAATAAGTGCCCTCATGGGTGAATTTTCTCTAGCCTTTGCTCCTTCGCGCTTGGCTCTGACATCCCTGTTCCCCTTGTGTCTTTCAGACCGCGGACTTCGGTGGCTTCTCCCGGCCCGGTGCTGCGCCCGGTCCAGACCATTTTAAAAATCACTCCCACTTCCCAGCGGGTTGACCAACTGGCATGTTATGCCTTTGCATTTAGGGGAGCGTCGCTCTGTCCAGTTTGCGCCTTAGCCATCACGGCGGTGGCGCTCAGAACTGTGGTTAAGACTGCTCTTGAAGGGGCGGATGACTTGCCCTCTGATGCTGCCAATGCTCTGGCCACCTGTGAGACTTTTGTGAACTATATCCTATCTGCATCGGACGATGCTATTAAGCTGAGCGCTAGATCTTCTGCTCTGGTGGTAGCCATACGCCGATCGGTCTGGTTGCGCCAGTGGGCCGCTGATAACGTCGCCAAGAAGGCCCTTAGGGGGCTTCCATTTAAGGGGCTGCGCTTGTTTGGAGAAAGGTTAGATATCTTTGCCAAGGGTGGCAAGTTACCCCAGCGAAAGCGTCAGATTCGGCCCTTTCGTGGCCCAAGCTCCCAATCGACCCCCTACCGTGGGGCTAAGCAAGGTAGAGGAGTGTCCTTCGCTGGATCTCGCGCAGATTCCTGGAACAAGAACAGAGGACGCCGTCCCAGTTCCTCCTGGGGGGTCCAAGCCCAAAGCCCCTCCCAAGACCCCCCAGCCTCTAGCCTTTGCTCCATCGCGCTTGGCTCTGACATCCCTGTTCCCCTTGTGTCTTTCAGACCGCGGACTTCGGTGGCTTCTCCCGGCCCGGTGCTGCGCCCGGTCCAGACCATTTTAAAAATCACTCCCACTTCCCAGCGGGTTGACCAACTGGCATGTCATGCCTTTGCATTTGGGGGAGCGTCGCTCCGCCCAGTTTGCGCCTTAGCCATCACGGCGGTGGCGCTCAGAACTGTGGTTAAGACTGCTCTTGAAGGGGCGGATGACTTGCCCTCTGATGCCGCCAATGCTCTGGCCACCTGTGAGACTTTTGTGAACTATATCCTATCTGCATCGGACGATGCTATTAAGCTGAGCGCTAGATCTTCTGCTCTGGTGGTAGCCATACGCCGAGCGGTCTGGTTGCGCCAGTGGGCCACTGATAACGTCGCCAAGAAGGCCCTTACGGGGCTTCCATTTAAGGGGCTGCGCCTGTTTGGAGAAAGGTTAGATATCTTTGCCAAGGGTGGCAAGTTACCGCAGCGCAAGCGTCAGATTCGGCCCTTTCGTGGCCCAAGCTCCCACTCGACCCCCTACCATGGGGCTAAGCAAGGTAGAGGAGTGTCCTTCGCTGGATCTCGCGCAGATTCCTGGAACAAGAACAGAGGACGCCGTCCCAGTTCCTCCTGGGGGGTCCAAGCCCAAAGCCCCTCCCAAGACCCCCCAGGCATGAAGGGGCGCCCTCGCCCGTCAGGGTGGGGGGACGTCTACAGCACTTCGAGCATGTCTGGAGACGCCACGCCTCAGACCGGTGGATTCAGGAGGTAGTGTCCTCCGGTTACAAGATAGTTTGCTGTATGGCCCCCTACCAGGTTCGTTGGGTCCCGGATCCCACAGGACCCTGCCTCAGCTCGGGTCTTGATGCTGGCTGTGCAGGACCTTCTGGATCTAGGGGTCATTTGCAAGGTCCCCTTAAGAGACAGGGGCATGGGGTTTTATTCCAACCTTTTCACGGTACCCAAAAAGGACGGGTCAGTCAGACCCATTCTGGATTTAAAAATCCTAAACAGATTTGTCAGAAACAAACATTTTTGTATGGAAACTCTGCGCTCGGCCATTGCCTCGTTGCGCCCAGGGGACTTCATGACATCTGTGGACATCAAGAACGCTTACCTGCACGTTCCGGTGTTTCCAGGACACCAAAGGTTTCTCAGATTTGCGCTGCTGGATCAGCATTACCAGTTCGTGGCCCTGCCATTCGGCCTTACGTCGGCTCCCAGGGTGTTCACCAAGGTGCTGGCAGTGGTGATGTCACGGTTAAGACTAAGGGGCATACACGTGTTGCCCTACCTGGACGATATACTCATCACCTCTCGGTCTCGGCGGCAGGCAGAGCTGGACACTCGGTTGGTAGTGTCCACCCTGGAGTCATTCGGCTGGGTGATCAATTACCCAAAGTCCTCTCTGTCCCCCTCCTCAGTGACCCCGTTCCTGGGGATGATTCTGGATACAGTTCAGTCAAGGATATTCCTTCTTCCACAGAAGGTGGAACCATTTGAGAACTCTGCAGCTTCATCTTCTGTCAGTCTGGAACAAGGACCCAGCGTCCTTGGACGAGATCTGGGTGCTTCCCCCCTTGGTCAGGCAATCCCTTGCGTGGTGGCTGGACCACAGGAACTTGACAAGGGGCAGATCCTTCCTGGCTCCCTCCTGGGAGACGGTCACAACGGATGCCAGTCTGTCGGGCTGGGGGGGATTCTGGAAGTCCCTGCGCTTCCAGGGGAGGTGGGGCCCTCAGGAGGCCCATCTACCCATCAATGTCTTGGAACTCAAGGCGGTCAGATTGGTGCTGGAACAATTGACCCAGCACCTGAAGGGTCTGGTGGTTCAGGTACGCTCAGACAACAGAACGGCGGTTGCCTACATCAATCATCAGGGAGGGACCCGGAGCAAGGGGGCTCTCCAGGAAGTGTCTCTGATTCTAACATGGCGGAGGCCAATGTCCAGTGCATCTCGGCTGTCTACATTCCGGGCGCGGAGAACCTGCTGGCAGATGCTCTGAGCAGGGGATCGTCTCATCAGGGGGAATGGTCCCTCTGCAACAGGGTTTTTCAGGCCCTGTGTCACCGTTGGGGTGTGCCAGACGTGGATCTGTTTGCGTCCCGTCACAATCACAAGCTCCCGAGCTTTGTATCCCAGTCTCAGGATCCTCTGGCTCTGGCCACGGATGCCCTGTCAATGTCTTGGAGGGAGTTTCGGCTCCTGTATGTGTTTCCACCAATTCCCCTTCTGGGCAGAGTTCTGCGCAAGATTGCTCTGGAAGGGGTACCCGCGATTCTGGTGGCCCCAAGGTGGCCAAGAAGAGTGTGGTTCGCAGACGTGGTTCAAATGGCAGTAGATCAGTACGATCTGCCAAGGTTGCCAGACCTTCTAACTCAGGGGTCTCTACGCCATCCCAATTTACTAACTCTGTTTTTGACGGCTTGGCTATTGAAACCTCCATCCTGATGGAAAAGGGTTTGTCTGCATCTGTAGTGGCTACTATGTTGCAAGCCAGGAAAAAGACTTCTTCTGCTATCTACTATAGAGTTTGGCGTTCTTACATTGACTGGTGTGAGTCCAGGTCTCTTCCCTGCCGGGAATTCTTAGTCTCCAGGGTGCTGGGGTTTTTACAACATGGTCTAGACTTAGGTCTTAAGCTTAGTACTTTGAAGGGCCAGGTTTCGGCCCTGTCTATCTTCTTTCAGAAGACCTTTGCCCAGCACCCTCTTATCAAGACTTTCTTTCAGGGGGTCACTCATGTGCGTCCTCCTCGGAAACCTATGGTTCCTGTTTGGGATTTAAACTTGGTGTTATCGGCCCTGCAGGGTGCGCCTTTTGAGCCTATTCAGGAGGCTGCTCTCGCTGTTCTCACGCTCAAGGTTGTCTTCCTGGTAGCTATCACTTCTGTTAGACGTGTGTCTGAGTTGGCTGCTTTATCTATTCAGCTTCCCTACTATGAGAGACACCAGGATAAGGTGGTGTTTCGCTTCAAGCCAGACTTTCTGCCTAAGGTTGTGTCTGCATTTCATTTGAATCAAGATATTGTACTTCCTTCCTTGTGCCCTAATCCTAGTAACCCTAAGGAAAGGGTTTTGCATTCCTTGGACGTGGTTAGGTGTGTCAAGTATTACCTGGTTATCACTAAGGCTTTCAGGAAGACGGATGCTCTCTTTGTTGTGCCTCACGGGCCTAGGAAGGGTTTGGCTCCCGCCAAGTCTACTATCAGTAAATGGATTCGTCAGGCTGTGGTTCAAGCCTATTATACTAAGGGGAAGACTCCCCCCTTTCGTCTTACTGCTCATTCTACTCGAGCTGTTGGGGCTTCTTGGGCTTTTCAGCACCAGGCCTCTGTGGAACAAGTTTGCAAGGCCGCTACTTGGTCTTCCGTTCATACCTTTACAAAGTTTTACAAGGTTGATGTTAGGGCCTCAGCTGATGCTGTGTTTGGCCGCAAGGTTTTGCAGGCGGCAGTAGTTTGAACTGCTTGCTGTTACCTTTTCTGTTGGGGATCCCACCCTACTTTACGGACACTGCTATTGGATGTCCCACATGTAATTACTACATCTGGAGCAGGACGTGCTGTTTGCTTAGAATAATACAATTCTGTGAAGTACTCACCTGTAGAATTGGTATTATATGCATACAGCACGTCCTGCTCCAACCCACCCTGGTTTCATGTTGTTCTGGATCCCCTGTTTGGTGATTGTTATCATTGTTATTATTGCCAGTTTTGGGTGGTTGGTTTCTCCTGGCTTCTCATTCTCACTGCTTTTCAATGCTGGGGATTTGTGGGAGGTCCCTCGGTATATGTAGGGCCGGGAGGAGCTTGTTTTCTACATGTCTGCAGTGCACGGCGCAGGAGGCGGAGGATTACCACATGTAATTACTACATCTGGAGCAGGACGTGCTGTATGCATATAATACCAATTCTACAGGTGAGTACTTCACAGAATTGTATTTTTCTGTGATTGCGATTACCAGTCAGTCATATTGATGCTGAAGAGATATGACGTAAAGGAACCCCATAGTTTAGGAGGGTCACCTAAGGCTTAAAAAATCTTGGTGTCTCCAGTAATAAAACAAGATATAATGCTATTATCACAGCTTCTCCTCACCCTACTACACAGCGTAGGCTAACTTTAAAAGCCAATGGCAAAAGGAAATGTTCAAAATGTAAACCTGGTGTAGTTTTCTTGGGAGTGGACTCTGAAGCTGAGGATTTTTTGCTCTCTCCTTGGTGATCCGGTGTCTGGTGATGAGTGAACCCAATGATAGTCCTTCTACGCCTTAGAGTCGTTTTTGGGTTTACTGCAGTTTCAGTGTTGAACAGAGAGTGGTGAGAGCTGGCGTGCTTGTCAAACAGTTCCCCTGCAGATTACAAATCAGAAGAATTTGTTTCAAAAACATGTTATCTACACTTTAAAAAATAATCCATAAGCCTGGGCACAGAAATAACCAAGAGAAGTCATGTTTGTGCAGCAATGATATGAATCTCTTCCAGAAAGATATCTAAAGGGTGTGCTTTTTGTGCAGTTCAGAGATATATAAGGTCCCTGTCCGTACGAAAAAATTAAAAACTCATACTCACCTTTTGTTCCCCACAGCTGCACCATCCTACACTGTGTCCATTAAAACCTACCAGATCCCAAGAACATGTCCTGTGATGTGTAGGCTTGTGCTCTATTCATCAGTTATCTCGGGTTGGGTTGGTTGGATTGAACCACCACCCTCGGGGCCTGCTATGTTTTTATGCAACCGGCGTAGGAAGAAACAGCTGTGGAGATAAAAAAGTATGGATTTTTTATTTTTTGCCTCGACAGCTCATTTAAGGTGTGGCATTTTTGAACAAGTGCCAGTAAATTAATATATTATATTATCTTGCCAGTAAATAAAGCCTGTCCATTGTGAAAATGCCATTTTTGTGAAGGTTTGCATTTTGCAATAAAATGAAGCCAGTTCATGGACAACGTTACAAAGACACAGGGATTAGTGCTTTGATATTTCATGTGATTTTATAGCCCTGGCATCAGACAGACACATTTCACTGGATAAGTAAAAGGAAGAGGATCTTTGGAAAGAATTCCTCTGCTGATGCTATTTCAGACAGGAAGATGTTTTCATTTTGTCTGGATTCTGTTTCAGGAAACAGTCCATGTTTCCTGACAATAACTATTTTATGATTCCTTTAGACAGAATACATGGACAGATTAAGACACTTAAAGGTTATTTCAGGTCTCCACTCGGTGGCGTAACTAAATGTGACGGGGCCCAGTTGTGAACATTAAATTGTGCCCTTTCAAGGCTTCTAAAGTAAACTCAATTCAATGCAGCTAGACAAGTACAAACTGAAACAGCAAAGACAAATGGTGCTTCCTTTCCCTAAACGATGCCAAGTGACATGGCTGGATCCAGGTTTTATCCCTTGGGTGATAAAGTCTTAGTTCCTTGAATATTGCCAATAGAAAGACAACAATAATAGAAGGAATAAAAGAAATGACAAAGAAAGAAAAACAAAGAACTAAAAAGTACAATGAATGACAAGCAGGAAAGAATGGATGGAAAGGAACAATATAACAAATAAAAGGAAAGAAAATAGAAAGCAGGAAAGTGAGAAGGAATGGGAGTGAAAAAAGGAGATGGAAGGAAAGAAAGAAAAGAAGCACTGCCAGAAAAAAGAGAAAGAATGACATAAAGGATAAAGGGAATGACAGAAAAAAATAACAGAAGGAAAGAAAGAATAGGAATGGCAGAACAAACAGATTAAAAAAAGGAAACAATAGAAGGACTAACAGAAATAATAGAAGCAAAGGAGAAAGACAATAGAAGGAAAGAAACAAAGAATATAAGGACTGAAAGAAAACAGGCTCTCCCAATGGCCAATCCACCCCTGGCTGACAGGCCTTAGTCCTGGCAACTGCATGTCCCTGCGTCCTGAAGTGCTGCCCAGGGTAGAGGGAATGAGGTGGGCCCTCCCAGGGTGCAAAGGCCCTGGCACCTGCCCGGGTATGCCCAGTGCTGATGCCTGCCCTGCCGAGTGAGCATAAATAAGGTGAAGGAACAACATTGATGGGACCCCCCTGATCTCCTGCGCCCTGGTGTGCACCTATACTGAAAGAGAAGGTTTATATCGTCTCCTTCTATCTCCAGCCCAGTGCTCCTAAACAGCCTGTGTTTTTTACTAAAGCATTTGGCCAATATTGATAAGAAGACTAACAGGAAGTACCATTACGGGGAATGGCAGCCATACGCTAATTGGTTATGTTTCACCTAAACTGTAACATTAGGGCTCATTCAACAGCATGAGGATTTTTTTTTATTTGTTTTTCTGTGAGAAAAACATTTTTATAATGATTTTCTCCTTAGTGCAAATTTGCACCATTTTAAATGTGCAAATTTTTAAATAATTTGCACAACTCAAATTAATGTTGAATTGCACAAAGGTAAAAAATAATTAAAAAATAAAAATTCTCACAAAAAATATGATAAAAAATGTAATCCTGTTTTTTTTTTCCACAGAGCAATTCACTATATTTTTTAGCTGTGCAAATTTATAAAACATTTTCACAGCTACACATGGTGCTGAATTACACTGAGAAAAAAAATCAAGATACATTTTTTTCTCACAAAAAACAAGGAAAATACATTTTCACACTCAAGCATCAGCTCTAATGGCAATTAGGTTAAGTACTCCCTATTGCTGAGCTGTATTTACTGTGACTGAACGCATCATCGCTAGGGGCGGGGCTGCTTAACCAGGGGGCAATGTGACCGACTGCATCCGGTTAGTGTTGTTATGAAAATAGGGCAAAGGCTTTAGTAAAAAAAAAAAAAAAAAGAAACACAGGCTGTTTTGGGGCACTGAGCTGGGGATGGAAGGTGATAACATAAACGTCCCTCTGAGTATATGTGCACTTTAAATTGTGCCCGAAAATGCGGGGGGGGGGAAGGGAACATAATAAAATCTGCATTTAACTCCTCCCTGGTCCCTATTACCTTGCAAAAAAGATGGTCCTCTTTGTAAGCTGTATCTCTGCCTCCACCCTTTGTAAAGGCTGCCTTCTCCATATATCACAATGCTCATTCTGACTTTCCGATCTTGTGTTCACTGGCATGGCCGCCATTTTACTACTACTTTGGCCTTTTCTCTCTTGTTATATTCTGTGACTGAGACTAGGTCTAATGTCTTTGGCTCTTCAAATAACTCACCACTCTAAATGAGCAGAGATTGCGCAGGGTCCCACAGCGTGCAAATAACAACAAACAGCTTGTAGCAGGTTACGCAAATTTGACCTGCATTTTGTATCATTTTAAACTGACCCTACAGTCAAATAAGAGGGGAGGGGTCGCTTAACTTGGAGCGTTGGGGGTAATCAAAAATAGTTGCCTTCTACCACATACTGGTGCCGATTGCCTCATATGAATTATGTCAGGTGGGATTCTCATTGGCTAATGTATAATTTAAATGTGTTTACACTAGGGGGGCTATTCTTTGTTGTTTTCCCTGACGTAAGGGCCATGCTGGGCCCAATGAAACAATGACAGTTATTTCCAGATTAGATTGTTTTTGCTTTATTTGCACAATATATGGATTATTTACACTATTAGAGTGCTTCCTTCATTCCATATATGAAATCACAGTGCCACCATTTTCCACAGCACCCTGAACATCTATTTTATTGTTAAGCTGTGTTTGTTACATAAATTAAACTTACCAGAAAGATGGGAGGGCATTGGTGCAAATACTGCGGACGCTTCTGGCCCCCACCCTTAGTGCAATTAAAAGTGTCCTCAGTGCTGCTGTGTTACAAGCGGCACTATTGTGTGCTTTTCCCCACATTTTCAATTTCCCTGGGTGCCCTGTTATCGTGTCTGGCAGCATAACAGAGGCCAGATTGCAGTCTGGAGAGAGAGCAGAGTATAAGACGCAACCTCATCAATTTATGCTTGTATTTTATCTCCTCCGTGGTAGACTCCATGGACAAAAGTTGAGTGAGGAGCAGCAGCAGGGGTAGCAATGACCAAATAAGAAAAGTACAATAGTGCCTCACATTTTGGGCTATGCACATAAAAAATGTATAGATACACACAGAGCCTGTTCCTAGCCCCGTCCCCTGCATAACAGCAGAACTCATTTCCAGGCTGTGTGACATGTTATAGTGATGGAGGACCGCGCAGAGGAGGAATCCAGCATGGCTGACACCTGTGTGTGGGGAATGGGAGGGAGATAACTCCAACAGCAGCTAGCGAACTTAATGGTTCAGAGCATGCCACTGGTTGCATCCCCGCTCACCTCTAGCAGGGGACGTGCCCGGGCCAGTCATTCACAAATGGTTGCCTTGGGTAAGGGTCTACTTAAAGGTATATGTGCCATTGGAACGAGGTTAGGTGAGTGGGTGCGGTGATTTAATGGGTTTTCACACAGTTGGGAGATCCTAGTTTGGGATGCCACGGGGAGTAGAAATTGGCTGGCCATATGGCCAATTCCTGGACAATTTCCTATGCCATGGACGGACAATGCCAGGATGCCCCTCAGTGTGAAACCTTCTGGGTTCACTTGCGCTACCACAGTGCATGAGCAGGTCATGGCCACATCCACGACAAGGTGCGTTAATATTGACACAACTTTGAATGGGGCCCCAGAATTGATAAGCCCAATCCATCCATCAATCATCGTAAAATCTTCTTCCATCCTTCAGTAATAAACTGAAGGTGCTGCTTGTCCCAGACATCCTTTTTTTTCTAATTTTGCAATCTTAGCAATGGCTTTCATACTTGATACTTGACCAGAAATTGCCTTTTATCTGCAAGAACTTTGGTCTCGTCAGAGATTCCTCTAACTTCGACGATGTAGGAAACACCTTGGTTTTCTTGGCAAATTCCCCGTAGGATAAACCTACATTTCTAAGGGTTAAATTGTCGGTCTATTTTTGTTAATTGCTGTTTTCTTGCAATTATGATAGAAATGTGTTCTGTCCTGAAGAGCAAAGCAGCATGGTTCCTGCCCTAGAGGTTTTGTAATGCAGCTTATTCCAACAGCAGTTATATAGAACCAGATAGTTTTAAAGTAATCTCTAATAGTTAAGACACTTCTAGTAATAGTTTGCATTCAATTTCAAACCATAATTAGATTTTTGTGATGCAGACCAGCAGTCCTTAGTGTTTCCTGAAAAGAGCCCTTTGGTTAAAATTAGACATTCTGACTATTGTGGTTGAGGTTAAAAATTATTTTTTTGTATATAAATTTGCTGTACTAGAACTGTGTTAATTTAAAAATAACAGAAAAAATTAGGTGTTCTAAAACATTTGACAAGTAGCATATGGTTGCAGTCCAGCAATTTTGAGTGAAAGCTGGGTAAAAACAAAAGCTGCTGCTGTGGGCATTATAACCCAACAGAAGCAAGGGACGTAGATTTACGGCCTTATTTATCAAGGGCTAGCGCCAGGTAGTGTCTGACGAGCACCAGGTACCGCCAGCTATCGGCGGCTACCGAATCAAGTACGCCCGGCGGCGGTCACAATGACGCATTTATCACGCTAAATGAGGCTAGCGCCGGCGAGAGCGTCAGCTAGCGCTGGATTCATCATGTAGCCGACTGCAACGAACAGCGCCGCTGCTAATCCCATCACAGCGACAGGTATGACCTGGCGCTCCCTGGCGTGGTCCAATGCATTTCAATGGAGCAATCTTTAAATAATCATAATTAATTGCTATTACTGTTTTTTTTTTATTTTTTTAATGTCAAAAATTCTGTGACCACTTCTGCAATGTTAGGAATTTTTTTAAAGTAAAAAAAAAAAATACTGTGCAGAATTGATATTACAGGTCTGATATTCATGTATTCATATTACAAAATGTTTAGAAAAACTTGTATAATTTTTACATATAAAAAAAAAGGTTGTTTGGGGGTTAAAAACTACTTTACACACATCGCCGCCAGCGCTCTGGGGTTTAAACAAGGAATTCACAGCGCGAGAAATTTTTGAGCGTGATTTTTTAATGAATCTGCAGCAAGCCGTTCGCTCTGGCCATTCGTTGTCAGGCGCACCCATACAACGCGGAACCTGTGAAACAGCGACCCCTAACCCCGTATTCAACATTACCGCACACCGACTGAGTCGCTGTCAACAAGCAAACCCCGGCCAAGCACAGCGAATACTAGCTGGCGCTGTGAAAATCACGCTACTGGCGCTCATCTGTCGCTACCTGGCGCTATTAATGAATCGGCCTCCCCGTGTGTAACTGATACCTTAGCCAGGCTGATTCATCATTAACGCCAGGTAGCGACAGATGAGCGTCTGTAGCAGGCATTTTCAGAGCGCCCGCTAGTAGTCGCTGTGCTCGGCAGTGGGTCGCTAGTTTATAGCGACTCAGTCGCTGTTCAGTAATGTTGAATACATTGTGAGGAGTCGCTATTTGACCAGTACAGCGCTGTATGGGAGCCTCACAAATCTCTGGCGCTGAAAAATACTTGTTTGAAGCCCAGAGCGCAGGAGGCGGTGTGTTTAAAGTGTGTTTTCAAGCATCTATCAACTAGTAACAAAGCGAAAACATATGGAATTACATTGTAACAACATTGTAACATGAACACTTTAATGCCAGACCTGTAATGTCATTTCTGAGGAAATATATAAAAAATGAAAAAATTATGAAAAAACTGCTATTTCAGTGCCAGAAGAGGTCAAAAAATGATTTGTGATTTTTTTTGAGAAAAAAAAAAAACCTGTTTTAAGAGAAGAAAAGGATCGTCCATTGAAATGTATGGGAGAGCGACAGGTAGCGAGAGGTCATACCTGGTGCTGTGCAAGGCTGAACGCTGGTGCTGTTCGCTGAGGCTGTGAAAATGATGAATCAGACGCTACATGGCGCTATTCCAGTCGCTAAACAGATTCTGCTTGATAAATGTGTAATTGTGTGCCGTGTCCGGCGTTCACCAGTCGCTACCTGTCGCTACCTGTCATTAACCAGCCACTACCTGACGCTATCCCTTCTTGAATAAGGGCCTTAATTAAAAACAATCCGAAGCTGTATTTCTTCCTTACCAGACACATTTATGGGCACAATGTTTGTCTGTATCGAGTTAGACTGGTGCCAGCGTCTCTCTTCAGGTATAGGAAAGGGAAATGCTTTTATCCAAGCCACCTGCTTATCCGGAGTGGTGGGTAAGCTTAAGCAAGTTTCTCGCGGCTGTATACCGACTGTGGTGCCCTCATCTTCGCTCACCCTCCTGTTCGATGGCTGTTAAAGAAATTAAAAAATACAGATTATAAACCGACTGTGGTGCTCTCATCTTCACTCACCCTCCTGTTCGATGGCTGTTAAAGAAATTAGAAAATACAGATTATAATCAAAAATCCTATTGTAACATGGTGGTGGATTAGCCATCATCCCTTATATAATAGTTAGATATTTTAGTGTAACTTTAGTTAGGCTTTAGGATAGGGACATTTAAGGCACTAGATGGCACCCTTGCTGCAGGGGTAAACAAGCATGAGGCACAGACTAGGAAAGCACCCACCCTCTGCTGCTGATTGGTTCCAGACTCTATAAATTAGATTCATGCAGTCAGGTAGATTCGGGCAGAGTATGGAGACAAAGTGTTTTTTTGAGTCAGAGGAAGCTGGAGGCCAGTGCTGGGTTAGAACTGGTAGATGGGGGTGTTGGGTTGTTGCATCTAAGACACCTGGGGACTCCCAGGCAGGAAGGCGCTTTCTGTGGCCCTGGGGAAACAAACGTGCAGTGATTGACTCTCAAAGAGTGGGCCAAGTACAGGGCAAGATGGGAATGTGGACCTTACGTGTCAGGTTTGAACGCTATTAGACTGTACCTGCCTTTAACTTTTAAAGAGACCTGCAATTATGGTGGACTCTAAAGGAAGACATCTTTCCCTTCCCTGTGTCCCAGACCCAGGAATAGCCCCTCTCCCAAAGTGTCCCTGTCCCAGGGGTCATCATAAAACTACCCTTTGAAGCACAATTTAAATTACACTGGGTGTCCTAGTTTTAGGGCCTATATTTTGGCGGTACTCATGTTAGGATTTGCATTAAAGCAGACAAAATCCCAGGATTTGCACTCCTGGGTTTTGGTAAGCTTTACTGAGGCATCATGACTTGGAAAGTCCCTGTGTGTGAAACCCACCAGTTCACCCTATACTCACACATTACTCACACATGTACTGCCTCCCCCCCAATCATATTAAGATATAATTGCCCGGCAATGCATCATCAATTAATACATTTTCTGGCTCCTCCCCTGATTGCTCACTCCAGCTGTGCAAACCCACCTCCAGCCATTCATATATGCCTGCCACAAGTGCAGGGACCTGGGGGCCTTCGCATGTGCCATGGAAAGAATGCATTAAGCGAATTTGCTCTCAAGCTCAGTAATGAGCAGACAGGTTTTCTCAGTGTACCTTTTTGATTTTGGGGAGAGGACTGCTAGGATCTGTTTGCCCCTGGGTTAACCTGTGCTGGATAAAAGGCTTGTGTGTCAGTATGCTTGTGGACAATAGGCTCCCATTATATTAAATATTAGATACTCACCAGGTACACAAATTCAAGTCGTCTAGGGTTACTTTTTGTGGGAGTTTCTGGAGGAAGTGTTGTAGATTGTGATAGAGCAGAGTACCGGAAGGTTTGCCCTGTCACTTTGGTATCTAAATAACGATCTCCAAATTCTTCTTCAAAGCAGTCTCCTGTAAATAAAGAGAACATTCTTAAACCATGTGTTTTTTTTTTTTGTTTTAGCTTGTTATTATATCAATATGTAAGTGCACTGCTACAATAAGAACCGATCTCTAGCTAATACATTTCTGCTTTCTATGAAGGAAAGTTGCACTGTTACGTTTAGAGAGCGCAGTGTTCAGATTTGACCCTACTTTATTTCTGCAATGACAAAAGAGGAAGGGGGGGGGGTGACTGAGACCACAGGGGTTTCAGTGGCATTCCTATAACTTTTGCTGACAACCAAAGTTTGGTTCTAATGAAATGTATGACATTTTTAAATTCCCTGTGTGCAAGCTTCAACTTCCAAGGAATTATATTAACATAATTCATTTTTTAAGGGCTTAAAGAGGAACAAAACCCAGGATTTCAGCTATCCATTGTTTTGTTCCTCCTCCCAGGGTCATCCTGGTTTTGGATGCCCCGCTCTTTAAATCTCTCTGGTTTCCTTACCTCTCTCCTCCTTTCTCTTTACCTCCTCTCCTCCTATCTCCTTTCCTATCAGCTTAGCAGTAAATGAATGGGAGCAGCAAGCATCCTTTTGGCCACTTCCCCTTAGCTGTGCACAATCATGCAAGCCATTAAAGTGGGCCAACACCCAGGGGCGATCGGCCCGGGAATCTATAAGATTCCCGGGCCGATCACCTCACACACCGCGGGACATCCGAGATCGGGATGTCCCGCGGGGTGTAACCCCCCCAAACACCCCGAAAAACCTTACCTCTCCAGACGCTGCTTCCGCCGCCGCCGCCTCCCTCGCGCTCCTCCAGACGTGCGCGCGCCCGCGCCGGCCGTCTCTGAATTGCCGGCGCAGGCGCGCACACGTCAAGAGTGACGCGCGGGAGGCGGCGGCGGGCGCGATCCCTTGTCCGCTGACGTCACTTGTCCGTCGGCGGGCATTGGACAGCGCAGTCACGTGGGAGCGTGGAGAGGTGAGTTTTCGGGGTGTTTGGGGGGGTTTTGGGCAGCGGGGCACCCCCGATCGGGGTGCCCCAAGGAAGTGGACCAATACCCAGGATAGTCAAAATCCTGGGTGTTGGTCCACTTTAAGATAGGCCTGATGTGGGTACACGCAGCAGCTGGAGGGATGTAGCCTGTGTATGAACCTGCTATGTAGCTAGATATTGGTCTCAGTTTCCACATTTATGTCACTGGGGTAACCTAGCATTGAACCCCAGCAGCTTCTAAACACTTGGGGTAGTCCAAAAAAAAGAAATAGTGATAAATTACATGGCTCCGCCTACTCATTAGGATAGTAAGTAAATGATTTTATGCTCGGTCTTTATGTGCCATGTGAATACTTTGTGTTTCATGAAAGCAACCTTTTTTCTTTTACCTTCCAATTGCGGACGTTGTGTTCTTTTTTATCATACAATATTAAGCTGAACATGGGTCTCTCCCTAAAGTTACTCCTTCCTCTGACGACTTGACACTCTTTAGATATATTCTTTTAGCCAATCTACTGTCAATTTACAGTACATACAGAATTATCCATACCAGTACATTGTAATTTTTAAATTAGAGGCCAATTAGCTATTGCATGACAGCAAGTCCCAGAGTCTATTTGCCTCTACATAAAATGAGAGCAGATTAGTTTGACAGCATCTGCATTAAAAAAAAAAAAACATTTTTGTTACAAAAAATGTTAAAGATGACCAAAACCTAAATTGAAAAGACTCTAGGGACAGCCAATTCCCTGCCCTTATTCAAAATCAGGATGCCCGCCATGTGAAAGCCCTGGTCCACTTATATGCTCACCTCGATCTGGTGATCCCATGGTGTATGTGCGGGCCTTGCTGGGCAACCCTCACTGGATAGAGGTAGCAGGAACACCAGCAAGTGCACGGCTAAGCTTTGCCATGCTCTGATTTGACACACACCCTGTGGCTTCCTGTGCATCCTTCCTGTGCATGCTCATGCTGGCAGCATGTCGGGCGCCACAGGTACACACAACTGGGGAAGCTAAGTGAGGCCTGCGCATGTGCGGTGGCATCTCAGGATCTAGGCGAGCATATAAGCGAAGCAGGGATTTCACACAGTGGGACATCCCCTAGAGTCTTTTCAACTCTCAACTTTAGGGTCGGCAATTATTTTGAAGAGGACCAGTACATGTATATGAGTTTTGGTCCTCTTTAATCAATTATATATATCTCTCTGCTTGGTCCCAAAATTAGTTTTCCCACAATAGATGTCACATTCACATATCTGTAGTTACCAGGTTAAGACTGTGTCCCTCTTTATTATATAGGTATCATGATGGTGACATATCCACTTGAGGTAGGTAGGACTTGGGCATTTCCAGTACATGGTACAAATGCTAGAGATGACATATAAATGTAGTCTACCAAACACACACCTTGTCTGTCCCCTGCCATATCCACTGCAGCTGCATGTGTTCAGGCCTAACTTCCCACAACATCTTGCATTGTCATCATTTCATTTTGGTAAAGCAGCTATTAAAGACCTTGAGTTATTGTTTATTAATTAATGTTGCCTGTTGGATTTGTATTGATAATCTTTGCTTCAAGACAGTTAAAGGTTTGCACGTAGAAAATAGGGCGCTGGTAGAATAGGTCGCCCTGGTAAGTTTGTCTGCAACTGTCAGTAAAAGTGCAGAGCCCCTTCCTTGTGCCACAGAGGATGTTTCATATAGTATATGTCATCACCAAGTGTGACAGATTCTATAGGATGGGATGGGCCTGATATGTATACCAGGAAAATGTGCCCCTGGTAGGTCAAAACAATGGTGTTTTTACAGATGCTTCACTGACAGCAGACTATGCTCGGAATAGAATAACTATCTGAGCTTTCAGAGTGAAGCAGATCGGTAAGAATCCTGAGAAATGCAGTACACAGAGATATTGATATTGATATTTTATGTACGTGACCCTAGTAATCTATACAGTCGAGATAAACTTGCAAAGTGGGTCCCTTTTAAAGTTGTCCAAAATATGCCTTACTGGCTGAGAGTCAGCAAATGAAAGAGAGTATATATAATATACAAGTACTGTACTTTAGAAGAGGTGTCTTGGAGAGCCAGCTTTAGTCCCAGGGACCCACTTAATCAAAACTTTCAACTACTTGGCAAGGTTTTTATGATTTTTCATGTATTTTACTGCAATAGCTTGGTTCAAGTGGGCGAAGAAGGGGCCACCTACTCAGCGCCGGCTCTGCCAGATTGCTTTTTGAGGGGTAAGTAGGGAGACGGAACACCATCTGCTCACCTTTGGCAGGTTACATGTTGTGGTGGGTTCATTTGACAGACAGTCGCTTTTGTCCTACGGGGCACTATCCTGCAGTCCAGTCTTGCAGAGGGTATCACTCCACACTATGGAGATGTGTAATATTCAGATGCAGAACTTATAGTAGTGAGTGTGGTGAAGGTGGTGTGGCATTAAAACAAGTTGGTCCTATCTTTGTCTCAGTTGTATTCAATGCATATAACTAATCTCATGTAGATGATTCTCTAAGGAGTTGATATTTACAGAAAAATAATATTGTCATATGTATGTGGATAGTGTACAGTATAATAAAATGCGGAATAATAGTCTAGAAAGAAATTATAGCTCTACTTGCACTCCCCCCCCCCCCCCCCCCCTCTGGGTTCCTTCCTGGATTGTGATGCTATGCTACCTAGCATCCCCTAGAAAGCCCAAAATTGCTCTAAATAAGTTATCTGGTCTGTGCTTCTGTGCTGCTTTTGTTCCAAACAGGACAGCCACTGGGGTTTCTGGGATAAGAGGGCAGGTATGTGGAATGCTTATGGGGATGCCGGTGTTAGCAGACCTATAGTCTATTTTAAATATAGGTCTGCTTTAATGTATCAAAGGTTGTTCAGAAAGCATTTTGATCTGGGTCATAAGGGCCTAGGGGCTGGTGCTAAATCTTTAGAACAGAAAACACTGGTGTATGTATGTACAGTTATAACCAGTAGAGCTGGGAACAAAAGGGGTTATTTATAATTTGTGAATTTAGAATTTTATGTGAGTGTTCCTACCAAGGATAATGATGTTTGTTATGTAAGCTCTATCTATGAGAATGGATGCTATTTTCTGTAAAACCTAGTTAGCAAAGTATTGTTATAGAAATAATCATTGTTTTAACTGTATTTTTCAAAATAATTGGTGAGGAGTATTTCTTTACCAAGGCCAAGGATAGGCTATGCCAAGTACAATTCAGCTGGATCTGGAAGGAAGGGTAAGCAACAGAACAGTTTCTGACATCTGCTGCTGTTGCCAGCACCACATATCAGATTTATTGTTCTGATGACAACAGTGGGAAAAACATAAACTGATGCATCTGGTGTATGATATCAAACCACAGGGCGTTTTTGTTTTATTTACTGTAATTTGTATGCACCAGAAAGCAGAAAAAATAGGAATACTTTTTTTTATTTACATTTTTATATCAGCATGGAAGATACACAGGTTTCGAATGTATTTAGATTTTATTGAGTACTGTTGCAATGAATGGAGGGATAAGCCATACACATTAGGGTGCACACAAACACAGAGTTTTCTGGGGGGTCCAGTAGGAGGTGTGGCACATATGGGATGCGGTGTCTGGCACTGCCTGCTGATGTGGTGAACATGTGACTGCTGAATGCACAACTTGTCCTGTGTGCTCCTACTGCTGTCAAAATACTCATGAGAGCTGCAAATGCCAAAGAGGTAAATAGCAGGGTGTGCATATTTCTTAGCATAGGGACAGCTTGTCAGTATGAAGCCATAGGCTTTCTGAAGTCCCAAAAGTTTTTTTACACTTTGACAAATCTGTAGGTGGCTTGAAATATTTAGGTACACTCTTAAATCCTGCTTGGCGTTAAACAATTTGGAAAATACATGCAAAACAAAAGCAGCCTTCACCAAGATTATGAACATTATTAGGGAGATTGAAAAGTTACGATTCTGAATGTATTGTAGAATGTATTGAATTCAGTATGTTAAGGGGATATTGATGTTATGCTTAGGAAAACATTAATGGGCCTGATTTGCAAAGGCTGCCACTTTCCACTAGTTTAAAGTGGATGAAAACCATTGAGGGCAGGTCCTGGAGTCTTAAAGACACTTGCTTAGCATTTTTGCAGCCTGCAGCCAAATCCTCAACATCCCTTTAGCTTAGGCAAGCTGCAGGAGCTGGGGGTGGGAGAGCGCCTTAGACTAGAGGGAAGCAGCCAGCAAACTTGTCACATCAGACAATCGGCGATCTCAATTTCTGCACGCTGGGCATGGCTATGGCCCGGCCCAATGCACCCCCACTCAGGTATTTGGGGAGAACGGAGGAGGACAAAATTATTACCGCCAGTCAGCACCACTGCTCACTGACGGTTGCATAAGTGGAAACTAGTGGCAACCAGCAGAACAAGTTAACTTGTTTGTTTAGGTAGTGTAATGAGGCCTTTCCACCAGTTTACACCATTCTCCATCTTAAATAAACTTTTACATTTACCAAAAAAAGAGTACATTCATACTATATCTGTGCTGCCAATAGACTTCTTGGGGCTGCAATGTGAAAAAAAACATTTGTTTCATTGGACACAGCTTCGTCCACACGTTCATTGCAATGGGGTAATTCTACTCTTCTAGCACAACATAAGCAGAAAAGCGTGAAAGGAGCCTTAGGGTTTAAAATAAAGTCTCACCTAATTGGCACTAGCATCCTTTCTCTCGGGAGCTATTTATGCTAGAAACTGCCCAGCCATATGCCCCCATTCTACCATGTCATACACTGGACTGAAAAAATGAACAAACAGGTAAAATTAACTAACCCTCATTTGCTCCCATGAATGAATAAACTATTTCCCTTTAACAGAAAAACATTTTACTTACATGTGATTTTAGTAAATAGCGACCATGGCTTATTAGCAGCACATTTGCTTGAAAATGGCCATAGCTTAATTTTGTCTCTCGGGAGAAACTGTATAACACTACATTTTTTAATTTCACATATTTTTTGGATTTCTTTGTGTGACATATGTGCCTAACTCACTTGACAATTCTTTTTTTTTTCCCTGGTACACAGTGGTTATTTCATGCAGTAGAAAAATGTCATCCAAAATTGACAGGAAAAAATTCACTCGAGGGCTGACTATCATAGCTCCACATAACTTGGCAGCATGCTTGTGCAGGATAGAAGCCAAACTGTTCTGGGTCAAGAGAGAAGTTGAAACAAAGGAAATGATTCAAGAAGACTTTAAGCAGTGTGAGAAAAATATGTTTAGAGGACAGCATTTAGTTAAGGACAAAGTTTCCCCTAATGATACATGCAATAATACATATATTTAGGCAGATTGTTGTTACTACCAGGGTCCAAATTTACAGCAAGGCAACTGAAGCCTGTGCATTTTCTTTTGTCATTGGTGACCCTGTAATGATTGTGCTAGGCTGGCTGCAGGTGCTACATTGGCGATCCTGCCCCTGTTTCTTCCCACATCTTTGTAGCTGCTTTCTCCGCCCACTGCAGACCAATGCTTACCAGGTGCTGCAGCTTTCATGCCTGAGGTGGAAAACAAGCGAAGGAGCAAGCATTACAGTTACATTACAGCTTGTCTCTGTATGTGACCTGCAGCTATATTGCTAGGGTAATGTAGGTTACATTTATGACAGTAGATGGCGCTGTTACGTGTATTGATGTGTAGTCTCTGTTGTACATTCTCTGCTACATGTTGTGTTTCCTTTACATTGAGGTGATCTCTATGACTTCCTTTCCTGTCTAAGTTATCTTCTCTTACTGCACCCATGTTCCAGTAAAGCTAGTTGCATAAACACAATGACTGTATACACATGTGGCACAGGTGTTTAGGTCACAGGTGTTTAGGTCAGGATTTAACAGTATCCCCCTGCCCAGTTACTGTTAAGTGTGAATGGTGTGTCAAATCCCAAGCTACAAGAGGAACACTTACTAAAGTCAGTCAGAACCACTGGACCTACTTCACAGTGATGCATGTGGTCCCATAAACCTACCTACACCTGGAAGCAACAGGTACATAGTGACTTTCATAGATCACTATTCAATATACACAGTCACCTACTTAATACAACACAAGAAGGAAGTACTTGACAAATTACAGGACTATGTAGTAAAGACAAGTAACAAGTTTCAGAGGAAACCTAGGTCAGAGTGATAAGAGAGGTGAATCCACAGGACACAAAGTACAAGAGTACTTAAAGCAGAATGGAATAGAGCATCAAAAAGTGCTATACACACCAGAGCAAAATGGGGTAGCTGAAAGAAAGACCCGAACTTTGACTAAAATGATCAGATGCATACTAACAGACTCTGGACTACCACAGAAATACTGGGATGAGGCCACCTATTTACAGACTCTTTCTAGATCAGTGGAAAAAACTCCATATGAGGAGTTTTTGGATGAAAAGCATTCATCTACATTCCAGAGGATAAACGCACCAAACTCCAAAAAAGAGCATTTGGAGGAATCTTTGTTAAATATAGTGACAATAATTAGGGTTACAGAATCCTACATCCCAAAACAGACAAGGTTACCATAAGAAACAGCATTTCCTTTGTTGAAGATCTGAGAGACAATGATGATAATAGAGAAAGTAAGAACAGAAGAGAAAACGGACTGATCAACTATCATCTGCAAGCATAGACACAGAACCAAGACACTCAACAAGAGAAAACAAAAGCAAATCACCTGTAGGTCTCTCAAACAAGGCAAGCACTGTCAGTACTAATGAACTTGCAACTTGGGAAGACATATGTCAGCTTTCAAAGGAGAAAGCCAGTAAACGGATAAAAACTGCAAAGGAGGAGATAAAATCCATGCATGACACCAAAACATGGAGACTTACAGAACTATCACCCAGAAGGAGAGCCATAGGCTGTAAACAGAGTACAATGCAGGTGGCACAGTGGAGCAATGTAGAGCAAGACTTATAGCCAAGGGATATTCTCCAAAATATGGAGAAGACTATGATGAGACTTTTGCTCCAGTAAACAGCATTTGTACATGGTGAGTTAACAAAAGACATCTACATGGAACAACCACCAGGATTCAAAGATAAACAATAGCCAGACTTAGTATGCAAACTTTTGAGGAGTATATATGATCTAAAGCAAGCTGTCAGAGCATGGAATATGAAAATAAATAAGTGCATACACATAAGGTCTTTCAGAGAAGTAAAGCAGACCCTGCTTATACACAAAAAAATGGCAAACAGATTGATCTATGTGCTTATTTATATAGGTAAACTCCTAGTTTGCTTTGAGCAAGAAAGGGATGAGACAGAAATGCTACAAACTCTAAGACAGCACTTTGAGACCGAGGCTCTTCAAGAGCAGGGACTTCTTGAGTTACTTAATTGCCCTACTAAGATATGACAGCAGATATCCTTATACTCAAGGCTGTTGAGAAGGGCTGTTTGAGATACTGTGCAGCAGCTTACAGCTTGTCTCTGTATGTGAACTGCATCTATATTGCTAGGTTAATGCAGATTACATTTATGACAATAGATGCTGCTGTTACATATATTGTGTGTAGTCTCTGTTGCATGTTGTATTTCCTGTACATTGAGGTGATCGCTATGATTTTTTTTCCCTGTCTGTTATCCACCATGTAAGGTGACCTTTTCTTACTGTACCCATGTTCCAGTAAAACCAGTTCCTGTTACACCACACATGTCTATCTGAATTGAACTCCTGCACCACGCACTCACACTCTGCAACAGTTACGTCTATTGTAGGTGTAAATCTGTCAAGCTCTCACTGAGCACCCACACCTCCGCCATTGAGTCTCTTTTCACTGCATTTTTCTGTTGTAAAGCAACGGAACAGGAACTGGTTGCACACACGACAGCAATTACTAGAGAAGGCGTGTCTTCTGATAGGTGTGTAGACAAAGCAGCAAAGAGAATTGATAAGTATCTCAGAAATCCAGGGCTGGGATGACAGGGCAGAAGTGGGCTAGGATCCCTGCAGACCTTCACCCTCCTTGGAATACGTTTGCCAGAAATTGCTTAGGTCTGCTTAAAGTCCCTGCCAATCAACGAACAAAGAAAAGCTATACACACAGGACAGTTCCATCCTTACTGGATGCTAAGATCGCATGCCTACTGCCCACTACCACTCAAGAACAAGGTGCAGCACAAAGGCCAGGTTCTCCAAGACGGACTCCTCCTCGCTGCATACCCACTCTATTCATTGCAATAGAGGGGGTGTGCCATGGCTAGCTATGGGGAGTGTGAGCTTGGTATCCGGTATTAGTTTTAACACAATAGAACAAGACTTTTGGTCATGCTCGCTCTTTTAAAGCAGCCTCAGGCTGGCTTCATACACCAGTGTACACCTCCACCCGGAAGTGTGGGACTGAACAGTTGGGCGGGGTTCTTTCAACATTACAATAGAAGCTGCGGAAGTGCTGGCAGGTGAGCCAGGGTGCTCGGGGGGGTGGGGGGGCTTGATTTGACTGGACTTCAGCTTTAAGTCTGGCAGTGTTGGTTATTAGGTCAAATAAAAGGAAGACTGTAAAAGATACAGGGATTCCTTGAGTTACTTGTTATGCACTCCTGTGTAAGGCATCTGTGAGTGAATGATAAGAATATCTGGAATACAATAACTCTCCATGGTTTACATTTTGAAACTGAAGTCTTGATAGATTCCTCTAAATATTTATTATAACCGCTAAACATTTCCTACCTTGGAGTAAACTCTGTAGGTTCAGCTCAGCCTCTTGGTGCAGCTCCTCTACACAGGCCGGCCGCTTAGAAGACAGAAACACATTTACAGGTTGCTGTTGCCAGTTGCTCAGCTTAGAAGGATCCACAGATGGGGCCGCTGATGGAAAAATCACAAAATATAAAAATAAATCGCTATGTCTGTTTTCTGAAATTGTACCCATTTTTTATCAATAGTGGTCATATTACATGTGTTTATTTAGCTTATGATAAACCAAAGAGGTTCATTTTATTTTTAGCTTTAAGTGACTTCAATTACTATTTTTTAAAGTTAATTTTATTAAAGTCCAGGCAAAATTTTTTTTGCCCTGACTCCTCACCATGGCCATGGATTGGGCTTGAATCACACTGTAGTATCTGTCCTGTCATCTCATGGAGCAGGAAGTGAGGTCACTTCTTGGGAAAATGCTACACTGCCCTTCCTCTCCCTTATCTTTAGTCAAGTAAGTTGTACTGTACCTGTGGCATATGTGCAAATGGAGTTTCATAAGCAGATAAATGTGCTACAGGTTATAAGCATCGATATTACTACATTTTAATAAAAAGGTAAACAAGAAAGTCTGCAGTAGCTCAAGTAGGTCAGAACGTTCTTGTTTAGATGTAGCATAGGCCAATCAGTGTAATGCTTTCTTCATGAAAAAAACCTTGGCCAAGGCCTTGATTCAGTAAGCTTGCACTAAAATATCTAATGAAAAGAGCATGCTTTATTTTCAAACTAAAGCATAAAATAAAATAAGCTGTGATTCAGAAATAAAATTAGCTGTGTTCCAATAAAGGGAGGACATTAGATAATTTGCACCTAAAACTTTAGAGCAATGTGAAAACAGATTTAATTTGCTTTTTAAAGTAAAACTTTAAAACTAACATATGTGCACTTTTAATTGATTATGAACTCCTGTAATGTTCCCTTTTTTTTTAATTGTGCCTTATTTTATCATGTGCATTACTCTGAAATTAATAATGAAATGACCCTCATTTTCCTAAGATTTTTAAAGGAAAGTTTACTGAATTAAGGCCCCAGCCTCAATTTAGTTTGCTCAGCAGAAACAAATCAAATTTAGGGATATAATAAAGAAGACATTGGGTCGGTAGTTTGGTGGATATTTACTCTAGCCGAAACGTTGTGGGAAAGGTTTTATGGAGAATTCCAGTTTGTTAATATATATGGAGTCTGCAGTTATACTTACCTGAGTGCCTTTTCAGTGATCCCATGCTGCTATATATTGTGTGCTCTGCCGATGAGCCAGCAATATCTCCAACTAGAAAATTTGTTTCCCCCTAATACGGAGAAGAATATTAAATTGCCTCTATCACTAGCCCACTCAGTCTAAATCTGAAAGTTAACTTTTTACTGGAGTAGAGATTTCAGGCATCAATGTTGCCATATACTAGGGGTATAACAAGCAGCTAGTATCATGCAGTGTGCATCCTTACACCCAAAACTATTTTATATTGTGTGCTTGCTTCCATAAAGAACATGAAAACCCTTTAACCTGGCTTACTTGTTTATTAAAGTGGCCCAAAACTCACAGCCATCAGCCTTGGAACTTATAAGATTCCAGGGCCGCTAGATTCCTTTCTCCCAGGTGGCCTGGTATACTCCCCTTCTCCCCCAGTCTAACAGTGCATGCTCAAGCAGCGGCCACATCCCCACTCTCCTTTTAGCAGGGCACGTGCCGTGCCATGCATTTGTGAATGGCTTGTGCAGACACGCTCCCTGTTAGAGGGTAGCGGGGATGCGGCTGCAGGTATGCTCAGCACAGCCTGGCTACACCCGGCTCCTTAGACGAGCTTGTGTCAGCGCAGTCTAGCACACTGATTGGATGGGAGGCCGCACACGTTTCACGCAGTGGCTAAAAATCATGGGTTTTGGTCCACTTTAAAGTACTGAGAAGACACCAAGTGTATAAACCTCCTAATTTACAGTTAGTATTCCTGCTTTAATTTGTATTTACATAAAAGAGGTTTAACCAATTTTTTCCCCATCCCTTGCATTTTTTGTACACACACAAGTAAAGAAGTAGCAATGGCTGTACAAACTCTTGTATGCTAATGTTAGGGACAGAGCATAAATTGGACTGTCTTGATGCGGCTGCCTTGCTTATACATTCAATACATTATGCAATCTACCACATTTTCTCCCTATAAGATACACTCATTTTTCTCCAAAAGTGGTGGTGGTGGGGGATGTCAGTGCGTGTTATTGGGCGAATGTAAAAAAACAACAACAAAAAACTAAAAAGATATACTTACATAAGCCTCGCACCGCGGCCCCGGGACACCAGCCGATGAAAGAGCAGGGTAACTGAGCCCCGACCACTGTCCCGGCTCTGGTCACTCCTGGAACCACCGCTGCTTCTCGGGCTGGAGCGCACACACCCGGTCCATGCAGCCAGTGGACGTCCTGGCTACATGGACCGGGTGTGTGCACGCTCCGGCCCGAGAAGCAGCAGCGGTGCTGACACTCCTGTGTTGCCATCTAGGTTGCATGTATCCCGCAATCATCCCAGGTGCAGCTTTAAGATTTCCCCCTGTTTCTTTCTATTGATGATACATTCAGTTACATTCAGTTAAACACAGCTCAGGATTGGGGGTCAGTGGACGTCCTGGCTGCATGGACCGGGTGTGTGCACGCTCCGGCCCGAGAAGCAGCAGCGGTGCTGACACTCCTGTGTTGCCATCTAGGTTGCATGTATCCCGCAATCATCCCAGGTGCAGCTTTAAGATTTCCCCCTGTTTCTTTCTATTGATGATACATTCAGTTACATTCAGTTAAACACAGCTCAGGATTGGGGGTCAGTGGACGTCCTGGCTGCACGGACCGGGTGTGTGCGCGCTCCGGCCCGAGAAGCAGCAGCGGTGCCGGGAACGGCCAGAGCGGGGACAGTGGGCTCTTTCATCGGCTGGCGTCCCTGGGGCCTCAGCGCGAGGCAGATGAAAGAGCGATGGGCAGGGAGAGGGCAGGGTAACTGAACCCTGCCCAATGTCTCTGCTCTGGCCGCTACCAACACCGCCGGTATTTCTCGGACTGGCGTGCGCACACACACGCGGTGCATGCAGCCGGGACGCGGACGCAGGCCATGCCCATCGGCTGCACAGACCGAGTTTGTGTGCACCCCGCACGAGAAGCAGCGGCGGTGTAGGCAATGGCCAGAACGGGGACAGTAGGCGGGGTTCAGTTACCCTGCCCTCTCCCTACCCATCGCTCTTTCATCGGCGAGACTGTATCTTTTTTTTCCTCCAGCTTGGGGTGGGATGGGGGGGGTTCAGCCACACTGCCTATGGGAATGGGATGGGGGATGCCACTGTGCATATGGGGAATGGGATGGGGGGTGCTACACTGCCTATGGGAAGGGCAGGGGGATGCCACACCGCCCATGGGAATGGGATGGGGGTATGCCACACAGCCTATGGGATGGGGGATGCCACACTGCCTATGGGGAATGAGATGGGGGTATGCCACACTTCTTAAGGGAATGGGATGGGGGCATGCCACAATGCCTATGGGAATGGAATGGGGGTATGCCACACAGCCTATGGGATGGGGTATGCCACAATGCCTATGGGAATGGAATGGGGGTATGCCACACAGCCTATGGGATGGGGGATGCCACACTGCATATGGGGAATGGGATGGGGGTATGCCACAATGCCTATGGGAATGGGATAAGTGAATGCCACACTGTCTGTAATGGGGTGTTTTAGTACACCATTTGGTTTCAAATCTTTTTTCTTATTTTCCTTCTCCAAATTCTAGGTGCGCCTTATGAGCGGGTGTGTCTTATAGGGCGAAGCATACGGTGTGTTAATTAAGAGCCGGCAGCGGAGATGCGGATGCTGGCTGGCATCTTATTTAACACTAGCGATGAAAATGATGCAGTGCCGGGCACTTTGGTTGAAACAGCGCCAGATGTAACCTGATGCTGTAGCTCAAGATCTCATAGAGCACAATGGGCAGAACTGGATTGTAGTGTTTGATGCTTATAATTTATATTAAACACATTTATTTGTATAGAACTTGCATTGTGGCTTGTCAATAATTGAAACACAGGACCTAGATGTTCAAAAATGTTTTTGTTGTTGGGTGTTATTAAAATTGATGATTTTAAATGGCTCCTTTTGCTCAACAATGTGTAATTAGGACACCAACAACTAAAACGCAGCCTAAATGCACTGTAAAGTTTGTCCCCTTTGTCCCTAGCAGTGACTTTTTGTAGCTGTTATGATGAATCGCCAAATTGTGCCGGTAAAATACTGCGCCAAAGATTTGAAGGTAGAAAAAAAATTCATAAAAATCCTGGGGAGCGCCGGAAAAATGGCAGTACAAAGTGGTGCTGGGATAATCACCAAGCGGGTTCAACAGGCGCAGGCATAGGCTGGGCAATACCTAAGCGCTATAGCCACAAAAATGATGCTAAAAGGAGCACACCATAAATAAGGCCCCGAGAGTCCATGCTAGCTTTTTCAATAGTGTGTGTGTAGAGGGTTACATTTCATTCTTGTATATGGAGTGTGGTCACACCCTTTTAGCACCTCCCCTGACTGCTATAAATTGACTTGATGAGCTTATCCTACCTTTCCCTTTTGCTTGAATTGAATGCAAATGAATCTCCATATTTAGGAAATTTGCATAAACGTCCCAACTTTTTCTGGAATAAGTCAGAGCAGCCTATTAATTCTAACTGTGCCCTACTTGCCATGTCATGGTCTGCAGCCTCTAACTGCCACTCTGAGCCTCCCTGTTTACAGGGTCAGATTAAATGAAATGTTAAAGCAGACTTAAGTTTTAAACTGCAAAATAAAAAAGGACATTGATAAGCATGCAAACTGCCGCATGCTTAGCAATGACCTTACCTGTCTACCTGTCCCGAACGTCGCACTCCTGTGTTGCCATCTAGGTTGCATGTATCCCACAATAATCTCAGGTGCAGCTTTAAGATTTCCCCCTGTTTCTTTCTAGCGATGATACATTCAGTTACATTCAGTTAAACACAGCTCAGGATTGGGGGTCAGCCTTAATAGTATGAATAACTTCAAAAAATCTGAAAGGACTACAAACTAAACTGCCATTATGTGGCAGTTTAGCTTAGAACTGAATGAATTAGCAAACGTCCGCCATTTGGACATAAATATTGTTCAAAGGCTTAATTAAAAAAATAAACACAGTTTTGGGGTCTGGGCTGGAGAAAGAAGGTGACGACATGAACTTCCTTTCAGCCTATAGGATCACTTTCATTTTCTATATATCTAAACTTAAAATGTGCTTGTTTTCACAAACTCTTTTCTTGGGGCACTAATGGGTCAGGTTTTGATAACCCCCCTGTCTATTTCTCTCCTCTAAGCATACATTTGCAGATAAAGTAGATTAGTGTTGGCATAGAGCAGATGGCTGCTGCTGACATGTTGCAGAGCAGTCAATGTGGAGAAATAAGCTTAAGCAGTCCTTCTATTTCCTTCCTAAAATCAGTTTCCTGACACCCGATAACCATCAACGGAAAAAGACAGTTCCTCCTTTTCTTGACTATTGCCTTATAAAAGTCAGGGGAAAGTATCCAGTGCATTTTTATGAGGGAGTGGTGAGAGATATAAAATACCTATAGCAATGCATATGGCAATCATTTCTCTGCTGAATGTCAGAAATAACATAGCAATTTTTATAGTCACCCACAGCCATCACTGCATGCGCAAATCAATGACTGGAATGGCCGGGGAGTCACTGAAAGCTTTCACTAGTTGTAGAGTATGAAAGGACTTTGCCACAGGAAGCTGTTTTCACATCTATGTGTGCTAAGCTCCACTGGAGAAAACTGCTAAAACAGACAAACATAAGTCAAAAAAAAGGTTTAAAGTCTCTGTCCAGGACCACAGTAGCTTTCTTCCTTATGTATTCTAAGTAATGCTGCTTTCCTCACTTCAATTTTTAGGTAGTGGCTGAGCTGGGAGTGGCGTGTTTTATGAGTCACTAGCATGCACTGCTGTGGTCAGAAACAGCTGTGGGACCACTGTGGATTGCCGCTCTTGTACATGCTGAGAGCACCAAGGGACAGAGTGGCTGTAGACTTTTTTGGGTGGTCCTGGAGGAATGAATTTGAAGGAAGGACAAATGTTGGTGCCCTGCTACAGCTTGTATCCAGCACTGCAGGAAATGAAGAAGAGGTACATGGGGCAGGCAATAGGGGGGCTGCTTGCTGCCTTATTATTGCCATTGGGCTTACAGTCGCTTTAGGGATCAGAGAAGGACCTTTCCAGCCATAGAAGCTAGTGCTCAGGCACAACCTGTAACCAGGCAGCCATTACAATCCGAGACACCACATGGAGGGGGAAACTAATGAAAAGAGTCATTTTTGAGAAAAAAAGTGAAGTTGAAAGGAAAAGGAAGAAACCCAAAGGTGCCTCTATTTCAAAATGTCACTTGGTGGGGATCCTAGTTAAAGTAGCTGTTTCGCAAAATAGTCTAATAAAAATCCATATAAACATGCTAGGTATATATCCCAACTGAAAACAAATCCCACTAAGCATGTGGAATTCTTCTATTGGTACGAAAAGAGGTGGTTTCCAATGACAATGCATCATCTACGAAGCCTGCAATCTAGAATATTTGGTCAAACACCAAACCCAGGGTAGCCAAGGCCACCTTACATAGAGGTAGGAAGGAAGGGGGATTGGGAGTCCCTAATGTGATTAAATACTATTACGCCAGTTACAAGCCCTGCATCATAAAGCTGACACTCCAATATGGGTTCTACTAAAAGTATCAGAGGCAGCCCCAATGCTTATTGAAAACCTCTTATGGGCCCCACCAGGCCTCCCATCTCCTGCCCGGTTATGCAACACACACTGGCAGTATATTCTGGCAACCTTATCTCCCAGCAGGCACCCCTATTAAGCATCATCCACAACCCACTTTTGCCCCTGGGTAACGACTGTCCACAGGCATTTGGCTGGTCTGTGTCGGGTGGCTTTACAGCCATGATGAAGGACCAGGAGGTGCTGCCTTGGGAAACACTCAGAGAAAGGTATGACATACCACTCTGGAAGCATTATAGATATGTTAAACACTGGATATCGGGCCGCTATAGACACAAGCCAAGTGATGACACAATGAAATGTTCAAATAAATATGCTTTTGCGGCTATATGACAGATCTTGGCAGTATATAGCTCTTTAAACGAACTTAGGAAACCACAGAATCACAAATATGTAGGACACTGGGAGGAGGATTTAGCGGGCTCTAAAATGGATAGGGAATGGTCTGACATATGAACGGTCAGCAGGTGCTCCATAAACGTTACCTCCTTAGATTTGGCATATAAGGTCCTACTCCAATGGTATTTAGTCCCGACCCGACTAGCTAAATTGGTGCTTATGGTTACATAACCATAAGTTATGTAATGATAGGGCAATTGGCCCATTTGGAAATGTGCATGTCTTTATTGCTTAAGATAAAATTATTTGAAATATAAAATTTAAACAGCCAAACACCCTCCACTTGTGGACACGTGTTTTGGTCTGGCTTGTGCTCGTCATCATCACAAGGCTGAAGGTATTTGGCTCTATGGGGAGAGGGTGAGACTTTTGCGAGTACCAGAACAGAGTCACAAGCCACCATGTGGAGAGACCCATGTTAGGCTTAATATAGGGGGTCTAAAGAGACTAAAAGACCCTCTACTCAAAGGTAATGGAAATGAGGGGGGAAAATATTTGCATAGCGCCCAACCCATGGAATATTACATTTACCCACCACTCTTTGCAGTGGGCAGAGCCATGTAATAATCTCTTTACCTCTCTGCAATGCCAAATTTAGGGGTGATCTGTTTATGAACGTACCATACTACTAAGCAAAGAGTAGCATGAGTGAAGAGAAGGTAAACTTTGGTGGTATTAGGGTTTGGAGCCATATCAAAATTGGGGAATTTTAAGGGTAATATCAATAAGTCAAAGTAACTCTTCTGCTGGCCATCCAACTGATAACTTCAAAAGCCATGCAAGTGGACGGTCTGACATCATGCTGCAGTGGGCATAAATCTGTGGGGGAACATCCCAAGGGGGAGAAGAAGGGGGGCTGCAGGGAGCACTCTACAGGGTATTGGGCTTCTAGGGGAAGATGAAAGAGACCCCAGCGGGCAAGGGTGTAGTGTTGGGGTGGAGAATATGGGGGCTGTGCTTGTGGGTCTGGTGAAGGGTGGCATGTGAGATAGTCATAGCAATCCAGGTCTCATACTTTGAGTAGGGGCGAGTTTGGAGAGCAAAGAAAAATACGTTGCAGTTTTTTAATTCCCTTGCGCTTGATTGGTTCCTGCAGGGGATCAGATCATTTAGATAGGGGCACACTTTTGCCAGTGAGTATTTTTCTTTTTTTAGATCCTGGTATTTAAATACAATAGCACTGTTATGTTGAAACCTACTAGCAATAATTATATCATAATCCCGAAATGCCATTTAGCTCCCTGTTTGGAAATTCACAATAAAACTGTCAACAACCCCATATGAAATCAAGTGTGTACAACCTAATACCTTTTCTGATACAGGTAAGTCTAAAAATAGAGGCCTGGAGTGTAGAAGAGCTTAGCTAATGCAGCTAATCTTTATAGAATGAGGGTGTTTAAACACAGAGCAATCTTCTGTGGTTTGAGAGTTTACACAGTGCAAACAAGAAATAAAATATACAAAACTTTGCAATACTAATATTTTAGGGAAAAGAAACAGTGATATGATAGACCCACAACGACTTTAACCAACAATTGCTGCCTACAACATCCAGGATGCCCAACAGTGAAATGAAGCCTGATATAGAGCTTAATATACTCAACTCTCCACACTTGTCACACTAGCCCTTGCCCCTTGAATTGCAAGGGAACACCTTAAAGAAGACAAAAACCCACCCTGGAGTCTATGAGACTCCAGGGCAGGCATACTCGCTCCCCCGGGACCCCGATCAGGGATGCCCCGCTGTGTGACACCCCCCAGGTTGCCAGAAAACTAACCATGGTTCCTGGTCCAATGGCACATGCGCGAGCAGCGGCCGCATTCCCGCTATCCCCTGCATTTGTGAATGGCTAGCATGGGCATGCTCCCTGTTAAAGGGTAGTGGGGGATGCGGCCACCAGTTCACTCAAATCCGCTCACGTTAGTTGAGCTCTGGACAAAGGGGCTTGAGCAGATCCAAGCATGCTGATTGGGTGAGATGGCTGCGCATTTGCCTTAAGACTGGTAAAGGGTAAGTGAGATTGGGCGACTTGGGGGGTTTCACACAGCAGGGCACCCTGGGGGCAGGGACCAAAACCCAGGATAGTCCTGGGTTTTGGTTAACTTTAAGTCACAGAAGGGGGTGAGTATGCTGCCAATACGAGCCTCCTCCAGAGGTATCTCTGTGGGTGGAGGATATAGTGGACACTGATATGCTCTGTAGGTCCACTTTAAAAACACTAGATTTGCTGCTAATGCTGCTTATAGTTTGGGGGCTTTTTACTTGAGAATCTTCATTCTAAACTACAATTACATTTGCATACACTTGCCCAAAAAGATAATTGGTTTGCTCAGTGAACATAAATGCCTACATGTTTCACCATATGAAACAATGAACGGCTAAATCTTACCTAAATCCCTCACAAGGAAGCTTATTATTGCCAATATCCTGTGAGGATTTCACCAGTCCGCGGCCTACACAGTAACAAACGCTCCTACATTGTTACTATGCATAAAAAGGTCTGATAAGTTCAGTTACTTTTGTAGTGCAACCTGCTTACACAATATTTTATACAGTGGGGAATGATTACACTCAATACAATGGAATATAGCTGCCACTGATTAAAGAGGAACATCGAACTTCCTCTTTAATATACAGCAGCAGGGCAGCCTGGCTGCACAGTATTGTGCTTGGCCAAAGGTTTCGCTGATGGGCTGCTCACCGCCATGTGGGACACGTTTCCCCTGTAGTTGAGCAAGGGCAATGGACAGCAGTGCACCACTGCTGCATAATAAAGAGGGAGTCCAGTTACTCTTTAAGATGGATTGCCTCTTCACTTCATTCTTTTACTCCACAATCACACTCCAAATATTGTCGCACAGATGCCCCTGTTCCTCAGTGTTTCTAGCTATGTAAACCCAGCAAGCCCCAGTGGTTGCGCGCCCTTTGGGCTTGCTCACGCTGGTAGTGCTGAAAGACAGGGGTGGTTGCACGACCACATTTCGAGCTTTGTCCTAAAAAAATCAAATCAAAAATTTGGAGACCTATAACAGCATCTACAGCACACTGCAGGAAATGGAGGAGAGGGACATGGGACAGGCTTAAGGTGAGCTCACTGCTGCCTTATTATTGTCATTGCCTGGACTGTCCCTTTAAGTGTACCTAAAGTCAAAAGACCCTGTCCCCCAGCACCTAGTAACTCAAGTGTACTGTCAAACTTACCTGGCCCCAAAAGCGTGCTTGTGTATTGCAGCAGTGCCATGCATTTATCCTCCCACTATTTATCATTTGTATATGATGTAAAAAGCCAGTAACAAACAGTTCCTGTTCCCCCACAATGTCCAGCATGTACACTTTGCAAGACCCCTGCCACACCCTGTTGATGGCCTGCTCTGGGGTCTGCATAGTGCTCCAGGGGTGTGCCTGTGGGACGAACGGCGGGTCCTGGCGCTTGGGCTGCGGTACCTGGGCCAGGTAGTGCCCCCTGGATATCTCATGACCGGCCCACTGAGGCCTCCCAGTGAATTTTTCTTGATTGTTAGCAAGTAAGCACACGTCTGAGGCTCATTGGCAGGGGTTTATATAGATGTTCCTTATCCAACAGAATCTTTAGTATTGTAGGGGCAGATAACATGGGGACGGTATGGTATGGGTATATGCTGGCGTTCCCTGGGGGCAGTGGGGCCAGGAACAGGGGGTACTGGGACAGAGAGCTAGGGGTAGACTAGGGAGGCAGAGAGTGGATGGGGGTTTAGAAATAGTAGCCAAACCTGCAACAAAGCAATGCAGCCCCATCAGGATTTTTCCCAGGTCAGACTGCCTCTACCTGTAACTGCTTGTTTCCCAAGTCCGCCATTGGGGAGCAACAGCATTAAAGGGATTGACCAGTCAAAATGATTTGCCTGGCACCTTACCTGATGCAGTGTCAGTCCCATGTACCTGTCACTGAAAGGAAGAGGATGTTCGTTTTTCTCTTCCTCTGCCCCCAGTGCCTCCCTCCTGATCTGGACCACAAATACAAACCTGAGGCTCATGTCTAGTTGACAGCCCCTCGCTTAATGATAAGCTAGAATGGAGCCATCAAAACTGTAAGTCAATCCCTGCTCAAACCAATACAATGCACACAGTGTGCTTGTATGACTGAGCACTGCCACTCTCATCACAGACAGCAGCACAACACAAGGTAAAACTTTTTTTTTTTTAATTACTCTGGCAATATAGCTTCATTAAAAAAATAAAATAAAAATAAGAACATTGCTTGCCCCCCCTAATTTTTCAACTTGCCAGTAAAAAGAAACAAACTGGGATGATTTTTTTTATAAGTGACCCCTATCTTAACATCTAGCATATTTATGTTGATTTTTATTATTAGACCTTTTTGTTTTGCTATTGAGCTCCTACTATTACTAATATTACTGTAATAAAACAATAGTGCAACATCATTATCTTGAAAGTACTTTTTAATGGCTTCTTAACTCAGCACAAAACTAAGAGGCCGATTTATTAATAGCGCCAGGTAGCGAAAGATGAGCGACAGTAGCGTGATTTTCACAGCGCCGGCTATTATTCGCTGTGCTTGGCCGTTGTTCGGTTATTGACAGCGACTCAGTCGGTGTGCGGTAATGTTGAATACGGGGTTAGGAGTCGCTGTTTGACAGGTTCCGCGCTGTATGGGAGCGCATGACAACGAATGGCCATAGCGAACGGCTCCCAGCATATTCATTAATAAATCACGCTCAAAAAATTCTCGTGCTGTAAAATGCATGTTTAAACCCCAGAGCGCTGGCGGCGATGTGTTAAAAGTAGTTTTTTAACCCAAAAAAAAACCTTATTTTTGGAAAAAAATTATAAACAAGTTTTTATAAACATTTTGTAATATCAGACCTGTAATATCAATTCTGCACAATTTTTTTTTTTTTTAACTTAAAAAAAAGATATAACATTGCAGAAGTGGTCACCGAATTTCTGACATTTAAAAAAAAAAACAAAAAAAAAAACATTAATATCAATTAATTATGAATATTTAAAGATTGCTCCATTGAAATGCATTGGAGAGCGCCAGGTAGCGAGAGGTCATACCTGGCGCTGTGATGGGATTAGCAGCGGCGCTGTTCGCTGAAGTCTGCAACATGATGAATCCCGCGCTAGCTGACGCTCTCGCCGGCGCTAGCCTCATTTAGCGTGATAAATGCGTGATTGTGTTCCCAACCTGGCGTTCTGAAGTCGGTAGCCGCCGATAGCTGGCGCTAGTGAGACACTACCTGGCGCTATCCCTTGATAAATAAAGGCCTAAATCTGTGTCAAGGTAAGAATTGTTACATCTTGTAATAACTTTCATCTTTTGCCATTTCCCATTTCTAGGATACTAACCTTTAAATTGTGTATGATGTAATTGATAGATAGTCCATTGTGATACACAGAGCAAGTTTCCTATACTCTCTGTTCCCATAACAACTCCCAGTTTCTATATTATGCCAGCATCCTCCCTGGGAATCATAATATGGCAGTTTCTATGTTAACAGAACAGTAGGATTCACAAGCATGGACTTTAAATCTGCTTGCAAATATATAACATATTTGTTTACAACGCGCTCTTCCATCTCTTCAGGAGCACATAGTTGCTACACGTCAGTTCTGTCACCTTCTCTGTTAAATGAGAAGAAGAGAATTGTTTCTCAAATCATGTTTTGTGTGTATTTTGCTCCAAAATCCTAGTAATGCAGCTGCTACTATGGTATCTCTCTCTCTATATATATATATACCCCATGCTGCCACCAGGACAGTTTGATTCTGTGCATTCACATTAGATGGGAGGGTCTTGAGCTGTATGGGGGAGGCTTTATACCATTCCCTGCCCCCCATGTACTGCACTTGAGGATATAGCGGAGCCTTAGGTAAGCTGCTCCCAATGTATCTATTGCATTGTATGTCCCAAGTGGGGCTCTCATACATTAAAGTTGGGACTGCACCTCACAGAGGCACAGGGTTGTTTCTAGGGGAGGGCATCAGGACAATCATCTTGGGCGCCATTGGGGGGCACCTTTATCCCAGTCATCCTTTTTGCTGCAGGACATAAGATAGGCCCATCATACTCCCATATTGGGCTCAGTCATGGGAAGAGGGCATTGGATGCTGCTATGGTAGAGGCACATCATGGCACATACCCGTATGGCACAGCAGCAGCACCATATGATGGGTGAGGAGTGGGCAGAATTCTTCCTTTCCATGCTGAGCGCTAAATTGCCTAAAGACTGCCCGGTAGAGCCACCGTGAGGTTTGGTGGTACCTGTTACTTCTGGAGATATGTGCCAACCCAAGACCTCTGTTTTTACCTAGATTTTTGGAATAGTTTATAGGATTGGTTGCTGGCTAATAGGGTTGAGTTCTGTGGACTTTTTAAGATTTGTGCCATTGGTCAATAGAAGCCTAATCATTTATGGAGCCCAGCCAGTAGTCCTTTATATTCCCTTTATCTTCCATGGGATCTGGCGATACTGAACGTTTTACACACATCGACATCCCAAATCGGGATGCCCCTGTTAAGTGGGACAAAAGCCAGGGGGCATGGTCTGGGATTTGGTCTGCTTTAAAATGGACCTAACTTATAATCTCTAGGTCCGGTTTCATATTCTCTAGTTGGCATCCCAATTTTAGATACCCCAGAGTTCAAACAAGTTACCAGGAGCCATGCTTTATACTCGCCTTCTTCCAGGTTCCAGCAGTGATGTAAGGAGGCAGCAGTGGGTGGAACTGCAGAGAAACCACATCTTCTCTCTCAGCTCTGTGAGTCATGGCTGGGCACGCTAAACAGAGAGAGCAGAGATGCTGCTACCTAGGATGTCTCCTAGGTAAATTGACCATTTCTTGGGGTCCTCAGAGTGGGACAGTTTATGGGTGATGGGCGTTGTAGGGATGTGGTTTAGCATGTGGCTTAATTACGTGTTACATGCTCTAGGAATATTTGCTCCATAAAAGATGTTGGTGATTGGGCCAATGCTCAGATGTCCATGCATTTCACCACCGCCATTCAACCAAAGAGTCAGAGCATCAGAGCAGCTGTAAACCACCCAGACATCCAGCATTCTGCATTTGGTGGGACAGTCTTCCCGATGTCAGCAAAGTGGGACATTTAGGTGTTTTTAAAGTTTTCAGGGGGACAGTGGGTCTCAAAGTAGGACATCTGGTCCATTTACTTCTAGAGACCATGGGAATAAAGCGAACCAAAAGACAATTTTAGACTTTTGGTTCCTTTTTAAAAATGGACCCAGTCTGAATTATTTTTTTTCTATCTTAAAGTGATATTTTAAGCAAAGGCAATTGTTGGGCCATTGTGTTGGGCTACGTTAATAAAGAAGAAATGGCCAAGATTTCAAGGTTTACAGTTTTACCTCATGATTTCTCTTCTAGTGCTTGCTGGATGAGAAGGAGGGAGGGAGGGTTTAGCTGGGCTTGGATGGCAGCTCTGTGAGTGCCATTTAAGCCATCAATACAGAAGAAGGCTTGGTTTAGACTAGCTCCTAGTATTTGTGGCCCACGTCAGCATGTTGGTGCTGGAGGGGCAGGTAAGGAAGTATATTTCCTCCTTCAGAGCGCCAAGCAAAGAGGAGGCACAGCACTGGAGAAACAACAAAATAAGATGCTGTTTTTTTTTTAAACTTTTGCCTGAAAAATCAATTTAAATGACATACTTGCATCTTGAGAAATTCAAGATTAAGTGAGGTAAATAAATTCCCTTCCCGAAGCACAACTCCCATTCAAGTGGAACAAAACCTAGGATTTTGACCACCCAAGTTTGCAACACGAAACTCTCCCTTCCCTTGGTCTTACTGCGCATGTACGGCCTCTCATCCAATCAGCGCCATATTCTGTGTACTGTAAAGGAAAACTATAATTAGAAACTACTATCATTAGAAACCTCTGAAATCTTATGTTCTTATATTTTAGACCTTAGAAAGAGAACGTTTCACCAGTATAATTCATTTTTTAAAAATCGCCTGTACTTTTTTCCCCACTGACTCAGCGAGTTTCATGCCTTTCAAGTGGGGAAAAAAGTACAGAACAGAAAGATTTTTAAAAAATAACGTATATTGGTGAAATGTTTATTTTTTAAGCTCTATAATATAAGAACATACAAATTTCAGAAGTTTCTTATAATAGTTTTACTTTAATGCACAGACAAGAGCTTGGAAATCTGTGGTGAGTGCATCCCCTATCCCCTCTAGATGTGTGCACGCTCCCATCTCAGCCTATCTGAATAGCTGGGGACGGTAGCGCACCTTAGCCCAGAGATGCTGGGGATGCCACTGCCACCGATGTTTACATGATCGTGGGAGCCACAGGGTAAGGTTAGGTATTTTTTGCATACAGTGGAACGAGATCCAGTACTGTACGCTGATTATGTCTCTCAGAGACTCTTCTTTAGCATGTACCTTTTTTGCTTGTTTTGGCAATTTGTATGTGATTTTTATGACCCCTCAATAAAGCAATCCAATTAATAAAATATTCACATACAGTTACAGCATGGGGGGGGGGCATCCTGATTGCCAACATCTCCCCTCCCCACAGGTCCTTCCTAGCTTACCTTATAAACCCTCCCCCTGGACACATGGGGTCTAGTGTCCTAGAAAGGGGGCTCAGGACCATGTGACAGTCTGTGTCCAATCATCGGTGGAGCGAGGAGAAAGCAAGCAATTACTGGGCTTAGAGGGTGGGGATGCCCCCCCCCCCCCCCTGCTGTGATCATGATCGGCATAATTAATTTTATTAAATGGGTGGGTTGAATCACTTTAACTGATGTTTTAAAGCATTATGCTGCACTTTGCCCCACTGCACAGCTAAGATATGAAACTAAATTCAACAGGCAGGATATTTTTTAATTTCCTTGTATTTAAATATTTTGTTAGTCCCGTGTAACCAAACTGTCTCATTGTAAAAGGAGCTTGCTACTTTAAAGCAGACGCCCAGTCTGCTGTGTAAGCTACCGACCGCATCTTCCATCCCTTCCACCTGTTAAGCCCTTTCTCACCTGAACAGCACTGGGCACTTGATTCCTACGTATCACCAGTTTGTGCAGCGCTGCTTCTCTCAGAAAAGCTGCCGCACTGACTTTGAGTGGCTGCTTAGACAATCAGCGCAGTAGCAGTTACTGGGGCTCCCTGCAGCAGCTTCAGCAGCAGGCGTCGCCAGAAATCTGGGTGCCCCATCACTGCTATGGCACGAGACAGCCAGGGGCAAGCAGGTGAGTCTTTTTTCACCCCCAGTTGGGCTTAGCTTAGGGGGAAGAGGGGCTTGTTGGAGTTTGCTTTATCTAAGAAGGTGATTTACATTTTCTAAGACTATGAGCACACTGAGTTTGGTGACACACACACACACACACACACACACACACACACACACACACAAAATTTATTATTTTTTAACCATGAAGAAACAGGGCTAAAGTCAAGTGTCCATAATAATTCTTACAGCCAGCAGTTGTCAGACTCAAAACGCAACATTCTGACAGCAAGACAGCATATAATGACCCTAAGGGGATACAATCCTGGAAAGGGGATTCACAGTGTGAGAGCCTACTGACCTAATTTATGAATTAAAGATATAAGAGTCTCTTTAAATCCACACACAATAAAGTACAATAACTATATTTCTTTAACTTCCAGCACCGTAATTAGTTTTGCCATGAAGAAGTTCTCCACTCCACTCTTCTGCAGGGAATTTGGCTTGATTGGTGTAATTTACAAAATAAAAATTGTCATTCTGGACTAATTAGAGCTAGTTTTTTTTGCAAATTGTCATACACATGGCTGGGTGTTAACAATCTTTCCAGCAAATAACTCACTGACTAATTCAACTTTTTGGTATTACTTTCCATAGTGAATTCTAATCATTTCTTAAAGTCATTGTTTTAGTTTCACAGAATCTGCTGTGCCACAGTTAGCATTACGTTCATTGGGTTAAAGATCAGAATGCCATTAAATCTTTACCTTTTAGATTTAGTTTGCCACTGATAAATGACCAAAGCATGTCAACCTCTGATAATGAATTTCTTTTAGAAATACTTGACTTGGTTTTGAAACCAAGCATAATGAATTTAAAAATAATAATGAATTTAGAAATACTTGGCTTGGATTTGGACGCGAGCATAGTATTTCAAAAGATTATAATTAACAAACTGCAATAGGCAGCAAGAGCATGTTACCTTTTGAAATGTATCCTTTATGTCCAAAAATTAGTACGTAAATATGTTCTTGTTAAAAAAAAAATACAAATTTCTCCTACCTTGCTGTCAGCATGGTGACTTGCGAATGGGTTGCATGAGAAGAAGTGAATGTCAGTGTCCACAAACTCGTGAGAGTTGGTGAAAACAGTTTACAACACACCCTACCATCTGTTAAAGCAAAGGACATGCCCTGTGGTTGTGGTTACAAAAATAGGGTGTGTGCAATGTGACATATGGTTTATTTTCTGTTTGTATGTCCATTACCAACAAGTGGGAGAAGGGGAAGATAACATATAATGTACTGTATGTTATATATACATAGCTAGACACACTAATTTTGTTTATCATTACAGATCACTCCCAAAGCAGTGGTTTAATTCAGGAGCGTATCTAGTTTTCACAGGACCCCATTACAAAAGTCATAGTGACATTGACCTAACTTTATGCTGTTTTCTGCCTCAGGCACCATACTCTTTAACAGCCAGTCTGTGGTCCGTGAACATGACACAAGCTGTCATGTGATGGCTTATATCATTCTCCTGAGCTGCCGAGGCCAGGACAATGCAGTGCAGTGGCCATAGCGACAGAATATATGACAGAATATGTGACAGCACATATTCCAATTGCACTTTACATCAGCATTCTGAGACCAAGTGTTCTAGGTGCTCCTGTGATCTGGCTGCAGTTTTACCAGCCAGATCGCAAGAACCATCCAGAACCTGCTGAATCTCACCAAAATTACTACAGGTGCTGCACAGCTGGTCCTACTATGGCGATCAACAATTGAACCAATCACTGGATCACATCCCACACCAGCCAGGCTGAACTGCAGTCACGGGCACTTCCATGTCAAGATTGCGTCTCTCCACCATTAGTCATAAAGCCGTGGCCACTGCAATGGAGGGTGTGTGCCAAGGTCTGATATGTCCACTCCATTGTAGTGAATGGACAGGGCATGCCCGGGCCCTTGTGACTAATAATGATAGGGTGTGATCTCAACATGGAATTGCCAGTGACTGGAGTTCTGACCCAGACTGCGCGGGCTGCAATCCAGCGTCCATGCCAGCTGAGAGAGGAGGTTGGGGCCCGGGGGGCTTGGTTAAACTAAAAAAAATGGCTTACCTCGCTGGGGTCCTGCGCTGTTCTCCCAGCACTTTGGGTCCTGGTTGGGTCCTGGGTGCCGCCATCTTGGACAAAATGCACAGAGCAGCATCCCCCACTCTGTACGTGGACCCACCTGCCCATGCACTTAAATGGGCGACCGGGAGTTCACAGAGATTGGGGGGATGCCAATCTGTGCACTGTCTGTGTGGCTGCTGCAGGAGTGGCTGTGTTGGTGCTGAATACAGGCTTTTCTTTTTCTTGTCACCCACCCCCACCCTGCCGTAGCACCGGGGGGGGGGGGGGGAGAGGTGATTGAGAGACTGGACTTCCACTTTATTCAATCTTTAAATCTTTAAATCTTACATCAAAATGCCAGAACAGAATAAAACATGGTAAAATGGAACAGTCACCCCACTTATTGCCCCATCAACCTGCATTCCTGGTCACCCCAGCTCCCCTGTAGCATTCCAGGCAACTGCTCTTCTCTTGTCCATGGTCTTTTCCTTCTGTCCCTCAGCACAAGCCACCCCTCCTTCCAGTCCTATAGCACAATGCAATCTCTTTCTGGTCATAAGTACTAGACAACCACCTTTCCCCCTGTTCCTAAAGAAAAAGACACCCTATCCCTCAACTAAGGCAAACTTCTCTTGGGCCTATACATCAGGCACTGCTCGGCTCCCAGCACCAGCCAACTACCTTTATTTCTTCCCCTTAGTCAAACAAGACACCCCCTCCATGAACGCCATCTAAGCACCAGGCCCTCTGATACTCCCTGTTTCTTAGCAGCAACAGGCAACGCATTTTGACAGCCAGTGTCGCTAAGCGCCAAGCAACCAAATTGCCTCCTGTCTGTGTATCCGAGCGGCTAAAGTTCAATTCAATGTGCACAGCTGGTTGATCAATTGCCCAGTACTGTGATTTGAGTCTACTTTGAGTTTTGTTAAATTATACTGTGACCATATTATAGTTGTTGTATCTCACTCCATAAGGGTCTACATCGGCAGCCCTACTCTACGTTACTGTATTATTTTTACAAGTAGAAACATAGACACATTTACTGTATATATTGCCTAGTCTCTCTGTGTACACATCACTTGGAAGTGTTGATGTGTATATATATATATATATATATATATATATATATATATATATATATATATATAATGTATATGGCCTATATACTGTAAATGGTGAGAAAACTGTCACAAATTGTCTAGTGGTTAATTACTCCGACTTTTCAGAAAAACATTTGGTTGAGGTGGTCCTGGCAACAATTTATTATGATAACAGAACTTATTGCCACAGCCTGTCTGGTTCTTCCTAGCAGAGCTTCCTTTAGCTATTACACGGGACAGTCTCACCTGTCACTCTCTAGTATCACTTAAATTTGCTCTTGTGCTGAACCACTGGAGATACCTTTCTATTCCATGAGCCCTTTCTGCCCCCCCCCCCCCCCTTGTATAGTAACTTCCCCACCTAACCATTCTGATATTTTTTTTCCACCTCCTCCACATCCACCCTACTTATTTCCTGCTCCCAGTCGGCCACTGTTTTATTAGTTATGATCCTTTTTCTCTGTATGGCATTTCTATGATCCTTTTTTTATGTATGGCATTTCTATCATCTATTTTTCTAATGTGATGCTCTAGACAGAAGACATGCTTACACCTGTCACAGTGCTATTCCTATTGGAATTGCTGATCCAACAGGGCAAATATATGACACACTGCAGAGCAATGACTCTACCGCTAGCCGGTTTTCTGATACTTATATAGGATTTAAATAAAATGATAAAATCTTAAAGGATATATATATATATATATATATATATATATATATATATATATAGTGGATGTGGCCGAGAGGAGGAGGGCTGGAAGGATGTGGCTGGAAGAAGAAGGGATGGAAGGATGTGCCTGGGAGAAAGAGGGATGGAAGGATGTGGCTGGGAGAAGAAGCGGTAGATGGATGCAGTTGGAAGAGCAGGGATAAGTGTATGTGCAAAAACATTTAAAAGAAACTCATTGGGAGACCACCCCCGGATTGCTGCTTTTTGGCACTGCCACTGCTATGTGCGCCCAGCTAACCAAATAGCTTAAATACAAAAACCATAAAAAGGACTAAGTGTATGTGGCAGGGAAAAGGAGAGATAGATAGATGTGGCTGGGAGAAGGAGGGGTGGATGGATGTAGCTTGAAGTAGGAGGGATTGATGATGCGGCTGGGAGAAAGGAGGTGGGTGAATGCAGTTGGAAGCATTGGGCATGAGGGGAGCTAAGGGGAGCGAGCACCCTCCCTACCACCTACAAACAAAATAACCAGATTAACATTACAAAACAACAATACCAATTATAAATATTGCATATGACTTCAACACAGGAAGAGGGGTCCACACTCAGCAGTACTGTACACATTGAAATGGGGAAGACATGGATGTTGAGGCTCTGGGGGCTGTCATTGAGAGCAGCCACAAAACAGCATGCAGCATGAAGAGCAGTGTACATTTTCCTGCTCTGCATGCGGCCATGGAGGTTATGTGCAGTGCTATGATATGTGATATAAACTGCACAGAACATCAGGGGCAGCATGCAGAGCCAGAACCTTTATTCTGCTCTGCATGTTACTCTCCAGTACTCACATATGTGAAGCACAGCATGACCTGCTGCTCACCTCACCCTCCCTTGCTTTCTTTGCATCGGTAATGAAAGCCATGACCTCACACTGAATCAAGCAGTGTTATGATCCCTGACCACCTCCAAATATGGTCACATGGTCACCCCTGTCTCTTAGTGCTCCCCGCATGAGTGACCCCCCCAAGTGCAATCACTGTGGCTTACTGGACTTGCTCACACTGGAAGTGCTGGGGGACATGGGTGGCTCTCCGGACACATTTGGAGTTTGACCGTGAAGAAATGGAAACTTTTGAGACCCGCTACAGCATCTACAGCATACTGCAGGAAATGGGGAAGAGACACATAGGGACAGGCTTCAGGTGAGCTCCATGCTACCTTTTTATTTCCATTGCCTGGACAGTCCCTTTAAAAACTTACAACTAATTTCAGATCTGTTAATGCTTTATAACCTTTCTGTTTTTTTCTACATTACCTGGCATCCTAGTCTACCAATATGCACCCATAGCTCAGCTTTAATACATGAAGACTATAAAGTAAAGTCCTTAAAGAATTCTAAAGCATAAAAACCTCTTCTGCGTACACATATCTGCAGATACTACTGATATTGGATACGGTTTTCACTATACAGTAGTCGAAATTTTAAAAGCAGAATGCTCAAAACCTTGATGAACAATACTTTCTGATCTTCAGTAAATAATGAATACCATCTGCAGTCAGTGTTATTCTAGATAGACCTCGGGAAGCTATTTTGACTTCAGGGCTGAGTTATCCCTTGTTACTGATGGTTTAGCCTGGACGGGGCTCAAACCCTCATCTCTAAAGAAAACATCTATCATCTCATCTCCAAGAAACCATGCTGTTATCAGTGCCTGCTGCAAGAGTGCAAGTAAACATTGCTGAGCTAAGGTAACAAAAAGGTTTACCAGAAATTCTCTAGTTTAAACAAAAAAATATGTATCCAGCCCTGCCCATTACTACACGCTGCTTGGGGTGTATTTCCCTGTAATTTGGATATCTGCTGCAGATTGTTCCTGAAAGATCTAAAAGGTCAACCAATCTGCTCCCTTTTTCCAAGTATACAGCACGTCCTGTTTCACTTATTCCTTACGTCTGGGTTATCCACCACAAGGTGGCGCTGTGGACTGCAGAAAGACTCGTGGCATCTCCTGGCCCTATAAAAAGCCAGGAACCTCCCACAAATTCCCAGTTTTCCTTCTGCAGTCGGACTGCGAAGATAGAAAATGTCTCTCTATTCTGCACAGGCGAGCGGGGCTTACCAGCCTGCGGCCCTGCAGGTCTATTTCCGCCCGTTCTGGACCCACTGCCTCCCAGCCTTGGCTGACGGTTCGGGTGAAGGTAGGACAGCACCAGGGTCAGGTGCTTGAGGAGCGCTGCTCCAAACCGCAAAACCCTGTACCACAAGGGTAGTAGGTTACAGGCTTTTATGGTGAGCCTTTTGTGCCTTTTGCCCACCCCCCCTCCTCCCCTCCTTCATCTTCGCTAGGTTGGGCCCTTGCCGCTGCTCTGTTGCCCCCTCGCTCTCTCCCTGTGGGTTCTCGGGGGGGGGGGGGGGGACAGGCAGCTGGCGGGGGTGCCATGGGGGGTCTTCGGGTCTTTTGGTGTGTTTTTAATGTGTTTGGGCTGTTGCTGCTTGCTGCCGTGCCGCTTGTAGGGCGCTCCGCTGGCCCGGCGCCATTTTGTGGTCACTGCGCTCTGGGACCCTCGTTTCTTCCGGAGCTGTGACGCGCTTCTGCTGTGGTCTAAAGATTGTCGCAATTGGCCCCCTTGGTCCGTGAGACCCCTTCGGGGTTGTTTTGACTGTTGCCATAGCTGCGCTGTGGGATATTTACTTGTTCTTCATTGTGTCTTTCAGGCGGGACAACCGTGTACTGTGGTTTCTCCTGGCCCTGCCCTTACTTCTCCCACCTTCCCTAGCGGGCTTCTGGGCATCCCTGGGGGGGGTATCCCGGATGGCTCTTGTTAGCCTTAACCTTGTACTGGCCGTTTGCGCCTGTATTAATCACCATATGGAGGCTTCCGGGGATAATGTACTTGGGGTTCCTTCGGGACAAGCCCAGCTGTGTGCCGCGTGTGGGGTATCCCCTGTGAGTGATGGTGTTCGGGGTGTGTTTGTCCTGCGCCCAAAAGTTACTTGCGCTGCACTCTGGGTTGCCTGCTACACTCCCCAGCTCTGCGCCCCCTTCTACATCACCTACTCCCACACTTCTGCATTTGACCCCTAGTGGGGGACATGCTAGCGGGGAGTCACATTATGATTTGGCTATGCGGATGGCCATATTATTGCCTTTCAAGGCCTTCCCCCCCCCCCGTAAGGCTTCTGGTAAGAAGCGGCATCTAACTCCCGTTGTTTCCTTTTTCTTGAGGAGGATGAGGAACATTACTCTTTGTCTGGCCATTACTCCCTAGAAGAGGGAGAACTTTTCTCTGATTCATAATCCTCTGGAGACCAGCAGGAGGTTTATGGTGGTACTGGGTCTCCTTCTGGAGGAGATCCATGGTCTCCCGAGGACACTGATAGGCTGTTGGCTCACATTTTTGAAGTTTTATGTATTACCCCTCCTGCGGCTGCTCCTCCTTCACACTGTTAAACAACGCTTGGAGTTCCCTGAGCAGAACCACTTTAATAATTTGGTGCTTAAGGAGTGGGAACGTCCAAGTAGATTGCCCGCGGTGCCCAAGAGTTGGGACAGGAGGTATCCCTTCCCTGCTGATGTGGTTAAGCGCTGGTCTTGTCCCCCTGAGGTGGATGCTCCCGTGCTCGGGTTATCCAATACCTCGGTCATGCATTCCCCTGATACTTCTACCCTGAGGGATGGTGAGGACCGGCGTGTGGATCAGCTAGCCTTTCACGCATTTGCTTGTGCGGGGACTGCGCTGCGCCTGGTGTGCACTGCTGCTATTACGGCTGTTGCTATTAAAGGGCTCCTCAAGTCTCTTCTGGATAATGCCATGGCTGCCGATAGGGGCGAGGATTATAGATCTCTCCTGCTTTGCTATGATTTTGTTGCATTTATTCTTTCTGCTATGAATGATGCGGTCAGGATGTGTGGTAGGACTTCTGCCCTTTTGGTGGCTATACGCCGCTCCATTTGGCTGCGTCAATGGGCGGCTGATAATGCCGCTAAGAAGGCTCTCACTGGCTAACCCTTTTACAGGGCTGCGGCTCTTCGGTGAGCGTCTGGATCTGTTTGCCAGGGATGGTAGGCTGCCTCAACGAAGGAGGCAGCCGCGGCCCTTTCGGGGGGCGGTCCTTCTCTCCCTTCCTTCCGTGCTCCCAGGGCTGGCCTGGATACACTGTTTGCGGGGACACGTAGAGACTCTTGGGGCCGGGGTAGAGGCCGTGGACGTCCCGGTCTTTCATGGGGTCCCAAGTCCAAACCTTCCCCTAAGCCCCCTCAGGCATGAGGAGGCGCCCTCACCCATCCGGGTGGGGGGCGGCTTTGGTTCTTTGCTCATGTCTGGAGGCTGCGCGTCTCAGACCGGTGGATTCAGGAGGTGGTGTCCTCTGGGTACAAAATAGAGTTTGCAGCCTGGCCCCCCCCCCCCCCAAGATTCATCAGATCACGGATGTCTCAGAACCCTCTGTCAGTTCAGGGTTTGCACCTTGCGGTTCAATGTCTGCTGGAATCAGGAGTCATCTGCCCGGTGCCTTCCCAGGAAAGGGGTCGAGGGTTCTACTCCAATCTGTTCACGGTCCCCAAAAAAGATGGATCCTTGAGACCCATCCTGGATTTGAAACACCTCAACAAGTTTGTCAGGTTCAAGCATTTTCGCATGAAGACTCTGCGCTCAGCGGTCAGTACCCTGCGCCCGGGCGACTTCATGACTTCAGTGGACATCAAAGATGCTTACCTTCATGTACCAATCTTTCCAGGTCATCATAGATTTCTCAGGTTTGCTCTGGAGGATCAGCACTACCAATTTGTGGCCTTACCGTTCGGTATCACCTCAGCTCCTCGGGTGTTCACCAAGGTGCTGGCGGGTGTGATGGCTCTGTTGAGGTATCAGGGCATGCGCATCCTCCCTTATCTGGACAATATTCTGATTGTGTCTCAGTCCTTCCATCAAGCCGAGCTAGATACCCAAGTGGTGGTTTCCACACTCGAGTCCTTCGGCTGGGTGATCAACCATTCCAAGTCTTCACTGTCTCCGTCCTTGGTGAGGTCCTTTCTGGGCATGAATCTGGATACATCTCAGGTCAAGGTATTCCTGCCTCAGCAGAAGGTGGAGAGCCTGCAGGCGCAGGCACGGTTTCTACTTTCTTGTCCTCATCCCTCCATTCGGCAGGGGATGTAGTTAGTGGGCCTGATGGTGTCATGCTTCGAGGCGGTCCCCTTTGCTCAGTTTGACATGAGACCTCTTCAGTTGCACCTCTTGTCAGTGTGGGATCGGGACCCTGTGTCCCTGGATCAGGAATTTTCTCTGTCCCCTCTGGCCAGACTCAAGGAACCTTCTAGTGAGCAGGACCTTTCTGCCCCCCGTGTTGGGAGACTGTCACCACAGATGCCAGTCTGCCAGGTTGGGGGGGGCTTTTGGAAGTCTCTGAAGTTCCAGGGTTGGTGGGACCCCCAGGAGGCCCATACTCCCATCAACACTCTAGAACTGCAGGCGATAAGGTTGGTTCTCTCCCAGTTGACCCCCGCACCTTCGGGGTCGGGCTGTTCAGATACGCTCGGACAACCAGATGGCGGTTGTCTACATCAATCATCAGGAAGGGACTCGGAGCAAGCGAGCCCTCAAGGAAGTGTCCCTGATACTGTCCTGGGCGGAAGAGAATGTCCCCTGCATCTCGGCAGTTTACATCCCGGGAGTGGAAAACCTGGAGGCAGACTCCTTGAGCAGGGGGGTGTCTCGGGTTGGGGAATGGTCCCTCTGCAACAGGGTATTTCGCTTCCTGTGCCACCGCTAGGGTCTGCCGGACGTGGACCTGTTTGCGTCCCGTCACAATCACAAGCTTCCATTCTTTGTCTCTCTGTCACAAGACCCTCTGGCTCTCGCCACGGATGCGCTAATGATGCCTTGGACGGGGTTTCGGCTTCTCTATGTGTTCCCTCCGTTTCCTTTGCTGGGCAGGGTGCTGCGCAAGATAGCCCAGGAAGGGGTGCCAACCATTCTGGTGGCCCCCTGTTGGCCAAGAAGGGTGTGGTTCACAGACATCGTGCAGTTGGCAGTAGATCAATACGTCCTGCCCAAGGATCCAGACCTGCTCACTCAGGGACGGCTGTGCCATCCCAATTTACAAGCGCTGGCTTTGACGGCTTGGCTGCTGAAACCTCCATCTTGATGGATAGGGGGTTGCCGGCTTCTGTGGTGGCTACTATGAATCAGGCTAGGAAGAAGTCCTCGTCCTTTATCTACTAGAAACATAGAAACATATAAGGTTGACGGAAGAAGGAGACCATACGGTCCATCTAGTCTGCCCTTATGTGTATACTGTATGTACTCTTTATCTTAGGATAGATGTGTGCTTATCCCAGGCATGTTTAAATTCAGTGACTACTACAGGATCTGGCATGCTTACATTGCCTGGTGTGAGTCCAAGTCTCTTCCCTGTAGGGTGTTTTCTATTACTAGGATTCTGGAATTCTTGCAACATGGTTTGGATTTGGGCCTTCAACTTAGTATCCAAGGTCATGTTTCAGCTCTGGCAATTTTTTTCCAGAGATCCTTTGCCAATCACCGGTTGGTTAAGACCTTTTTCCAGGGGGTTACTCACGTGCGTCTGCCACGTAAGCCTATGTTACCAGTTTAGGATCTGAATCTGGTATTATCTGCTCTGCAGGGTCCTCCCTTTGAGCCTCTGCAGGGGGGGGGGGGCGCCTTGTCCATTCTGACTCTTAAGGTAGCCTTTTTGGTGGCTATCACTTCTGTCAGGCGTGTCTCTGAGTTGGCGGCACTTTCCATCAAACCCCCTTATTTTGAGCGACACCAGGATAAGGTGGTGTTTCGGTTTAAGCCAGATTTCTTGCCTATGGTTGTGTCTGCCTTTCATCTTAACCAACCAGGACATTGTTTTGCCTTCTTTGTGCCCTAATCCTAATAATCCTAAGGAGCGGACTTTGCATTCCTTGGATGTGGTCAGGGCTTTGAAGTTTTATTTGGTTGCTACTGAATCCTTCAGGAAGACTGATGCTCTTTTTGTTCTCTCTTTTGAACCTAGGAAGGGCTTGTCTCCGGATAAATCCACTATCAGCAAGTGGATCCGTCAGGCGGTGGTGCAAGCCTATTCTGCTTTTGGGAAGGAACCTCCCTTCCATCTTACTGCTCATTACACTCGTGCTATTGGTGCGTCCTGGGCTTTTCAGCACCAGGCTTCTGTTGAACAAGTTTGTAAGGCCGCAACTTGGTCTTCTGTTCATACTTTTTCCAAGTTTTACAAGGTTGATGTTAAGGCCTCAGCCGATGCTGCTTTTGGCCGCAAGGTTCTTCAGGCGGCAGTGGTGTGAACTGGCCGCCGTTGCTTTTTGGGGATTCCACCCTACCTTACGGACACTGCTTTTGGATGTCCCAGACGTAAGGAATAAGTGAAACAGGACGTGCTGTATACTTGGAAAAATACAATTCTGTGAGTACTCACCTGTAGAATTGTTTTTGTAGTATACAGCACGTCCTGTTTCATCCCTCCCTTGTTATTATTGTTCTTGGTTACCTCTGTATGGTGATTTGTTTGAATGCTCTTTTTGGGATTGCCTTCATTATTGTTCTCCCGGCTTCTTGTCTAACTGCTTTGTAATCTAGTCAAAACTACTGGTGAGGGGCACTACTACAATCCTAACACAAATAAAATGCTACTTGGGTGCTCCCTGAATTCCACAGACCACGTTATTGTACACCAAGAAAAAAGAAAAAATGGAATTCATAAAAATGGGCACACCAGCAAATGTATAAGAGTAAACGATATAATTTATTAATGGCATATAAACGTTAAAAAATACAAAAGACAAGACAAGGTTAAAAATAAAGGTCTCCTGGTTACATTCTATTAGTTATAATTGTAACCACCAGCACTAACACAGAAATATGCTGGACTGGACCTATATACACCAATTCAATAATTACATAAATCCTATGCACAATATATACACAAATCAATTAATAATGCCAAGTGAGGGCGGTAGAAACTGATGAAGCTGTGCACTGTGTAAACCTAATCTAAAATATATATATGTCTGTGTGACTGGGTGCTGGAAAAACCCCGTGCTATAAGGAGAAAAATATATCCTAAAAAAAATTGCAGTGGCTGTCCCTAATGAAACCCTAACAATAAGTATTCAAAAAAGGTGTATTCAAAAAAGAGAGCACAATGTGTTGTGCCACTACCCTAGTGCATATAAATGAATAAATGTCCACAGGTGTATCCCAATACTAGGGGCCTCAAAAAAAGATACAGGCTACTAATATAATGACAGTACTAAGAAGAAATCTGCCTGCACATGTCAAGCAGTGATACATTGTAAAAAATATGTGTGTAACAAACTATTCCAGAGCTAAATCTTACCCATAAATATTAAGTGGCTCAGATGTTGCAAAGTGCCATGTAACTAAATGTGAACTCCAATCAAGAAGACAAAATAAAATAAATACCGCCCAGACTTGGAAGTGAATACTGCTTTGTAACACTGGGAATTTGTGGGAGGTTCCTGGCTTTTTATAGGGCCGGGAGACGCCACAAGTCTTTCTGCAGTCCACAGCGCCACCTTGTGGCGGATAACCCAGACGTAAGGAATAAGTGAAACAGGACGTGCTGTATACTACAAAAACAATTCTACAGGTGAGTACTCACAGAATTGTATTTTTCAACAACTGTAAAAGTAGTTGGATTTTCCAGAACATATTATTTTGCTTTTTTTTTTTTTACATATTTTGTATTATTTACATATTTCATATTATTGCAATTAGGTCAATAGGAGTTTCCATATTATAGGAGGTTATAGGTAAAGGGCCAGTCCTGACTGTAATGTTTCTCTACTGTGACCTCCAGCAGCTGTCTTACTGCTAATTCTATAGTCACATATATCTGCCTCTCCTTGACCTTGCCTTGGCCAAACTGCATCTCTATTCTCTTTGGAGTTCCAGTATGTTTGGTCTTCTGAATATTTTTGGACCCCAGCTATCCATGGCCTTTTTGAAATCCTGCATTCATGTTCTATCAGGGTTCCTGCAACCCTGCCCTTTAGCTCAGCTGTCTTCGCTCATCACTGTAGCCTGTAAAATGTGCCCTGACCTCTATAGCCCTAACTTATAGTGTGTGGGTGTATATATATCAAAAATATATACTGTCAGTCAAACATTTTGGAACACCTCAGTTATTCCAGTTAATGAAAGGAACACAGTTTTAGTGCATCATATAAGGCAAAACTTTTCAAAATTAAGTTTAATACATTTATAACCTCAAACACATGGAATATAACAGTGCAGTACAGAAAGCAAATTAGGATTTGAAATTGGATCCAATTGAGATCAAATCAAACCCTGATTCCATTCCAGTATCGGAACAGACTGCATTACAATGCTCCCTGGGGCAAGAAATTAGACAGTTTTGCATTTCAGTACAACGTTTTTTAGGAAGACAGACAATAATAACCCTTAGAAGTGTAGGTTTGTCCTGAAAGCAGGGTGGCAGTCAGTAGTTTAATTTACTATCAAACTGCATCAGTAAGAAAGTCACTGCTATGATTGCAAAATAAAAAAGGCTTGTCTGGCCAAGCAGCAGCTGCAATTGACTACTGAAAAATGGAAGAAGGTCTTATGGGTCTTATGAACTGATGAATCAAAAATGAACATCTTTGGTTCATCATGTGTCCAGAGCCTGAGCACTGACTGCCACAGGGAGGGGTATTTATACCTTAGAGGCATGGTGCCCCTGGGATTCCCCAGACAATACTGTGTTACTTGAGTAAGCCAAAGAGCATAGAAGTTGTATCTTGCATGGCCATGGGCTGACTGTGCGGCTTCTGATCCATGGGATCCCATCCCCTTGGGGCTTCGGACTGTGGTCCCAGGAGAGGGGCTATAAATAGTATTAAACAAATAGGGTTCAGTCACAGATAGATTCGGCACTGTGTGAAAGCAACACAAATATTGCATGCTTTCATTTCTTTTAAGTCAACAAAAGACTGTGGTAACAAAATGCACTTGGTGTGTTCCTGGCAATTGGTTCCATTCAGGTCTTCTTGGCAGGCATAATTATGCACAACCAGTTTCAATTGAACAAGAGCTTGTGCATGAGTTGTGGAAGCTTTGATCGAGGTAAGTAAACCCATAACCCCAGGGGTTGGCATGCCTCTGTAGTGCCAACCAAACCTCAGGTAAGTTAAAAACAGAGGTATTGGTCCACTGTTTATATCCAATTTTATTTTCTTATTTGCTGCTTGTAACTACTATCTGTTCATCGGAGGTGACAAATAGATTAATAAGCGTTAGACCATCCACTGATTTCTAATAGGAGCTTAACTAATAGTGCATGACTAGAGGACAGTAAATTCTCTCCTAAACACAAGTTTACTTTAAAGGGGCACACCCATCAACTTTATTTTTAGTATACGGAAGTGAAATATGTAAATATTCCTTTTTTTCAAGTGGGTGGTTCATTTCCTTGACAATATTTGTTAAAGTCTCTCCTGCTTTGTGCTACTCTGCAAATTTAGCACGTGGTAGGAGACACTTAAAGCAGAATTCCAGTCTAAAACTGGCTATAAAATCAGACCTGGAAAGCTTTCATTGAGAGCTTCAGTGACTGGGAGTCACCCAATCACAGCACAATGGCACAGTCAAGCAGTCACTCACTGCCCTCCAGGGAAAGTTCTGGGGCAAAACGTTTTTCCCAGTGGGGCAGGGTGTTCGGTCTCCTTAAGGTAAGTGGTATTTTTTATTTTCATGCTCTATACAGGCTTACCCCCAGGGTGGGGTGTGGGGGGTTGAGTGGCAGCTGGCTGGATGGACAGCTGTTTAGATACCTTTGTCAGACCCTTGTCAGTGCCAGGGCTGAGACTAGTGTGATTACTAACAGCATTACACCTCTGCTGTTTGTATTGGACACTTAGGCCCTCCATTTACTTTTTACTACCCCTGTTTGTCTACAGTAATGTTATCTAGGCCTATCAAAAGAGCTGTTATTCTGTCCTCACAACCCAGATAAACCAAGGCCCTTATTCATCAAGCGATAGCGCCAGGTAGTGTCTGACGAGAGCCAGGTAGCGGCAGCTAACGGCGACTACCGACTCAAGTACGCCCGGCGGCGGTCACAATGACGCATTTATCAAGCAAAATGAGGCTAGCGCCGGCGAGAGCGACGGCTAGCGCGGCATTCATCATGAAGCCGCCTGGACCGAACAGCGCCGCTGCAAATTCCCTCACAGCGCCAGGTATGAGCTGTCGCTCCCTGGCGATGTCCAATGCATTTCAATGGAGCAATCTATAATTATGCATAATTAATTGGTATTATTATTATTTTTTTTTTTTTTAATGTCAAAAAATCGGAGAACACTTCTGCAATGTTAGGATTTATTTTTAAGTAAAAAAAAAAATTAAAAAAAATATGTGCAGAATTGATCTAACAGGTCTGAGATTAATGTATTCATATTACAAAATGATTCTAAAAACATGTATAATGTTACATTCAAAAAATATGGTTGTTTAGGGGTTAAAAACTAGTTAATACACATCGCCGCCAGCGCTCTGGGGTTTAAACAAGGAATGGACAGCGACAGCACATTCGGAGCGTGATTTGTTAATGAATATGAAGCAAGCCGTTCGCTCTGGCCATTCGTTGTCAGGCGCTCACATACAACGCTGGACCTGTGAAACAGCGACCCCCCAGCCCGTATTCAACATTACCGCACACCGACTGAGTCGCTGTCATCAAGCTAACGCCGGCCAAGCACAGCGAATACTGGCTGGCGCTGAAAAAATCACGCTACAGTCGCTCATCTGTCGCTACCTGGCGCTATTAATGAATCGGCCTCCAAGAAAATGAATGTCTCTTCTAATGAAACTAATTATTTTCCTTTTGTCGCTTTGATGGTAGGGCCTTATTCATGAAGGGATAGCGTCAGGTAGTGTCTTGTAAACAACAGGTAGCGACAGGTAGCGGCAGTTGAATGCCGGACACGGCACGCAATTACACATTTATAAAGCGGATTCTGGTGAGCGACTGGAACAACGCCATGTAGCGTCCGATTCATTATTATCCCAGCCTCAGCGTACAGCGCCGGTGTTCATCCTTGCAGAGCGCCACGTCTTACCTCTCGCTACCTGTCGCTCTCCCATACATTTCAATGAACGTTCTTTTACTTCTCTTTAAACAGGGGGGTTTTCTTCTTATTATTATTTTTTTAATCTCAAATAATGTTGTGACCTCTCCTGGCCTTGAAAAAGCCATTTTTTCAATTTGTTTTCATTTTTTATATATTTATGCAGAATTGACATGACAGGTCTGGCATTAATGTGTTCATGTCACAATGTTATAACAATGTAATTCCATATGTTTTCACTTTGTTACTGGTGGATACGTGTTCAAAAACAGCCTTTAATCACACAGCCTCCTCTGGGCTACAGCGAAGCATTTTTGAGCGCCAGCGGTGTGTAAGGCTGTTTTTTTGATGAATATGGTGTGAGTCGGTCACACTGACCAGTCGCTACCATTCGCTCCCATACAGCGCTGTACAGGTCATATAGTGACGCCCCACAACGTATTCATCAATGCTGCACAGCGACTGAGGTGCTCTGAACTAGCGAACCACTGCCGAGCACAGTGACTACTAGCAGGCGCTCTGAAATGCCTGCTACATGCCTGTCGCTACCTGCCGCTAGTAATGAATCAGCCTGCCTGTATAACAGAGAGGGAATCTCATCAGCACTCCCTAAGACAGTAATGTCTCCCCAGAAGCCGCAGCTTTGCAGAATGAACAATATGTTAGTGGGCTGTAATAAATATTTCACACCTACATTTTACAGTTTTCTATAGTTTATCCAGACCAGCAGCTATTTGTAGTTATGGTTCTGATCTAGAAATATCATCAAGAATAATGCAAATGTACTACCTTAATGTACAGCATTTATTCATCATGCGCAGGGTTGAAATAAATGCAACGAGCCAAGCATTTCTCCTAGTATCCATAGCAACTGAGCAGCCTGACTCTGTACCTCTTATCTATCTATACATGTAGGCAAGGGCAGTTCTGATGATACATAGCATTCAGGCAGAGAGAAAAGGATTCACCCCTCACCTTAAAGCAGCTACTTAAAAACATAGGGCTCACTCCAGAGGCTTTGGAAGAGCAGGTATTTTCAGCCACCAGAGTCCTACTATGGTGCAGTACATGATGGCAGTGAAATAGTAATTCCAGGATTTAATAAATGCAGCCTCGCTATCCCAGTCCCTGATATTGCTACAAAACGAAACACAAGCTGTGCTCATTTGCTGTGGAACTGTAACACCCAGCCATCACGGCAACATCCAAATTACCCCACAGCTCCATCTGACCAATTAACACACAGGCTGCTGCCTACCATGAGAGGATCAGCTATTCTCTCCTGCTGTAAAACTGCAACACCCAGCGTCACCCACTGAACAATATACTGCAACCATTGTTAGTCACATAGTGCTTCATGTCTAAATGTCTTAATCTGTGCCTCTCAGGACAAAAAAAAAATATCAGCACAGCAGCAGAAGATCCCCCCAAGCCCTAAAAATCTAAAAATAATAGGCCAGGTACATATGCACCCTCATCGGAACTCTCATGTTGCTGCTGTGTTGCTGTCCGGACATCAATGACTGCTGCACACAGCCTTGGGTAGCCTACTCGGGCTCCCAGCAGCCAGCCTCATATCCCCTCCCAGCGGCAGACAGCCCCGGACCCTGGCACCCCTACCTGCGGCGGACAGCCCCAATCCCTGGCTTCCCTCCCAGCAGTGGCATCCCTGGCAACAGGAAGTGAGGTGAGTGGGGGGAGTAGGGGGTTCTGCCACTCTGCATGTTATGGGGGGAATTCTGTCACTCAATGTGTTATGGTGCTGCGGGTGCAGATACCGGGCCAGACACACTGCAGAAGGGCTTGTGTGACCAGAAATGTCCCGAGACATATTTTTTTAACCCCAGTCCACCCCTGGACCCCAACATGATTAATCACAGTGTGAATTGATTCCTGCATCATACTTATACATCCCCCAGACCCAAAATAAATAATCCAAGCATGAATAGATTCCTGCATATGCATCTCCGAGACCCGAAAATGAATAATTCGAGTATGAATAGATTCCTGCATCCTGCATATGCATCCCCCAGACCTGAAAATGAATAATCATAGTGGGAATGTATTCCTGCATCATACTTATACATCCCCCAAACCCCAACATGAATAATCAGGGTATGAATTGATTCCTGCAGACCCCAAATCTTTAGGCAGGGGGCAAGTGGTCTCCTCTCAAATCTCACAATCAATAGGCATAGGGAAATAGGATCCCTTCCAGATCCAAACATTTATAAAAAAAAGTGTAGGAGCCCCCCTATATGCCATAATTTAATAGCAAAATTCCTGGTGATGCGCAGCATCACTCGCATACTTCAGCTGTGGGTGGCCATGCACAGTCATTCAGTTGCCGTGGATGTGGCCACACATGTCCGAAAGAGGATGTGAGTGATGCCGGGCCAACAGCAAGGTTTCACACAACTTGGCATCCCAGTTCGGGATTCCCCAGGGAGAAGGGAATCAGCCGGCCCTTGAGTCTCATAGACTCCAGGGATGGTGTTGGTCTGCCTTAAGAGACAACCCACTTGGCACTAAGCATACCCCTTTGCTGCTATAGCTATACTCCCCTATTTCTATTGGCTGATTCTAAAGCTTTATTTAATGGATGGAAATAATGAGGAAGGAGTGGGTGGGAATGGTTCCCACATTCATGGTGCCTATGCTATAGCTTTAAAGACAATTTTCAGGCAAATAAAGAAGAGCTATACTCACCTTTTCTCCCATGCAGACCATCGCTCCTAGTCTGGGTGCAGGTCCCTTGTTGCCCCCGGCACCTTGACACCTTGTGTCAACCTCCCCGCCATCAGTTATGTGAGCTGCCATGTCCCATCCATTGCAGTAAATGGAGGGGGATTGGTAGCTAACGGTGGCTACAGTGGGGTTGGGTATGGGAGGCAGGGGCAAGGAGATTACTGTACTGGTACTGGTACTGGTGTTAGAGCACCCAACATACATCACATTCATCAATGCAGGTCAGGTTACTACAGCGACTGTTACAACGCCCAATACCCGCTTACGGTGAATACTAACTGTCGCTTTAAGCACAGCTATACGGACGCAGCGCAGCTATATCTTCTAGAAGATTGTGAAGAATTAGAACTTCCACTTTACAGTAAGTACAAAAATGGTGTTCAAAATTAAAAAGATGTATAAAAGCTATTTATTCTCTTCATAAACACCAGTAGATATCTGGGCGCAGTAAGATTATCACTAGGACTGGCCTTAGGATAGACAATGCACTATGCAAGATCCCAGAATGGTGCCCTCCTCCCAAACACACCCATACATATGTTCTCAGACAAATGGAAAAAGATCAATGGAAATGGGGAGAAAGGTGGGAAGAAAAGGAATAAAAAGGTAAAAGAGAGATGGAAAGATTGTGGGGGAAACATGGGAAGCAAATAAGGAAATAGGTAAAAGAGAGAAAGGGAGAGAATGTGGAAAAGAGAGAGCAAAGCAGAGCAGTTGGAAAAGAGAGGGAGAAGGGGGTGCAGTTGGAAAAGAGAAAATAAGTGAATGTGGAAAGGAGAGAGAAAAAAGGGGATGTTAAAAAGCGAGAGAGAAAGGAGGTATGTGAGGAAAAAAGAAAGAAGGAATGTGCAAAAGTAGAAGAGGAAGGAATGAGACAAAAGAGAGGGAGTGGGTGTGGAAAATAGAGAGAGAATGGGGGAATGTGAGGAAAAATGAAAAAAGGAAGAACGTGTGCAAAAGCAATAGAGAAGGAGGGAAAGTGAAAGAGAGAGAGATTGAGAGAGAGAAGAAGTGAATGTAGGATGAAGACATAGAAAGAAGGAACGTGAGGAAATATAATGGAGAAGGAGGGGAATGTGCATAAGCAAAATAGAAGGAGGGAACAAAATAGAGAAGAAGGATATGTGGAAAAGCGAGAGAAAAAGAGAGGATTAAAGGAAGGTGAGAGAGTGGAAGAAAATATACAAATAGATGAGAAAATTGTATAAGAGGAGAAGGGGGTGCAGAAAAAAAGAAGAAGCAAGTGTAGGAAAACGAAAAGATAAAATGGAATGTGAAAATAAGAGAAAGATCAAGGGAATGAAAAAGTAAGTAGTAAGAGAAAAGTAAGAGTTGGAGAAAACAGTGAAAGGGAGATCTTTTGGGAGTTTTAGCTCTAAAATGGTGTGTGTGTGTCCTTATTGATTGGGACGGCGCCGTATGCAAATACGCCTACCCAACCCAATCTCAGTTTTTTAGAACTGTGTAGTATATGAACTATTATCTCACAGTGCATATTGGCATATTGGCATTATGCCCTGACTGTAACCCAAAGTAAATTACATTTTACTCCATTTAAAAAAGGCAGTGGCAGTTGTAACGGAAACAGGATGCAGAAGAGGAAGTACAAGGTAAGTTCAGGACACCGCTGCCAATTAATTATCTGTAGAAACAGTGACACTGAAATGTATGAGTGCCGTACATTTCACAGAAAAACTTCCAAAACAGAATACATTTTGTTTTATTTAGATTCCTTCAATTTACATTGTAAGAATATGCATGGAAGATTGCTATGGCAACAGAACATGCCATTGTTTTCCATGTCCTGTTGCTCTGATGATGTAACTGTGGATGAGCGAAACAAATCCACCCACCTGTTATTTTGTGTGCATTAGCGAATGGCAAAAGCAGCAACTTCATGACATGGATGAGATAATGACCATACATACAAAACACAAACACTATGGGATTGATACAAAGACAGGTGAGAATTCTCACTAGTTTTCTAGGAGAGAAAACTGCCATTCACTTTCATTGTCTACCTTGGGGCTGATTCATAACCAGGTGAAAATTTACATCCGGTAGACAATGAAAATGAAAGTCAGTGACAGTTTTCTCTCCTAAAAAAGGAGTGAGAATTCTCAGCTGGCTCTGTATCAACCCCCTTGTATGCATACAGTGATGCTATCAATGTCAGGTATCATTCATTATACTTTCATTGTACTACCACTATACTTATGATCTTTTATGCATCTGCGTAGACTGGAACCTGGATTATTTCTGTATGTTAATAAAAAAAATGGGCAACTCTGTTGCTCATGTTGGTCCTACTGCAGGGGGTCATCCTGATTATTGATGTCCCCCATTCATCCTGTTAAACCGGAGGAATTTTACTTTTCTTCTTGGTCCCCTCATGAAATCGAAAAACGGCAAGATACCCGAAAGAAGCATGTGGACCATGTGACAGTGGCGGCCAATCGCAGCGGTTGATTTGTCCAGCAGAAGAGAAAGGTAAGATTTCTCCAGTTTAACAGGGGTTAATGCGAAGCTGGCCATTTACAACTGGAATTTCCTCTTCACTAGAAACAATGCTCTGTTTTTTGAAAAAACTGGTGTTGTTCTGGTTGAAGTGCAGTTAAATAAAGATATTCTGGACTGCAACAGATCTAAAAAAAATAAAAATTAATGGCCTGCATTTTTACTGTAGATAAGCAGGTCATTGTCAAATTGTGCTCTTCCCTTTTCAAATGTGCAATGACAAAATGGCGGCTTTGAATGGGAACTCTAGGCCCAAACTTCTAGGACACCATGGATAGGTAACTACACCTCACAATTACTCACTTTGTATTGACTCAGGCAACCTCCCCCTCCCCTCACCCCAGCCCTCATAACCATGTAATCTTCCCACCCTCATCCCACCCCTTTTTTCCTTTTCCTCTTTTCTATTTTCTCTCTTTTACACCTTCTCCCTTTCTTTCTTCATTTCCTCACTTATCTTTCCTTTTATTTTCTTTTTTTCTCTCTTTTTTCTATATGCATGTTCTACTTTACACATTTATGTATATAACAATGTATTTCAATCCAAGTTTTTCATAAATACATTTGACACAACTCTTGGTTTGTTTTTCCCCAGTCTTCAAAAGTATCCTCTCTATAAGTTCTATCAGTCAACCAATCCAGATACAGAAAACATTATGGATACCGTATTGTCCCAATCAAATGATTATATGGGGCACCATCTGTATTCATTTCTAATAAAAAAATCACCCAAATATTTAGTTAAGGAGCATTGCCAAAAGGAAACGTTTGCCTTGTCCCAGTACAGAACCCACTAGGGGTCTGTTCACAGTGCGCTAATATTGGCAAGTTCAGACCAGATCTGTTGATGTGTGATGTGTTTTGAAAATTCAGTCGATGGGCATATTCTGATCATTGAACTTACATTATGGAATGGCACAATGAACCATGCCACATGCTTTTTGGCATGAACACGGTCTAAAAAGGACCCAGTCTAGGGGCAATTCCAAGTTTGTTTGGTCTGGTAATTACATTCACATTACTTACTTTGCTTTTCCGTTGCGTTGTAGCATAGCGTTCTGTATCTAAGTTACAATACAATGCTCCGCTACTCAAAGACACACATTTACCTACTGACCCCTGCAGCAAACGCCTAGATGCATAAATTATGGATACGTGCCTATGCAAATATGGCTCCATATAGCTCTTAACTGCTCCAGAGGTTCCCCCAGGTTTCTCCCCTTTCCTTTACTTTTTCTCCATAGCGATTTGATCTCTTCAGCTTCTATTTGCCATTTCGGATTGTATTCTCTGGAGAACCTATGTTCTCCATTTTTTGGGGGGTGTTTCTTTGGAGGGATAGTCTAATGCTAGTTAACCCTTTTTTGCCCAATGTTTAGTCCCAGATGTTCTCTTTAACCCTCCCTCCCATTTGGTTTGTATATTAATGCTTAAAGTGGACCAACACCCAGGATTTTGACTATCCTGGGTCTTGGTCCACTTCAGTGGGGCACCCCCGATAGGGGTGCCCCGCTGTGTGAAACCCCCCGATCACCCGAAAAACTCACCTCTCCCCGCTCCCAGCGCCGACGGACAAGCCTTTTGACAGCCGCGGACAAGCGGCTCCTCCGCCGCCGCCTCCCGCACGTCACTCTTGACGCGCGCGCGCCTGCGCCGGCCATTCACAGACGAAAACAAGGTAAGGGGATTTGGGGTGTTTGGGGGGGGGGTATCACCCCGCGGGACATCCCGATCTCGGATGTCCCGCGGGGAGGGAGGTGATCGGCCTGGGAATCGTATAGATTCCCGGGCCGATCACGGGAGGGTGACGGTCCACTTTAATAATTTAACTATAATTTTTTTATTGTTTTTATTTTTGCTAAACTTTGGGGCCCAATATCCAAATGTTTTTGTTTGGACCTTAATTTTTGTGTTCCGTGTTGTGAGTCCTAAGTGCCCTTGAGCAGCCTATCAGGGTGACCAGCGGCTGAGCACATTACCGTGCAGCTGCTGGCCATGCAACTCTGGTAGGCTGCTCCATGGCAGCCATAAAAGAATCCCCAAAGAGGTAAATATTCAGTCGGCCTCGTTCTTTCCCATAGCGGTGCAGATGAACAGCGGGGTAACCAGATCTGGGCTGCCCCGATGCTGCATATTAAAAAGGGGCTCCGGTCATTAATGACCATAGTTCTTTTTTAAATATAATCACTTCTGTGCATCCAACTTTCTATTAGAAAGAAATCCAGACATAAATTCAGACTTTAAACTTAGGTCCACACAGTAGGTGCTATATTTTTTTCTGGACAGTCAACATTGTTCATAATGCATACAACGATTAAATTACCATAATTAGATTATTAAATACGTCTCTGGGTCTTGATTTAGGCATGAACTAAAAATATTTGACACCGGTTAATTTCAATTTGGCAGGTAACATACCACCCCCTCCCCTTGTGTAAGCTATGTCAAGATTAAGGGCAAGACCATGCTGTGCATGAAACATTGTGAGTATTGTTTTCTGGATTCAGACATGACAGATATGTGACTCAATGGCTGTAAACATGTAAGTATATATGCCCCAGGAGTATATCTGACAGGTTTAAGAGACACTTCTGTTTGTCTAATTGAAGTCTGTATATTGACAATGTATACTGATAATGTACTATTTTGGATTATTTTAGAGTAATAAAGGAGTGCTTTATACATTTGGTTGGTGGAGGCAATACAAATAAAGCAGTTAAGGGCTAATTAATATAACACCAGCGGCACAGGTAATTAAGAATTTGTGGTGAAGACATTATATGCTGACAAACTGTATATATCAAAATATATATATATATATATATATATATATATATATATATATACATTACACTACACAATTGTAAGTATTTTTATTTTTATGATTGTTGTTTTGATAAAATTATACATTTTTGGTTTCGAGAGGCTTTGGCAAAACTTACCTTTGCCACGTGAAAGATGCATAAAGGATTTATCCATCTTGCTAGTCTCTATTTATGCCAAAAGTCTTGCACTGGTTACAAATTCCAAATGCCTTCACACAGTTCCTTGTCTGCTGTATTCCTTCTAAACATTCAAATATAGATTCCCAAAGGACAATAGTATCAGAAATAACAGCTGCTTAGATGAGATCCATTGCCCTGAACTCTCAAAGCTCAATAGGGAAGATAGATAGATAGATAGATAGATAGATAGATAGATAGATAGATAACTGGTAAAGGAGGTAGCAGATGGTATGCTGAAATAAAAGATGCATTGATGTATAAAGGAAGGAGAGATGCTCATGAGACTCATATGAATGAAGCTTTCTGCACTCCAGCAAGCACCAGATAGTGCTGTCCATCGGCTATCCCATCACGACACTACCGCCTGGCCCTTAGCAATAGAGATAAAATCCATATTACTTATAAATCCATTCCACGCCATTTCTAGGCCAGAAGATGCAATCGGATCCTGAGTCAGTAGGCTAGTCTGCTTTCTGTATATATTGAACGTGACTGCGTCTCGAACATTAGCCTTGCTTTCAGAGAGCAGCTGGAGAGATATTTCAGTTGCACAGAGAAAACATGGGGGGAGGAGAGGAAGGGAGCAGGAACTTGCTATTTTATTAAACGTCTCTCCCTAACTATTGTTTCCCTCTCCCTATGTTTCCTTCCTTCACATAACGTAGTGTTTTCCTGCACTGTGATAAAACCCCATACACAGCTCCCTTTCTAATGGACGCTATCCTTTCTCTGCCAGGGCAAAGATGGAGGAATAGCATGGCATCTCTCAAATGGCTAAATCTGCTATAGATGCAGCACTTACCAACAAGGATAGTAAAACAAACCCAAATCATCCTGATTTAATTTGTTATTTCTGTAAATTCTATTGAAACTTAATGGCAGACACCAATTGCCCTATTTTCCAGTATTTTGTTTGGGCTGTGCGAGAAAACCTGCAAATTATTGGTGCTCTCCATTTATTGATGTCATAGAACATGTTGGATTCAAATACATTGCTTGGCACATCCGAGAGTCTGTGCTTACCTTTAATGGTCTTCTCTATATCCCTGCTCTGAGGTCTGAATCCATGTTCTAAGGTTTGTGTTCTGGCACTGTGGTTAGTTTACTGCTCCAAAATCCCAGGTAGTATTTTTGGAACTATCAATTCAGACGTTGTAATCCTACGGTTATGACAGTCTCTTTGGTTCTGCTCCTGGCATGGGTACTGATTCAACATCCTACTACTATTCTGTGTCCAACTCTGAAAACTGGCTCCTGCTCTTTGCTTAAAAACAGGGTTCTGTTATATATGCAGCGTGAATTGTTGTGCCTGGTCTGGGTCCAGCTCTGAAGTCATGGTTCTGGTCTGTGTAAGTTCTTGGTATCTGCAAAGCTCTTGGGTCCTAATCCTGGGACATGTCTGCCTTTGAGGTCTTGTTGTTAGTAGGTATGTATCCTGCACAGAGGTGCTGCTTTTGGTTCGCGACTGATTCAGAGGTCCTACTTTTCATTTGTGCCCAGCTTCAATGTCTTGTTTCTGATCTATGTCTGACCTGAGGTCCCGGCTCTCAGATAAAAAATAATTTTCTGATGTTGTGTCAAAGATTTCACTGGGGGCTCCAGTGGTGTTGTACAATGGCTTTCCCCCTTATGGCTATCTGAGCTTGCCCTGGGATACCGTCAGCAACTAATGTCACCACATTTCTCCAAACCATCAATGTCCCCTCTCTTTTCCAACAAGCCCTTTACTATATATATATATATATATATATATATATCACTCTCCTTGCAACCGCCTATCCTTGGGCCTCTATTTAACAATCTGTAAAAGCATCCATTTTATCTACCCCTCCCACTTTCAGCATTCTGTCATCCTTCTCAGCGTAATGCCCCTATCTATGCTTCATTTCACCTTCTAGGTATTCTGTACCATTCGACAGGGAGCCACACTATATGATCTCTTTTAGTCCTTCCTGGAGTGCTGACCACAGTACAATATCTCTTCCACCATCCCTGCCCCTTTCACTGGCATACTGAAGTAGCTATGTCTTTAGAAATGGGTTGCACTGGAAAGAAGTTGGCGTGATCAAATGCTGGATATCTTTCTACTAAATGAGAAATGTCACCCATGGCTCACTTGTTTCTGTAGGCCAATCTCTGCGGGGCTATTTTAATAACTCTAGTGGTAACCTCTTATTTGAGACATACTGTACTGTACACCAAAACATACATATACTGTAGCCTTCACATCAATATCATGTGTCAAGATCGCCCATCAGGGTTGGACCTGGAACATCTGACCACAGCTTTTGTCAAGCCTTGTTGCCAACATTGCTCGTCTGACCATGTCTGATAACAAGTTTTGTTGCCAGCGTTGCCATGTCTGACCTTGCCAGCTTCTACTACTGGTTTACCTGTACCACTAGCACTGCCCTGTCCTAGGTTGACTCCCTAGCCTTGGCTTTGCCATCACTTGGGGTCCCTGGCAACTGTTGAGCAGCCCAGGCATGTGCCAACTTCAGGGGCAGCCTTCTGCCTATTCAGCATCCTCATCTGCAGCCTGAGGTATGTGACTTAAAGACTGTGTATTACCAGTGATCCATTATATCAACAAGATTATTAGCATTTTGTATTCTTTGGCAGTTGTATTTCTGTTTTCACTATTATTAATATTTATCACATTGTACTACAACTAAGGGGTGGGCTCCAAAAATGAGTTCCAAGATATTTTAGTCTGACACTGCTTCTCATTTATGAGCCTGCATTACCAAGGAGGATAGCAGATATGTACATTCTGATTCCCAGAGAGAAGCTCACATGACCCCTCAGCCAAGGCAATCTCTCCCTGTAGACATCACACAGTTAGTAAATAATTCTCATGTTCACAGTTGCAGACTGTAGTGTATGCTTCATCAATAATACAAAGAGCAAGCCTGTCTGATGTCTTCAGAAAACTCTGGATATGTATATCATCATAGTGATGCCATGTTTAAAGTGGGCATTGGAACAGTATGCAACTGCTGCTATTTGAGATCTTAGGTTGGCTGTACTATTATACTCAGGAAACATGGCACAACATTGCTTATTAATCCCACAATTGCTGTAAAAAATCCCATCTCTACTGTTTTTAAAAAATGTAAAGCATCAAGTGATAGTTCTTGTATTGCTGTGTATTGTGTCTTGCATCTGCTATAAAGAAATTACAAGCCTCAGATGCTGAGAACAGGCAGATTATGAAGCAGGTCCATGTGCTTTATGGACAGTTGGCAAAAAAACAGCCAGATCATTCCTATTTTGTCAGGAGACATGTAAACCAGAATAGGGAAAAAATATACATCAAACAGTTAACAAATCTACCCACATATGCTGTGGTGGTGCCATATATATCTAATTAAAGTGTACACCTAACAAACCCTGCTCCCATCCCTCCCCCCAACCTAGATCAACAAGTGAAAAAATATACTCATAAAGTCAATGGCTCAAGTTCTCATTTCTTTTGCCACTTTTATAGGCACCATGTCTGGGGCAGCATTAGAGGCAGTACTGCGCTCCACAGTGGAGGGCAGTTTACCGGCACATCACTTGGCAGCGCTACACACAGGCGCTGGGGTCAGCAGGCTTGGAATAACCGGGCTGGCTAGAAGGGCTGCCAGGGTCATCTGGTAGCCATCAGAGGGCCCAGGATTTTTAATATCACGAGTTTTGTTTCTTGCCCTGGGGGTAAGCATGTTTGCCCCCAGTTCGCCTGTGAAAACGTACCTTTTCCCCGTCGCATGGCGTATGCATGGGCTCCCATCCTTTGCTTGGCAAATAGTTTTGTTTGCTCGCAGAGCTCTGCAATGGGGGGCCAGAGCGGCTGCATCCCTGGGAGTCCAGCCTATCTGAATGGCTATCCATGGGAGCGCAACTCAACCCACAGATGCTGAGGAAGCGGTCACAGCTATTTACATCACCATAGGAGGCCAGGAAAAAGGTGGGTTCTGTGGTGACCTGGGTGGCATGTCATACAGTGGCGCCGATTTGGCATTCCCCAGGGAAGGCCAATGACCAGTACTGAGTCTTTTAGAGTGTTTGTCCACTAAGGGTTTTGTTTCACTTTAATATATATACCTGCACAGTCATGCAAAGTAGATTTTTTTTCAGTCAGTTTAGTTTATTTTGTAGAGATTTTGTATACTTATGGGGTCACCTGGTGGTCTCATCACAGAAGCAGCCCCTCACACACACAGAGCTGTTACCACCGTGTACAGCGCCTGCCTGTTAAAAAAGCTGGAGCAAGTTCACTGCAGTTATTGCTAGGGGACCAGTGGGATAAATGCTGTGGTTGTCTGCTATCACCTCACTGAAAACCAACAGATCCCCCCCCATTCAGCAAATGGACTGAGCCATTTTCATTTTAAAATTTAAAAGTAAGGCATTTGTTTATTATTGCCACATTATTTATACACGTTAGAAGCTACTGTGTGGCTATTTTTTTTTTTTTTTTATGCAATTATTTGTGATAGTACTCCTTTAAGTACCTAACCCCCCAACTGCTCCCTGGGCACTGTGAAAAGGGCAGCCCACTGCTCTGGGCATTTGTGTCTTGTGCTGTGTTGTCTCTGCACAAGTTAAATGCAGAGGAAAAATCCCTATGTGTGTGCAACTCTTCAATGATCATATATGACATAAGGTACAACAAAACCTGAACACCAGCAATTTAATTAATCAGTAGAGCTAATAGGATCTGGAGGCTGCACCAGGGCAGATTGTGGGATACATACGCCTCCCGGGTGCAGCAAGATGGCGGCACAGGAGTGTAATTTAGGAAACAGCAACTTTTTTATTTTTCTATTATAGAATAAAATGAATAAATATTAAAGTCCCCTTTAATAATTCAGCTACTGAGCTCATCCCTTGCACACGTCCCAAAAAGGAGGTTCACAATGCACATGTTTCAAAGTTTTATGTTTAATCTTATTTTATAGAATTTTAAGCACATTACAATATCACAAATATACAAGACATGAAACAAAGTGCAGTACATATAACCAATCAAAGCCTCCAAAAAAATTACATCAGCCACCTGTATTACTGACACACCTCGGCTATCTCAGCCTCATTTCTCATAGCCAACCCTGCGAACCCGGTGGTGACCACCATTTTGCCGGTCCATCCTCATCCCCCGCCTCCTATCTCCCAGGGGACATGAGGAGCCGGCCATCTTGCACGGTATATCCTATGAAGGAAGCCGAGGCACAGAAGAGAGCCCCGGAGTGATCCCGGCATAGCCACCTGGCAAGGGTCTGCTGACGCCCAGGACCCTCTGATCTCCTGACATTCAGCCAGAAGTTAAAACAGAACTCACCACATGGAGTGACATACAAACACTTATAAACACCACACGGACACTGAAACATTGTGGTTTGGGGGAGGGGGGAAATGGGGGGGGGGTGCATGTGCACAGACAAGGAGGGGAGAGGAAACCCCCCAACGAATAAAGATGTCTCTCCATACCAGGGCCATGTTCCTTTCTTCATCCCTACACCTCACTCCCCTTCTCCACTTCCTTTCTTACTGTAGCTCTAATATATTTTTTGGCCAGCATCCGAGTCCTTAAACATTATCCAAGCTACCTACATTGCATGAACTTCTCACTCCCCCCCAGGTCCGCCATTAGCTCCTCCATCCTCATGATGTTTTTGAGATCTTCGTACCACTCTAGTAAAGAGGGGAGCGTCGTGCTCTTCCAGTACCTGGGAATCACCATCCTCGCGGCTGTCAAGAAATGTCTCAGAGCCCCCCCTCTTCCCGGCTTCCTTACTACCAGGGAGCATGGACAGCAAATTTATCTCAGGAGTGTTCGGGTTGAGGTACGTACAATAGTAGGACCCTAGCCCACAATCTTTTTATACCAGGGCACTCCCACCAAACATGCAGAAGCGTTCCCCGGCCCGCATTGCATCTCCAACACTTATCCGGCACCGTGGGGAAGATCTGGTGGACACGGACTGGGCTTCTATACCACCTGGAGATCAAAAGTTTTAAATGAGTTTTCACTAAGGCAGCAAGTAAGGTGGAAAGTTCCCAAATATGCTATGCAAAGGTTCTGCAGATCCCTTTAACTTTTACTCGTTCTGTCTCATTTACACAAACAGCTTAAATTGTTAAACAATTATTATCACACTTTAAGAGCTGTAACAACACATTGCATTGCTTCATTGCATCTCTTTAAGACACATTTTTAATTAATTGCTTCATTTCTACATAGGTGGGAAGGGAACCTGCTCTCAGTTTAATGGGAGCCATATGATCATCAGATGATCCATCTTACTTACAGATGCATTTAGCAAAATAGTCACATACCTGGCATATCATTTGTGTTATAAACCAAACCTCCCCCTTTGCTCCCTACAATCCTAGTACAGGCCTATCTCCCAGGAGGCCTGTCTCTGTGGGGTCGATTCAGGGCCAGGTGAGAAAACTCACTCATTTTAGGAGAGAAAATTGCCATTCAATTTTATTGTCTACCTTGAGGCTGATTCAACACCGAGTGAAAATGTACACCCAGTTTTGAATCAGCCCCAAGGTAGACAATGAAATTGAATGGCAGTTTTCTTTTAAAAAAGGAGTGAGAATTCTCACATGGCTCTGAATTGACCCTTATGCTGTATATAACATTTTTTTTAACAAGTGAAGTGCTAGGCATTCCTTACTGTTGTGGTGCTTTTATTAGCTCGTGAAGTTGGATAAATAAAAAATTGGAATCATAATTCATATATCCTTTATTAACATCCAAACCTCTTTATAAAGTATGGTACACCTTTTTGGTGCCTAATCCCAAAAGAAGGCCCAAAGACCCATCACATTTTTCAAGAAGTAATGTCTATACCTTGTAAATATACATTTGCAGCCTAATATATTTTGAACCACCAGTCATACCCCTATATAATAATAATCATGTCTCGCTGGCATTTAGTGCGTGCTGGGAATTGTGGGAATATTCTATGCTTAAGATATATCATTACTCACTTGCACATATAATCACTAGCTAAGTGTGATCGCAAAAGTTTTTAAACAATACAAGTTGATTGGCAATAAGGTAAATAATGATGGCGGTTGATGGGTGGAAGTCTTGGTGTATCTATTTCTGACCATTTTTAATATGGATTTGTTGTATTAGGAGGTAAATAGGGTGAAAAAATTTTTAAAGCTGCAAAAAGGCAACACACTAAGAATTAAAAAAATTACTTTTGGCCCTCAGATGTCATGTGACTGACTGTTGTCGGTATTGTCAAAAAGTCTAAAAAAAAATGTTCTTTGGTTGTACTTTCTCCCCCCCCCCCCCCCCCCCCTCGGCTAGTGCTTCTTAATAAAAAACATACACTATGTTTAGTGTACGACTGGCCCACCAGAGCACCAGAGAATCATCTAATGAGCCCCAGGCACTGACCCAGGGTCACCATTGGGGCAGTAAATAAGATCCAAGACTAAAATTGTGGTTCTCGCTTGACTGCTGTGTTGTTTGAGCTTTTTCTAAATGTTACTTGTTATTTGGTCAATAAACCGAAGAATTTACATTATTAAAATCAAATTGTGTTTTAGCTGAAGGGTAGACACCAAGGATATTTTCCTCTGGTGAACCTCAAGAATGATTTCCTCTGGTGGGCCCCAAGAATGATTTACTGTAATGGGTCCAAGGTGCTCCAGGCCAACCCTGCCTATGCTGAAAATTTCTCAGAACCTGGTCCCTACCCAACGCTGATATAGAGGATTTAACTCATCTAAACCAGCATCTGATCTCTCTCTTCTGTTAAAAACTGCAGTGGGGCCAAGCATGAGGGAAAACACCCTAAACCTGCTATTTACATTGCCCACTGGCACCAAGTTTACTGCACAATTGCAGAATTGAGCTTGGACATCTGAACACAGGCTACTACTGAGGTTATGTAATGGATGTTGCACTACTGATACATTATATGATTGCATTTTAATGTTCCCACACAAGAACATCGGAACATTTGCTGGAACACAGAAAAGGGATACATTTTCCCAATAAAAAATGGATCCCAGGCATTAACTCTGAAATCAAGAAGAGGTGCTGTAGTAAAGAGTTACTACCTCCTTCATAGTATAAATCAAACAACATAAGGTTACAGCAGCTGCAGAAGGTGAAATCAAAAGGCTATATATATATATATATATATATATATATTAGTATTTATAGGTGTAGACCCAGGAGAATTCCTGGTAGGCTCCACCACTTTGCAGCCAACTATGATGCTGCTTATAACGCCCCATCTAACCCCTGCTTCTCTAGTCTACCCCACCATTCCCCCTGTACGTGGCCCTATTTTACCACCTTAGCTAAGAAATCACAGCCCATGTTCTGCTTCCTAATGCTATAGTCTCAATATGGCTGTGGCAGGCCATAACCACCTCTCCCATAGCATTTGCCTCTACAATACCAAAGCTTCGATATCATTGCTATAAACATTCCCATATCTGTCCCCAACCCCATGATCAGCCCCTGCAATACTCTAACCTCAGCCATTAGGCTTTATAGTGGGTTCTGAAAAAGGCACCTCATCTTTCCTAAACCATTTTTTATTTTGATCCTTGTCTTATCTGATGCTTAGCATCTTCCTACGCCATAATCGACAGTGTATCCTAGCAACTAACATGGAATAACTTTATTGAGCTGCCCGAAAGTAAGCAGAATAGATTTAACTCTTTGGCACAGTTAAAATAGGTAATATACAATGTTACATAAATATGAATATATTTAATTTTGCAGTATATTCATACATTACAGTTGATTTCATATGACATTTTTATGCACCATAGAACAATAATAGCATAAAGAAATCAAACTAAAACTTAAAAGGGACCAATCACGTAAAAAAAAAAAAAAAAGTTTGATGGTTGCATGGTTGTATCTTTATTCCTTGGGCAGGTTTTCCTGGGATAGATCACATCCAATAGAGAAAATTCAATCTCGCTGATATGGTATTTAACAGATTCCCAGAATGGATCACCCAGTTACTAGCCAGGGGTTCACTAGGCTCGCCTAACTCTCCTTTAAACAAGAGAAGGCCTAAACATAAGAATGGCTGTTTCTACCCCATTCTTTCTGCTGTTGCATGAGACCTTGTGTGAAAGACCAGCCAAAATCTACAATTGGTTGCTTATCCCTGAGACTGATTACACACAGGGCGTTCTGCATGCAATTGCTACTCGATAGAGTGGAAATATTATGGGAGCAGCCCTCTAAACCACATGTGCTCAGCCTGCATATGCATACATGTGGAGTCCTGGATCCTATTTTGGCAGGCAGCCAAAATAACTTAACAAAATAACTTGTGACGTGCATGCTGATGTTTAAAAGGAGCCACCTGACATCTTCCCCGACTGTCAGATAATTATCCGTTCCTAAATTTAGGTAAATAAAATTACTATTTTAGGGGGGTAGCAAACAAGGCACAATAAAAGAATGGCCCACATCAGAGGGGGTTCTAATTCCAGCACCTAACTCTTGTGGTATCCAATAATTTGAAATTCCCGGCATATTCCTGGTATCCAAAGATTCCCTGTGTATTGCTGGTGTCCTGAGATTTTCTGCGTTCTGTTTTGCTCCCTCAACCATTCCTTGGATCTGCCCCTCAGATTGACTACACCTGCTCACTTCAACTAACACTTGTGACCTACTGACCACAGCTCATCCACGTATTACACTGCTTACAGCTTCCTAAGGTACCAGGTGACCCAGCCAAGCATTCTGGCTTCTCTCTCTGCAGTCTCTCCTTCCTTATGGGGGAGGAGGTTTCATAGAACACAGGGGGTGGTCTTAGATTTCTGGGTTTCCAGGTTTAGTACCTTGTTGGTTCCACCAAGTTGGCTTGGGGCCTCACTGCTACCCGTATCTGTCAGCTCACAGGGGGCTACTTAATTCTCATTAGTCACTTTGCCCATCAGCCTGACAAATACACAATTGACCTAGTTAAGTTAACAGTGACTAAATAAAAATGTTATCTATTCATTAGGTAGTGTTTGGATGGCCAGTGTTTGTGTAGTCAGGTTGCCTAGTACATAGCCAGCATTGGAATCATCATGTCATGCCCTTTCTCTTTTGAACCGGTGGCACAATATATTTCTGCTGCACCACACTGTCCAATCTGGTGTGAATTACCAATTTTAACCCATTTGATATGTACCATGCAATGTGAATGAGAGTGATTGCTGCTTTAGACAGATTTCCAGTGCTACAGTACTTCTTCTAGCTTTGACTTATACCATCATAACTGTTTTTTGCCATGTTGCGTGTTAGGAGATCAGCCTATAATCTGAAATGCTTAGAGTCCTTGTTAATCTACTGATGACAGATGAAATCAGATTGCACAAAACAGGTGTAAAACTCGAGTTAGTAAGTTGTCATGTGTCAGACAAAGCATTTCACATTAGTCCAGTTTCTTTTTTTCAAGCCTAGAATTCCTTTTATGCACAGTAGTTGCTAACCTAGCTAGGGGCACGCACCCTTCATAGCTGTGAATGGAGTGGCCAGGTTGCGTGGTGTAAACCCAACACCTGCACTGGACGAAAGGTGAGTGTCAAAGTTTTTCTTTTTTGTTGTTGGCTGAACAAACCTCCTGTTCTTGTCCTGTTACTATTACTGCAAAACCATATCCTAGTAGGTAAATCTTTCCTTTACCGGCCCTAACACACTCCAGTCCTACAGCACTCACCTATAAGACCAAGCCCCTGTGATTGGGGACAGTGGTTCTCAACCTTTTGACTCCAAGTGCCTCTAGCAACAAGAGGTTTCTGCCGAGTACCCCCAAAGGAGGGTATCAGTTATAATTGTTACCAAAATAAGTAGGTTGCTGACCTTGTAGCACTTTCAAAGCAAGAAAAAATATAAATAATAGGTAACACTTTAGGTACCTTCAGCTGCGGCATTGGCTCCAGCTTTTAATAAAACTGACGGCTCCTTTAAAAAAATACTCGGCTTTTTAGAAAGCATGCGTAACCGACCCTGCTGGTAGGCGCCTGATCTCCTTTATCTATGCACAAATGGATCATACATCCTGAACCCAATCTCACGGTTATGTATCTAATTGGGAAAGAGATCTACTAAAACCAGCCTTCAATAAGGCAGAATCTGGTCCACTATATCTATCTTGTTCCATCAATGTTGTTAAACTTGAAGCAGCAAAGTACTGTTCTGTTGGTATGATCCTAAAAACTGCTTCAGAGGGTGTAGCATGAAGTGTGATATGTTCCGTATTTGTTGGGGATGCCCAGTTACGATACACTTCTGGACTAAGGATTTGAATCTGCTCTGCCAAATTCTCGGAGTTTCTGTTAGCAAAAAAGCCTTGACAGCGCTGTAGCATAGCAAACCCACTGGTCTCTCGAAATATCAATTAAAATGGCTGACTTTTGTTCTCTTGGCAGCAAAACAGGTGATTGCCAATGCTTGGAAGAAACAATTTATACCCATGAGTGAAGTCACTACTAGAGTCAACGGATTCTTTATCAATGAGAAGTTGACTAGTGTAATTAATGACTCCCAACAAATATTTCTTCAGACATGGAAACCTTGAATGCAATACATTAATTTACCATCTGACTTATAGTGATTACGGAATCTAGGACTCACAGGGTGGCGCAGGTAACCAACTTCTCCTCTCCTTCTGTTCACACTCTCTTTACTTTCCCACCTTATTGACATCTATTCCTTCCAATTCATGCTTCGCAAACTCTCCTTAAAAGGTTTCTATACACCGGGAATCACTGCAAATCTCCCCCTGGTGAATATCCACAATTTGCTTTCACAAAAATATTTTTATTCATTCCCCTTTTAAAAAAAACAGGTAACCAGGGTTGGTTTCTCCTCCCATGATAAGGGTGTTCCTGGTACCAGTTGTCGGCAACGTCATTTGGAACAACGTTTACTCTAGTAGTATCGATTTAATGATTTCTAGCTTGAAGTTTACGATGAAAGTGCTCTATATCATATAGATAAGTCAAGCTGGACAATTATCTGTCACTATTTGTATTGGCACCTATATCTGATGTGTACTGAACAATCAGGATGTATGTGACAATGTATGAAAAAAAAAACTTTTTAAATTCTTTAATAAATATATTGCAACACAACACATTTACCACTTTTAAGTTAATATGGATTGCACTGGACGAAACTGGCTATTTATTTTTATATTTAGAATTTATTTAGAATGTACTAAATCCTAATTTCTATGTACTACCATTCGAACCACAGCTTATTTTATCTGTCCCACAGCATTTACTGACTTTCAATGTTGCACTGGCCCACCAGAACTGAGGATCCCCTGGTGAGTTAATTAATCACTTTTTATTCCCTTTTTTTTCAGAGAAAACATCTTTAATTTTAATTCATTAATTTTTTTTTACCTAAATTGCACTGCTAAATATGGTGCTGGATACTCACGGTGTTGAATCAACTCTATTGCCACCACCAGAGCCATAGTAGAGATCCAAGACTAAGGCCCTTATTTAACAAGGGATAGCGCCAGGTAGCGAATGGTGAGCGAACGGTAATGACGCTCACCGCCACGAGAACGCCGGCTCCCCTCCGCAATCACACATTTATCAAGCCGATCCTGCTTAGCGACTGACAGAGCGCCAGATAGCGAATTATTCATCATTATTCCAGCCTCACCCCACAGCGCCAGCGAGCGACCTTGAACAGCGACAGGTATGACCTCTCGCTACCTGGCGCTCTCCAATGCATTTCAATGGAACAATCTTTAAATATTCATAATTAATTGCTATTAATTTTTTTATTTTTTTTTTAAATGTCAAAAATTCTGTGACCACTTCTGCAATGTTATTTTTTTTTTAAGGTAAAAAAAAATAAATAAATACATTTGTGCAGAATTGATAATACAGGTCTGATATTAATGTATTCATATTACAAAATGTTTGTAAAAACATGTTTTTTTTTTTTTTCCAAAAATATGGTTGTTTGGGGGTTAAAAAACTACTTTTAACCCATCGCCGCCAGCGCTCTGGGGTTTAAACAAGCATTTTACAGCGCGAGAATTTTTTGAGCGTGATTTGTTAATGAATATGCTGGGAGCCGTTCGCTATGGCCATTCGCTGTCATGCGCTCCCATACATCGCGGAACCTGTCAAATAGCGACTCGTCACCCAATATTCAACATTACCGCACACCGACTGAGTCGCTGTCAACAGCCGAACAATGGGCAAGCACAGCGAATACTAGCGTGCGCTGTGAAAATAACGCTACTGGCGCTCATCTGTCGCTACCTGGCGCTATTAATGAATCGGCCTCTATTAATGAATCGCCTGGCTGGGACTGCACTGGCACTGGCAACAAAAATTCTTACTGGGCTCTTTCATATCGCCAATGACCATTGGAAGGTACATATATTGGGGTGGGGCGGCGATAAGTCCCGCCCTACCCACTGAACTAGTATAGGGGACCAAGATAGGTTTGGCAAGCAGGAAAAATAAAACGTTCACCTTTATTTGATATGTCATAAAAAGTCAATAATGTCATGATTAAGAACCAGGCCTGGGTTTGAAACAAATCTATGTTTGTATCTGGCTGATTTTATTAATCTGGACGTGTATCTGAACTTATTAAGAAGTATCGAATAAAGGAAAACTTTTTTGTTTATCCTGGTGGCCAAACCTGTCTATTTGCATATGAAATGGAGGACTGTGGAGTCCTCTGGCCAAGCTGGGGCAGCACGATGCACACAGAGTGAGTATAGGGGACCTCTTACCAGCTCACAGGTAGAAAAAGTAAAAAAACACACACACAAGTCCTCCCGCTGTCACGCTGTCCAGTGCCATAGGGATTTTCCATGGGCTCTTCTTCCGCCAGAAACGGTCAAAATGACAGCTCTGCCGGTGTTGGGATCAAAGGAGGACAAGGATCCCCCTTCCTTACAGACTGGAATCTTGCTAGGCTATGAGGAAAGGGCTTTTAGCCCAGGTTGTGGCTTCCTCTGGGAATCTCCTGCCCCCTAGCTGTACAATGACTCTAGGTGGAATACCAGGGAAGCCACGCCCTTGGGTATAAATGCCCTTCCCTCCTAAGAAGGGTATAAATGCCTCTTTTTATTCAGTAGGTTATTTTTGGAATTTGGTTGATAAACATCACATTTTATATTATAAAACGATCTATGTTTAGCCAAGAATAATTTTATCTGATGTATGCAAGAATGTTTTTTGCTAGTGGGCCCCAAGAATTGTAAAATGTCAGCCTTATACATTTCTACCACAAACACAACAATATCACTATATTAACAATATAACTTTTAAGACATTTCCCATACCTCTCCACTTCTCTGGAATGCACTTCCCAACCCCATCCATCACTCTCCAACACCAAGCTTTTAAAAGTGCCCTCAAAACTCATCTCTTCAGATGAGCTCTACCACTTGTGACTCCTTCTCCTTTGGCTCCACCCCCTTACCTTAGGCTGGGGCTCTCTTTCCTATTATCTCCTGTTTTCATAACATTTGTTCTGAACTTTGTATGTTCTCTGTACCATATGTTTTACCTTGTCTGTCATTATACACTGTACAGTGCTACTGTGGAAGGTGCTTTATAAACCATAAAAATATAATAAACAATAATATAAACAATAATAATAACATAAATTAAAAACATACCTATAATAATATTAAGGGCCTTATTTAGGATGCACTAATGCCATGTAGTACCACGTAGCGTCAGGTGAATGCCGGGCACAGTATGTGAAAACCATATATATGAAAGTCAAACTGGTAGCACCTCTAATAGCGTCACATGTATCACTAGCCGTGGCTTAGTTTAATGCGCCGAGGCTGTATGTTCCATGTGGCAACTGTCTCCCATACACTTCAGTGATGTCAATTTTGGTTGTGTAGAAATCACATTTGAATTATATTTTTCGGTATCTTTTCACATAGCAACAAAAGACTTTAGCGTTGTTCCTCGCATTTTAGGCTTAGGCTGCAGAATTGTATTTTGGTTTCATCATTGCAGCTCCAGTGTGTTAAACCGGACCTTCACCATGATTTATTGAAAAGCCCAAACCCCTAAAAATGATTCCCCAGCATCTAAAATTAATATATTTTAAGTTTTTAGTCACTTACTTATTATTCTTTCCCCCACTGGGCTACAACTCTGTTCAGGACTTTAGGATACGGGAGCCGCCATCTTGACTCAGAAGCATCACACTTACTGAGGAGAGGCGAATAGGATAAAGTACAGGGGGGTGGGTTATAGCTGTGCTTTGCTCAGACAGAGCAGAGCTGGGGTCAGGAAAAGGTCAACAATCCCAGAATGCAGAGCAGCACAGTCAGAAGGCACTTCCTGTTTGCAGGCTGCCTGATGTTCCATGAGCCGCCATCTTGGATGTTTAAAGGCTCATAACATGCAATAGATGCAGGTAAGATGATTTTTAATGTGGGCAATCTGTATGTGCAGAGTGTGGGAAACATATAAGATAGACTCTTATTCAGGGTGAAGGACCGCTTTAACAATGTCATTCCATGTGGTTTCGCTCTGTGACTGGGGTTTTTATTATACAAGACTTTTTTTGAACAGTGTCTGGCGCTTGGCACCAGAGCGCCCAGCTTTAGAGCGGCGACGCTGGCGTTGTGGCTTTTGCTGACGTTTTGTGTTCTTAAATATGGACTTCAGCGCTGAGTGTTGGCCACTGCCTATAGTTCGCTGCAGCATTGTTCTGTTATGTCGCGTCGCCTTGGCCGGCTTTCCTTCGGGGCGCTACATAAAACAATAGCAGCATTGGTCCGCTCAGGCGCTGCAGTGTATCAGGGAGACGTTTCTACAACGTCTTCTAGACATCACATTTATGAATGCTGGACAGAATACTATAGCGTCACCAGAGACCTGTTTGCAGCGTCCACTTCCGGACACTTTGAGCGCAGCTACATAGACGCCGAGATGGCAATACGTGGTGCTAGTCTTAAATCAGCCTCCACATCACATAACCCCTTATACAGCCTGTAAAATGAAAGTTGCTTATTTCAATATTGATACTATGGGGGTTATTTAAAGTGGAGCAACACCCTCCCATGATCGGCCCGGGAATCTATAAGATTCCCGGACCGATCAGACCCCTGACTGCGGGGCACCCGCAGTGCTATGAGGCACTACCTGGTGCTATCCCTTCTTAAAGTGGACCAACACCCAGGATTTTGACTATCCTGGGTTTTGGTCCACTTCGGCGGGGCACCCCGATCGACACCGCTGTGTGAAACCCCCCAGAAACCCCTAAATCCCTACCTTATCCACGATCCAGCAGCGCCCGCTGCCACCTCCCGCGCGTCCCTCTAGCAAGACGCGCACCCGCGCCCTGTAAGAGTGACGCGCGGGAGGCGGCGGCGGGCGCGCTCTCTTGTCCGTCGCTGCCTCCCGCTTGTCCGTTGGCTGGGATTGGCAGCGGCGGTCACGTGGGAGCGAGGAGAGGTGAGTTTTTCGGAGTTTCTGGTGGGTTTCACACAGCGTAGTCAACATAGTCAACATAGTCAAAATCCTGGGTGTTGGTCCTCTTTAAGAAGGGATAGCACCAGGTAGTGCCTCATAGCAGCAGACAGCGTCTGATGAATGCCGGACTCTGTTTCGCAAATCCACATTTAAGAAAGCGCATCTGGTGAGCGCCTCTAACAGTGCCATGTAGCGTCACATGTATTATTACAGGTGGCTCAGCGTATAGCGCCGGCCCTCTAGGCTCAGGAGCGCCATGTGCCGGATGCACTGAGCTGGCGCTACCTATCGCTCACTGCAGAGTTGTGCTGTTGTTAGAGCTCCCAACACACATCATATTCATTAATGCCGGCCAGGTTATTACAGCGACCAGCGCCTGATACTCGCTTACAGCGTCTACTAGCGGTTGCTCTAAGCGCCGCTATACAGACACTCATCTGGCAATACGTGGCGCTAGTAGTGAATCAGGCTCTTTATCTGCCTGATTGATGAGCCCATTTTAAAAAAAGCTGCAATATACATATGCTGCTCCACCACTAACTGAGCAAGCACCCGCACAGAAAAATGTCTGGAGTTGCTGATGCTGCTGGGGTTAATGTTGGATTACTATAGATCAGCAGAAACCATCTACAAAGAAATTGTCTCTTATTCATCCTCTCCCTTTCTTAATCATAATGGTGTTTGTGATGACCAACAAAAATCTAATTATGCCCCACTGCATTATAGGAACTTATTTTAAGTTAATACAACTACACTAGATAAAATGGCAATTTATTTTTAACATTTAGAATGTATTTCTAATAAAATTGATTATGCTGCTGCTGAAGATGAGGATAGTTCCTCTATTGGCTGTTCATAGTCATCAGCCGAACCTTATATTTTAGCATTTTAAATGAGTCTAGGACACACATGTTCTTTTATTTTTAGATAAAGAGAGAAAGTGTAACACTCCCTGCCAGCTTTTTAGTGTCTGTTTAGATTTTTTCTGTGCCAGTGATGCTTACGGTTTAAAAAGTTGAGTCATGAGCAGACAGGAAAGAAATCGAGGAATGCCTTTCCTCTACACGTCGGCCTATTATCATCCAAAGCTTAGGGTGTAGTAAACCTTTCTTTTTTTTTTTAAACATAATATTTTATCAATGACCTAGCAATGCCCTCTAACCAAAGATACTGTTGTACACAGCCATTTCATTCACTTGTGTGCGTTAAAGCATTGAAATATACTGTATAGATTTAGCATATATGAACTCCAAATTGGGATGCCCCATAAAGAGGGAGCAATTGCTCCTCTTCAAAGAGGAATTTCACTTTCTGTGTGTTCGTCTGATTGTATCCCCCCAGGTTCACTCAGCCAATCAGCGCACTCATTTTCACTTGGCTCCCTTCGGCTCTAAGCCGTCTGAATGGCTAAGCAACTGAGCAGAGCTAAGTGCCCCGCTGACTGCATCCCCCGCTCAGCTTCTAGCTAAGGCATGCCTGAGACGGCCATTCAGAAAGGCCTGGAGCGGGTGCATGCTCAGCTAGAGGAGACGCAGCATGGGCTCCGGGAGAAGGTGAGTGGAATGGATGATCTGGGGGGTTTCACACAGCGGGGCATTCCCAGTTTAGGATGCCCCAAGGAGTGGGACTCAGACAGCCCTGGGGTCTTTTAGACCCAAAGGCCTCCAAAGTCCTTCTTTAAGGCTAACAAACTTAAAGGAGCACTATCGCGAAATTGTGTAATGTTAAAAATCCATATAATCACCTTGACTGATGAGAGGAGGGGTCACTCATACACCCAAACTGAATAAAACTCCCACCAAAATCCAGGGGTGACAGGTTTAGTCTATGATGGGTTGACAGAACCTTTCACCCCAGATGTCCTCTTCCTTCCATCAAAATAAAAAAACAAGCCTGCTGGATATTTCCTAATGCCTGGTGTATATGTGACCCCTCCTCCCGCCATCCAGCTTATTTATATGGATTTTTACCATTGGGCCATTTTTTCGCAATAGTGCTCCTTTAAACCAGACCTTCACCATGATTTATTGAAAAGCCCAAATTCTTATAAAACGATTCCCCAGCATCTAAAATTAATATATTTTAAGATTTTAGTCACTTTCTTATTATTCTTTCCCCCACTGGGCTGCAACTCTATTCAGGGCTTTAGGATACGGGCACCGCCATCTTGACTCAGGAGCATCACACTTACTGAGAAGAGGAGCGTGGGATAAGGTACAGGGGGGCGGGGTTATAGCTGTGCTTTGCTCAGACAGAGTAGAGCTGGGGTCAGGAAAAGGTCAACAATCCCAGAATGCAGAGCAGCACAGTCAGAAGGCACTTCCTGTTTGCTGCCTGATGTTCCATGAGCAGCCATCTTGGATGTTTAAAGGCTCATAACATGCAGTAGATGCAGGTAGGATGATTTTTAATGTGGCCAATCTGTATGTACAGGGTGTGGGAAACATATAAGATAGACTCTTATTCAGGGTGAAGGTCCGCTTTAAACCGGACCTTCAGCGTGATTTAATGAAAAGCCCAAACTCTTAAAAAACGGTTCCCCAGCATCTAAAATTAATATATTTTACGTTTTTAGTCACTAACTTATTATTCTTTCACCCACTGGGCTGCAACTTTGTTCAGGAATTTAGGATACGGGCACCGCCATCTTGACTCAGAAGCATCACACTTACTGAGGAGAGGAGAGTGGGATAAGGTACAGGGGGGCGGGTTATAGCTGTGCTTTGCTCAGACAGAGCAGAGCTGGGGTCAGGTAAAGGTCAGCAGTCCCAGAATGCAGAGCAGCACAGTCAGGAGGCACTTCCTGTTTGCAGGCTGCCAGATAAGATGGCGGCTTCCATAAGCAGCCATCTTGGATGTTTAAAGGCTCATAACATGCAGTAGATGCAGGTAGGATGATATTTAATGTGGACAATCTGTATGTACAGGGTGTGGGAAACATATAAGATAGACTCTTATTCAGAGTGAAGGTCCGCCTTAAGTTTATATAATATCACTGTTTTTTGCACACACAGACCAGTGAATATTAAAGGGGTCTTTAAAGACAGATAAAGAGATATACAGATCAATGAGGTATTTACAATAGGCTAAGCCATAAACTGCAAATTAGTGAGGCATGAGGAGGCCACAATAGACCCACTTGTCTTATCAGCACTCACGCCAAGTAACAACTTATGACAGTCCACACTAAAACGTCAGCAAAGTTCAGGCATAGGGTGTCATAAAGCTGAGTGTTGAGTCAATTTTTGGAGGTTTAAAATGTTTGCATACATTTATACTCCCATATCTTCCTGTTATCTGTGACTTTCATATGATGCATGTTTTCTCCAGAAAAATGTGACGTAACAGGAAGTTGAGCCTAAAGATCCCAGTACTGAGATGCCCCGGGAGAACAGAAAAAACCTGGGAAAGTCAAATTCCCAGATTTTGTTCTGCTTTAACTCTGTGTACCTGCTGAGAATGTGGTATGGGTACAGTGTCCCTGGTATGAATATGATTACACCTGTTATGGTACACATTCTTCAGCTACCTGCTGTTTATTCCCTATGAGGCTGATTCACTACTAACGCCAGGTATCGGCAGATAAGCGTCTGTATAGCGGCTCTTAGAGCGACCGTTAGTAGACGCTGTAAAAGGGTATTGGGCGCTGTAACAGAGCGCCTCAGTCGCTGTAGTAAACTGGCTAGGGATGAGCGAATCGATCCGGACGAACCCGGATTCGATCCGAATTTCATGAAAAATTTGATTCGGATCGAATCCGAATTTCCCCGCGATTCGATCGCTCGAAGTTTTCCTTTAACATCCATTCATTTACATTACAGGCATTCTAAGATGGCGGACGGGACATGTCCAGACATCAACCCCGCGCCAGTGCAAGCTGGGACAGTCACATGCAGCCTATCAGCAGCCAGCAAGCCCGGTGACGTCACAGCGCTATTTAAGGCCGGCGGCCATCTTGCTTTTCCTCATTTCTCTATTGCATTCGTGAGAGACAGGACGCTGCTGTAGGCAGGGAGAGAGACAGTTAGACAGACAGGGACAGACAGGGACAGGCTGGAGACAGGCAGGAGACAGGCAGGAGACAGACAGAAAGTCAGCGAAAAACAGGGAAAGTTAGGAAAAATCGGAGGCAGTCACAGGGAGATTTTTTTTTTTTTCATCCAGCCTGAGTGTTACTGGCTGGCTGACTGGCTTTGTTAGCGTTTTCAGGCTGCTTATACACTTACTGTGCATATATACTGAACTGATCTCAAGTCTGCTGTGAGGCATCCCATTCTGTGACTACACCAGCCTCTATTTACTATAACCCTTTGCACTTATTCTAAAAGTCATTTGGCCTGATAAAGACACTTTTGCTTTGCATAGTACTACTGCTCCCAGGTGCACTCTGGTTGGGGCATCCCATTCTGTGACTACACCAGCCTCTATTTACTATAACCCTTTGCACTTATTCTAAAAGTAATTTGGCCTGATAAAGACACTTTTGCTGTGCATAGTACTGCTCCCAGGTGCACTCTGGTTGGGGCATCCCATTCTGTGACTACACCAGCCTCTATTTACTATAACCCTTTGCACTTACCTTTGCACTTATTCTAAAAGTCATTTGGCCTGATAAAGACACTTTTGCTTTGCATAGTACTACTGCTCCCAGGTCCACTGCTGTAGAGGCACCAGCCTCTATTTACTATAACCCTTTGCACTTATTCTAAAAGTCATTTGGCCTGATAAAGACACTTTTGCTTTGCATAGTACTACTGCTCCCAGGTCCACTGCTGTTGTGGCATCCCGTTCTGTGACTACACCAGCCTCTATTTACTATAACCCTTTGCACTTATTCTAAAAGTCATTTGGCCTGATAAAGACACTTTTGCTTTGCATAGTACTACTGCTCCCAGGTCCACTGCTGTTGTGGCATCCCGTTCTGTGACTACACCAGCCTCTATTTACTATAACCCTTTGCACTTATTCTAAAAGTCATTTGGCCTGATAAAGACACTTTTGCTTTGCATAGTACTACTGCTCCCAGGTCCACTGCTGTTGTGGCATCCCGTTCTGTGACTACACCAGCCTCTATTTACTATAACCCTTTGCACTTATTCTAAAAGTCATTTGGCCTGATAAAGACACTTTTGCTGTGCATAGTACTGCTCCCAGGTGCACTCTGGTTGGGGCATCCCATTCTGTGACTACACCAGCCTCTATTTACTATAACCCTTTGCACTTATTCTAAAAGTCATTTGGCCTGATAAAGACACTTTCGCTGTGCATAGTACTGCTCCCAGGTGCACTCTGGTTGGGGCATCCCATTCTGTGACTACACCAGCCTCTATTTACTATAACCCTTTGCACTTATTCTAAAAGTCATTTGGCCTGATAAAGACACTTTTGCTGTGCATAGTACTGCTCCCAGGTGCACTCTGGTTGGGGCATCCCATTCTGTGACTACACCAGCCTCTATTTACTATAACCCTTTGCACTTATTCTAAAAGTCATTTGGCCTGATAAAGACACTTTCGCTGTGCATAGTACTGCTCCCAGGTGCACTCTGGTTGGGGCATCCCATTCTGTGACTACACCAGCCTCTATTTACTATAACCCTTTGCACTTATTCTAAAAGTCATTTGGCCTGATAAAGACACTTTTGCTGTGCATAGTACTGCTCCCAGGTGCACTCTGGTTGGGGCATCCCATTCTGTGACTACACCAGCCTCTATTTACTATAACCCTTTGCACTTATTCTAAAAGTCATTTGGCCTGATAAAGACACTTTCGCTGTGCATAGTACTACTCCCAGGTGCACTCTGGTTGGGGCATGCCATTCTGTGACTACACCAGCCTCTATTTACTATAACCCTTTGCACTTATTCTAAAAGTCATTTGGCCTGATAAAGACACTTTTGCTGTGCATAGTACTGCTCCCAGGTGCACTCTGTTTGGGGCATCCCATTCTGTGACTACACCAGCCTCTATTTACTATAACCCTTTGCACTTATTCTAAAAGTCATTTGGCCTGATAAAGACACTTTTGCTGTGCATAGTACTGCTCCCAGGTGCACTCTGGTTGGGGCATCCCATTCTGTGACTACACCAGCCTCTATTTACTATAACCCTTTGCACTTATTCTAATAGAAATTAGGCCTGATAAAGACACTTTTGCTGTGCATAGTCTCACTGCTGCCAGGTGCTCTCTGGTTTTTGGGGCATCCCATTCTGTGACTACACCAGCCTCTATTTAATACCATAACCATTTGCACTTATTCTAATAGAAATTAGGCCTGATAAAGACACTTTTGCTGTGCATAGTCTTACTGCTGCCAGGTGCTCTCTGGTTTTTGGGGCATCCCATTCTGTGACTACACCAGCCTCTATTTAATACCATAACCATTTGCACTTATTCTAATAGAAATTTGGCCTGATAAACACACTTGCTGTGCATAGTATTACTGCTCACAGGTGCACTCCTGGCTCTTGGGGCATCCCATTCTCTGACTACACAAGCCTCTATTTAATACCATAGCCATTTGCACTTATTCTAATAGAAATTTGCCCTGATAAAGACACTTTTCCTGTGCATAGTAGTACTGCTGCCAGGTGCACTCCTGTTGGGGCATCCCATTCTGTAACATACCATTAGCCTCTGCATTTACTGTAAGCTGCACAGTTATTTAAAGAAATTTGGCCTGTATGAGCCTGCTTACACACTGCTGCTGTGTGCATATATACTGATCTCAAGTCAGCTTTGGGGCATCCCATTCTGTAACATACCATTAGCCTCTGCATTTACTGTAAGCTGCACAGTTATTTAAAGAGATTTGGCCTGTATGAGCCTGCTTACACACTGCTGCTGTGTGCATATATACTGATCTCAAGTCTGCTTGGGGCATCCCATTCTGTAACATACCATTAGCCTCTGCATTTACTGTAAGCTGCACAGTTATTTAAAGTAATTTGGGCTGTATGAGCCTGCTTAGACACTGTTGCTGTGTGCATATATACTGATCTCAAGTCAGCTTTGGGGCATCCCATTCTGTAACATCCCATTAGCCTCTGTATTTACTCTAAGCTGCACACTTATTTGAAGTAATTTGGCCTGTTGGAGCCTGCTTATCCACTGTTGCTGTGCATATATACTGATCTCAGGTCTGCTGTGGGGGCATCCCATTCTGTAACATAACATAACCTACCTCTCTTATTTACACTAAGCAGCTCTCTTATTTAAACTAAGCAGGCCTCTTATTTACACTAAGCAGCTCTCTTATTTAAACTAAGCAGGCCTCTTGGAGGCTGATTGTCCACTTTTGGGTGTGCATTTATATTCGGTTTCATATACAGTGGGGTATCCCAATTTGTAAGATAACCTACCCCAACCATGTAAACTAAATAGGCCTGTTGCAGCCTGAGTTTCTCTGCTTGCGTATGGCCTGCATTACAATCTGTCTCTTTCAATGACACTGCTGCCTGGGGTATCCCAATTTGTAAGATAACCTACCCCAACCATGTAAACTAAAGGTTACGTCCTTCCAGAAGGAAAACTTATGCCGAACACTATTTTTGTTAGGGGCATTGACCTTTGGATTGATCGGCATGAAATTAAGGTTTTTTTTTTCAAAGTATGGCGCTGTAAAGAAGGTCAAAATTATTTCTCATACTTGGATTATTGTTACTTTTTGTTCAGCTTGAAATATACCAGGCCACACGGGCATCCCAAGGCACATGCTGATTAACCCTATATGTTAAGCACAAGCATTTCTCATACTTGGATTATTGTTACTTTTTGTTCAGCTTGAAATATACCAGGCCACACGGGCATCCCAAGGCACATGCTATTTTAACCCTATCTGTTATACAACATAAGCGTTGATCAGCATCAGCTGCTTTATTAAGCTACTTCAGTTTGCACTTGTTTTTGACTGCTTTTAATAAACCAGGCCGCAGGGCACCCCAAAGCTGCACCTTGCACCCTATCTGGTATACAACATAAGCGTTGATCAGCATCAGCTTCATTAAGCTACTTCAGTTTGCACATCCTTTTTGACTGCTTTCATTTAACCAGGCCGCAGGGCACCCCAAAGCTGCACCTTGCACCCTACCTGTTTATACTAAATAAGCATCTACAGCCTCAGCTTTATTAAGTTATTGCATTTTGAATTAGTTTTGGTCTGCTTTAAATACACCAGGCCGCAGGGCATCCCAAACCTGCATGTTGCACCCCATCTGTTATACTAAATAAGCGTTGATCAGCATCAGCTTTATTAAGCTATTGCATTTTGCATTGGTTTTTGTACTGCTGCCAAAACACTAGCCCATATGGGCATCCCAAACCAGCACATGTCACCCTATCTGTTATACTAAATGAGCTTCTACAGGCCCTTTTTTTATGTATTTATTTTTATTTATATAGAGCTGTAATAGCTTATATTGTGAGGTAAATTTGCCATTTTGCAGCATAATATAGAGCAGCCCCTGTGTAAATCTGAGGGGCAATAGCTTATATAGTGAGGTAAATTTGCCATTTTGCTTCGTTATATAGAGCAGGCCCTGTGTAAATCTGAGGGGCAATAGCTTATATTGTGAGGTAAATTTGCCATTTTGCAGCATAATATAGAGCAGCCCCTGTGTAAATCTGAGGGGCAATAGCTTATATAGTGAGGTAAATTTGCCATTTTGCTTCGTTATATAGAGCAGGCCCTGTGTAAATCTGAGGGGCAATAGCTTATATTGTGAGGTAAATTTGCCATTTTGCAGCATAATATAGAGCAGCCCCTGTGTAAATCTGAGGGGCAATAGTTTATATTATGAGGTAAATTCATGGTTTTGCACCATTATATGGAGCAGGCCCTGTGTAAATCTGAGGGGCAATAGCTTATATTGTGAGGTAAATTTGCCATTTTGCAGCATTATATAGAGCAGCCCAGTTGCCATCTAAATCAACTACTGTCCGGCCAGTACAGCTTTTCCAGGGCAAACTCTGCTAGTTGCAGACACAAGTCAAGTTTGGCTTCCCAGCAAATCCAGTGGATCCTGAAGGTGTGTTGGCATGGTCATGTCAAGGTATGACATGACCTGCTGTTTGAGGTCCAGCTCCAGGTCTTCCTGCTGCTCATGAGTAGACTCACTATGCGGGTGTAGAAAGCTACTCACTAGCGACTGAAGACTGAGGCTGCTGCTGATGGAGCTGCTGCTGCTGCTGCTCCTTCCACCCCCCCAGCAGCCATGGCAGTGGAAGGTGATCGCAGAGGTCCCCCCGAGTCAGACCTGCGGGAGTATGGGCCATGGCACAGATAGACATCGCCCAACTGACTAAGTGGGATGTCTCTGTAGTAGGTCAGTTTATCCTCCCTCTCAGTGGGCGTAAGAAATGCCCCCATTTTGTGCCGGAAGCGAGGATCCAATAAGTTGGAGAGCCAGAAGTCTTCCCGCTGACAAATGGAGACAATCTGCGCTCACTAGTACGCAAGCATGTGAGCATGCATCGTGCCATTTGTGCAAGTGACTCGGAGGGACTACCTGTCTCCATCTCCACTGTAAACTGCCACGGTGTGTCTGGGTCCTCTGTCTCGCCTTCCTCACAACCCTCTAGCTCCTGTGGCTGCTCCTGCTCCTCCTCTCCTGTCAGATGACTAGATAAAATGGTCATTTTGTGAAACCTAAACTGTGGTTTGCTGTGGCCCACCCCCTCCTCCTCCTCCACTTCAGCCCCCACAGGCTTCATGTGGCTGTGAAATGTATGTGCCATGTCTCCAGTGCCCTGACCAGCCATGCTTTCCAACATGTGTTGTAGTACATGAAGCAGTGGAATCTCATCGTTCATCTCATAGTCCTGGCAACTGACTAATAAAGTAGCTTCCTCAAAGGGCCTGAGCAAACGGTCGGTGTCACGTATGAGCTGCCAATGGTTTACATTGAATTTACACAGGGGTGTCCCCCTATCCGTTTGGATCATCCAGAAATCCGTGATGGCTTTTCTCTGTTCCTATAGTGCAGTGGTCCTCAACCCTGTCCTCAAGGCCCACCAACATGTCATGTTTTTTGTATCTCCAAATAGCCAGCTCTATTGCTCTGCAGCTGCACTAATTACTCCACCTGTGCATCTTTGTGGAGATCTGCAAAACCTGGCCTGTTGGTGGGCCTTGAGGACAGGGTTGGGGACCACTGCTATAGTGGATCCTGCATATGGAGGGTGGAATTCCAACGGGTGGAAACATCGCAAATCAGACTATGTTGGGGTACACCGTTGTGACGCTGAGGCTCAATAAGGTTGTGCTTGGTGGTGTAGGAGTGCCAGAAGTGCATGCTAACTTTCTTTCCTGTTGTTCGGATGTCTTTCAGATGGGGGCAAGACTTCAGAACTAGACTGAACACGTGTGCCATGTCAGAACGCATGACTCTGGCTTCCTTGTCGCAGCGCAAACAAGATGTTCTTCCAAGTGTCAGTCACCATGGGTCCAAATTTGCAGTTTTCGTGGATTAAGCAATGCTTTCATGGATTGAGTTCTCATTTTTAGTAATTCCTCCCATGTGTGACTCTGTTGGTCAAGGAAAACCATGTGAAGAACAGCGTGAAACCACAATCACCAAGGGGGCCTAAAAGGATATATATTGTCCACCATGAGTCCATAGTTACAGCTCCAGACGTAGACAACACTGTGCACTTTGGTACACACTGACAGGCTAAAGGACTGGCCCACCTTCTGTTCAACAACCATGCCATGGGACCTCGGCTCCACCTCGGCTCGGCACAAGCCATCAGTTCTCTGAAAGGTCCACCACTGGGTAATGCAGCAGGCTGGACTTATGGTGACGCTGTCTGAGAGGAGAAATCCCTCAGATATCAAGATTAAAAATTCCAAGAATTTTTGAGGGCTAATTATTCAGAGGCAAATGATAGCTAGTTGTTTCTGATTTAATTACAAGGTGGAAACACACCCTCAAACAAAACTTCACTTTGGCAATACTATTGCATTTGTCTATTCATAATTTTATGTATATATACTAACTAACCTACTTTTTCTCCACAGGATTGTGGATGCAACATGAAAAACTGACACATCGCTGAGTAGCTGATTTTTCCTATCAACAGTCCCCAATAATTCACTGCTGCTGCTGCCGCCACCACCGCAGACTCCAGGGACCCTCTTCCACTACCTCGGCTTGCAACACCTCCTCCCACGACACTCTCCTCATCACTAATTGCCGGCTAGTGGAAGAAGAGGCGAGTGTCTCCTCCACTTCTTGGCTGGGCAGTAGCTGCTGAATTTTATGATTATCAGATCTTCATCAATGGATAGTGGAGCTGAACCCAAAGCATAACAGACAGACAACAGACAGTTGACTGGGGGTGTCAGATGCCACTTGTGATGCAGTGGACTGCTTTTGCAGCACTTCCAGACAAAGTTGCTTCATTGGCTGACACAATGACTGGTAAAGCTGTGGAACATATGGTTTAATAGCAAAAATCACCATTTGTTTTTATATGAAAAAGACCCTGGTTTATACATACTTTTTTTTTTTCAGAGACTTCCCTGCGTGGAAATGAATGGCGCATGGATCAGCCAAGCTTTCCTCCCAACAATGCCTGATGTATTCCAGTAGATAGATGACGGGGTCAGACCAACACTAAAGAAAGATGGATTGTGCAAAACAGATTTAAGGCGCTGCTCTCCAGTTACAGACATTCCTCCGCATCGGACCACAAGTAAGTATTGATAAAAAATCCTTTACGTTACTCTTACATTTTATTCATATTCTTCGGATAAGACGGATCAGACATGATTCCAGATTAAAAATTCCAAGAATTTTTGAGGGCTAATTAGTCAGAGGCAATGCGACCTTGTTGTTTCTGATTTAATTAAAAGGTGGAAACACACCCTCAAACAAAACTTCATTTTGGCAATACTTTTGCATTTTTTTATTCATAATTTTATGTAGATATTACTAACTAAGCTACTTTTTCTCCACATGACTCTCCACAGGGTGTGATTCATCCAATTTTTGGGCTCCTGAAGCCAACTCCAGTGTATCTTTAAAGTAATATTTGGGCTCCTGCTGCTGCTGCTGCCAACTCCAGGGTGTGATTCATCCAATTTTTGGGCTCCTGAAGCCAACCCCAGTGTCTCTTTAAAGTAATGTTTGGGCTCCTGCTGCTGCTGCTGCCAACTCCAGGGTGTGATTCATCCAATTTTTGGGCTCCTGAAGCCAACCCCAGTGTCTCTTTAAAGTAATGTTTGGGCTCCTGCTGCTGCTGCTGCCAACTCCAGGGTGTGATTCATCCAATTTTTGGGCTCCTGAAGCCAACCCCAGTGTCTCTTTAAAGTAATGTTTGGGCTCCTGCTGCTGCTGCCAACTCCAGGGTGTGATTAATCCAATTTTTGGGCTCCTGAAGCCAACCCCAGTGTCTCTTTAAAGTAATGTTTGGGCTCCTGCTGCTGCTGCTGCTGCCAACTCCAGGGTGTGATTAATCCAATTTTTGGGCACCTGAAGCCAACTCCAGTGTCTCTTTAAAGTAATATTTGGGCTCCTGCTGCTGCTGCTGCCAACTCCAGGGTGTGATTCATCCAATTTTTGGGCTCCTGAAGCCAACTCCAGTGTCTCTTTAAAGTAATATTTGGGCTCCTGCTGCTGCTGCTGCCAACTCCAGGGTGTGATTCATCCAATTTTTGGGCTCCTGAAGCCAACCCCAGTGTCTCTTTAAAGTAATGTTTGGGCTCCTGCTGCTGCTGCTGCCAACTCATGGGTGTGATTCATCGAATTTTTGGGCTCCTGAAGCCAACTCCAGTGTCTCTTTAAAGTAATATTTGGGCTCCTGCTGCTGCCAACTCCAGGGTGTGATTCATCCAATTTTTGGGCTCCTGAAGCCAACTCCAGTGTCTCTTTAAAGTAATATTTGGGCTCCTGCTGCTGCTGCTGACAACTCCAGGGTGTGATTCATCCAATTTTTGGGCTCCTGAAGCCAACTCCAGTGTCTCTTTAAAGTAATATTTGGGCTCCTGCTGCTGCTGCTGCCAACTCCAGGGTGTGAATCATCCAATTTTTGGGCTCCTGAAGCCAGCCCCAGTGTCTCTTTAAAGTAATGTTTGGGCTCCTGCTGCTGCTGCTGCCAACTCCAGGGTGTGATTCATCCAATTTTGGGCTCCTGCTGCCAAATCCAGTGTCTCTTTAAAGTAATAAAGTAAATTTAAAGTAATATTTGGGCTCCTGCTGCTGCTTGCAACTGCAGGGTGTGATTCATCCAATCTTTGGGCTCCTGCAGCCAACTCCAGTGTCTCTTTCAAGCTATGTTTGGGCCCCTGCTGCTGCTGCTGCTGCTGCTTGAAACTCCAGGGTGTGTCAGTCAATTTTTGGGCTCCTGCCAACTCCAGTGTCTCTTTCAGCCAATGTTTGGGCTCCTGCTGCTGCTTGCAACTCCAGGGTGTGATTCATCCAATTTTTGGGCTCCTGCTGCTGCCAACTCCAGTGTCTCTTTAAAGCAATGTTTGGGCTCCTGCCCCTCATAGTGATGCCACTTCAACTCTCTGCAATTGTGCCGCTCTGCGATTCTATTAGCGATGCCTCTGATCTGCATGTGATATTTATTCAAAGTATTATTTAACTAACCCAGCACGCATCCTGTGCGTGTTACAGCAAGGCAGAATGGTTTACAACCCTATTGAGGCTCTAGGAGGCTCAGAAATAGCCGTTTTTAATAGCGCTCGTCGCTAATAAATTCGGGTCGAATCGATTTTTGTCGGAAAATTAGGCGAATCAGTCGAATCGAATTTTTCAAAAGTTCGCTCATCTCTAAAACTGGCCCGCATTGATGAATGTGATGTATGTTGAGCGCTCTAACACCAGTACAGTGCTGAAGGGAGCGAAAGGTAGCGCCAGCTCAGTGCGATCGGCTCTTGGTGCTCAACACCAAAAAGGACACACGCACATCGCGGACGCTGTAAATCTGGTCGCTATAGCATAGAGCGCCAGACGCTGTGAGATTAACACATTGTTTTTGAACACATATACACCTGTAACAAAGTGAAAACACATGGAATAATATTGTTTTAACACTGGGACATTAACACTTTAGTGGCAGACCTGTAATGACAATTCTGCATAAAAATATTTCAAGTCAATAAAGTTTCTAAAAATGTTTGTTTGCAGCCAGGAGAGATCACACAATGATTTGAGCAAAAAACAAAAAGAAAGTCAAACACGCTGTTTAAACACAACCAAATGAACAGCCCTTGAAATATATGGGAGAGCGACAGTGAGCAAAAGGTAATACCTGGCGCTCTGGAAGCTAGAGCACTGGCGCTATACACTGAGCCGCCTGTAATAATACATCAGATGCTACATGGCGCTGTTAGAGTCGCTCACCAGATTCGCTTTCATAAATGTGGTTTTACAGACAGTGTCCGGCGTTCACCAGATGCTGCCTGCCGCTACAAGGCACTACTTGGCGCTATCCATTCTTAAATAACCCCCTATGTTTGATGAATGTCCATTGACTAATGAAAAATGGGTGGCACCAACCAATCTCCTTTTTACCGTGGTGCACTGCCCTACTGAGCTCTATTGTACTGAATATCCACCAAAGTGGGGGATCCCTCAACCCCCATAAAGAGCAAGGAAGGGACTGACTATTGCACTCACCACATAGTATGTAAAGTTATAATTTTTATTAATTCATGTGCAGTATCATTACAATTAAAAACATATAAAAAACTTACATAACATGCCAGCAGGGGGAGCCTTATTGAAAATAGTGCTTAATTATACAATTTAATATTTTCTCCTAAAAATATTACCCTCTAAATAAAATTTTTTGTCTTAAAGTGCATGTGCTAAACAAAGTGCATCGGTATCCAATAGTTCTGTGCAAAACATATCAATCCAAGATATCAGCATAAAGTGCAATCGAAGAAACAGAAAAACAACACAAAAATACCTCCTTACTGTGTGTAAACTGGCGACCCCGGCGGCCAATGAGAACCCACGCGTTCCGAGACCTCAAACAGGTCTCTTTCTCAAGGTTTAGTAAGTTGCTGACCGGGAATGTGGTAACTGTAATGTCTGCAAGTATATGCAGGTAACCAAAGAAGTGATCAATAGGAGAACTGGTAGGAAGTTCCACATAGGACAATTTATAAATTGCAAGACAACTGGGGTGGTTTACCAGATTTCCTGTGGATGCCCAAAAGACTACATTGGGGAAACCAAGAACGCCCTAAAAGCCCGTATCCAGGCACACCTCTCATCCATTCGGCTTGCGAAGAGGAATCAGGAGAGGGGTAAGTTCATTCCACCGGTGGCGGCCCACTTCCTGGAGATACATCAGGGCAATTTGGATGGTTTCAGAGTAGTGGCTCTGGAAAAGGTAAGCCTTGGTCCAAGAGGAGGTGATCTGAAAAGACTCCTACAGCAGAAAGAGCTGAGATGGATGTTCAAATTGGACACCCAATCTCCACAGGGACTGAACGAGGATGTTGCTTTCACTCCATTTTTGGGGTAATTTATTTAGGTTTATGGGGGGAGGGCACTGGTGTGATTAATAGGTTATAGTGGATTTATGAGGGGGAGCACTGAGTGATAAGGTGGTGGTGACTCACTTTTGGAAGCCTTTTGGCACTATTGGGTGTTTGTGGTACACGAATTCATGTTTGAAGTTTTCTTTAAATAAAGCTTTGACACTGTTGTGTTTTAACTATAGCACTGATGCACGGTTTAAGTATGACATCTTCTGATATAGCCCGAAACTGTTAGGAGACATGGAGAAGATTGGACCTGGAGGATGTACCGATAAGGAGCCATAATTGGAAGAGAAGATGAATGCACCACTGATGACGGCCACAATAACGGTTGAAGGGGTAGTGGTTGAATCATCAGTGGAGGAATCCACCCTGGATAATAGCTTGGTGGAGTGGATCTCCCTTGTCTCCTTGTGTGAATAGGCACATATGGATGCATATAACAATTTCCCTGTGAGATAATATTGATATTGTGAAATAATGTCAGTACAGAGATAGTAGAATATGGAAAATAGTTCCAGCCATTAGATTGATGGGCTTTAAATACCCACAAGATTATGCTTGAAATAGCCATTGAGTATATAAAGTATAGCTAAATAAGAATCTGTAAAATAACTTTTATGTGAAATAATATTAGTAAGACCATGTACGCAGAGTTGTTTTTAATCTGGTTCAATGATATCCCATGTATTTTAGTTTGACCTGGAAATGTGAGCTGCATACCGGGGAATGCTCACCTCTCCGTTTGCTCGGTCCCACGCCGTGAGCTCGTGCTGTGCGCGAACGCTGCTCTGTTGGCTTGAGCTCGCCTGGCCATGGATCAGCGTCGCGTATGGGCAGTGATGTCACCAGTGTGCGAAGGCGCTCCAGCGTGGAGCGCACATCGCCACATCCTGCCTACAGGCGGGCGCGCTTCCGGCCGGGGCGCGCCCACCAAGCAGCCAATGAGACAGGCGGGGGAGCGAGTGGGGAGGTGGGTATAAAGAGGGAGTCCTCATTCCCGGTCAGCAACTTACTAAACCTTGAGAAAGAGACCTGTTTGAGGTCTCGGAACGCGTGGGTTCTCATTGGCCGCCGGGGTCGCCAGTTTACACACAGTAAGGAGGTATTTTTGTGTTGTTTTTCTGTTTCTTCGATTGCACTTTATGCTGATATCTTGGATTGATATGTTTTGCACAGAACTATTGGATACCGATGCACTTTGTTTAGCACATGCACTTTAAGACAAAAAATTTTATTTAGAGGGTAATATTTTTAGGAGAAAATATTAAATTGTATAATTAAGCACTATTTTCAATAAGGCTCCCCCTGCTGGCATGTTATGTAAGTTTTTTATATGTTTTTAATTGTAATGATACTGCACATGAATTAATAAAAATTATAACTTTACATACTATGTGGTGAGTGCAATAGTCAGTCCCTTCCTTGCTCTTTATGGGGGTTGAGGGATCCCCCACTTTGGTGAATGTCCATTGACTGGCATTAAGTCAATCGGGTCCATATAGTTCCATTGTAGATGCTGCCATCAATTTCAGTTAACCCAATTGTAGTCCTATTCTAGTAATTTAGTTTTCAATCTATGTATCTGTTATCAATTTTTGATTGTAACAGTCTTATCAGCTTTAGCTAGAAGCAACATCTCTGGCCTTATTACCCAGTGTCCTTTGTGTAGTCCAGCCCTTCTTCTCCACAGTAGCCATCTTTGCAGCAGAACCCATGTTTGCTGATGCCACTAGTTAGAGTGCGTTTGTTTCTGCACATTGCTGTGTAGCACAGTATCTCATACTAATATCTGTCCCATATACTGCATATAGTCACCTAGGGCTTTATTCATCAAGGGATAGCGACAGGTAGCGCCTTGTAAGCAGCAGGCAGCGGCAGGTGAACGCCGGGCGCTGTACGCAATATGAAGCCGAATCTGGTGAGCGGCTCTTACAGCGCCACGTAGCGACCGATTCAGCATCACAGACGGCTCAGCATATAGCGCCAGCGCTCTGGCTTCCTGGTATTACCTGTCGCTACCTGTCACTCGCCCATACATTTCAATGGACATTCCTTTTCTACTGTTTAAACAGGGTTTTATTTTATTTATTTATTTTTGTTATTATCAAATATTTGTCTGGCCTATAAAAAGTCATTTTTGAATACTTTTTTATTTTTTTATATTTTTATGTAGAATTGTCATTACAATTACATAGTCTGGTATTAAAGTGTTAATGTCACAATGTAATAACAATGTAATTCCATATGTTTTCGCTTTGTTACTAGTGGATATGTGTTCAAAAACAGACTTAAATCACACAGCCTCTGGCGCTCGGGGCTACAACGACCCAATTTTGAGCGCCGGCGCTATGTGAGGCTGTTTTTTTTTTTTATGAATATGGTGTGAGTCGGTGGAACTGAGCAGTCGCTACCGTTCGCTCCCATATAGCTCTGTACTGGTGTTATAGCGACTCACACATCAAATTCATCAATGCCAGCCAGCGACTGAGGCGCTCGGTAACATTGAACCATAGCCGATCACAGTGACTACTAGCGGTCGCTCTGAACGCTTCGCTACAGACGCTCTGGCGCTAGTAATGAATCAGCCTGCCAGTGTGTTTCCTGTCCCCCATTACAGTTCATCATTACTATTATATGCATTGTCACTGTACTTTATCATGTACATATGTTTGTTACTATGTATTATTAAGTAGTGTATTAATTTTTCCATAATTTTACCCTACCCCTTGAATAAAAGGTTTTTACCAGCAGTTAGCATCTCCTTTAGGCACCAGGAAAGGGTCTCCGGACCCAGAAACGCGCATCAGCATTTGGATGCGCTTTGTCCACAGAACCCTGGAACTAATCCATATCTATATATCTATATATATCCATATATCCATAAAATCTACCAGGTATCACTTATTACAGAGATTACTGCCTAACTTGCTCTATACATTGCCTGAACGGCGCCCGCCATTCTGCAACCTACATGTTTATACCTTTGTGTTATTAATTGTGTCCCTACCCACACTGTTAGCTCCCTAGCCTCTATTTATAACCCTGGTTGCTGTGTGGGTTGATACTTGGACATTCTGTCCTGTGCTTGTATATATTTTTGTATATAATGCACTATTGTGTGGCATGATCCACTTGTTAGTATTACTCATCTTGATATCACCCCTTTTTACTTGTGAGGACTAACCTTTAGCTCTTTATGGGGTAGAAATGCCGTTCTCTGTTCAAAATAAATACATAATTTTTGACATACTTTAAGTTGCTTTTGGGGTGCATTTATATGGTTCTCTGAATTGTCTTATAGGGCTTACAGGCCTTGTTTTATAAGTGCACCCTAACGCTCTGGTACTCATTAGTGTGTATTTAGGGTAATCTTTGAATGTGCTTACCATTTCCTTATATATACTCTACCAGCTCTGCAGGAATGCATCGGGCAGGCTGATTCATCACTACCGCCAGGCAGCGACAGATGAGCATCTGTAGCAGGCATTTTCAGAGCGCCCGCTAGTAGTCACTGTGCTCAGCCGTGGGTCGCTACTTCATAGCGACTCAGTCGCTGTTCAGTAATGTTGAATACATTGTGAGGAGTCGCTATTTGACCAGTACAGCGCTGTATAGGAGCGCATGTTAGCGACTGCGCTGTATAGGAGTGCATGTTAGCGACTGGACATAGCGACCGACTCACACCATATTCAGCAAAAAAAAAACAGCCTCACAAATCTCTGGCGCTGAAAAATACTTGTTTGAAGCCCAGAGCGCAGGAGGCGGTGTGTTTAATGTGTTTTCCAGCATCTATCCACTAGTAACAAAGCGAAAACATATGGAATTACATTGTAACAACATTGTAACATGAACACTTTAATGGCAGACCTGTAATGTCATTTCTGAAGTAATATATAAAATATGAAAACATTGTGAAAAAACTGCTTTTTTCAATGCCAGAAGAGGTCACAGAATTTTTGTGATTTTTTGAAAAAAAAAGAAAAACCCAGTTTAAAGAGAAGAAAAGGTTAGTTCATTAAAATGTATGGGAGAGTGACAGGTAAGGCAAGGCTGAACGCTGAGGCTGTGAAAATGATGAATCAGACGCTACATGCCGCTATCCCAGTCGCTAAACAGATTCTGCTTGATAAATGTGTAATTGCGTGCCGTGTCCGGCGTTCACCAGTCGCTACCTGTCGCTACCTCTCATTAACCAGCCACTACCCAACGCTATCCCTTCTTAAATAAGGGCCTAAGAGATTTTTTATAAAAGGTAACTTGCGGCTATTTAACAATGTATTAACAATGCAAATTAGCGTCTGTATGTATGTATCACTAACCTAAAGCAAAGAGAAATGTAGGGGAAGAGACTGTGACCAGGATCCTACCTGACTTGGTTATGAGAGTCTAGCAATGGCTGCTCCTGGGAATTTAGTTTGAATATTTATAAAACTGTAGGATCCCAGTGATAATTTCATTCACTGTACACATTTGTCTTGGCCTGAGGTACAGATAACACAACTAAAGCACTAAAGTATTACTCGATGCACACACTGAAAGTCATCTTAATTAGGGAGGGATATAATGCAGCCTTGAAGCAATACAGCTACCCTGACCACATATTTGCATATTTGCTTTACTATCTAAAATTTGCATTTCTACAAGTAGAGACGGGCTCACGCCACTGGGCCTTCACCATTAGAGGGCAGTGTTCAATCTATAGTTATCCAAAGAAAAACCTCTGTCAGGTTTTTGGTGTTCTGCCTCATTATTTTCTTCCTTTGGAATGTAACATAAACATTTGTGTTAGGATTGTGCCCTCATACATGTTATTTACTTCCATGTTTTCTTTGAGGCTGATTCATTACTAGCGCCAGGTATAGGCAGATGAGCGTCTGTATAGCGGCGCTTAGAGCGACCACTAGTAGACGCTGTAAGAGGGTATTGGGCGCTGTAAGAGAGCGCCTCTGTCGCTGTAGTAACCTGGCCCGCATTGATGAATGTGATGTATGTTGGCCGCTCTAACACCAGTACAGCACTGCCGGGAGAGCGAAAGGTAGCGTCAGCTCAGCACAAATGACTCTCGGCGATAAACACCATAGTGGGGGGCAGATTCATTAATAGCGGCAGGTAGCGACAGTTGAGCTAGTAGTCGCTGTGCTTGCCCGTTGTTCGGTTGTTGACAGCGACTCAAAACTTAAAATATATTAACTTTAGATGCTGGGGAATCGTTTTTAAGGGTTTGTGCTTTTCAAAAAATCATGGTGAAGGTCCGGTTTAATTGCATTTACAGAATATACCCCAGCTACCCAAGTATATGATTTAGAGGTTGCATAACAATGTGAATTACTTGATTTATGGTGGTTCTGCCCACTAATCATATGATTTTGTTTTTGGATCTTTTCCCTATTTCCTTAGGCCCTTATTTAACAAGGGATAGCGCCAGGTAGCGAATGGTGAGCGAACGGTAATGACGGTCACCGCCACGAGAACGCCGGCTCCCCTCCGCAATCACACATTTATCAAGCCGATCCTGCTTAGCGACAGACAGAGCGCCAGATAGCGAATCATTCATCATTATTCCAGCCTCACCCCACAGTGACAGCGAGCGACTTGAACAGCGACAGGTATGACCTCTCGCTACCTGGCGCTCTCCAATGCATTTCAATGGAGCAATCTTTAAATATTCTTAATTAATTGCTATTAATGTTTTTTTTTTCTTTTTTTTTTTTTAAATGTCAAAAATTCTGTGACCACTTCTGCAATGTTAGATATTTTTTTTAAGGTTAAAAAAAAAAAAAAAATTTGTGCAGAATTGATATTACAGGTCTGATATTAATGTATTCATATTACAAAATGTTTTGAAAAACATGTTGTTTTTTTTTTCAAAAAATATGGTTGGGGGTTAAAAAACTACTGTATATACTCGAGTATAAGCCGAGTTTTTCAGCCCACTTTTTGGGCTGAAAAAAGCCACCTCGGCTTATACTCGAGTCCACCGACACAGTGACCGGCACTTCCAGGCTGCTGCGTGCTGGTCGTCGGTGGGCGTGCCCACCGACGACCAGCGCGCAACAGCCAGGAAGTGCAGCCAGGAAGCGGCGGCGTGAACGGCGGCGGCGGAGCGGAGGGGCCGGAGGAAAGGAGAGCGGCGGGCGGCCGCCCTCCGTTGCGCCCGGACGAGGGGAAGCCGGACCTGAGATGGCGCCTGGGAGGAGCGGCGACGGGACCTCACCTGGGACGGAGCTTGTGTCCCCCGAGAGGCAGGTGTGTGTTGTGGCGGCGGGCACCGGCGGGAGAACGGTGCTGTCGGCTCCCCGTCCACCGGGCGAAGTAAGAGAAGCAGCTACACCCGAGGTCGCAGGGTGCACCAAGATGGCGGCCGCCGAGGCGCTGAAGGCAGCTACACCCGAGGTCGCAGGGTGTACCAAGATGGCGGCCGCCGAGGAGCTGGATGCTGGAGTGTGCGTCTGAGAGCGGCTGCAGCAGCAGGTACCCACAGTGTATGTGTGTCTCTTTCTGTGTGTGTGTGTGTGTGTGTGTGTGTGTGTGTGTCTCTCTTTCTGTGTGTGTGTGTCTCTTTCTGTGTGTCAACTCCAATTCCAATTAAAAAAAGCCACCTCGGCTTATACTCTGGTCAATAGCTTGTTCCACTTTTTTGGGGTAAAATTAGGTGCCTCGGCTTATACACGGATCGACCTATACTCGAGTATATACGGTACTTTTAACCCATCGCCGCCAGCGCTCTGGGGTTTAAACAAGCATTTCACAGCGCGAGAATTTTTTGAGCGTGATTTGTTAATGAATATGCTGGGAGCCGTTCGCTATGGCCATTCGCTGTCATGCGCTCCCATACAGCGCGGAACCTGTCAAACAGCGACTCCTAACCCCGTATTCAACATTACCGCACACCGACTGAGTCGCTGTCAACAGCCGAACAACGGCCAAGCACAGCGAATACTAGCGTGCGCTGTGAAAATAACGCTACTGTCGCTCATCTGTCGCTACCTGGCGCTATTAATGAATCGGCCTCTTAGTTTTACCCTGCTTTCTCACAACTTTCTTTCTCCATTATCTGTTGTATCGCAGAAAGCCTGATCGCCAAAGAGAGTAAAACTAACACCAACATATTCTTTAGCTACATAAACAGTAAGAGATACAAACCTGAGGGTGTGGCCCCCCTGAAAAGCAAGGAGGGGACCCCTATAGAGGGGAATGAGGAGAAAGCAAATTTACTAATCACCTTCTTTGCTTTCATATTCACAAAAGAATAGGACATGTCAGGTGAAATGCAGGGCAATAACTGAAACCCTCCATTAAATGTCACTGGTCTGATAAAAATCGATAAATCCGTGGGACCAGATGGTATACATCCCCGTGTTTTAAAGGAAGTTATGTACAGTAATAGACATGCCATTATTTCTAATATTTGTATTTTCAATAGTTACGGGGGCTGTTCCGAGGGATTGGCGCTTAGCAAATGTGGTGCCAATTAGAGATGAGCGAACTTTTGAAAAATTCGATTCGACTGATTCGCCGAATTTTCCGACAAAAATCGTTTCGACCCGAATAAATTCGCGACGAATCGCTATTAAAAACGGCTATTTCTGAGCCTCCTACAGCCTCAATAGGGTTGTAAACCATTCAGCCTTGCTGTAACACGCACAGGATGCGTGCTGGGTTAGTTAAATAATACTTTTAAGAAATATCACATGCAGATCAGAGGCATCGCTAATAGAATCGCAGAGCGGCACAATTGCAGAGAGTTGAAGTGGCATCACTATGAGGGGCAGAAGGAGCCCAAATATACACTGGAGTTGGCCTCAGGAGCCCAAAAATTGGATGAATCACACCCTGGAGTTGGCAGAAGTTGGCAGCAGCAGCAGCAGGAGCCCAAATATACACTGGAGTTGGCTTCAGGAGCCCAAAAATTGGATGAATCACACCCTGGAGTTGGCAGGAGTTGACAGCAGCAGCAGCAGGAGCCCAAATATACACTGGAGTTGGCCTCAGGAGCCCAAAAATTGGATGAATCACACCCTGGAGTTGGCAGGAGTTGGCAGCAGCAGCAGCAGGAGCCCAAATATACACTGGAGTTGGCTTCAGGAGCCCAAAAATTGGATGAATCACACCCTGGAGTTGGCAGGAGTTGACAGCAGCAGCAGCAGGAGCCCAAATATACACTGGAGTTGGCTTCAGGAGCCCAAAAATTGGATGAATCACAGCCTGGAGTTGGCAGAAGTTGGCAGCAGCAGCAGCAGGAGCCCAAATATACACTGGAGTTGGCTTCAGGAGCCCAAAAATTGGATGAATCACACCCTGGAGTTGGCAGAAGTTGGCAGCAGCAGCAGCAGGAGCCCAAATATACACTGGAGTTGGCTTCAGGAGCCCAAAAATTGGATGAATCACACCCTGGAGTTGGCAGGAGTTGACAGTAGCAGCAGCAGGAGCCCAAATATACACTGGAGTTGGCTTCAGGAGCCCAAAAATTGGATGAATCACAGCCTGGAGTTGGCAGGAGTTGACAGTAGCAGCAGCAGGAGCCCAAATATACACTGGAGTTGGCCTCAGGAGCCCAAAAATTGGATGAATCACACCCTGGAGTTGGCAGGAGTTGGCAGCAGCAGCAGCAGGAGCCCAAATATACACTGGAGTTGGCTTCAGGAGCCCAAAAATTGGATGAATCACACCCTGGAGTTGGCAGAAGTTGGCAGCAGCAGCAGCAGCAGCCCAAATATACACTGGAGTTGGCTTCAGGAGCCCAAAAATTGGATGAATCACACCCTGGAGTTGGCAGGAGTTGACAGCAGCAGCAGCAGGAGCCCAAATATACACTGGAGTTGGCTTCAGGAGCCCAAAAATTGGATGAATCACACCCTGGAGTTGGCAGGAGTTGACAGCAGCAGCAGCAGGAGCCCAAATATACACTGGAGTTGGCTTCAGGAGCCCAAAAATTGGATGAATCACACCCTGGAGTTGGCAGAAGTTGGCAGCAGCAGCAGCAGGAGCCCAAATATACACTGGAGTTGGCTTCAGGAGCCCAAAAATTGGATGAATCACACCCTGGAGTTGGCAGAAGTTGGCAGCAGCAGCAGCAGGAGCCCAAATATACACTGGAGTTGGCTTCAGGAGCCCAAAAATTGGATGAATCACACCCTGGAGTTGGCAGAAGTTGGCAGCAGCAGCAGCAGGAGCCCAAATATACACTGGAGTTGGCTTCAGGAGCCCAAAAATTGGATGAATCACACCCTGGAGTTGGCAGGAGTTGACAGTAGCAGCAGCAGGAGCCCAAATATACACTGGAGTTGGCTTCAGGAGCCCAAAAATTGGATGAATCACAGCCTGGAGTTGGCAGGAGTTGACAGTAGCAGCAGCAGGAGCCCAAATATACACTGGAGTTGGCCTCAGGAGCCCAAAAATTGGATGAATCACACCCTGGAGTTGGCAGGAGTTGGCAGCAGCAGCAGCAGGAGCCCAAATATACACTGGAGTTGGCTTCAGGAGCCCAAAAATTGGATGAATCACACCCTGGAGTTGGCAGAAGTTGGCAGCAGCAGCAGCAGGAGCCCAAATATACACTGGAGTTGGCTTCAGGAGCCCAAAAATTGGATGAATCACACCCTGGAGTTGGCAGGAGTTGACAGCAGCAGCAGCAGGAGCCCAAATATACACTGGAGTTGGCTTCAGGAGCCCAAAAATTGGATGAATCACACCCTGGAGTTGGCAGGAGTTGACAGCAGCAGCAGCAGGAGCCCAAATATACACTGGAGTTGGCTTCAGGAGCCCAAAAATTGGATGAATCACACCCTGGAGTTGGCAGAAGTTGGCAGCAGCAGCAGCAGGAGCCCAAATATACACTGGAGTTGGCTTCAGGAGCCCAAAAATTGGATGAATCACACCCTGGAGTTGGCAGGAGTTGACAGTAGCAGCAGCAGGAGCCCAAATATACACTGGAGTTGGCTTCAGGAGCCCAAAAATTGGATGAATCACAGCCTGGAGTTGGCAGGAGTTGACAGTAGCAGCAGCAGGAGCCCAAATATACACTGGAGTTGGCTTCAGGAGCCCAAAAATTGGATGAATCACACCCTGGAGTTGGCAGGAGTTGACAGCAGCAGCAGCAGGAGCCCAAATATACACTGGAGTTGGCTTCAGGAGCCCAAAAATTGGATGAATCACACCCTGGAGTTGGCAGAAGTTGGCAGCAGCAGCAGCAGGAGCCCAAATATACACTGGAGTTGGCTTCAGGAGCCCAAAAATTGGATGAATCACACCCTGGAGTTGGCAGAAGTTGGCAGCAGCAGCAGCAGGAGCCCAAATATACACTGGAGTTGGCTTCAGGAGCCCAAAAATTGGATGAATCACACCCTGGAGTTGGCAGGAGTTGACAGCAGCAGCAGCAGGAGCCCAAATATACACTGGAGTTGGCTTCAGGAGCCCAAAAATTGGATGAATCACACCCTGGAGTTGGCAGGAGTTGACAGCAGCAGCAGCAGGAGCCCAAATATACACTGGAGTTGGCTTCAGGAGCCCAAAAATTGGATGAATCACACCCTGGAGTTGGCAGAAGTTGGCAGCAGCAGCAGCAGGAGCCCAAATATACACTGGAGTTGGCTTCAGGAGCCCAAAAATTGGATGAATCACACCCTGGAGTTGGCAGAAGTTGGCAGCAGCAGCAGCAGGAGCCCAAATATACACTGGAGTTGGCTTCAGGAGCCCAAAAATTGGATGAATCACACCCTGGAGTTGGCAGGAGTTGACAGCAGCAGCAGCAGGAGCCCAAATATACACTGGAGTTGGCTTCAGGAGCCCAAAAATTGGATGAATCACACCCTGGAGTTGGCAGGAGTTGACAGCAGCAGCAGCAGGAGCCCAAATATACACTGGAGTTGGCTTCAGGAGCCCAAAAATTGGATGAATCACACCCTGGAGTTGGCAGAAGTTGGCAGCAGCAGCAGCAGGAGCCCAAATATACACTGGAGTTGGCTTCAGGAGCCCAAAAATTGGATGAATCACACCCTGGAGTTGGCAGGAGTTGACAGCAGCAGCAGCAGGAGCCCAAATATACACTGGAGTTGGCTTCAGGAGCCCAAAAATTGGATGAATCACACCCTGGAGTTGGCAGAAGTTGGCAGCAGCAGCAGCAGGAGCCCAAATATACACTGGAGTTGGCTTCAGGAGCCCAAAAATTGGATGAATCACACCCTGGAGTTGGCAGAAGTTGGCAGCAGCAGCAGCAGGAGCCCAAATATACACTGGAGTTGGCTTCAGGAGCCCAAAAATTGGATGAATCACACCCTGGAGTTGGCAGAAGTTGGCAGCAGCAGCAGCAGGAGCCCAAATATACACTGGAGTTGGCTTCAGGAGCCCAAAAATTGGATGAATCACACCCTGGAGTTGGCAGGAGTTGACAGTAGCAGCAGCAGGAGCCCAAATATACACTGGAGTTGGCTTCAGGAGCCCAAAAATTGGATGAATCACACCCTGGAGTTGGCAGAAGTTGGCAGCAGCAGCAGCAGGAGCCCAAATATACACTGGAGTTGGCTTCAGGAGCCCAAAAATTGGATGAATCACACCCTGGAGTTGGCAGGAGTTGACAGCAGCAGCAGCAGGAGCCCAAATATACACTGGAGTTGGCTTCAGGAGCCCAAAAATTGGATGAATCACACCCTGGAGTTGGCAGGAGTTGACAGCAGCAGCAGCAGGAGCCCAAATATACACTGGAGTTGGCTTCAGGAGCCCAAAAATTGGATGAATCACACCCTGGAGTTGGCAGAAGTTGGCAGCAGCAGCAGCAGGAGCCCAAATATACACTGGAGTTGGCTTCAGGAGCCCAAAAATTGGATGAATCACACCCTGGAGTTGGCAGAAGTTGACAGCAGCAGCAGCAGGAGCCCAAATATACACTGGAGTTGGCTTCAGGAGCCCAAAAATTGGATGAATCACACCCTGGAGTTGGCAGAAGTTGGCAGCAGCAGCAGCAGGAGCCCAAATATACACTGGAGTTGGCTTCAGGAGCCCAAAAATTGGATGAATCACACCCTGGAGTTGGCAGAAGTTGGCAGCAGCAGCAGCAGGAGCCCAAATATACACTGCAGTTGGCTTCAGGAGCCCAAAAATTGGATGAATCACACCCTGGAGTTGGCAGAAGTTGGCAGCAGCAGCAGCAGGAGCCCAAATATACACTGGAGTTGGCTTCAGGAGCCCAAAAATTGGATGAATCACACCCTGGAGTTGGCAGGAGTTGACAGTAGCAGCAGCAGGAGCCCAAATATACACTGGAGTTGGCTTCAGGAGCCCAAAAATTGGATGAATCACAGCCTGGAGTTGGCAGGAGTTGACAGTAGCAGCAGCAGGAGCCCAAATATACACTGGAGTTGGCTTCAGGAGCCCAAAAATTGGATGAATCACACCCTGGAGTTGGCAGGAGTTGACAGCAGCAGCAGCAGGAGCCCAAATATACACTGGAGTTGGCTTCAGGAGCCCAAAAATTGGATGAATCACACCCTGGAGTTGGCAGAAGTTGGCAGCAGCAGCAGCAGGAGCCCAAATATACACTGGAGTTGGCTTCAGGAGCCCAAAAATTGGATGAATCACACCCTGGAGTTGGCAGAAGTTGGCAGCAGCAGCAGCAGGAGCCCAAATATACACTGGAGTTGGCTTCAGGAGCCCAAAAATTGGATGAATCACACCCTGGAGTTGGCAGGAGTTGACAGCAGCAGCAGCAGGAGCCCAAATATACACTGGAGTTGGCTTCAGGAGCCCAAAAATTGGATGAATCACACCCTGGAGTTGGCAGGAGTTGACAGCAGCAGCAGCAGGAGCCCAAATATACACTGGAGTTGGCTTCAGGAGCCCAAAAATTGGATGAATCACACCCTGGAGTTGGCAGAAGTTGGCAGCAGCAGCAGCAGGAGCCCAAATATACACTGGAGTTGGCTTCAGGAGCCCAAAAATTGGATGAATCACACCCTGGAGTTGGCAGAAGTTGGCAGCAGCAGCAGCAGGAGCCCAAATATACACTGGAGTTGGCTTCAGGAGCCCAAAAATTGGATGAATCACACCCTGGAGTTGGCAGGAGTTGACAGCAGCAGCAGCAGGAGCCCAAATATACACTGGAGTTGGCTTCAGGAGCCCAAAAATTGGATGAATCACACCCTGGAGTTGGCAGGAGTTGACAGCAGCAGCAGCAGGAGCCCAAATATACACTGGAGTTGGCTTCAGGAGCCCAAAAATTGGATGAATCACACCCTGGAGTTGGCAGAAGTTGGCAGCAGCAGCAGCAGGAGCCCAAATATACACTGGAGTTGGCTTCAGGAGCCCAAAAATTGGATGAATCACACCCTGGAGTTGGCAGGAGTTGACAGCAGCAGCAGCAGGAGCCCAAATATACACTGGAGTTGGCTTCAGGAGCCCAAAAATTGGATGAATCACACCCTGGAGTTGGCAGAAGTTGGCAGCAGCAGCAGCAGGAGCCCAAATATACACTGGAGTTGGCTTCAGGAGCCCAAAAATTGGATGAATCACACCCTGGAGTTGGCAGAAGTTGGCAGCAGCAGCAGCAGGAGCCCAAATATACACTGGAGTTGGCTTCAGGAGCCCAAAAATTGGATGAATCACACCCTGGAGTTGGCAGAAGTTGGCAGCAGCAGCAGCAGGAGCCCAAATATACACTGGAGTTGGCTTCAGGAGCCCAAAAATTGGATGAATCACACCCTGGAGTTGGCAGGAGTTGACAGTAGCAGCAGCAGGAGCCCAAATATACACTGGAGTTGGCTTCAGGAGCCCAAAAATTGGATGAATCACACCCTGGAGTTGGCAGAAGTTGGCAGCAGCAGCAGCAGGAGCCCAAATATACACTGGAGTTGGCTTCAGGAGCCCAAAAATTGGATGAATCACGCCCTGGAGTTGGCAGGAATTGACAGCAGCAGCAGCAGGAGCCCAAATATACACTGGAGTTGGCTTCAGGAGCCCAAAAATTGGATGAATCACACCCTGGAGTTGGCAGGAGTTGACAGCAGCAGCAGCAGGAGCCCAAATATACACTGGAGTTGGCTTCAGGAGCCCAAAAATTGGATGAATCACACCCTGGAGTTGGCAGAAGTTGGCAGCAGCAGCAGCAGGAGCCCAAATATACACTGGAGTTGGCTTCAGGAGCCCAAAAATTGGATGAATCACACCCTGGAGTTGGCAGGAGTTGACAGCAGCAGCAGCAGGAGCCCAAATATACACTGGAGTTGGCTTCAGGAGCCCAAAAATTGGATGAATCACACCCTGGAGTTGGCAGAAGTTGGCAGCAGCAGCAGCAGGAGCCCAAATATACACTGGAGTTGGCTTCAGGAGCCCAAAAATTGGATGAATCACACCCTGGAGTTGGCAGAAGTTGGCAGCAGCAGCAGCAGGAGCCCAAATATACACTGGAGTTGGCTTCAGGAGCCCAAAAATTGGATGAATCACACCCTGGAGTTGGCAGAAGTTGGCAGCAGCAGCAGCAGGAGCCCAAATATACACTGGAGTTGGCTTCAGGAGCCCAAAAATTGGATGAATCACACCCTGGAGTTGGCAGAAGTTGGCAGCAGCAGCAGCAGGAGCCCAAATATACACTGGAGTTGGCTTCAGGAGCCCAAAAATTGGATGAATCACACCCTGGAGTTGGCAGGAGTTGACAGTAGCAGCAGCAGGAGCCCAAATATACACTGGAGTTGGCTTCAGGAGCCCAAAAATTGAATGAATCACACCCTGGAGTTGGCAGAAGTTGGCAGCAGCAGCAGCAGGAGCCCAAATATACACTGGAGTTGGCTTCAGGAGCCCAAAAATTGGATGAATCACACCCTGGAGTTGGCAGAAGTTGGCAGCAGCAGCAGCAGGAGCCCAAATATACACTGGAGTTGGCTTCAGGAGCCCAAAAATTGGATGAATCACACCCTGGAGTTGGCAGGAGTTGACAGTAGCAGCAGCAGGAGCCCAAATATACACTGGAGTTGGCTTCAGGAGCCCAAAAATTGGATGAATCACAGCCTGGAATTGGCAGGAGTTGACAGTAGCAGCAGCAGGAGCCCAAATATACACTGGAGTTGGCTTCAGGAGCCCAAAAATTGGATGAATCACACCCTGGAGTTGGCAGGAGTTGACAGTAGCAGCAGCAGGAGCCCAAAAAATGGCCTAAAGACATAAATATGTTTTGCACCATTTGGAAAGTGTAAAACGTGGCACCATGCTGAATCTAGTCGCATGCATCAGGCATTGGTGGGTGGAAATCCTGGCTGATCCATCCCTGATTCATTTTGACAAAGGTGAGTCTCTCCACATTTTTAGTTGACAGACGAGTTCTCCTCGCCGTAACTATGGCCCCCGCCGCACTAAACACCCGCTCAGATGGCACGCTACTTGCCGGGCAGGACAGCTTTTCCAGGGCAAACTCTGCTAGTTGCGGCCACAAATCAAGTTTGGCTGCCCAGAAGTCCAGCGGATCCTCAAGGTGTGTTGGCATGGTCATGTCAAAGTATGACATGACCTGCTGGTTCAGGTCCTGCTCCAGGTCTTCCTGCTGCTCATGAGTAGCCTCACTATGCGGGTGTAGAAAGCTACTCATTAGCGACTGAAGACTGAGGCTGCTGCTGCTGATGGAGCTTCTGCTGCTGCTGCTGCCAACCCCCCCAGCGGCCATGGCAGTGGAAGGTGAGCGCAGAGGTCCCCTCGAGTCAGACCTGCGAGAGTATGGACCATGGCGCAGATAGGCATCGGCCAACTGCCTACGTAGAATGTCTTTGTAGTAGTTGAGTTTGTCCTCCCTCTCGGTGGGTTTAAAAAATGCCCCCATTTTGTGCCGGAAGCGAGGGTCCAATAAGGTGGACAGCCAGAAGTCATCCCGCCGACAGATGGAAACAATTCTGGGGTCACTACGCAAGCACGTGAGCATGCTTCGTGCCATTTGCGCAAGTGACTCGGATGGACTACCTGTCTCCATCTCCACTGCATACTGCCACGGTGTGCCCGGGTCCTCTGTCTCTCCTTCCTCAAAAACCTCTAGCTCCTCTGGCTGCTCCTGCTCCTCCTCTCCTGTCCGCTGACTAGATAAACCAGCCATTTCGCCAAGCCTAAACTGTGTTTCGCTGGGCAACTCCTCCTCCTCCTCTTCCTCCTCCTCCTCCTCCAGTTCAGCTCCAAGGGGGTTCATGTGGCCGTAAGATGTAAACGCCATGTCTCCAGTGCCCTGACCAGCCATGGTTTCCAACATGTGCTGTAGTACATGAAGCAGTGGAATCACGTCGTTCATCCCGTAATCCTGCCGACTGACAAATAAAGTGGCTTCCTCAAAGGGCCTGAGCAAACGGCAGGTGTCACGTATGAGCTGCCACTGGTTGACATTGAAGTTACACAGGGGAGTCCCCCTATCTGCTTGGATCATCAGGAAATCCGTGATGGCTTTTCTCTGTTCATATAATCGGTCCAACATGTGAAGGGTGGAATTCCAACGGGTGGAAACATCGCAAATCAGACTATGTTGGGGGATACCATTCTGACGCTGTAGCTCAAGAAGGGTGTGTTTGGCAGTGTAGGAGTGGCTGAAGTGCATGCAAAGTTTCCGTGAAGTTGTTAGGATGTCCTGCAGATGGGGGGAACACTTCAGAAACCGCTTGACAACCAGATTGAAGACGTGAGCCATGCAGGGGGCATGGGTCAGGCTTCCTTGGCGCAGCGCAGACAAAATGTTCTTCCCATTGTCGGTAACCATGATTCCCATTTTAAGTTTTCTCGGAGTAAGCCATGTTTGGATTTCCTGATGATTACATTTAAGCAGTTCCTCCCCTGTGTGACTCCGTTCGCCAAGACAAACCATGTGAAGCACTGCGTGACACCTCCGTGCCCTGCACACATGGTAGACTGGAGGGGCACTGAGACTTGAGCCTACAGTGGAGGGTGAGGAGATGGCGGAGGATGAGGAGGCCGAGTCGCACGGTGTCACAGGCCCAATGGGCAGAGAGCGCGGAGGCCGAAGCGGCGTGACCTGTCCAAGTTGCTGCTGCAAAGGGACCACATTCACCCAGTGGGCCGTAAACGACATGTACTGCCCCTGACCGTAGTTACAGCTCCAGATGTCGGCGCTGCCATGTATTTTGCTACACACCGACAGGCTCAAGGACTGGCCCACCTTCTGTTCAACAAAAGTGTGCAGCGCTGGTACTGCCTTCTTGGCAAAGAAATGACGGCTTGGGACTCTCCACCTCGGCTCGGCACAAGCCATCAGTTCTCTGAAAGGTGCAGATTCCACCACCTGAAAAGGGAGCGACTGCAGCACCAGCAACTTGGACAGGAGCACATTCAGCTTCTGCGCCGTAGGATGAGTGGGCGCATACTGCTGTCTCTTGGACATGGCTTCGCTGATGGATTGCTGGCGGGATGCATGACTTGGAGGAGGAGGAGCAGGAGCGACAGAGGATGGGTATGACGCACAGCTGCCTTCGGCTGAGGTGCTGGAGCCTTGGCTGGCAGAAATTGGGAGCTCACTTGGTGAGGAAGCAGACTGGACCACCCCTTGGGAGCCTCGGTTCTCCCAGGTCGTTTTATGGTGACGCATCATATGTTGACGCAGGGCCGTGGTGCCAACATTTGGACCCTGGCCACGCTTCACCTTTTGCCTACATATCTTGCATGTGGCCATGTTACCCTCCTGCGGATGCCTCAGGAAAAACTGCCACACTGCCGAGTAGCTACTTTTCCCACCCCCTGGCCTCACTGATTCACTGCTGCTGTTGCCAACTCCAGGAACCCCTGCTCCACTACCTCCCGATAAGGTAGACTGCCGCACAGCAGGTGCTCTACCCCGGCCCCGGCCCCGGCCGGCTCCAGCCTTTGGAATTGTGCCCCCATGCTGACTGCTACCACCTTGCTGCCTCAGCTGCTGACTCCGGGGCAACCTGCACCCCTCTTCTCCTGATGATGACGATGAAGCCCCTTCATCACCCGGCTCCCAAGTGCGATCGGCTTCATCGTCATCATCATCATCATCACCGGGTTGTGGCTGTACGTCACTGATGTTCGTGGATTCGTCAACAGTGTCTGGCGCAGGAGCTGGAACGCTCGCAGCACCCACGACACTGTCCACATCACTATTTGTCTGCCTAGCTAAAGAAGCCACCTCCATTTCTTGGCTGGGCAGTAGCTGCTGACTGTCCTCTATCTGATGGTCCTCCTCACTAAAGAGTGGAGCTGAACCCAAAGCATAGGATACGTCGCTGGGGGAGGGAACGGCGTAGGCCAGAGGCAATGGGAGGACAGGGACTGCTCTCGGGGCATGCCAACTCAGGGTTGTGTCAGAGGAACCTACCGACCCTAGACTGGGGGTCTCAGACGTAAGTTGTGATGATGTTGTTGATGAGCGCGTCAACCAATCTACCACGGCAGATGCGTTACTGGTGGAGACCCGACCGCTAGCAGATACTGGCAGATTAGGTCTCTCAGCGTGACTCCTGCTGCTACTGGCCCCCAGTCTGATGCGAGCTCTGCCTGCGGAATCTTGGCCTCTGCCACTCCTCTTTTCACTTCCAGGCACTTGTCTGCCCGACATAGTCTAACTGGCGTGGTAGTAGGTGATATTTAAAAAAACCCCGGGCAGCGGTGGGTCTATATGAAACAGAATATAATGCACACCAAAAGTGAGCAGTAACACTCAGCCTCCAACAGGCCTGCTTAGTGTAAATAAGAGAGCTGCTTAGTGTAAATAAAGAGGGGTATGCTATGTTACAGAATGGGATGCCTCAACAGAAGTGCACCTGGCAGGCAGCAGTAAGCCTATGCCCAGCAAAAGTGTCTTATAATATAAATATAATAAGAGCAAATGCTTATATGGTCTTAAACAGAGGCTGCTTTAGTCACAGAATGGGATGCCCCGGGCAGGAATCGAGCTGGCAGGGTCCAGTAGTGCTTTGGCCAGCAAAAGTGTCTTTATCAGGCCTAATTTCAAATATGATAAGAGCAAATGCTTATATGGTCTTAAACAGAGGCTGCTTTAGTCACAGAATGGGATGCCCCGGGCAGGAATCGAGCTGGCAGGGTCCAGTAGTGCTTTGGCCAGCAAAAGTGTCTTTATCAGGCTAATTTCAAATATGATAAGAGCAAATGCTTATATGGTCTTAAACAGAGGCTGCTTTAGTCACAGAATGGGATGCCCCGGGCAGGAATCGAGCTGGCAGGGTACAGTAGTGCTTTGGCCAGCAAAAGTGTCTTTATCAGGCCTAATTTCAAATATGATAAGAGCAAATGCTTATATGGTCTTAAACAGAGGCTGCTTTAGTCACAGAATGGGATGCCCCGGGCAGGAATCGAGCTGGCAGGGTACAGTAGTGCTTTGGCCAGCAAAAGTGTCTTTATCAGGCTAATTTCAAATATGATAAGAGCAAATGCTTATATGGTCTTAAACAGAGGCTGCTGTAGTCACAGAATGGGATGCCCCGGGCAGGAATCGAGCTGGCAGGGTACAGTAGTGCTTTGGCCAGCAAAAGTGTCTTTATCAGGCTAATTTCAAATATGATAAGAGCAAATGCTTATATGGTCTTAAACAGAGGCTGCTGTAGTCACAGAATGGGATGCCCCGGGCAGGAATCGAGCTGGCAGGGTACAGTAGTGCTTTGGCCAGCAAAAGTGTCTTTATCAGGCTAATTTCAAATATGATAAGAGCAAATGCTTATATGGTCTTAAACAGAGGCTGCTTTAGTCACAGAATGGGATGCCCCGGGCAGGAATCGAGCTGGCAGGGTACAGTAGTGCTTTGGCCAGCAAAAGTGTCTTTATCAGGCTAATTTCAAATATGATAAGAGCAAATGCTTATATGGTCTTAAACAGAGGCTGCTGTAGTCACAGAATGGGATGCCCCGGGCAGGAATCGAGCTGGCAGGGTACAGTAGTGCTTTGGCCAGCAAAAGTGTCTTTATCAGGCTAATTTCAAATATGATAAGAGCAAATGCTTATATGGTCTTAAACAGAGGCTGCTTTAGTCACAGAATGGGATGCCCCGGGCAGGAATCGAGCTGGCAGGGTACAGTAGTGCTTTGGCCAGCAAAAGTGTCTTTATCAGGCCTAATTTCAAATATGATAAGAGCAAATGCTTATATGGTCTTAAACAGAGGCTGCTTTAGTCACAGAATGGGATGCCCCGGGCAGGAATCGAGCTGGCAGGGTACAGTAGTGCTTTGGCCAGCAAAAGTGTCTTTATCAGGCTAATTTCAAATATGATAAGAGCAAATGCTTATATGGTCTTAAACAGAGGCTGCTGTAGTCACAGAATGGGATGCCCCGGGCAGGAATCGAGCTGGCAGGGTACAGTAGTGCTTTGGCCAGCAAAAGTGTCTTTATCAGGCTAATTTCAAATATGATAAGAGCAAATGCTTATATGGTCTTAAACAGAGGCAGCTGTAGTCACAGAATGGGATGCCCCGGGCAGGAATCGAGCTGGCAGGGTACAGTAGTGCTTTGGCCAGCAAAAGTGTCTTTATCAGGCTAATTTCAAATATGATAAGAGCAAATGCTTATATGGTCTTAAACAGAGGCTGCTTTAGTCACAGAATGGGATGCCCCGGGCAGGAATCGAGCTGGCAGGGTACAGTAGTGCTTTGGCCAGCAAAAATGTCTTTATCAGGCTAATTTCAAATATGATAAGAGCAAATGCTTATATGGTCTTAAACAGAGGCTGCTTTAGTCACAGAATGGGATGCCCCGGGCAGGAATCGAGCTGGCAGGGTACAGTAGTGCTTTGGCCAGCAAAAGTGTCTTTATCAGGCCTAATTTCAAATATGATAAGAGCAAATGCTTATATGGTCTTAAACAGAGGCTGCTTTAGTCACAGAATGGGATGCCCCGGGCAGGAATCGAGCTGGCAGGGTCCAGTAGTGCTTTGGCCAGCAAAAGTGTCTTTATCAGGCTAATTTCAAATATGATAAGAGCAAATGCTTATATGGTCTTAAACAGAGGCTGCTTTAATCACAGAATGGGATGCCCCGGGCAGGAATCGAGCTGGCAGGGTACAGTAGTGCTTTGGCCAGCAAAAGTGTCTTTATCAGGCCTAATTTCAAATATGATAAGAGCAAATGCTTATATGGTCTTAAACAGAGGCTGCTTTAGTCACAGAATGGGATGCCCCGGGCAGGAATCGAGCTGGCAGGGTACAGTAGTGCTTTGGCCAGCAAAAGTGTCTTTATCAGGCTAATTTCAAATATGATAAGAGCAAATGCTTATATGGTCTTAAACAGAGGCTGCTGTAGTCACAGAATGGGATGCCCCGGGCAGGAATCGAGCTGGCAGGGTACAGTAGTGCTTTGGCCAGCAAAAGTGTCTTTATCAGGCTAATTTCAAATATGATAAGAGCAAATGCTTATATGGTCTTAAACAGAGGCTGCTGTAGTCACAGAATGGGATGCCCCGGGCAGGAATCGAGCTGGCAGGGTACAGTAGTGCTTTGGCCAGCAAAAGTGTCTTTATCAGGCTAATTTCAAATATGATAAGAGCAAATGCTTATATGGTCTTAAACAGAGGCTGCTTTAGTCACAGAATGGGATGCCCCGGGCAGGAATCGAGCTGGCAGGGTACAGTAGTGCTTTGGCCAGCAAAAGTGTCTTTATCAGGCTAATTTCAAATATGATAAGAGCAAATGCTTATATGGTCTTAAGCAGAGGCTGCTGTAGTCACAGAATGGGATGCCCCGGGCAGGAATCGAGCTGGCAGGGTACAGTAGTGCTTTGGCCAGCAAAAGTGTCTTTATCAGGCTAATTTCAAATATGATAAGAGCAAATGCTTATATGGTCTTAAACAGAGGCTGCTTTAGTCACAGAATGGGATGCCCCGGGCAGGAATCGAGCTGGCAGGGTACAGTAGTGCTTTGGCCAGCAAAAGTGTCTTTATCAGGCCTAATTTCAAATATGATAAGAGCAAATGCTTATATGGTCTTAAACAGAGGCTGCTTTAGTCACAGAATGGGATGCCCCGGGCAGGAATCGAGCTGGCAGGGTACAGTAGTGCTTTGGCCAGCAAAAGTGTCTTTATCAGGCTAATTTCAAATATGATAAGAGCAAATGCTTATATGGTCTTAAACAGAGGCTGCTGTAGTCACAGAATGGGATGCCCCGGGCAGGAATCGAGCTGGCAGGGTACAGTAGTGCTTTGGCCAGCAAAAGTGTCTTTATCAGGCTAATTTCAAATATGATAAGAGCAAATGCTTATATGGTCTTAAACAGAGGCTGCTGTAGTCACAGAATGGGATGCCCCGGGCAGGAATCGAGCTGGCAGGGTACAGTAGTGCTTTGGCCAGCAAAAGTGTCTTTATCAGGCTAATTTCAAATATGATAAGAGCAAATGCTTATATGGTCTTAAACAGAGGCTGCTTTAGTCACAGAATGGGATGCCCCGGGCAGGAATCGAGCTGGCAGGGTACAGTAGTGCTTTGGCCAGCAAAAGTGTCTTTATCAGGCTAATTTCAAATATGATAAGAGCAAATGCTTATATGGTCTTAAACAGAGGCTGCTTTAGTCACAGAATGGGATGCCCCGGGCAGGAATCGAGCTGGCAGGGTACAGTAGTGCTTTGGCCAGCAAAAGTGTCTTTATCAGGCTAATTTCAAATATGATAAGAGCAAATGCTTATATGGTCTTAAACAGAGGCTGCTGTAGTCACAGAATGGGATGCCCCGGGCAGGAATCGAGCTGGCAGGGTCCAGTAGGGCTTTGGCCAGCAAAAGTGTCTTTATCAGGCTAATTTCAAATATGATAAGAGCAAATGCTTATATGGTCTTAAACAGAGGCTGCTTTAGTCACAGAATGGGATGCCCCGGGCAGGAATCGAGCTGGCAGGGTACAGTAGTGCTTTGGCCAGCAAAAGTGTCTTTATCAGGCTAATTTCAAATATGATAAGAGCAAATGCTTATATGGTCTTAAACAGAGGCTGCTTTAGTCACAGAATGGGATGCCCCGGGCAGGAATCGAGCTGGCAGGGTACAGTAGTGCTTTGGCCAGCAAAAGTGTCTTTATCAGGCCTAATTTCAAATATGATAAGAGCAAATGCTTATATGGTCTTAAACAGAGGCTGCTTTAGTCACAGAATGGGATGCCCCGGGCAGGAATCGAGCTGGCAGGGTACAGTAGTGCTTTGGCCAGCAAAAGTGTCTTTATCAGGCTAATTTCAAATATGATAAGAGCAAATGCTTATATGGTCTTAAACAGAGGCTGCTTTAGTCACAGAATGGGATGCCCCGGGCAGGAATCGAGCTGGCAGGGTACAGTAGTGCTTTGGCCAGCAAAAGTGTCTTTATCAGGCTAATTTCAAATATGATAAGAGCAAATGCTTATATGGTCTTAAACAGAGGCTGCTGTAGTCACAGAATGGGATGCCCCGGGCAGGAATCGAGCTGGCAGGGTACAGTAGTGCTTTGGCCAGCAAAAGTGTCTTTATCAGGCCTAATTTCAAATATGATAAGAGCAAATGCTTATATGGTCTTAAACAGAGGCTGCTTTAGTCACAGAATGGGATGCCTCACAGCAGACTTAAGATCAGTTCAGTATATATGCACAGTTAGTTACTATAAGCAGCCTGAAAACGCTAACAAAGGCTGGATGAAAAAAAAAAAATCTCCCTGTCAGCCAGCTCCGTTTTTCCTACCTTTCCCTGGCTTTCTGTCTGTCTCCTGTCTGTCTCCTGCCTGTCTCCTGCCTGTCTCCAGCCTGTCCCTGTCTGTCCCTGTCTCCAGCCTGTCTAACTGCCTCAGCTACACAGCGTTCTGTCTGTCTGTCACGAATGCAATAGAGAAATGAGGAAAAGCAAGATGGCCGCCGTTAAATACCGCTGTGTGACGTCACCGGGCTTGCTGGCTGCTGATAGGCTGCATGTGACTGCCCCAGCTTGCACTGGCGCGGGATACATGTCCAGACATGTCCCGCCCGCCATCTTAGAATGCCTGTAATGTAAATGAATGGATGTTAAAGGAAAACTTCGAGTGATCGAATCGCGGGGAAATTCGGATTCGATCCGAATCGAATTTTTCCTGAAATTCGGATCGAATCCGGGTTCGTCCGGATCGATTCGCTCATCCCTAGTGCCAATATTCAAAAAGGGGAAACCTGGGAACCCCAGACCGGTAAGTTTAACATCTGTGGTGGCCCAGCTGTTTGAAGATTTCTTAAAATGGACCAAAACCCAGGATTTTGACCATCTTATAGATTCCCAGGTCGATCAATGTGGATTTTGGTCCACTTTAAGGGATACTATCCTGGAGTATCTTGGTGAAAATTATGTTATTACTCCATATCAGCATGGATTTATAAGAACAGAATCATGGAGTACATCAAAAAATGGCATAGGTGCTCATGACAGGAACATCATTTTACCCCTGTACAAGTCACTGGTCAGACCCTATATGGAGACAGTGCCAGTTCAGGCGCTGTGTTTTTTTTCTGTTAAATTTGTTGGGTTTCCAGCATAGCGCTGCCTCGCTCCCCATGGCTTCTGTGAGCCGCTCATCTGGAGCCTGCACAAAAAAATTGTAAATATGGCTGCCTGTCAGAAATTTAAATATGTATATATTGCAGAATCAAATCCAGATAGACATTTGAGGTGTAACAGGAACATGGTGCATTAAGAGAATGTCACCTTAACATGGTGGCCAATACAGACAAGAAGAAGAAGTCAGAGAGCACTTCAATATACAGGAAATGCAACACATCAGAAAAATGCATATAGAGACAACAGTTAACATTCATATGCATATAGCAATGCATATAGAGACAACAGTTAACATTCATATGCATATATCAATGCATACTACAGATAAGCATTGGTAACAGCCCCATCTACTGTCATAAATTGTCATAACTATAAACTGCAGTCAATCTGGCAAGCCTCAAAATCACATTCAGAGACAAGCAGAAGCTGTTGCAAAGTATTGTATCTCCAACAGTATAAGCCCGTAAAAGCCCTTTCCTGTCAAACGCTACCAGGAATGCTAAAACAGAATATTAGACTGGTAGATTTAGAATCATTTAAATTAGGCAAATAATAGTAAATTAGGTTATTACATTTCTTTACAATTACATATAAAGTAAGTCATGCTAGCCATCCAAAAAACAAATCAAAATAAACGCATCACTTCCTGTATGCATTTAAAACACACCCCAAAATAATTATTGATGTGAAAAGCGCTAGAACTATTTAATTCTGGGAGGTCATGGGTTTATGTATTGCTTTAGCAAACAACGTTACACTATAGTGTACGTACCGTACATTTTGTGGCTCATCTAACTTAACTGTAATATGTATATTTAGCACCTTGAATAACAGGTCGCTACTTACGGAAATGCAACATGACCGTTTGCCAATAAGACCCTTGTTGTGTGTTTTAAGTGATGACACGTCTTTGTCCATTTGAGGACATTTTTCTATTGTGTTTGTTTATAATCTGTTTCTTGTTGGACATGGCCATCACGGATGAGTGAACCGGTTCGGACAAACCGGAATTCGCTCCGAATTTCAGGGAAAATTCGATTCGGCACGAACCCGAAATTTTTTTGGTTCGTGCCGATCGAATTTTCCCTGAAATAAAAAAAAAAAATGCCGGCATGGTGGGAGCGGGCAGGCCGGCTACGCTGTCAGCGGGCGGCGGAAGCCGGCCTGCTGACAGCGCAGCCGGCCTGCCCGCTCCCACCATGCCGGCATTTGTTTAAAAAGCAAACACTTACCTGCATGGTCGGAGCGTGGAGGCCGGCGACGCTCTCAGCTGTCATCAGAGGACGCGTCATCAGAGGGCGACTGAGAGCGGCGCCGGCCTCCACACTCCGACCATGCAGGTGTTTGCTTTTTAAACAAATGCCGGCATGGTGGGAGCTGACAGCGTAGCCGACCTGCCCGCTGCCACCATGCCGGCATTTTTTTTTTTCAGATGAGCGATTCGTGAAAGTTCGTTTCGAGCGAACCCGAATTTCTTGGGGAAATTCTGCGAATCGCCCGAATCGAACTTTCAAGAAGTTCGCTCATCTTTAATGGCCATGTTTACCAAATGTTATCTCCTACCAAATGTCGGTAGGGAAATGCTGTAGCTCAATTTTGCTGCTGGTCCTGCGTGGGTGATGCTGGGTGCGGGAAAACATTAATGTAGCTACTGTGCCGCTCTTTATTTTTATATTTGGCCATGTTGGCCTTTTTGTTGTTTAAAAAATAAAAATTATTTCATATTTGAAAAACCTTAGACTTGTTCTTATGTGACTTTATCTTTATGGACTTGTGAGTGTTTTGTCCCAAAAAATCCAATTTTTTCACATTCCCATTTCCCATAAATATCTTAAACTCTATTGCGTGGGAAAATCTTTTGGCACAGCCATGCCCAGAAAGGTGAAATTGTACAACATTACCATGCCCAATCATGCCCATATGTAGTTTGACCATCATGGTTTACAACATGAACAAGTGGTATTGTTGTGGTTGTTGTTTGGCCATTGTGCGCTCTGACTCTCTTGTCTTCCTGTGCATGTGCTGCCTGCTATTGTAGCTCTGCCCATTTTTCCTGTGCCAGTGCTGTCTGTGGGGCCAAAGGGTTTATTTCAACTTGAGTTGGCGTTCAGTGCCTTCCACTCTTTGGGCCAGTTGCTGCCTATTGTATGCATCCAGCATTTGGCTGCCCAGCTCATATAGTTGGACACTACTGGGTGGCTACCACAAATAAAGGGTGAAAAAAATACAAGAAAGGACAGTTACCCAAAGATAATGAATCTTATTTAGCCTTATGTGAACGCATCATCTCCCCACGCATGTAATTTGCAGTTTGTTTTTTGGTTTTGTCCTGGTTCATGTGAGGGGACCAAAATTCTCTGTCGGTGTCCAGGCCTAGACTTCATTGTGGTTTTTGTGATACATTGCAGTAGCTACAGTAAGAAAATATGTGTACCCAGCTAAAGCAAACCTAAAATGATGCTAAAATACTGTAGTTTACTGGCAAAAGGTGGATGACAGCTATAGCTACAGAACCCCCTGGAGGCTGATTCATTACTAGCGCCAGGTACCAGCAGATGAGCTTCTGGAGCGTCTCATCGACATCGACTGCTAGTAGTGATCGGCTATGGTTCCCTGTTGCAGAGCGCCTCAGTCGCTGGCCGGCATTGATGAATTTGATGTGTGAGTCGTTATAACACCAGTACAGCTCTATATGGGAACGAACAGTAGCAACTGGTCAGTGTGAGCGACTCACACCATATTCATCAAAAAAACAGCTTCACACAGCGCCGGTGCACAAAATCGGGTCGTTGTAGCCCAGAGCGCCAGAAGCTCTGTGATTAAAGTCTGTTTTTGAACAAATGAAATGTATGGGGGAGCGACAGGTAATACCAGGCGCTATGAAAGCCAGAGCGCCGACGGTATACACTGAGCCGTTTGTGATGATGAATCGGTCGCTACCTGACGCTGTAAGAGTCGCTCACCAGAATCGCTTTGATAAATGTGGTATTGCATACAGCGCCCGGCGGTCATCGTTCACTTCCTGCCGTAACCTATCGCTACCTGGCGCTATGGCTTGATGAATAACCCCCTTAGTGAAGCCATAGACAGGTTAAATGAACAAAAGTGAAAGTGATTGATAAAAATAACATGTTCCTTTCCTTCTAGGCACCACAGACTGGATAAAGCACATTCATTTTTATTATTGTTATTTTTTTGTTGATATTTGCTAATTTTTTGTTGCAAAACATGGTTAATAAAAGAATATACCTAAACAGTGTGTGTGATCTGTATTGGTTGTTGTAGTAGTAGAGTAAGCTGCTGTGAAATGGCTAGAAGCAAGCAGCAGTACAGAATGGAAGAGATGGGATTTTTTTTTGTAATTAAATGTTTTTATTAAAGGAAGCAGAAATTACAGTGCTCGGCAACCCAGTGCCACTTAAATGTAAACATTGCAACCACGATAAAAACAGAAAGATATCAGACCGCAGGTCGGACAGACTGCCCGTAGGGCAGGGGTAATCACACTACTGCAATTTTCACGAATCGATAGCACGAAATAATGTGCAGGGCCACACTGTGCCCCGCCCCATGTAATTTAGGCTGCAATCCCGTTTGTTGATATGCCATAGCATCTGCAACCTGTGCCTCCAACATTCTTTTTATTGGGTTAAACAACGGGGTATATCAGAACTATTGGGGGAAAAGGAACAGAGGAGGATAGGGGAAGGGAAGACAAGACAGAAACAACCGGGGGAGAGTGGAGGGGGAAGGGAAAGGGGGGGGTTGAGGGGACAAAAGAGAGAACCATCCCTCAAGAAACCCATTGAGGCCATGTTACGTATAGAGGAGAAAGTCGGGAGAGAAAGTGAATCGGGCCCACTCCTGCCAGGTCACCCTATGTTTTTCCAGGGTCCCCCTGAGCGAGGCAGTGAGTTACTCCATCCTACAAATATCCTGCATGCTGGCCAGCCATTGCGCTGTTGTGGGGGGCTCAGAGGACTTTCACTTAGCCGGAATACATGTTCTGGCAGCGTTCAGGAGGGGAGCGAGAAGGGACTTACTCCTGGATCTCATGGAGGCCGGGGCCAGGTTAAGCAGGTAACAGGCGGGGTCCTCACCCAGATCAACATCCGAACAACCTCTCTCACCCCCCCAGAAACCAGACAGCTTCTCACACTCACAGAAGACGTGTGTCATAGTCCCCCTGGAATGCGAACGCCTCCAACAGAGGGGGGAGGAAGAGGGAAACATATTCGCCAGCATCGCTGGAACCCTATACCAGCGAGAGAGAATTTTGAATGTAGTCTCCTGGTACTTACAAGAGATAGAGCTCTTATGTGCCAACTGAATCATATCCAGCCTTTGCTCATCCGTAAAGGTTCTGTTCAATTCCCTCTCCCATCCCCTCATGTAGGAGGGAGTAAATTCACTCGGGGGTTCAATCAATAATGAATATGAATATGACAGAGCCCCTTTAAAGTGGCCGGACCCCAAACAGGTTTGTTCGAAATGTGTTAGCGGCCTAGATGTAACAGCCGTGCATTCAACCGACCGCTGATAATGCAAAAGCTGGAGGGTCTGCAGCTGCGTGATAGGCCTGAGGGCGAGGTCACCAACCAGGGTCTCCGGCCCCCTCCAACCACCATCAGCCTGCATATGGAGTCTCCTAAAGCAGTTCTGCTTGATCCAGGCTCTGAATGGACCGCCGGCTATCTCCACTGGAAAGTCAGGGTGCCCTAGAACAGGTGTTAGGGGGGACGGAGAGGGGGAGAGACCCGGCCTAGGAAAAAATCTGTCCACCACTCTCCTGGACGGGCCAATAGTAGGGTGCCTGTTCAGCTGCATGAGTCTATTCAGTGGGACCCATGGCAAACCCGGGAGAGGGCAAGAAGAGACATCTTGTTCCTTCTGAACCCACTGTCAATAATCCGGCCAAGGTGAGCCGCTGCATGGTAGCACCTCCAGTTGGACAGGCCCAGTCCCCCCCTAGATTTAGAAATTGTCAGAAGAGAAGCCGCCAAACGATGGGAGCGACCAGCCCAAACAAACCTAGTGCACACTCCTGTAAGCTACTTAAAGAAGGTAGTGGGTACATCTATTGGGAGGGTTTGGAATAGATATAACACCCTGGGGAGGATGTTCATCTTGATGACACTAACCCTTCCGAACTAAGAGAAAACTCCCTTGTTCCATTTCAGGAGGTCTTCCTCCACCCTCTTTAACAGAGGAGGGAAATTTAATGCGTACGTTTCTTGCAATTTGGAAGGGATACGTGTACCCAGATAAGTAACGGCCTCCCGCTCCCACTTAAACTGAAAGTTTTCTGCAATGTGGCGCAGCCTCTTCACAGGGATATTGATGTTTAGGGCAGAGGACTTCTGATAATTAATCTTATAATTGGAGACCTCCTGGAAACTCCTGAGCTCGGTGAGAAGGTTAGGCAAGGTGATCTCGGTCGGTTTCGAGACAAAGAACATCAAGTCATCGGCATAAGCAACGACCTTGTGCTCAGTCCCGCCCACCCTCACTCCCGAGATGTCAACGTTTTGCCTAATCGAACGTAGGAATGGTTCCAGCGAGAGGATGAAGATGAGCGGGGAAAGTGGACAGCCCTGCCGCGTCCCATTAAACAAATGGAAAGCCTGGGAAGGCAGGCCGTTCACCACCACGGATGCCGAGGGGCAGGTGTATGAGGCCAAGATTCTGCTAAGCATCTTATCACCAAGCCGATGTATTTAAGGGTTTCTTCTAGGAAAGCCCAGCTCACCCTGTCGAAAGCCTTCTCGGCATCCATGGAGAGAAGAAGCGCCGCGCATGATAGATCACGCTCATAACTCTTATAGTATTATCTTTCCCCTCCCGGTTTGGAACAAAGCCCACCTGATCCGAATGTATAAGGGCCGGGAGGAGGGGGCGTATCTGTCCGCCAAGATTTTGTTAAATATCTTGAGGTCACAGTTTAACAGGGAGATGGGCCTATAGCTGCCACACTGTGCGGGGTCCTTACCTGGTTTAGGGACTACGGCAATGCTAGCTCGAAGAGTGTTCCGAGGGGGGGAAGGCCGCTGCTCAGAGAGCCGAAAGATGAAATAAAGTGGGGGCCCAGAGTACCCGCCAGTTCCTTGTAGTATTCCAGGCTATAGCCATCTGGGCCAGGAGCCTTTCCAGGTTTCATGTTCTTAATGGCCTTTAAAAACTCCCCCATGTCGATCTCCTCCTCGAGGGAAGAGACGGGATTTAACACAGGGAGTCTGCATCATGAGTGACCAGTGTTCATGACCTTTATCAAAGCTGGACAGAAAAATGCTGCACCACTTAGCAAGAAACGCTAACCGGCAATAGAGCTTTTGGCCTTTACTTAGCATCACGCTGCGGACGCTGTCAGCATCTCTCCTTAGCAGCAAAATTGGCACTCAGTGGCACTAGCAATAAATGACCCTCCCCATATATAATTTTAGTTAATTTGACAAGCTATAATTGGCGATACACTGTCCATCTATTTCCCAGCCACCCTGATGCAGTTATTGGCTAGGCAGTAGCGTTTGGTTTGTACCAGGCTCACTTCTCTCTTCTTGGTGTACAGACTTGGAGTACAGTTGCCAATAGCAACACACATTTGCTAACATAAGAAAAAATCCTTACTAGATTAAAAGTTTAGCACCTTGATGACATGCACTTTTAAAAATGCCATTGACAAATGTCTTGTTATTTCCCCCTAATCCATTGCAGCCTTTACCTTTTTTCCCCATTAGCTCTTACTCATCATGGAATAGGTAAGTTTCTCTGGGGTTTATTTAGAAGATGAACATCCCATATCTGGATGTCTGAGAGGTGAGTGACTAAGCTGTCGTTTGTTTTAAATATAGGTCTGCTTTTTAATTTCTGATGATTTAGTCATTTGCAAGAGGGAAAAGATATAAAAAAACAGCAATGCTAGCTACAAAGGTAAGTATAACTTCATATAGGTTTGCTGTGGGTGCTTGCAAAAAGACACGGCCATTAAATATAAAACTAAGCATGTTTAAAGTGGAACAAAACCCACCCGCCCTGCCCTGGAATCTAAAAGATTCCAAGGCCGGCCGTGGTCTTCCCCTCTGTGTGAACCAGCCCCCGGTAAACGCTTACCTTTCCGAAAGGCGCATGTGTGGACGCTTGTCCAATGAGAGCCGTCTGCTGTGACGGGCAGGCTGATTCATCATTAGCGGCAGGTAGCGACAGATGAGCGTCTGTAGCAGGCATTTTCAGCCTTGGGTCGCTACTTTATAGCGACTCAGTCGCTGTTCAGTAATGTTGAATACATTGTGAGGAGTCGCTATTTGACCAGTACAGCGCTGTATGGAAGTGCATGTTAGCGACTGCTCATAGCGACCGACTCACACCATATTCAGCAAAAAAACAGCCTCACAAATCTCTGGCGCTGAAAAATACTTGTTTGAAGCCCAGAGCGCGGGAGGCGGTGTGTTTAAAGTGTGTTTTCAAGCATCTATCAACTAGTAACAAAGTGAAAACATATGGAATTACATTGTAGCAACATTGTAACATGAACACTTTAATGCCAGACCTGTAATGTCATTTCTGAGGAAATATATAAAAAATGAAAAAATTATGAAAAAACTGCTATTTCAATGCCAGAAGAGGTCAAAGAATTATTTGTGATTTAAAAAAAAAAAAAAAAAAACAGTTTAAAGAGAAGAAATGGATCGTCCATTGAAATGTATGGGAGAGCGTCAGGTAGCGAGAGGTCATACCTGGCGCTGTGCAAGGCTGAACGCTGGCGCTGTTCTCTGAGGCTGTGAAAATGATGAATCAGACGCTACATGGCGCTATTCCAGTCGCTAAACAGATCCTGCTTGATAAATGTGTAATTGTGTGCCGTGTCCGGCGTTCACCAGTCGCTACCTGTCATTAACCAGCCACTACCTGACGCTATCCCTTCTTAAATAAGGGCCTAAGTCATTTGGTTCTCTTTATTGTGAATGGGTCATGGTGTTTCTTTGCTTTGTTTTTCCTGATAATCTCAGCTAACCTAGGCTAGTGAAATCAGGCCACATTCAGTTTACAGCACTATTGCAGTGTGCCCTAGACTCTCCCTCTAATGATTCAAAAGTATTAATGCTCACGCCATAGTACACAGCACTTATTTATTATATTGCTTTTCTTTTTTTTCCAAAATGTTTTTTTTATTGAGAAAAGTACAAGTATGGTTACATGTCAAAATTACAAAAATGCATTGTCATTAGCAGAGTAATTTATAAGGCATTACCAGCTTATATCAGTTTTAAACATTGTCAGTTGTCAATTTTTAATTTTTTTTTAACCTTTATATTTGTTCTTAAACAGTTGCACCATATGATGGTAATAAACTATAATAAACAATAATTCCCCTAAAATGTGACCCTATTCATTTGCCCTGCCCCCGACATAAACAATACAAGCTTCCCCTGAAGCCATTCTTAAATAGTACCAGGATGTGTGACCAAAGGCCGATGCCAACTGCCTCTTGATCTCCATAGGGAGAATGTGGATATAGCTTTCCCAAACCCCAAATCATTTTTCACCTTTTTATTCGTTTTGTAGCATCGCTTCTAGCCGTTCCATACAAAAAAGGAATTCGTTTTTTTCCAGAAATAGGGCCAGAGAAGGGGGTTGTGGGTTTATCCAGTGTTGTAAGATACCCTTGCGCGCCACTGCTGCTATAATAAGGCTCAACCGTCTTCCCTCTTTTGAGACACATCCCCTATCCAAACGAAGGTTGGAGCCCATTCAGGGGTAAAGGGCATGTAGTTAGTCAGGTAGTTTAAAGAAAATTTTACTACTATGTTTCAGAATTCCAAAGTTATTTGATATGGGTAAAAACATTGATGAGTGGCTATTTAATTTGAAGCTTGTTCATATCTTATGCCATGCTTGCCATACTGTGAAAAGAAGGGGGTTGGATTGTATAGAGTAGTGTTTTATAAGAATGTAGGAAAAAGAGGAGATTGGTGTACGGGATTATATTCTGGTCTACGACTGGATCAGTGTAGCTGTCTGTGTTATTATAAGTTTCTAGATTAGGGAGGGTAATACTGCCCCTTGATTTGAGTAGTTGCAGGACAGGGAGGGGTATCTTGTTGTATTTGGATCCCCACATGAATTTCCTGTAGGAACAATAAATTCCTTAAATATCTTTTTTAGTCATTAAAGTGGACCAACACCCACCCCTGATCGGCCCGGGAATCTATAAGATTAGCTGATCAGCTCCCTCCCCTGTGTGAAACCCCCCAAAAAGCCCCTAAAAACGTACCTTATCGGCGACGGATAAGCCACCGCCTCCCGCGCGTCCCTCTAGCAGGGCGCGCACCCGCGCCGGCCGTTTGTGAATGGCCGGTGCGGGCGCGCCCTGTAAGAGGGAAGCACAAGAGGCGGCGGCTTATCCAACGCTTGTCTGTCGCCGATACGGTAAGATTTTAGGGGCTTTCTGGGGGGTTTCACACAGCGGTCCGCAGAAGTGGACCAACACCCAGGATAGTGAAAATCATGGGTGTTGGTCCACTTTAAGATGGGCAGGGATTGAATAAATGTACAATAATTTAGGAAAAGTCCCCATTTTTAACAGATGTGCTCTCCCTAAGTAAGATGCAAATGAGACCAGCACGCCAGTTCTGCCTCCAACTTTCTGAGAGTAGGTGCGACATTAAGCTTGTAAACGAGAGAGGGATTTTTGGGGATCTGCACCCCTAGGTATTTTAAGCAAAATGCTAAGGGTTCTGCCCATTTTGGCCATAGAGATTTCCCAAAGCAAAGTCCTTTTGTTTTATTTCTATTGATAGAAAAGCCTGAGACCAAGCTGGTCAATTGTATCCAGAATAAGGGGAACCGATTCCTTGGAGTTTGAAATGTATAAGAGGATGTCATCTGCAAAAGCGGAGATGAAGTGATGAAACCCAATCTGAAGTCCGGAAGAGACTCCAATGTTCTTAGCAGAGCGTCCACTGCTATATTTAATAGCAGGTGAGAAAGTGGACAGCCTTGTCTTGTGCCACGCGAGGTTGTTAGGGGTTTTGAGAGAGTCTGATTGATGAAAAGCTTTGTGACCAGGTTATCATATATGTAATCTATCAATGTCACAAATGTGTCACCAAAGCCTCTGAGCATCAGACTTTTTTTTAAGCCATGGCCATTCTATTCTATCAAAAGCTTTCTCTGAATCTAGGCTCAAGAGTATATTTTTGTTATGGGGGTTACGAGTAGAGACAGTTGCTGCCGCAATCGCGATCTGATTCCTATACTGGAGTGTTTGCCTTTCAAGACCCCCCTTTGATGAGAAGTTAATAATTCAGGGAGAAAAGATTGAAGTCTGTTTGCCATTATCTTTGTGAATATTTTGTAGTCGGAGTTAAGCAACGCTATTGGGTGATAGGAGGAGACTTCTCTGGGTTTTTCTCAGGCTTTACAATTAAGGTAGTGGTTGCCCCTGTGAAGTTTATAAATGTTTTTTTTAATAAGAATTTCCGAATAGACCTTCGCCAAGAGAACCACCACCTCAGGGCAGAGAATTTTGTAAAATTCAATTGGAAGACCATCTGGGCCCAGGGCCTTGCAGTTGGATAGCTTTTAAATGGTGCACTGTATCTCCTGGAGCCCAATAGGAGCATTTCAGGCACTTCTCTGATCCTCAGTGAGAGCAGGTAAATTAAGACTGGTAAGTAAGGAGTCCTCCAGTACTAAGTCTCCCATATCTGTCGTATAGATACTTCTGAAGTACTTCTGAAATCCTCAAATTTAGGCTAAATAGTAAGTATAAATAATATCTGATTCAGCAGTGTAGCTTATATTTCTGTTTTTATTATTTTGAGTTACCTTATTTATTATTATTATTATTATTATAAGCATTGACTATAAAAGGACTTGAATAATAAAAACATTCATCATGTTCTTATTTGCTTTACTAAGGCAGAGCTGGGCATTTAAAATAACAAAAGAGGTTTACCTTACCAACACTAGCCATCCGGCCCCCATGACAGCCTAGCTAGCCAATCAGTGCAGCAGCAGGGCTCAGAACACAGAAGACGTGCTGCTCCCAGTGGTGGAACAGTAATGTAAGCCTCATTAGTTATTTAAATGCCCATATCCACTTTAGCACTGGACTTGGGGCATCTGCAGTGGAATATAGCAAAAGCTGGACTTCTGGCCATAAGGGGGAGCACTACCCAAAACGTTAGTTAGTATAAGACCGCTAAATAAATAGGCTTTGAAATTAATATACGATACATAGGTGCATTTTAAATGCAGGATATCCATGTTTGCCTATACACAACAAAGTGCAGTGATGAAAAAAAACTCTTTACATTAAGATGCAGATTTTTTCAGTTAGGTAGACACACGTAGAGACATAGTAATAAAGTAAACTTTAAAGCAAAATGAGGTAAATACCAGCTCTCCACCCAAAATGGGAGCTTGCCACCTAGGGCAGCCAGGTCCCACACATAAGGTGGTATCCCAAAGTTTAGTGAATTATCTCTTATACACAGAAACCTGCTGGGCTTCTGTATGGAAGTGTGTACTGACTATTTCCAAAGAGCTTTGGTGGCATGGCCAAAGCCTTTAGCTACAGCTTTACCCCAATACAGCCTCCGAGCATGTGTCTCCATGCTCTCTGCCAACTCGGTACTAGGCAATGTCCTGATTCACATGGACACTACAATATGTTAACCCCTCCCCCCATGTGATCAGGGGGCCTTGCATTAGAGAGATACTCGCCTTTTCCTATCAGAGCTCCATAAGATGGGGGACAGGAAATAGATGAATACACATGCGTAAGCAACCCTTCCCAAATAGGAGACATGCTTTATTGCAGTGCATAGCAATTTTCTGTCCTCCATCGTACGCTGTCTGATCTTTTGATCTTTAATTGTAAAGAGAACCCAAATCAGGATTCCCCTGGGGAGATTGTTAAGTTGGATCTCAAAATATTTTTGACTGAGAGTCCACTTTAGAGCAGACCAAAGCAAATTTTGTCAAAATTCTAAAAGACTCCAGGGCCTGCCAATTCCCTGTCCCAAAGACATCCTGATTTAGGATGCCACTATGTCACTATGTAACAACCCACATTCAACCAAAAATCTTAAAGCGGACCTTCACCCTGAATAAGAGCCTATCTTATATGTTTCCCACACCCTGTACATACAGATTGCTCACATTACAAATCATCCTACCTGCATCTACTGCTTGTTATGAGCCTTTAAACATCCAAGATGGAGGCTCATTGAACATCAGGCAGCCTGCAAACAGGAAGTGCCTTCTGACTGTGCATGGGACTGCTGACCTTTTCCTGACCCCAGCTCTGCCCTGTCTGAGCAAAGCAGAGCTATAACCCCCCCTGTACTTTATCCCGCTCTCCTTTCCTCAGTAAGTGTGATGTTTCTGAGTCAAGATGGCGGCACCAGTATCCTAAAGTCCTGAACAGAGTTGCAGCCCAGTGGGGGAAAGAATAATAATTGACTAAAAACGTAAAATATATTAACTTTAGATGCTGGGGAATCGTTTTTTAAGGGTTTGGGCTTTTCAATAAATCATGGTGAAGGTCCACACACTAGGAAGAAAGCCTGCAATATCTGCCTGCAGGTGAAGTCTCCTGGACATGGTGGCCACACAGAAGCAGGGGATGTAACCAGGTGCATGGCAAAGAAAAGCTGCACTCTGCTTTGTCACCTGTGGGATCACAGATGATGTGCGCTTGTTTGGGGGCTCAGCATAGGACCAAAACCCAGCAGAATACCAGGTTTTAGTTCAGTTTAATAACCCAGTCTACCAGCTTTTGCTGATGAGTGCACTGTCCCAGCGGATACCATTATTGATTTGGCGTATTGTTAAATAGCATAAGAGTAGAGAGGAAGATAAAGAAGAACTCTACTGCTTTCCGCAAATAAATGACTAGACTGTACTGGGAATGGCATGTCATGAACACGCTCTTCTGTTCTCAGAGATAGCTGTGTGACCGCTGTGGCTTGCCATGCTCACTCACGCTGAGAGCTCCTAAGGACAGAGTGGCTAGTGAGACCACTTTTTTGCATGGATCGGAAGGAATGAAAGGAGGGGCAAACTTTGGAGCCCTGCTACAGCTTCTAGCTTGCTCTGTAGAAAATGAAGGAGAGGTACATGGACAGGTATCAGGTGAGCTGCTTTTTGTCTTATTATTACCATTGCCTGGACTGTCCCTTTTAGGGGAACTCTTGCAATAGCAGATGGGGCATCTGCTTTTTAATTATTGTGATAAAGAGCAACTCTACTAACATTTAAAACCATGTCCAGGGGGCTTCTACATCTGCTCAAAAAAATTTACAAAAATAAAGCAAATTGGCTAGATAAGTAGGTTAACAACATACAACAGACACTAAATAGAGACAGATTATTACTAATATGGTCCTCCAACAGTACACACATAAAAATAGGTCATTATAGCCAAACACACAATCACATACAAAATTCTAACCAAACTGAGAGCTGCACATGATTGGATAACCAGAGTAAACACCAATTCACTGGTCTAAGCAAATAGAATGACTTTCTTAGTAAATCACCCCCATGAGGTTAACAGAAAGCAAACCATTGATGAGATGTGAAAATGGCCAGCATAGATCTCTGGCGTTCAGCGACAACTTGGCAGCATTACGTCATTGCCTTGAGAATAAAATCAGGGCGCAGGGTGGAGATAGAGCAAGATGGAGATGAGTACCTGTTGCCGGCTGCATTCTGTGATGCTTTTTGCTCCTCTGTTTGTGCGGTGAGTTCCCCATCATTCTGCAGCAGGAGCTGTTCCTCTTTCTTTTCTTCCTTCCTTCCTTCCTTCCTTCGTTCCCTCCCTCCAGGTATTTACATCACCTCTGTCTGTCTGCAGGCTTCACCATCTCTCCCTCCCTCCCTTCCTGCCTCTGCCTACCTTCCAACCCCTTTCCTTTTTCTCTAGCCTTGCTATTCTCAGCCCTCCAATATTAATATTTGCTGGCTCCCTCCCATTATTAGACGTCCACTGGCTATTTGTCTAATCGCTAGAGCTGGCTCTTCTCTCTCACCTACATCCTCAGCTCACCTGTCCTGTTTTCCAGCCCTTATCCCTTTGGATGCTGCCTCCCTGCGCTGTCTCTGTGCCTGCAGAGAGCAGCCAGTCAGCAGTGGCTCATTGGCTTCTCCCCTCCCTGTGTATGTGGCACCCGCTTATCTCTATGGTTTATTCTGTTCACATACATCTTAATACTGACACCCCTCCTCACATCAGCACTGCACACAGCCCCCCCCCCCCCCCTATATCTCTGGCTCTCTGCTCTGCCAGCCACTACACACACCAGCCAGCCCCTCGCATCATCATATCTAGCAACGTCCTGTCCCTTTCCTAGGATGTGAAGTGTCTGATCTGGTCCCTTATTCTCTCCTTACCTCGCTTGTAACCCTGGCTAAATGTCCGTCCCCCTCCTCTGCTTTCTATGGAGAGGTAGCTCTGCCGCAGGGATGTGCCTTTGTGATGCTGATGTGAGCACAGTAGCAAAATGCAGTCAAGTCCATTGCTTGGTGTGAAAAAAAAAAGAACTCCCCCACTCTATTTGTATTTTCTCTGTGCCCTTGCTCCCTCTGCTTTTTTATCCTGCCCTAAAAAAAATAAGAATCACTGGCACCCAGGCAAAGGTTCATTTAACATTTGCAGAGCAAGGCGATATTCCTGCAGCTTATAGGAAAATCCACATTCAATGGCATTTTTGAAAGTTTATATCTTTTGTGCTAAAGGATGTTCTCAAAGTGCTGAGCTGATTTTTTTATTCTTTCTTATTTAAGCAAATGTGTGTTTTATGCAAGCAGTTTTCACTACCTACCAGTGGTTAGTAAATTAAAAATGAAAATACCAGCCAGGTGCCAACCTTATGTGGGACCCATTTTTGGGTGCCAACTGGAGAGATTTCACATAGCAGGGCATCACAAATCAGACCAAAACCTGAAATAGTAAAAATGCCATGTCTTGATCCACTTTAAGTGTATAATACTTTGGGCTGTTGTTCTCTGTGATGGCTGTATACCCCCAACATCCCCCCCCCAAGTTGCACAACCTAAGGGCCACAAGCAAAGCTATATTTTCAGAGTAATTATAAAAAATAAATTTCACCTCATGTTCCTCATGATGATGGGATTGGCAGAGTGATGCAAGCACACTGTGTGCACTGCAGGACTTTTTCTAGGGGAGGGCGAACCTGTTTTCTGCAGATGGGTGAGAGTCACTGTTAGTGGTACAGGCCATAAGACAGTCCTTTCACCTCCCTATTTTGCTTTTCATAGGGAGTTGGCATGGCCTGCTTCTGAGGTAGAGGCACAGCATAGCACATACAGTAACTGTATGAGACTACAGCAGCGCCATAGGATGGGTGAGGAGGGGGCAGATTTTTTTCTATTGCTCACTGAGAGCTTGTTTGCCTAGAAACTGCCCTGGTACACTGCACTTTAGAGAACTGGGATTGACAGTGGAGGACTATTTTTTAGCCTCAATAAGAAAGAGGGTGTCAACTTGACGCAAGCCTCAAAATTGTATTTGTGGTCTGGATTAGAGGGGAGGTGCAGGAGGCAGAGGAAGAAGAAGAAATTCCCCTTTCTTTAAGTGACCAGAGCAAAGAGACAGCGATTGACATTGCATCAGGCAATCTGCTAGGCAACTTATTTTAAAGTTTGACTGGCCAATCCCTTAAGCACTATATATGCTTTTATGTATATGAAGAGGCGGGAACAGTTGAGACAGGAAAAAGTGGGCAGGGTGAGAAAAGTTGAGGTAAGCTAAGATGGGGAGGGAAGAAGTAAAGTGAAAAGAAATAGTAACAATTAGGTAGAGGTGAGTTGGAAATAAATTTGAAGGGTAAGGTGGAAAACATATTGTAGGAGGAGGTAAGATGGGTAAAGGTTGAATTGTGCTGAGCTGAGAAGAGGCAGGAAGAGGTTAGGTGAGCAGGGGTGAGGAGAGGCAGGAGAAGGTGAGGAGAGGCGGGAAGACTTGCGGTGAGGAGAGGCAGGAAGAGGTCAGGCGATCAGGGGTGAGGAGAGGCAGGAGAAGGTGAGGAGAGGCTGGAAGACTTGTGGTGAGGAGAGGCAGGAAGAGGTCAGGCGATCAGGGGTGAGGAGAGGCAGGAGAAGGTGAGGCGAGGCGGGAAGACTTGCGGTGAGGAGAGGCAGGAAGAGGTCAGGCGATCAGGGGTGAGGAGAGGCAGGAGAAGGTGAGGAGAGGTGGGAAGACTTGCGGTGAGGAGAGGCAGGAAGAGGTCAGGCGATCAGGGGTGAGTAGAGGCAGGAGAAGGTGAGGAGAGGCGGGAAGACTTGTGGTGAGGAGAGGCAGGAAGAGGTCAGGCGATCAGGGGTGAGGAGAGGCAGGAGAGGGTGAGGAGAGGCGGGAAGACTTGTGGTGAGGAGAGGCAGGAAGAGGTCAGGTGATCAGGGGTGAGTAGAGGCAGGAGAAGGTGAGGAGAGGCGGGAAGACTTGCGGTGAGGAGAGGCAGGAAGAGGTCAGGCGATCAGGGGTGAGGAGAGGCAGGAGAAGGTGAGGCGGGAAGACTTGTGGTGAGGAGAGGCAGGAAGAGGTCAGGCGATCAGGGGTGAGGAGAGGCAGGAGAAGGTGAGGAGAGGCGGGAAGATTTGTGGCGAGGAGAGGCAGGAAGAGGTCAGGCGATCAGGGGTGAGGAGAGGCAGGAGAGGGTGAGGAGAGGCGGGAAGACTTGTGGTGAGGAGAGGCAGGAAGAGGTTAGGCGATCAGGGGTGAGGAGAGGCAGGAGAAGGTGAGGAGAGGCGGGAAGACTTGTGGTGAGGAGAGGCAGGAAGAGGTCAGGTGATCAGGGGTGAGGAGAGGCAGGAGAAGGTGAGGAGAGGCGGGAAGACTTGTGGTGAGGAGAGACAGGAAGAGGTCAGGCTATCAGGGGTGAGGAGAGGCAGGAGAAGGTGAGGAGAGGCGGGAAGACTTGTGGTGAGGAGAGGCAGGAAGAGGTCAGGCGATCAGGGGTGAGGAGAGGCAGGAGAAGGTGAGGAGAGGCGGGAAGACTTGCGGTGAGGAGAGCAGATGTGAGGTGGAAAGAAATTTGAAGGGTAATGCAGAAAATGTATGGTGTGAAAAGGCAAGATGGGTAAAGGGGAAGTGGGCAGAGGTGGGGCAGGAAGAGGTGAGGGGGGCAGGGTGTGGTAGAAAGAAGTGAGCTGAGGAGAGCAGAGGTGATTTGGGAAGAAGTAGGCAGGGGTGAGGTGGGTTAGATAGGCTGATGTGTGGAGGTAAACAGAGGTAGGGTGGGCAACAGTTAGAGGAGCAGAGGTAGATAGAAGTAGGCAGAGGTGCCAGGGCCGCAACCAACAGCAGTGCAGGTTCTGCAATACATAGTTCAGGGTTGCTGTATAAATACTATACTACAGAAACAATGACAGCTATTTCACACCATCACAATAACAGATAGTACACCAACTACTATTGAGAGTGGATAAGTTCTCCTACTGCAGAAGGTGTTCAGCATTAACTGCTGTTGCTGCCATAGAATAATGAACAATATACTAATTGTTGTCATACAGTCAAACACAATCTCATAGTCAAAGAACAGAGAAAAAAGCTGGCATGTCTCCCCATTGCATTCTCTGGGATTAGTGTTCAAATTATTTACATATGTTTTTACATAATTTAAAGCATATAAAGCTTTTATAAAACTAAAAATGTAACTCTGAATTAACATTTTAAACTACACTGCTTATGTGATACAATACAATAGCAATATATGATTTATGACAATTTGCTACTGGAAGATTGATGGTGCATTTATAATAATAATATATAATATAATAATATAATCCAGTTAACTGCCAGCCTATTTGAGATTTTGTCACCCTCTGTTGCCAGGCCTTTTTCATCTGTGATTCAACTGTGATTTTTGCAGGAATTTCCAGGCATTCCCAGGATAATGATTCGTTTTTTTGGCAGATTTTGAGATTTAAAGTGCTACTGCAGGCAAAGGTAATTGTTACACCATTATGTCAGGCTACATTTGGCTCTGTCCTAAACTGTTTTCCATTTTTAAATTAAAATGAAGAAGAAATGGCCGAGATATCGAGGTTTACAAGTTCAGTTCATGATTTTTCTCCTGAAAAAGTGGGCGTGGTCCTTTGATTTTTGATCCTGCATAATAATGAGCAATGTGATGAATATGGAGGCGGAGGAGGTAGAGGGGCTGGAGGAGGGAGGGACCAGCAATCCTGTCCCACTCTGCTGAGCTGATTGGGAGACAGGATAAAAAAGAGAAAATATGTATATGTAAATATGTAAGTTTATGAAGAAGATAATATTGTGTGTAAAAGCCCCATTCCTCCAGATTACCACATTACCATATATGTAACAGTAGACACCCGTTCCTGCCCAGGGGACACTGCAAACTAAAAAAAAAAACCTTGGGGTCCCCGCCTTCCCAGTAGAATCAGTGGGTTGCTGGATATTATGATATCCCACTCTGTGAACTATGACAAAGATGGGCACACCCATATCTTGAAACACAGGAGAGAAGAGGGGAGGATTGCGGGGATGCCAGAGGGTATAACTATAAATAAAAAGACTGTTCTTCCATTTTAAACCCTTCCCTCAGGGGCATTGTGCATTGCGAAACACCCTGCTTTCCCTATAAATCCACCTTGATCATTGAGCCCACAATACATTCCCACTCTGTGTGCTTGCTGCATCAGGCAAGGAGTGGGGTGGCTAAGCCACGTGATCGAGGCGAGGTACAGCACTAGCCTGTGCGCTACCTGATGCATATCAATTAATTTGATTAAACACTGCAGAGGAGGATCCAACACTGCAACGGGCAGGCTGATTCATCACTAACGCCAGGTAGCGACAGATGAGCGTCTGTAGCAGGCATTTTCAGAGCGCCCGCTAGTAGTCACTGTGCTCGGCCGTGGGTTGCTACTTCATAGCAACTCAGTCTCTGTTCAGTAATGTTGAATACATTGTGAGGAGTCGCTATTTGACCAGTACAGCGCTGTATGGGAGCGCATGTTAGCGACTGCTCATAGCGACCAAATCACACCATATTCAGCAAAAAAACAGCTTCACAAATCTCTGGCGCTGAAAAATGCTTGTTTGAAGCCCAGAGCGCAGGAGTTTAAAGTCTGTTTTTCAGCATCTATCCACTAGTAACAAAGCAAAAACATATGGAATTACATTGTAGCAACATTGTAACACGAACACTTTAATGACAGACCTGTAAATGTATAAAAAATGAAAAAAATGTGAAAAAACTGCTTTTTCAATGCCAGAAGAGGCATTGTGATTTTTTGAAAAAAAACAAAAACAAATACCCCGTTTAAAGAGAAGAAAAGGTTCGTCCATTGAAATGTATGGGAGAGCGACAGGTAGCGAGAGGTCATACCTCATGGCTGAACGCCGGCGCTGTTCACTGAGGCTGTGAAAATGATAAATCAGACGCTACATGGCGCTATCCCAGACGCTAAACAGATTCTGCTTGATAAATGTGTCATTGCGTGCCGTGTCCGGCGTTCACCAGCCGCTACCTCTCATTAACCAGCCACTACCTGACGCTATCCCTTCTAAAATAAGGGCCTAAATAACTTTATGCCTATTTGCTCTCACTGTGAGAGGTAAAGACCTGTCTTCTGTATTCCCCCAGTCTCTTCTCCTTCTCTCCTATGTGTCACTGCAGAGCCAAATGTACTGAATGGAGCTCAAAGGGATTGACTAGTCATACATGAAAATCCATTGCCTGGCAGATTACCTGATGCAGAGTCAGTTCCATGCTGCCTGAAGGAGGGAAAGCCCCTTCAAATGTAATCAAGCCCGCGTTCACCCCTCCTTTCCGCCTGTCTTCTTCTCCTGTTATATCCTTTTAACTGATTTGCTTGTATCACTCAGCCCCTTCCATCATAAAGGACAGAAAAAACAGTAGGCAAAACAGTTTAACACATTGCAATGTGTAGCCGTACACAAGGGCCTAGTATATGGCAATGCCTGGGCAATGACTTAGAGCCCAATTTATTACTAGCGCCATGTAGCGCCACTTGAGCCTGTGCCGAGAGACGCTATTGCCACAGACAGACAGTGTTTCTAGTGTTCAGCGCTGAAGGCTATGTGGTGATGTACCTTTGCTTGATCATTTTTCAATGGAGATAGTTAGCGACAGTTAGCACCGGTGGCGCTCCACCAATCCATGCTGTATTTACCATGTAAAACCACAGAGCCAGCGCTGGCGCTCTACAACCGTGACTCTCAGGCATATAGCGCCAGGTGCAATACAGAAAGAGTCTTTAAACCGGACCTTCACCATGATTTAATGAAAATCCCAAACCCTTAAAAAACGATTCCCCAGCATCTAAAGTTAATGTATTTTAAGTTTTTAGTCACATATTATTCTTTTCCCCACCGGACTGCAAATCTGTTCAGGACTCTAGGATACGGGCGCTGCCATCTTTACTCAGAGGCATACTGAGGAGAGGAGAAGGGGCAAAAGTGCAGGGGGCGGGGTTATAGCTGTGCTTTCCACAGACAGAGCAGAGCTGGGGTCAGGGAAAGGACAGCAATCCCAGAATGCAGAGCAGCACAGTCAGAAGGCATATTGGATGTTTAAAGGCTCATAACATGCAGTAGATGCAGGTAGGATGATTTTTAATGTGAGCAATCTGTATGTACAGGAAACATATAAGATATTGTCTTATTCAGGGTGAAGGTCCACTTTAACATAGGAAGGCAGCACAGTGATCACGCGAATACACATGGAATGACGTGTGTGACATGGAATGGAAGTTTGCCGCGGATAACCTAAGAGGCCGATTCATTAATAGCGCCAGGTAGCAACAGATGAGCGCCAGTAGCGTTATTTTCACAGCGCCCGCTAGTATTCGCTGTGCTTGGCCGTTGTTCGGTTGTTGACGTGCGGTAATGTTGAATACGGGTTAGGAGTCGCTGTTTGACAGGTTCCGCACTGTATGGGAGCGCATGACAGCGAATGGCCATAGCAAACGGCTCCCAGCATATTCATTAACAAATCACCCTCAAAAAATTCTCACGCTGTGAAATGCTTGTTTAAACCCCAGAGCGCTGGCGGCGATGGGTTAAAAGTAGTTTTTTAACCCCCAAACAACCATATTTTTTGTAAAAAAAAAAACATGTTTTTCAAAAGATTTTGTAATATTAATACATTAATATCAGACCTGTAATATCAATTCTGCACAATTTTTTTTTTTTTTTTAACCTTAAAAAAAATATCTAACATTGCAGAAGTGGTCACAGAATTTTTGACATTTAAAAAAAAAAAAAAACATTAATAGCAATTAATTAAGAATATTTAAAGATTGCTCCATTGAAATGCATTGGAGAGCACCAGGTAGCGAGAGGTCATACCTGTCGCTGTTCAAGGTCGCTCGCTGGCGCTGTGGGGTGAGGCTGGAATAATGATGAATGATTCGCTATCTGGCGCTCTGTCAGTCGCTAAGCAGGATCGGCTTGATAAATGTGTGATTGCGGAGGGGAGCCGGCGTTCTCGTGGCGGTGAGCGTCATTACCGTTCGCTCACCATTCGCTACCTGCCGCTATCCCTTGTTAAATAAGGGCCTAAGTACAATAATTAACCAAAAACATTTGGAACAGGCCAGGGATCCCGTGTCACTTGACTGAGCACAAAAAAAAATAAAATTCACTTACCAGTAGTCACCAAAAATAACATAACTGGAATGGCTGATTGAAGTCAATAGGAGAATGACACTGAGCTGCTGATGAGATGTGGAACTGTAGGGAACACGAGGTTGGTGCTAACAAAGCACTGGGCGCTTTCGATACATAGAACAACGCTACATGGCGCTAGGAGAGGCGCTAAACATTTTTTCCCATCATAAATATGACTTGCTGGTGGCCCTGAAGGAAAACACCTGCCACTATGTGGTGCTAGCGTTTCTTAAATGAGGCTCCTAAACTAATCACCTTTATTTTAGGAGCTGCCTTCACTAACATTCAGCAGCTGCAGCCTCTGGACTCTGGGCTTTCGCCTCCCACCCCGAGTCTTCTCTCTGTTGTGGGCTAAACATCTGGCACACACTCTACACCAGAGATGCTCCAGCAGTGAAAACCGAATTATATGCTATGTGTAATAATAGCTGTCGTTCTGCTTCCTGCCTTTTCCTCTGTGATATTTTCCTGTTATTTTGCAAAGGGGAGAGTCTATTAAAGTGGACCAACACCCAGGGGTGATCGGCCCGGGAAGCTATAAGATTCCCGGGCCGATCACCTCCCTCACCGCGGGGCATCTGAGATCGGGATCTCCCAAAAAGCCCCAAAAAAACCTTACCTTTTCGGCGACGGATCAGCCGCCGCCGCCGCCTCCCGCGTGCCCCTCTAGCAGTGCGCGCGGCCGCGCCGGCCGTTTGTGAATGGCCGGCGTGGGCGCGCGCCCTGTAAGAGGGACGCGCGGGAGGCGGCGGCAGCGGCGGTGGCTTGTCCGCCGCTTGTCCGTCGCTGCAAAGGTAAGTTTTTGGGGGCTTTTGGGGGGGTTTCACACAGCGGGGCATCCTGATCTCGGATGCCCCGCTGAAGTGGACCAACACCCAGGATAGTGAAAATCCTGGGTGTTGGTCCACTTCCTGACGACCCTGGAATCTATAAGATTCCAGGGCTGCTAGATTCCCTCCCCCCAGGCATCCAGAATGCCCGCTGTGTGAAATCCCCCAGGTCGCCCGGAATCCCTGCTATCCCTTTAGCAGGACGCATGCGCAGACCATGCACGCTCCCTGTTAGAGGGTAGCGGGGTATGCGGCCACCAGCAAGCTTGGAAACTCTCGGCTTAGATGAGCTCTTAGACAAAGGGGCAGGAGCGGATCTGAGTATGCTAATTGGATGAGAGGCTGCGCATGCACCATAGGACCGGGGAAGGGTAAGTCAGATCGAGTGACTTGGGGGGTTTCACACAGCGGGGCATCCCCGATCGGGGAACCCCAAGGGCAAGGATCAAAACCCATGGTAGTCATAATCCTAGGTTTTGGTCCACTTTAAAGCAGAAGTCCAGTCAAAAATGGACTTAAAGGACAAGTATCAGTTTATGGCTTTTTAAGGGGGAGGGGCAAAAACCCAAACTCACCAATGAATAAAACATACATATAATATACACCTGTTCAAATAAAAGCCAAAACATGATAGCTGTCTGTGTGGGCAGGTGCACAACTAAGAGGCCGATTCATTAGCGACAGATAAGCGACTGTAGCGTGATTTTTTCAGCACCAGCCAGTATTCGCTGTGCTTGGCCGGCGTTAGCTTGATGACAGCGACTCAGTCGGTGTGCGGTAATGTTGAATACGGGCTGGGGGGTCGCTGTTTCACAGGTTCAGCGTTGTATGTGAGCGCCTGACAACGAATGGCCAGAGCGAACGGCTTGCTTCATATTCATCAACAAATCACGCTCCGAATTTGCTGGCGCTGTCCATTCCTTGTTTAAACCCCAGAGCGCTGGCGGCGATGTGTATTAACTAGTTTTTAACCCCTAAACAACCATATTTTTTGAATGTAACATTATACATGTTTTTAGAATCATTTTGTAATATGAATACATTAATCTCAGACCTGTTAGATCAATTCTGCACAAATTTTTATAAAAAAATTTTTTTTTACTTAAGAATAAATCCTAACATTGCAGAAGTGGTCTCCGATTTTTTGACATTAAAAAAAAAAAAAAAATACCAATTAATTATGAATAATTATAGATTGCTCCATTGAAATGCATTGGACATCGCCAGGGAGCGACAGCTCATACCTGGCGCTGTGAGGCAATTTGCAGCGGCGCTGTTCGGTCCAGGCGGCTTCATGATGAATGCCGCGCTAGCCGTCGCTGTCGCCGGCGCTAGCCTCATTTTGCTTGATAAATGCGTCATTGTGACCGCCGCCGGGCGTACTTGAGTCGGTAGTCGCCGTTAGCTGCCGCTACCTGGTGCTCGTCAGACACTACCTGGCGTTATCGCTTGATGAATAAGGGCATAAATCAGGATGCCCGCCATGCTGCAAATGTAAGAGGAATGCGAGTCAACTTTAACCATTTCCACTTTTAGACCTATTTTTTTTTAAAGAGAATTACCTTATCTTTTCATTTACATCCTCTTGTGCACTTTTATAAATTCTCATCTCTATCTTTTCTAGTCTTTTTCTTATTCTAAACATCATTCCTTAATGTTTTCACAATTATTTAACAAACTCACCCATCCATCCATCCATCTTGTTCAGCAAAGGAAAGAAAAAGAGGAAAAGGCAAAAGAAAGCCACGGAGTAGGGCAAACAAGTACCACTAATAGTTCCAGTTCGCTATATTAGGGAAATTCCTTTCCTGTTGAATCTAGCTGTTGCTAGATATTTATGTTACTCTATTTAAGGAAATCATTCAGTATCACAAGTCATTTCTGTATCGGCTAGAACTAGTCCCTGTGGGAGAATATTCCAGTGTTCCAGCCCCCACCCTCTCCTAAACAGAATCTAAGACCTTTTTCTTCCAACTTCCAAGATTGCCGCTGTGTTTTAGCATGTATACACTTATATACGGTACTTTGTATGAAAAAACTGATTAAGAAGAATAAGGGGTGGACAGTTTGTTATTAAAGGGGATCTACACACTTAGGGCAGCTGTTCCTCCCTCCAGAAATCCCACATGGGAGTGGTAGCTTCAAGTGCTCAGGAAATGCCCAAAAATGAGCACACCACCAACGACATATTCCCGCTGCTATGGTTGGTGTTGTGGCTGGGAAAGCATCTGTGGTGACTGGTGACCCATGGGTATTGGTGGCAGGGTAAAGACCCCTCTTAAAGTGGACTATCCTGGGTTTTGGTCCTTGCCCCCGGGGCATCCTGATCGGGGGTGAGCATTGAGCTGCCAGCAGCTGTGCTTGATGGCTTATGTGCAGTGAGCGGCTGCTGACAGACAGCTCTGCACCCACCCATCCCTGCGGGGGCCCCCCTCTGCCGCCGGTAGCTTTGGTACTGTTCCATGGTCCATCAGGTCAAAGACTGAAAAGCCTCCTGGGCCAGACCATAACCCAAAGGTTGGTGGAGGTCCCCCTTGCAGGGCAAGTGGTGGAGGCCCCGGGGCGCATGCCCCTTGCACTCGGGCAAGTAAAATTCCATGTTGCTCCCTTTAAATTGCCTGTGGTTGTGCATCTGTCCCTGATCCGTGGTCTGAATATATTAACCAATACATTTCTATTAGCATTACATCATTATAGCAGAGCTAAAGACAATATCATTAATGTGGAATGCCTTTCTGCTTAAAGTGGCTCAAAACCCAGGATTTTGACTATCCTGGGTTGTGGTCCTAGCCCCTGTGGCAACCTGATTTGGGATGCCCAACTGTGTGAAACCCCCCAGGTTGCCCGAACGAACTCACCTTTCTCTGGTCCTATGGCGCATGCGCGGCCTCTCCTCCAATCAGCACAATCGAATGGGCTGGCAAAAAATCGGCTAGGCTGATCTAAGGAGTCCAGCAGAGTGCAGCCGAGCGATTTGGTGGCCACATCCCCTGCTACCCTGTAACAGGGAGCATGCCCGCGCTGACCATCCACAAATGTGTGGCGCAGGCACATGTCCTGCTAAAGGGATAGCGGGGATGCGGCGCTACTCGCAAATGTGCCGTTGGACTAGGAGAGAAGGTGAGTATACCAGGCGACCTGGGGGGTTCCACAGAGCAGGGCATCCAGATTCTGGATACCCCTGGGGGTAGGAATCAATTGGCCCTGGAATCCTATAGATCTGGTTAAAAGGAAAGTTAGTGTACTCCATCAGTATCTGTTAAACACCCAAGGGCCTGTCACCTTGGGTCTAGTACTACCAGCCCCATCGCAGGTGTGTTTAGGGAGTACATGCCCAGGTGGAGGTCACCATTTTTCTTTAGGGGGTGCCTAAGCCAGGTCCTGAACTCCATACCCATCCAGTGAAACAAGGGGAGACCCACCATTCAAGAAGATTCTAGCCCTCAGGAGCATGATGGACACAGTAGTGACTGCAGGTAAATAGGAGATCCTCATGCTGCAACAGTATTCATGGTCTCAGGTCCCAGGACCATCAAAGTAGACACCCCCTTTAAAATTCCACAAAATGCCCTACATACACGCAGCAAATTCACCTCTTCACTCTTATGCCAGGCACAGTCATTGGTACACACATGGGCCACAAGAGCGGCACAGGAACATTGAGGTGGTGACCATCAGTGACCCCACGTCTGGTCTCACTTATGTGAATCTATTCACCAGCCTCAAGCACAGAAAAATCTTTGCAAGTACTTCACTTAGGCCCTTATTTATGAAGGAATAGCGACAGGTAGCGACTGGTGAGCGACCGGTAATGACGGGCCCCGCTACGAGAACGCCGGCTCCCCACCACAATCACACATTTATCAAGCCAATCCTGCTTAGCGACTGAGATAGCGCCGTATAGCGACTCATTCATCATTATTCCAGCCTCAGCCCACAGCGCCAGCGTCCGACCTTGAACAGCGACAGGTATGACCTCTCGCTACCTGGCGCTCTCCAATGCATTTCAATGGAACAATCTTTAAATATTCATAATTAATTGTTATAAATTCTGTGACCACTTCTGCCATTTTAGATAATTTTTTTAAGAGAGAAAAAAATAAAAAAAAAATTGTACAGAATTGATATTACAGGTCTGATATTATTGTATTCATATTACTGAATTATTTAAAATACTTTTTTTTTTTGGTTTCCAAAAATATGGTGGTTTGGGGGTTAAAAAACTACTTTTAACACATCGCCTCCAGCGCTCTGGGGTTTAAACATGCATTTCACAGCGCTTGAATTTTTTGAGCGTGATTTTTTGATGAATATGGTGGAAGCCGGTCGCTCTGACCAGTCGCTATCATGCGCTCCCATACATCGCGGGAACCTGTCAAATAGCGACTCGTAACCTTGTATTCAACATTACGCCACACCGACTGAGTCGCTGTCAACAAGCGAACAACGGCCAAGCACAGCAACTACTAGCGGGCGCTGTGAAAATACCGCTACAGTCGCTCAACTGTCGCTACCTGGCGCTATTAATGAATCAGCCTCTTAGTGAAATGGGGAATCTCTGGTCACCTGAGGAAAGCTGGCCAACAAATGCTACAAAGGTGTAAAAGCAAAAGAAAGCTATAATGAAGTATAACACAACGTTTCACACACATTGCCATCTTTGAGAGATCATTTGAGGCTATCCATAGCAAAAAATGAAAATAACCTTTAGAAAGATCGCTGTATTATAGTTTTTTATATATTTATGTATTATTTACGTATTTTTTTTTTACATTGAACATAAATGCATATAATGACTTTCAGGGTTCAGGTGCAGACTGGCCAAAGGGTGACCCGGGCAAATGCCTGGTGGGCTGCACTGCATTGTGGCAGTCTGGGCTGCTACCTTTACTAATACTCCCATCCAATCCCAGCCCCCAACCACTTCACCACTCTATCCCCTCACCCAAGCAACCCCAGCCCATGTCTTCGGCCTAATGATATAGCCTCAATCTTGGAGCACACTGGTTGGGCAGGAAGCAGCAGATGGCTGGTCATGGGCAGGCCAAGTGCTGATAAAATTCTGGGCTGATTTTCGGCCAGTATCAAACAAAACTTGGAGGCTGTTTCACTACCAGCGCCAGGTATTGCCAGATGAGCATCTGTATAGTGGCGCTTAGAGCGACCGCTAGTAGACTCTGTAAGCAGGTATCGGGTGCTGTCACTAGAGATGAGCGAACTTTTGAAAAATTCGATTCGACTGATTCGCCGAATTTTCCGACAAAAATTGTTTCGACCCGAATAAATTCGCGACGAATCGCTATTAAAAACGGCTATTTCTGAGCCTCCTACAGCCTCAATAGGGTTGTAAACCATTCAGCCTTGCTGTAACACGCACAGGATGCGTGCTGGGTTAGTTAAATAATACTTTTAAGAAATATCACATGCAGATCAGAGGCATCGCTAATAGAATCGCAGAGCGGCACAATTGCAGAGAGTTGAAGTGGCATCACTATGAGGGGCAGAAGGAGCCCAAATATACACTGGAGTTGGCCTCAGGAGCCCAAAAATTGGATGAATCACACCCTGGAGTTGGCAGAAGTTGGCAGCAGCAGCAGCAGGAGCCCAAATATACACTGAAGTTGGCTTCAGGAGCCCAAAAATTGGATGAATCACACCCTGGAGTTGGCAGGAGTTGACAGTAGCAGCAGCAGGAGCCCAAATATACACTGGAGTTGGCTTCAGGAGCCCAAAAATTGGATGAATCACACCCTGGAGTTGGCAGGAGTTGACAGTAGCAGCAGCAGGAGCCCAAATATACACTGGAGTTGGCTTCAGGAGCCCAAAAATTGGATGAATCACACCCTGGAGTTGGCAGGAGTTGACAGTAGCAGCAGCAGGAGCCCAAATATACACTGGAGTTGGCTTCAGGAGCCCAAAAATTGGATGAATCACACCCTGGAGTTGGCAGGAGTTGACAGCAGCAGCAGCAGGAGCCCAAATATACACTGGAGTTGGCTTCAGGAGCCCAAAAATTGGATGAATCACACCCTGGAGTTGGCAGAAGTTGGCAGCAGCAGCAGCAGGAGCCCAAATATACACTGGAGTTGGCCTCAGGAGCCCAAAAATTGGATGAATCACACCCTGGAGTTGGCAGGAGTTGACAGTAGCAGCAGCAGGAGCCCAAATATACACTGGAGTTGGCTTCAGGAGCCCAAAAATTGGATGAATCACACCCTGGAGTTGGCAGAAGTTGACAGCAGCAGCAGCAGGAGCCCAAATATACACTGGAGTTGGCTTCAGGAGCCCAAAAATTGGATGAATCACACCCTGGAGTTGGCAGAAGTTGGCAGCAGCAGCAGCAGGAGCCCAAATATACACTGGAGTTGGCCTCAGGAGCCCAAAAATTGGATGAATCACACCCTGGAGTTGGCAGGAGTTGACAGCAGCAGCAGCAGGAGCCCAAATATACACTGGAGTTGGCCTCAGGAGCCCAAAAATTGGATGAATCACACCCTGGAGTTGGCAGAAGTTGGCAGCAGCAGCAGGAGCCCAAATATACACTGGAGTTGGCTTCAGGAGCCCAAAAATTGGATGAATCACACCCTGGAGTTGGCAGGAGTTGACAGTAGCAGCAGCAGGAGCCCAAATATACACTGGAGTTGGCTTCAGGAGCCCAAAAATTGGATGAATCACACCCTGGAGTTGGCAGGAGTTGACAGTAGCAGCAGCAGGAGCCCAAATATACACTGGAGTTGGCTTCAGGAGCCCAAAAATTGGATGAATCACACCCTGGAGTTGGCAGGAGTTGACAGTAGCAGCAGCAGGAGCCCAAATATACACTGGAGTTGGCTTCAGGAGCCCAAAAATTGGATGAATCACACCCTGGAGTTGGCAGGAGTTGACAGCAGCAGCAGCAGGAGCCCAAATATACACTGGAGTTGGCCTCAGGAGCCCAAAAATTGGATGAATCACACCCTGGAGTTGGCAGAAGTTGGCAGCAGCAGCAGCAGGAGCCCAAATATACACTGGAGTTGGCTTCAGGAGCCCAAAAATTGGATGAATCACACCCTGGAGTTGGCAGGAGTTGACAGTAGCAGCAGCAGGAGCCCAAATATACACTGGAGTTGGCTTCAGGAGCCCAAAAATTGGATGAATCACACCCTGGAGTTGGCAGGAGTTGACAGCAGCAGCAGCAGGAGCCCAAATATACACTGGAGTTGGCCTCAGGAGCCCAAAAATTGGATGAATCACACCCTGGAGTTGGCAGAAGTTGGCAGCAGCAGCAGCAGGAGCCCAAATATACACTGGAGTTGGCTTCAGGAGCCCAAAAATTGGATGAATCACACCCTGGAGTTGGCAGGAGTTGACAGTAGCAGCAGCAGGAGCCCAAATATACACTGGAGTTGGCTTCAGGAGCCCAAAAATTGGATGAATCACACCCTGGAGTTGGCAGGAGTTGACAGCAGCAGCAGCAGGAGCCCAAATATACACTGGAGTTGGCCTCAGGAGCCCAAAAATTGGATGAATCACACCCTGGAGTTGGCAGAAGTTGGCAGCAGCAGCAGCAGGAGCCCAAATATACACTGGAGTTGGCTTCAGGAGCCCAAAAATTGGATGAATCACACCCTGGAGTTGGCAGGAGTTGACAGTAGCAGCAGCAGGAGCCCAAATATACACTGGAGTTGGCTTCAGGAGCCCAAAAATTGGATGAATCACACCCTGGAGTTGGCAGAAGTTGGCAGCAGCAGCAGCAGGAGCCCAAATATACACTGGAGTTGGCTTCAGGAGCCCAAAAATTGGATGAATCACACCCTGGAGTTGGCAGAAGTTGGCAGCAGCAGCACCAGGAGCCCAGATATACACTGGAGTTGGCCTCAGGAGCCCAAAAATTGGATGAATCACACCCTGGAGTTGGCAGCAGCAGCAGGAGCCCAAACATTACTTTAAAGAGACCCTGGGGTTGGCTTCAGGAGCCCAAAAATTGGATGAATCACACCCTGGAGTTGGCAGAAGTTGGCAGCAGCAGCAGAAGGAGCCCAAATATACACTGGAGTTGGCCTCAGGAGCCCAAAAATTGGATGAATCACACCCTGGAGTTGGCAGCAGCAGCAGGAGCCCAAACATTACTTTAAAGAGACCCTGGGGTTGGCTTCAGGAGCCCAAAAATTGGATGAATCACACCCTGGAGTTGGCAGAAGTTGACAGTAGCAGCAGCAGGAGCCCAAATATACACTGGAGTTGGCTTCAGGAGCCCAAAAATTGGATGAATCACACCCTGGAGTTGGCAGGAGTTGACAGTAGCAGCAGCAGGAGCCCAAATATACACTGGAGTTGGCTTCAGGAGCCCAAAAATTGGATGAATCACACCCTGGAGTTGGCAGGAGTTGACAGTAGCAGCAGCAGGAGCCCAAATATACACTGGAGTTGGCTTCAGGAGCCCAAAAATTGGATGAATCACACCCTGGAGTTGGCAGGAGTTGACAGCAGCAGCAGCAGGAGCCCAAATATACACTGGAGTTGGCCTCAGGAGCCCAAAAATTGGATGAATCACACCCTGGAGTTGGCAGAAGTTGGCAGCAGCAGCAGCAGGAGCCCAAATATACACTGGAGTTGGCTTCAGGAGCCCAAAAATTGGATGAATCACACCCTGGAGTTGGCAGGAGTTGACAGTAGCAGCAGCAGGAGCCCAAATATACACTGGAGTTGGCTTCAGGAGCCCAAAAATTGGATGAATCACACCCTGGAGTTGGCAGGAGTTGACAGTAGCAGCAGCAGGAGCCCAAATATACACTGGAGTTGGCTTCAGGAGCCCAAAAATTGGATGAATCACACCCTGGAGTTGGCAGGAGTTGACAGTAGCAGCAGCAGGAGCCCAAATATACACTGGAGTTGGCTTCAGGAGCCCAAAAATTGGATGAATCACACCCTGGAGTTGGCAGGAGTTGACAGCAGCAGCAGCAGGAGCCCAAATATACACTGGAGTTGGCCTCAGGAGCCCAAAAATTGGATGAATCACACCCTGGAGTTGGCAGAAGTTGGCAGCAGCAGCAGCAGGAGCCCAAATATACACTGGAGTTGGCTTCAGGAGCCCAAAAATTGGATGAATCACACCCTGGAGTTGGCAGGAGTTGACAGTAGCAGCAGCAGGAGCCCAAATATACACTGGAGTTGGCTTCAGGAGCCCAAAAATTGGATGAATCACACCCTGGAGTTGGCAGAAGTTGGCAGCAGCAGCAGCAGGAGCCCAAATATACACTGGAGTTGGCTTCAGGAGCCCAAAAATTGGATGAATCACACCCTGGAGTTGGCAGAAGTTGGCAGCAGCAGCAGCAGGAGCCCAAATATACACTGGAGTTGGCCTCAGGAGCCCAAAAATTGGATGAATCACACCCTGGAGTTGGCAGCAGCAGCAGGAGCCCAAACATTACTTTAAAGAGACCCTGGGGTTGGCTTCAGGAGCCCAAAAATTGGATGAATCACACCCTGGAGTTGGCAGAAGTTGGCAGCAGCAGCAGCAGGAGCCCAAATATACACTGGAGTTGGCCTCAGGAGCCCAAAAATTGGATGAATCACACCCTGGAGTTGGCAGCAGCAGCAGGAGCCCAAACATTACTTTAAAGAGACCCTGGGGTTGGCTTCAGGAGCCCAAAAATTGGATGAATCACACCCTGGAGTTGGCAGAAGTTGACAGTAGCAGCAGCAGGAGCCCAAATATACACTGGAGTTGGCTTCAGGAGCCCAAAAATTGGATGAATCACACCCTGGAGTTGGCAGGAGTTGACAGTAGCAGCAGCAGGAGCCCAAATATACACTGGAGTTGGCTTCAGGAGCCCAAAAATTGGATGAATCACACCCTGGAGTTGGCAGGAGTTGACAGTAGCAGCAGCAGGAGCCCAAATATACACTGGAGTTGGCTTCAGGAGCCCAAAAATTGGATGAATCACACCCTGGAGTTGGCAGGAGTTGACAGTAGCAGCAGCAGGAGCCCAAATATACACTGGAGTTGGCCTCAGGAGCCCAAAAATTGGATGAATCACACCCTGGAGTTGGCAGAAGTTGGCAGCAGCAGCAGCAGGAGCCCAAATATACACTGGAGTTGGCTTCAGGAGCCCAAAAATTGGATGAATCACACCCTGGAGTTGGCAGGAGTTGACAGTAGCAGCAGCAGGAGCCCAAATATACACTGGAGTTGGCTTCAGGAGCCCAAAAATTGGATGAATCACACCCTGGAGTTGGCAGAAGTTGGCAGCAGCAGCAGCAGGAGCCCAAATATACACTGGAGTTGGCTTCAGGAGCCCAAAAATTGGATGAATCACACCCTGGAGTTGGCAGAAGTTGGCAGCAGCAGCAGCAGGAGCCCAAATATACACTGGAGTTGGCCTCAGGAGCCCAAAAATTGGATGAATCACACCCTGGAGTTGGCAGCAGCAGCAGGAGCCCAAACATTACTTTAAAGAGACCCTGGGGTTGGCTTCAGGAGCCCAAAAATTGGATGAATCACACCCTGGAGTTGGCAGGAGTTGACCGTAGCAGCAGCAGGAGCCCAAAAAATGGCCTAAAGACATAAATATGTTTTGCACCATTTGGAAAGTGTAAAACGTGGCACCATGCTGAATCTAGTCGCATGCATCAGGCATTGGTGGGTGGAAATCCTGGCTGATCCATCCCTGATTCATTTTGACAAAGGTGAGTCTCTCCACATTTTTAGTTGACAGACGAGTTCTCCTCGCCGTAACTATGGCCCCCGCCGCACTAAACACCCGCTCAGATGGCACGCTACTTGCCGGGCAGGACAGCTTTTCCAGGGCAAACTCTGCTAGTTGCGGCCACAAATCAAGTTTGGCTGCCCAGAAGTCCAGCGGATCCTCAAGGTGTGTTGGCATGGTCATGTCAAAGTATGACATGACCTGCTGGTTCAGGTCCTGCTCCAGGTCTTCCTGCTGCTCATGAGTAGCCTCACTATGCGGGTGTAGAAAGCTACTCATTAGCGACTGAAGACTGAGGCTGCTGCTGCTGATGGAGCTTCTGCTGCTGCTGCTGCCAACCCCCCCAGCGGCCATGGCAGTGGAAGGTGAGCGCAGAGGTCCCCTCGAGTCAGACCTGCGAGAGTATGGACCATGGCGCAGATAGGCATCGGCCAACTGCCTACGTAGAATGTCTTTGTAGTAGTTGAGTTTGTCCTCCCTCTCGGTGGGTTTAAAAAATGCCCCCATTTTGTGCCGGAAGCGAGGGTCCAATAAGGTGGACAGCCAGAAGTCATCCCGCCGACAGATGGAAACAATTCTGGGGTCACTACGCAAGCATGTGAGCATGCTTCGTGCCATTTGCGCAAGTGACTCGGATGGACTACCTGTCTCCATCTCCACTGCATACTGCCACGGTGTGCCCGGGTCCTCTGTCTCTCCTTCCTCAAAAACCTCTAGCTCCTCTGGCTGCTCCTGCTCCTCCTCTCCTGTCCGCTGACTAGATAAACCAGCCATTTCGCCAAGCCTAAACTGTGTTTCGCTGGGCAACTCCTCCTCCTCCTCTTCCTCCTCCTCCTCCTCCAGTTCAGCTCCAACGGGGTTCATGTGGCCGTAAGATGTAAACGCCATGTCTCCAGTGCCCTGACCAGCCATGGTTTCCAACATGTGCTGTAGTACATGAAGCAGTGGAATCACGTCGTTCATCCCGTAATCCTGCCGACTGACAAATAAAGTGGCTTCCTCAAAGGGCCTGAGCAAACGGCAGGTGTCACGTATGAGCTGCCACTGGTTGACATTGAAGTTACACAGGGGAGTCCCCCTATCTGCTTGGATCATCAGGAAATCCGTGATGGCTTTTCTCTGTTCATATAATCGGTCCAACATGTGAAGGGTGGAATTCCAACGGGTGGAAACATCGCAAATCAGACTATGTTGGGGGATACCATTCTGACGCTGTAGCTCAAGAAGGGTGTGTTTGGCGGTGTAGGAGTGGCTGAAGTGCATGCAAAGTTTCCGTGAAGTTGTTAGGATGTCCTGCAGATGGGGGGAACACTTCAGAAACCGCTTGACAACCAGATTGAAGACGTGAGCCATGCAGGGGGCATGGGTCAGGCTTCCTTGGCGCAGCGCAGACAAAATGTTCTTCCCATTGTCGGTAACCATGATTCCCATTTTAAGTTTTCTCGGAGTAAGCCATGTTTGGATTTCCTGATGAATACATTTAAGCAGTTCCTCCCCTGTGTGACTCCGTTCGCCAAGACAAACCATGTGAAGCACTGCGTGACACCTCCGTGCCCTGCACACATGGTAGACTGGAGGGGCACTGAGACTTGAGCCTACAGTGGAGGGTGAGGAGATGGCGGAGGATGAGGAGGCCGAGTCGCACGGTGTCACAGGCCCAATGGGCAGAGAGCGCGGAGGCCGAAGCGGCGTGACCTGTCCAAGTTGCTGCTGCAAAGGGACCACATTCACCCAGTGGGCCATAAACGACATGTACTGCCCCTGACCGTAGTTACAGCTCCAGATGTCGGCGCTGCCATGTATTTTGCTACACACCGACAGGCTCAAGGACTGCTTTAGTCACAGAATGGGATGCCCCAACAGAAGTGGACCTGGCAGGGTCCAGTAGTGCTATGCCCAGCAAAAGTGTCTTTATCAGGCCTAATTTCAAATATGATAAGAGCAAATGCTTATATGGTCTTAAACAGAGGCTGCTTTAGTCACAGAATGGGATGCCCCAACAGGAATGGACCTGGCAGGGTCCAGTAGTGCTTTGCCCAGCAAAAGTGTCTTTATCAGGCCTAATTTCAAATATGATAAGAGCAAATGGTTATACGGTCTTAAACAGAGGCTGCTTTAGTCACAGAATGGGATGCCCCAACAGAAGTGGACCTGGCAGGGTCCAGTAGTGCTATGCCCAGCAAAAGTGTCTTTATCAGGCCTAATTTCAAATATGATAAGAGCAAATGGTTATATGGTCTTAAACAGAGGCTGCTTTAGTCACAGAATGGGATGCCCCAACAGAAGTGGACCTGGCAGGGTCCAGTAGTGCTATGCCCAGCAAAAGTGTCTTTATCAGGCCTAATTTCAAATATGATAAGAGCAAATGCTTATATGGTCTTAAACAGAGGCTGCTTTAGTCACAGAATGGGATGCCCCAACAGGAATGGACCTGGCAGGGTCCAGTAGTGCTTTGCCCAGCAAAAGTGTCTTTATCAGGCCTAATTTCAAATATGATAAGTGAAAATGGTTATACGGTCTTAAACAGAGGCTGCTGTAGTCACAGAATGGGATGCCCCAACAGAAGTGGACCTGGCAGGGTCCAGTAGTGCTATGCCCAGCAAAAGTGTCTTTATCAGGCCTAATTTCAAATATGATAAGAGCAAATGCTTATATGGTCTTAAACAGAGGCTGCTTTAGTCACAGAATGGGATGCCCCAACAGGAATGGACCTGGCAGGGTCCAGTAGTGCTTTGCCCAGCAAAAGTGTCTTTATCAGGCCTAATTTCAAATATGATAAGTGAAAATGGTTATACGGTCTTAAACAGAGGCTGCTGTAGTCACAGAATGGGATGCCCCAACAGAAGTGGACCTGGCAGGGTCCAGTAGTGCTATGCCCAGCAAAAGTGTCTTTATCAGGCCTAATTTCAAATATGATAAGAGCAAATGGTTATATGGTCTTAAACAGAGGCTGCTTTAGTCACAGAATGGGATGCCCCAACAGAAGTGGACCTGGCAGGGTCCAGTAGTGCTATGCCCAGCAAAAGTGTCTTTATCAGGCCTAATTTCAAATATGATAAGAGCAAATGCTTATATGGTCTTAAACAGAGGCTGCTTTAGTCACAGAATGGGATGCCCCAACAGGAATGGACCTGGCAGGGTCCAGTAGTGCTTTGCCCAGCAAAAGTGTCTTTATCAGGCCTAATTTCAAATATGATAAGTGAAAATGGTTATACGGTCTTAAACAGAGGCTGCTGTAGTCACAGAATGGGATGCCCCAACAGAAGTGGACCTGGCAGGGTCCAGTAGTGCTATGCCCAGCAAAAGTGTCTTTATCAGGCCTAATTTCAAATATGATAAGAGCAAATGCTTATATGGTCTTAAACAGAGGCTGCTTTAGTCACAGAATGGGATGCCCCAACAGAAGTGGACCTGGCAGGGTCCAGTAGTGCTATGCCCAGCAAAAGTGTCTTTATCAGGCCTAATTTCAAATATGATAAGAGCAAATGCTTATATGGTCTTAAACAGAGGCTGCTTTAGTCACAGAATGGGATGCCCCAACAGGAATGGATCTGGCAGGGTCCAGTAGTGCTTTGCCCAGCAAAAGTGTCTTTATCAGGCCTAATTTCAAATATGATAAGTGAAAATGGTTATACGGTCTTAAACAGAGGCTGCTGTAGTCACAGAATGGGATGCCCCAACAGAAGTGGACCTGGCAGGGTCCAGTAGTGCTATGCCCAGCAAAAGTGTCTTTATCAGGCCTAATTTCAAATATGATAAGAGCAAATGCTTATATGGTCTTAAACAGAGGCTGCTTTAGTCACAGAATGGGATGCCCCAACAGGAATGGACCTGGCAGGGTCCAGTAGTGCTTTGCCCAGCAAAAGTGTCTTTATCAGGCCTAATTTCAAATATGATAAGTGAAAATGGTTATACGGTCTTAAACAGAGGCTGCTGTAGTCACAGAATGGGATGCCCCAACAGAAGTTGACCTGGCAGGGTCCAGTAGTGCTATGCCCAGCAAAAGTGTCTTTATCAGGCCTAATTTCAAATATGATAAGAGCAAATGGTTATATGGTCTTAAACAGAGGCTGCTTTAGTCACAGAATGGGATGCCCCAACAGAAGTGGACCTGGCAGGGTCCAGTAGTGCTATGCCCAGCAAAAGTGTCTTTATCAGGCCTAATTTCAAATATGATAAGAGCAAATGCTTATATGGTCTTAAACAGAGGCTGCTTTAGTCACAGAATGGGATGCCCCAACAGGAATGGACCTGGCAGGGTCCAGTAGTGCTTTGCCCAGCAAAAGTGTCTTTATCAGGCCTAATTTCAAATATGATAAGTGAAAATGGTTATACGGTCTTAAACAGAGGCTGCTGTAGTCACAGAATGGGATGCCCCAACAGAAGTGGACCTGGCAGGGTCCAGTAGTGCTATGCCCAGCAAAAGTGTCTTTATCAGGCCTAATTTCAAATATGATAAGAGCAAATGCTTATATGGTCTTAAACAGAGGCTGCTTTAGTCACAGAATGGGATGCCCCAACAGGAATGGACCTGGCAGGGTCCAGTAGTGCTTTGCCCAGCAAAAGTGTCTTTATCAGGCCTAATTTCAAATATGATAAGTGAAAATGGTTATACGGTCTTAAACAGAGGCTGCTGTAGTCACAGAATGGGATGCCCCAACAGAAGTGGACCTGGCAGGGTCCAGTAGTGCTATGCCCAGCAAAAGTGTCTTTATCAGGCCTAATTTCAAATATGATAAGAGCAAATGGTTATATGGTCTTAAACAGAGGCTGCTTTAGTCACAGAATGGGATGCCCCAACAGAAGTGGACCTGGCAGGGTCCAGTAGTGCTATGCCCAGCAAAAGTGTCTTTATCAGGCCTAATTTCAAATATGATAAGAGCAAATGCTTATATGGTCTTAAACAGAGGCTGCTTTAGTCACAGAATGGGATGCCTCACAGCAGACTTAAGATCAGTTCAGTATATATGCACAGTTAGTTACTATAAGCAGCCTGAAAACGGTAACAAAGCCTGTCAGCCAGCTAGTAACACTCAGGCTGGATGAAAAAAAAAAAAATCTCCCTGTGACAGCCTCCGTTTTTCCTACCTTTCCCTGGCTTTCTGTCTGTCTCCTGTCTGTCTCCTGCCTGTCTCCAGCCTGTCCCTGTCTGTCCCTGTCTGTCCCTGCCTGTCTAACTGCCTCAGCTACACAGCGTCCTGTCTCTCACGAATGCAATAGAGAAATTAGGAAAAGCAAGATGGCCGCCGTTAAATACCGCTGTGACGTCACCGGGCTTGCTGGCTGCTGATAGGCTGCATGTGACTGCCCCAGCTTGCACTGGCGCGGGATACATGTCCAGACATGTCCCGTCCGCCATCTTAGAATGCCTGTAAATGTAAATGAATGGATGTTAAAGGAAAACTTCGAGTGATCGAATCGCGGGGAAATTCGGATTCGATCCGAATCGAATTTTTCCTGAAATTCGGATCGAATCCGGGTTCGTCCGGATCGATTCGCTCATCCCTAGCTGTCACCTAGCGTTGCGGTCGCTCTAGTAACCTGGCTGGCATTGATGAATGTGATGTGTGATGCAGCGAGCGAGAGGTAGCGCCAGCGTCCCGCACTCGGCACTCCACACCATATTAAACAAAAAAACTACACACACCCACAGCGTCGGCACTCTAAAGCTGGGCGCTCTAGCATAGAGCTCCAGATGCTGTGTGATTAAAGTCTGTTTTTGAACAAATATACACCTGTAACAAAGCGAAAACACATGGAATGACATTAACACTGGGTCAATAACACTTTAGTGCCAGACCTGTACATACAATTCTGCATAAAAATATAAAAATGTATAAAAGTGTTTGTTTGCAGCCAGGAGAGGTCACACAATGATTTGAGCAAAAAAAAAAAATAATACAGAGCGACAGGTACTACATGGCACTATACGCCGAGCCGCCTGTAATGTGACGCTACATGGCGCTGTTAGAGGCGCTCACCAGATTCGCTTTCTTAAATGTGGTTTTTCATACAGCCCCCGGCATTCACCAGACGCTGCCTGCCGCTACAAGGCACTACCTGGCGCTGTCCTTTCTTAAATAACACCCTAAGTGCCATAACTATCTGCTGGACGCTATATCCACCTAATGTTGATATATATTATTATTATTTAATAACCACATTAAAAACACGCAGCGCTATAAATGACGTCATATTAGTAATACAAGCTTGACCCCTGCTAGTGAATTCTCAGGATTATCAAGCCAAAAGCAAATATAAGGCCCTTATTTATGAAGGAATAGCGACAGGTAGCGACTGGTGAGTGTCCGGTAATGACGGGCCCCGCCACGAGAACGCCGGCTCCCCACCGCAATCACACATTTATCAAGCCGATCCTGCTTAGCGACTGAGATAGCGCCATATAGCGACTCATTCATCATTATTCCAGCCTCAGCCCACAGCGCCAGCGTCCGACCTTGAACAGCGACAGGTATGACCTCTCGCTACCTGTCGCTCTCCAATGCATTTCAATGGAACAATCTTTAAATATTCATAATTAATTGTTATTAATGTTTTATTTTTTTTTATTTTTTTTTTAAATGTGCAAAATTCTGTGACCACTTCTGCCATGTTAGTTAATTTTTTTAAGGTTAAAAAAAAAAAATTGATATTACAGGTCTGATATTATTGTATTCATATTACTAAATTCCTTATAATTTTTTTTTTTTTTGGTATTGGTGGTTTGGGGGTTAAAAAACTACTTTTAGCACATCGCCGCCAGCGCTCTGGGGTTTAAACATGCATTTCACAGCGCAAGAATTTTTTGAGCGTGATTTTTTGATGAATGTGGTGGGAGCCAGTCGCTATCATGCGCACCCATACATCGCGAAACCTGTCAAATAGCGACTCGTCACCCCGTATTCAACATTACTGCACACCGACTCAACAACCGAACAAAGGCCAAGCACAGCGACTACTAGCGGGCGCTGTGAAAATACTGCTACAGTCGCTCAACTGTCGCTACCTGCCGCTATTAATGAATCGGCCTCCCTGTCTTATCTGCTCCTATGAGTAAATAAAACATTACAAGATTGCCTTTTTTGCATTCTAGATCTACTTATTAGTATTACAGTTGTGTATTATTATTTATTAATTACAAATAATAATTGCAAAAGTAATGATAGGATGGGATCACAACACAAAATGTGGATGATTATTGAGTTTGCATTGCTCTGCTGGTAGCATCCTCATTGTCACACAGCAAACAAGTCCACTGACAGCACTGCCACCGAGCGCTCAGGGCACCACCTGAAATGCCACCTATTCTGTATTCATTGCCTTTGTGAGCTTCACATTGTTCCGGGATAAAGCACGTTGTTATGTTTGCCTTTCCATTAGCCAAAGTACACAACTAGTAATACATACTGAATGCTATTATAAGAATACAGTAGGAGTAATCACTCTGTACATGATATGATAAGTGCATATTGTGTCACTTAATCACTCCTACTAAGCATCTCTTTAAGTTCTATCTTCTCCCACAAATCTATGGACGCAATCCAAAGCCCCCCCCCCCTTCTTATGGTTTGTTTAACTGCTCTTACACAGTCGCCTACCCTGCAGACAATAGTGTAATGTACATACCTCCCAATCAGAGCGAGTGTGAATTCAGCAAAGCATCTGCAGAAACAGAACAGCCCCACAACATCTGGTTCACCAAGTCATGTTGTGTGTTGGGAAAGTGTATTATTTCCCTCCAGAGAGGGAGGGGATACATGAATGTCTGGAGCCGTACAGAACTCTCTTCCTCCCTGCTTATCCCTAAACTCAATCCAGATTCTCCCCCTTGCTTCCCCGTCTCCCACCCATCCGTGTAGGGCTTTAACCCATCTGTTACTACAACAGTTCTCTGGTTTGTAGCATATAGCACACAGCCAAGTATTCTTAGATGAAGCAACTGAATACAGATTTGTTTTACTTCTGGGTATTAAAGATTCTGAATGTTTAAGTTACAAACTGACACAAGCAAAGGCATCCATGTGTTCAATCCTTATTGTGGGCACTTCAAATGCCTTCTGTGATGTTTGGAGTAAATTTAACGCAGCAGCAACATCAACAATTATAAATATAAATCAAGGCGAAAAATATAACTTACATCCCTCTACACACGCCTTATTTTTTTTTACTGATGCTAATACTTACTGGAGAGCTGTGTTTTCCAGCAATGTAAAAGTTCCAACTTGCTAGATTTTCATTTTACACACATGGCAACATGTAGTACATGCTGTGTTATTGAGGGAAACACAGACATAGGAGCTTGTGGTAATGGGCCATTGAAAGTCGTATTTAACCCACAGATCACTTTATTTTAAAAAATCCATTAAAAAGTGAGAGGAGGAGCTACTTATACGCTCCACAAAAAATCCCACCAAGCTTGTGGTTTTCTTTTCCTGGGAGAAATAAAATCTAGGAGTGACAGATTTTTGAGCGTCCCATTCTACTTTTACAGGGATGATCCGTTCCGTTCCAATGTCTCATTAGCCAGCTTGTGGGGAGAAGTAGCATTTAACTAATATATGTCCAGGACTTTGCCTAGTTAAACGCATCTACAGAAAAAGTGCAATAAGCTGTTATTCCAACAAAGGCTGGCTAAGAAGAAAGGTATCCCCTGTAAAAGCAGAATTGTACATTCAAAACCTGTCACCCCCAGGTTCTTCTTCTATCTATTAAAAGAAAAAACAGGCTTTGGTGGATTTTTGGGGTATATAACCATTTGTCTTGCTATCTAGCCTATTCTATGGATTTTTTGTGTGGCTATAGGAGGGGGTGGGAGTGTTTGTGACGATGTGAGCTTGGCCGTGGAGAGGGTAGGGGGTTTAAGTGTGGTTGCTGGGGCAGCAAAGAGGATTTAAAGCAGAGCAAAACCCTTAAACCCTGGTCCTGGAGTATAAAACCCTCTTGGTGGGGCAATTCTCTGTCTTTGGGACATCCCATGTAGGAATAGCCCTGTGTGTGTGTGAAACCCCCCGCCAGATATACGTACTGATCCGGCAATCCCACAGTACATGCACAGGTCGTGGTGGCATCAGCGACTCATCACAGCCGGTTAACGTACTGGCCCCAGACATTAATGAATGGCCATCATGGTCAATCATCAGCTGGAGGGAAAAACCCATTCCTTTTTCCACCAGCTAACCAACTAATGATTAAAGGCAGAGGTAAAAAAAACTAAAGGATATTAACCCTGTTCCCCACAGTACATAACTGGACAAAGGAGTGGCTTCAGCTTGCCTTGCGAGGTCTACCATTTCAACAGACTTAAAGTGGAATCTACAAGGGCTGGCCGCTGGTTTTCCCCCGCTGTGTGAAACCCCCCAGGGCGGCAGTAATTACTCATGTTTCTACAGTCAAACGACGCATGCGCGGGCTCTTGTCCAATCACACTGGGGCGGGAGCATGCACACAGCGGGGTGCAGTAGCACACACTTCAAATTGAAGGCAACAGATCCCTTTGCCAAAGGATGTAATCACGGAAAAGGGCTCTGATTGGATGACTGCCTACACACAAGCCGCTGGACCAAGTTTTACTGGGCGAACTGGGGGGTTTTGCACAGCAGGGCATCCCATCAATTCCCAGGTTTTGTTCCACTTTTAAGATGTCCTGCACATTTCATCTTAATAACTATAGGCCTGTAGTGCTCAATTTGATGGTCATAGAGTTTAGAGAGCCTAGTGCCTACCTACTTGAAGGCAAAAACAAAATCTAATAGATTCACCAGTTTGCTTACAGGATGAAGAAGCAGAGGACATATGGCCCTCTAAGGCATGTTGGTACACAGACCATCCAGGCTCCTATGGTCTGTGTTGCCTTCTTTTCACCTTCAACATCATAAGTAACATAGTATGTAAGGCTGAAAAAATACTTTAGTCCATCCAGTTCAGCCTATAAGGGAAGATCTTTTTCCAGCCATAGCTGGTAATGTTATTACATGCCAGGGAGGCATCCAGCCAACTTTTGAACTCTTTTAGTGTATTCTTCATAACTACTTCCTCTGGTAGAGAGTTCCATAGTCTCACTGCTCTTACAGAGAAGAATATCCTCCTATGTCAGTGGAGGAAGCCCCTTTCCTCTAACCTCAGTGGATGCCCTCAGGTTACGGTTGAACTCCAGGGTATAAATAGTTTGTGGGACAGATCGATATATTGACCCAGGATATATTTATACATAGTTATTAGATCACCCCTCAGGCGCCTCTTTTTCAAACTAAATAAACCTAACTTTGACAAGTTTTCAGGGTACTCTAGTGTCCACATTTAATTTATTCATTTAGCTGCCCGCCTTTGAACGCCCTCCAGTTCTGATATGTCCTTCTTATGCACTGGCATAAAGAACCGTACACAATATTCCATATGGGGTCTGACCAGTGACTTAAAGAGTGGTAAAATAATGCTCTGGTAATGGGCCCCTCTTGATGCACCTATGATCCTGTTTGCTTTGGCAGCTGCTGTCTGGCATTGGACACTACAGTTAAATTTTATTTGAACTAAAACACACAGGTCCTTTTCCATTGTAGGTTTACCCAGCGTTTCCTTACTTAGTGCGTAATCTTCACACCAATTGCTCCTTCCCATGTGCACAACCATAAATGTACCTGTTTTAAACTTCATTTGCCATTTACTGCCGATATTTCCAATATATCTAAATCTGTATGTAGCTGCATGCTGTCCTCTTTTGTGATAATTTCTTTACATAGTTTAGTGTCACCTGCAAAGATTGATACTTTACTATTTATTCCTAGTACTCCTCTAGAAACCATGATCCAATCTGAGTAGGTACCATTAATAACCACCCTCTGTTTCCTATCATTAAGCCAATTACCCATGTACACACGTTTCCCTAAGTGCAAACATTCTCAGATTTTGTACCAGTCTTTTATATGACACAGTATCAAATGCTTTCCAAAAGTCAAGATATATGACATCCAATGATCCTGTCTTGAACTTAGCTGATCAGGTTTGTCTGGCAGGAGCGATTCCTCATAAATCCATGCTGATAAAGAGTAATAAGGTCATTTTCACAGAGATACTTCAGGATAGCATCTCAAACAGCTTGTCTACCACAGATGTTAAGCGTACCGGTCTGTACGTCTGTAGTTCACAGGACCCCCCTTGCACCATTTTTTTTAATACTGCCACCACATTTGCCAAGCGCCAGTCCTATGGAACATAATTTTCAGCAAGATGACACAAACTGTCCCAACACCTGCCTATGGACCATAAGCTTCCTGATGAGCAGAACCCAAGAAGTGCAACTAAGTTCTTCACATTTAGTTCAGAGACCATGAACACCATTGCTTCTCCTTCGTTTGGTGTCATCCAAAAACAGCAATGAACAATCCTACTTGGTCCTGAATAAAACCAAGGCGGGAGAGATGAATTATAAAGGTTGCCCACGCACCCACTATCCCTCCATAGCAATCAAATTCGTAAATTAAACATAGCAAGTGTGGCTTCTCTCAGGGTCTGATTATAATGTCCTTTTACATAATAACTTGTCATATGCTCATCATTCACTACCAGGTTTTGGAAGTGCCACCAAATGATAAAATGGGGCTACAGAGAACAATCAAAAGGCAGAGAGAACCCTCAGTACTATCAGTCCCGAACTTGTATACTGGCAAAACAATTTAATGTGCAAAGAAGATGATTACCAGAAATTCACACCATGGTCATGCCTTCTTCCTACTACTTTGCCCCTGGTGCTACTTCAGAACCTTCAGGTTTAGGAATAGTTTTCTATTGTAACTATTGTAACTATACAACTTCTCACTAAATAACAATGTGATTAATATACCAGTGTCCAATACATAAAAACCCTGCTTATCCTTATATCTTAAGTAGTTATTCTTTGTCTACAGTATATACAGAGTATCCTTGTATATCTGTATGAATGAAAAAAACTGATTCTGAGACTTCTAGCTTGAGTGAGCACTAGATTATTTACATGTAGGTCATCTGCCGCCTCAATCAATGGCAGCAGACATATAGGTCACAAAACGCATTAGGGATCCCTTTAGATGTTTAGAGCTCAAAGCTTAGACAGATTACAGAAAAACATACACCAGTGTCACATGAAATATTTCTTTTACATACACACATTCCCCTTAGTCCCTATTTCATAAGTGATGTATATAATATATAATTACAAATAATTAAAATTTAAAACAGGCCATATTATACATTAAAAGCTATGCCAGGTTGTATTCTGTGCCCTGGGGCATCCTGAATTGGGATGCCTCTCTGTGTATAACCCCCAGAACAACTTACCTCTTTCCGGTCCAACAGCGCATGTACAGGCTGTCATCCAATCAGTGCCATTTGGTGTGTATGTCAAATCTCTCTAATTTGCTTCAATGGGAGGCCCCAGCGGTGCATGCGCTCCTGTCCCAGCCTAACCAAATGGCCCGAGCCCGAGGATGCAGGCGATGTGGTTGCACTGGCTCCCCATTGTAAACAATCCGACCTGTTTGCTCAATTACATAGGCACAGCAAAATACTCTGATTGGATGAGAGCCTACGCGTGCACCATTGGACCAACGAAAAAGTAAGCTTCATCAGCGATCTGGGGGGTTCACACAGCAGGGCATCCCAATTCAGGATGCCCATTGGGGAAGGCCAGTTGCCGGACCTGGAATCCTTTAGAAAGGGTTTTGCTCCACTTTAAAGGGACTGTCTGGGCATCAGAAATAATAGGGCAGCAAGCAGCTCACCTGAGGCCTGTCCAATGTGCAGAGTCAGGTAGAAGTTGTAGCAAGGCACCAAGGTTTGTCAATTAAATTCCTCCAGGACCACGCAAAAAAGTCTACTTTGTCCGTTGGTGCTCTCAGCTTAAGTGAGCATGAGAAGCCACAGTGGTGCTGCACTGACCACAGCCCACCTATGACTCATAAAGCTGCACCATGACATGCCCTTCCCAGCTCAGCCACGACCCAGTAATTGAAGTGAAGAAAGCAGCTTTGCTTATAATACATAAGGTTTTTTCAAATAATAGGACATTTTTAGATGCTTTGAAATAGCTAATTTTACACTATTTCCAAGGGAGATAATGGAGTGAGAAGTTAATGTGTGTCTGGTGAGGGACAGTATCCACAGCATCTAATACAAATAGTTGGGCAATCACCATCAATTTTTTTAGGTCCATTTCTATTCTGTGTTTCACAAATCTCACTTTGCTTCAGCGCAGTTAATACAGACCTCATCATTTATTTACTGTCTCATGGGTCAATATATCTAATCCATGATACCAACTACTATGCTCTAAAACATAAAAGTTTTATGTGGGCTCTTGGCCGATAGAGTCTCGTGGACTCTCCGAAATGTGTGAAGATACAATTGGTAGTAAAATGCATATTATAGAAGTAGTCCAAGCATCATTCTAGTGTTAAGATGTCACCCCTAGATGTCTTCTTAGTATTCTAGGCATTTGTCCCAGGCCAGTTCCATGCTACTTGACTGTGGTGGCTTTCTAGGTGCCTTTAAGGCCCAACGGTCCCTGGAACCTTGCCAGGTTTACAAGGTTCTGCCGCTGCCATGAGTGAAGAAGAACAGATTCTACAACATGCTGGCACTTCGCTGCCACCTTGTACAGTGAATGGAGCCATTCACTGCAGTACTGTGATCAGGGCCGTATTTGCCACTAGGCACGTGTAGGCACGTGCCTAGGGTGGAGCTTCCAGACAGGGGCGGGCTCAGGGCAAAGATAGGAATAATTGTAAAAAAAAAAAAAAAAACGTGCCCAAGTTGGGCCTGCGGGGATGGCGATGATAAACTTCATTGGTGGTTCAGTGGGAACCCTCCCCTATCCCTCCCTCACCGCCCCGCAGCTCACTGCCCTGCCCCGCCCCACCCCACCACCACCGCCTGTCTGCTGGTTGGTGAAGCCGCTCCTGTCAAAGACAGGCGGCGGCTGCGAGCGGGAGGGCAGGGCGAGGAGTGGGGTGGGGCTCATAATATTCAGCCACGCTCCACTACTCGCTCTGCCCCCTGCTCACAGCCGTCGCCTGTCTTTGACAGGAGCGGCACACCAGTGCGCCCACCTCATGCTGCCCCCCCCGCTCGCATCCCCCGCCTTCGTCTCCCGTCCCACTACTCACCCTGCCTCTTCTCGCATCCTCCGCCTCAATCCTCGCCCGGCCCCCCTCACAACATCCACCCCACTCCTCGTCCTCCCACCCTCGCAACTCCCGCCGCACTCCTCGCCCTGCCCCCCCCTCGCATCCCCCGCCCTACCTCCATTTGCAGCTGCCACCTGTCTTCTGCGGGAGTTCGGGGGCGTGGTCCTGCACAGTGTTCAGTCCACCGCAGCACACAACAGGAGACCAGGTAAGTGGCCGCTCTCCTGTGGTACAACTCTTGTACCAATGGTGCTTTATCAGGGCCGTATTTAGGGTTCATGCTGCCCTAGGCACTATTTATGTTTCACCCCCCCTCCCCCCCAACCAAGTAGAAGAGGTAAAGTGGGTTGAAGACCCAGTACAGTGGAGTACATGGGGGGTGCGGCAGGTCAGCAAAGCTAGTGGAGACTGAAACAAATTTGGCAGGGAAGCTAGGGATGCTGATGCACAGTCCAAAACAATGGCATTAGTATGCACAGCATAGCGTTGCTTGGACAAGAGCCCACATGTGGGAACGTCGGAAAGGTGGGCAACCAGGGGGGTTTTACACAGCGGGGCATCTCAAATTGTGATGCCCCAGGGACAGGTACCAATCACCAATATAATCAAATTCCTGGTGATTTGTCAGGGGTCTATGTCCAGGAGGCCAGACATACACTTTAACCCACCCACATTCATCATTAACAGAAATCCAACAATTTTAGTAAAAAATAGGTACTGATCAAATTTGCTCACAGTGCTGCAAGCCCAATTGTTCTTACCTGATGCTCACTCCCTCAATGAAACCGGGATCCTCTGATTGTAGATCGGCGATCATTGGGTCGACGTGGTGTCTAGCAGCCAATATTTATTCCATTTTACTAAGGGAGCAAGGATAAGGTAAGAAATGGGCCTACAATCGGGGAGAGGAATCAGCAAAGGGCAAACACCCCATCAACCCCTCAGTCCATTAGCCCCACACATCAGTTAACCCACAAACACACACCATTATCCCCATTATACCCCCACTCTATTACCCTCCAGTACACGCACACTATAACCCCACACCTAACCTGTTAAACCAGACCATAACCAGTTTTGTTCAGCCCTGTAGTCTAAATGCCCCCAGCGCCAGCCAATTACCTCTCCCCAGGGCATACTGATTCAGGATGCCCCACTTTCCATTCATCCCACAGCGCACACGCGGCCCATGATGGCATTCCTCTGGCTAAATGGCCAGAACTGGCCCACACAGTAGGAGAGGAACAGCCAGCAGGTGGTCCCAAACCTTCCATTAATAATAGATAGCCAGGTTACACATGCACCAGTAAAGGGGAGCCAAAACCCAGGCTTCGGTCTATTTTAACCTTCCACACATACAGTTAAAGTGGAACAAAACCTGAGAATTTGACTTTCGCCCTTTTGTGTCATTCCCCAGGGCATCTCAAATTGGGATGTCCCGCTGTGTGAAACCCCCCAGGGTGGCGGTATTCACTCTCCTACCGTGTCCAACGGCACATGACAGAATGAGAGCAGCCATTCGGCAAACGACTCTCACTGACTTCAAAGGCTAGCACAAGCGGCCTCATCTCCAGCGGCGTGGGCGCTCCTGCCTCAGTGTATCTCTTTGAAAACAATGAGAGCCATTTGCCCTATGACATCGTCACAGCAAACGGCTCTCATTGAACGAGAGTCCACACATGTGCTGCACCCAGAAAAGGCGAGTGATCACCGGCACCCAGAGGGTATTCACACAGTGGGCCAGCGGCTGGGTTTTGTTCCACATAACACCATTAACCACACGCATTGTGAAAGCAAATAAAATACAGTTTACCAGCTTTTAAAGCGGAACAAAACCCAGGAATATGAGTTTCCAGAGTTTTGTTACGTGTCCCTGAGGCATCTTGAATTGGGATGCCCTGCTGTGCATTACCCACCAGTTCACCCGTAAAGTCTCACCTTTCCACGACTCTAGTGGGGCATGCATGGGCTCTCAACCACTGAGAGACACCTGCTGTGACTACGTCATTTGGCAGGTGGCTCTCATTGACTTGAATGGGGAGCTATCTGAATGGCTGGGGCAGGAGCGCGCACACACCACCGGGAATACAGGGAATGTGGCAGCACATGCTCCCAATCACAATTAAAGCTGTCTGACTAATGACCTAGTCACGGTTCTCATTAAATGAGAGCCTGCGAATGCGCTGCTGGAGCATGGATAGGTGAGTTTTTACCAAAGCCCTGGGGGGTTTCACACAATGGAAAAAGTTAGCGAACGGAGCTGGAATCTTTTAGATTCCAGGAATGCCGCTGGTGGGTTTTGTTCCGCTTTAAAGTGGATCAAAACCCAGTGCGATTCCCTCCCCCGGGGCATCCAAAATTCGGGATGTGTGAAACCCCCCAGGTCATACCATACACTTACCTTGTTTCACAGTCCAACTGCGCAGGTGCGAGCCACATCCCTGCTATCCCTCTAGCAGGGCGCGTGCCTGTGCCAGGCATTTGTGAATGGCCAGCGCGGGCGCGCTCCCTGTTAGAGGGAAACGGGGGATGTGGCTGCCAGCCTGCTCAGAGCCGCTGGCCTTAGACAGCGTGACGTCAGCGGCTCCAAGCGCTCTGACTGGACGAGCGCCTACGTCAGAGGACCGGGAAGAGGCGAGTTGCGCTTGGCATCTCTGATTGGGGTGCCCTGGGGGAAAGGGCAAAAACCTAGTATAGTCAAATCCTGGGTTTTGGTCCACTACCCAGAAATTTTACTATGCTAGGCTTTGGTACACTTAAAGCAGAACAAAACCCAACAGCGGCCAGCATCTTGTAGTTTTGTTCCGCTTTAAGTGGACCAAAACCACAAAGAAGGTTTTGGTACCTTCTTAGGGGCATCCAGATTTGTGATGCCCCGCTCTATGAAACCCCCCCCAGTTCTCTCAAAAACTTAACGTGGACCAAAACCCAGCTGGATCGGCCAGGAATCTATAAGATTCCCGAGCCAATCCATTCCCTCCTCGCGGGGCATCCGAAATCAGTATGCCCCACTGTGTGATACCCCCAGGTCGCCAGCTACACTTACCTTAATCCCGGTCCAACGGCTGCATCCCCGCTGTCCTTCTAGCAGGGCACGTGCCCGCGCCGGCCATTTGTAAATGTCCAGCATGGGCGCGCTCCCTGTTAGAGGGAAGCGCGAGATGCGACCGCCAGCATGCTCGGAGCTGCTGAGCTAAGACATCGCTCAGACTGCATAGCTCAGCGGCTCAGAGCACGCTGATTGGACGAGTGGCCGCACATGCGCCCTAGGACCTAGGTGAGGTGAGTTGATGCGGGAGATTTAGGGGTTTCACATAGTGGGGCACCCTGGGGGAGTGGACCAAAACCCAGGATAGTCAAAATCCTGGGTTTTGGTCCACTTTAACCTTCCCTCATCCAACTGTGCATGCACAGGCTCTTGTCCAATCAGCGCTTTATCCAGGGACATCCCTCTCTGCTTGCCCGCACTGGCCATTCAGCCAGGGAGATGCCACCTCTGGCTGCGCATGCACTATGGGATCGATGGAAAGGTAAGACTCATGGCTATCCCCTGGAGGTTTTACACAGTTGGGAATCCTGAAGATGGAGTTGGCTGGCCCTGGACTCCTTTAGACTTTAGGGCTGTCCAAAACTGTATTTTATTTGCTTTCACAATGCGTGTGGTTAATGGTGTTATGTGGAACAAAACCCAGCCGCTGGCCCACTGTGTGAATCCCCTCTGGGTGCCGGTGATCACTCGCCTTTTCTGGGTGCAGCACATGTGTGGACTCTCGTTCAATGAGAGCCGTTTGCTGTGACGATGTCATAGGGCAAATGGCTCTCATTGTTTTCAAAGAGATACACTGAGGCAGGAGCACCCACGCCGCTGGAGATGAAGCCGCTTGTGCTAGCCTTTGAAGTCAGTGAGAGTCGTTTGCCGAATGGCTGCTCTCATTCTGCCATGTGCTGTTGGACACGGTAGGAGAGTGAATACCGCCACCCTGGGGGGTTTCACACAGCGGGACATCCCAATTTGAAATGCCCTGGGGAATGGCACAAAAGGGGGAAAGTCAAATTCTCAGGTTTTGTTCCACTTTAACTGTATGTGTGGAAGGTTAAAACAGACCAAAGCCTGGGTTTTGGCTCCCCTTTACTGGTGCATGTGTCACCTGGCTATCTAATATTAATGGAAGGTTTGGACCACCTGCTGGCTGTTCCCCTCCTGCTGTGCGGGCCAGTTCTGGCCATTTAGCCAGAGGAATGCCATCATGGGCCGCGTGTGCGCTGTGGGATGAATGGAAAGTGGGGCATCCTGAATCAGTATGCCCTGGGGAGAGGTAATTGGCTGGCGCTGGGGGCTTTTAGACTACAGTCTGAACAAAACTGGTTATGGTCTGGTTTAACAGGTGTGAGGGTTAGGTGTGGGGTTATAGTGTGCGTGTACTGGAGGGTAATAGAGTGGGGGTATAATGGGGATAATGGTGTGTGTTTGTGGGTTAACTGATGTGTGGGGCTAATGGAGTGAGGGGTTGATGGGGTGTTTGCTGTTTGGCCCCCCCCGATTGTAGGCCCATTTCTTACCTTATCCTTGCTCCCTTAGTAAAATGGAATAAATATTGGCTGCTAGACACCACGTCGACCCAATGATCGCCGATCTACAATCCCAGGATCCCGGTTTTATTGAGGGAGTGAGCATCAGGTAAGAACAATTGGGCTTGCAGCACTGTGAGCAAATTTGATCAGTACCTATTTTTTACTAAAATTGTTGGATTTCTGTTAATGATGAATGTGGATGGGTTAAAGTGTATGTCTGGCCTCCTGGACATAGACCCCTGACAAATCACCAGGAATTTGATTATATTGGTTATTGGTACCTGTCCCTGGGGCATCACAATTTGAGATGCCCCGCTGTGTAAAACCCCCCTGGTTGCCCACCTTTCCGACGTTCCCACATGTGGGCTCTTGTCCAAGCAACGCTATGCTGTGCATACTAATGCCATTGTTTTGGACTGTGCATCAGCATCCCTAGCTTCCCTGCCAAATTTGTTTCAGTCTCCACTAGCTTTGCTGACCTGCCGCACCCCCCATGTACTCCACTGTACTGGGTCTTCAACCCACTTTACCTCTTCTACTTGGTTGGGGGGGAGGGGGGGTGAAACACAAATAGTGCCTAGGGCAGCATGAACCCTAAATACGGCCCTGACTGTGATAAATACAGGGGCAGATTATCCCAAAGAATTTCTGGTTGCTTCAATGCTGCAGGGCTTGGTTTTGGAAATAGAACCTGCTCAGGTTTGCTTATTAACATAGCTATTTGCTTTAAAGGGGAACAAAACCCAGGATTCTTACTATCCTGGGTTTGATTCTTGCCCAGGGACACCCTGAATCGCCCATAAAAACGTACATTTCTCCTTACCCACAGCGCATGCGCGAACTCTTTTCCGATCAGCGCCACTTGCTGTGCACATTAATGCCCCACATTTGGCTCTGTTTAGACATGAAGCTTGGCAATGGAGGCCGGCAATATCCGCATCCCAGCTCCCCTTAGAAAAAGCATGTTTGAGCCCAGAGATGCTGGGTATGCGACTGGCAGTGTCTACCTCATTGTGGGAGACAATACAAAGGTGAGTTTTGCAGCGCACAGAGGGGCATCTAGACTCCAGGGTGGGTCGGCCATGGTTTTGTTCCGCTTTAAGGCAAACATCATTTTAGGAAACCTAACCTCAAAATACCCCATATGGTCGTTTTAGGCAAAGCCTAACTATCGGGAAGAAAACTCAAGCCACATCGAAGTATGTCCACATGGTCCCTGTGCTGGCAGCAACCCTGAGTGACTTTAATCTTCCTCCCATTCATTCCTTCCTCTTACCTATCCATCTGCATAGTGCCTTTCTTCTTCTTCCCTTTTATTGTTCTTCATTTTCTCCTTTCCCCTTACCCCATTAACTGTGGCAGTAGCTACAATTTACTACCTTAGCCTTCCAGTTCTCGGCTTCCCACCATTTAACTATAACTGGTACTGTTTTAAGAGGAACAAAATCCAGGATTTTGACTATCCCAGGTTTTGTTACCTGTCCCGGGGGTATCCTGAATTGGACGCCCCAGATTGCCCAGAACAACTTACCTCTTCCTGGTTGTACTGCACGTATAAGTTTGCTCTCATTTTAGCATGTGTGCTTCCATCCATGCCTATCTGAATGGCTGGACTGGAAGCACGCACACAGCCCAAAGCTGCATGGGGTGCAGCCACCAGTGTTTACATCGGAGAGGGAGCCAGGAAGCAGGTGAGTGTTGCAACGGCCTGTGGGGGTTTCACATATCCCGATCTGGGATGCCCGAGAGAAGGCCAGCTGCCTGCCCTAGAGACGTTTAGATTTCATGGCTGTGCCATTAGGGTTTGTTCCACTTTAAAGTGGACCAACACCCAGGGGTGATCGGCCCGGGAATCTATAAGATTCCCGGGCCGATCACCTCCCTCACCGCGGGGCATCCGAGATCGGGATGTCCCGCGGTGAGGGACCCCCCCAAAAGCCCCAAAAAACTGACCTGATCACCTCCCGCGCGCCCCTCTAGGCGTGCGCGTGCCCGCGCCGGCCATTCACAAACGCGCGCGCACTGTCAAAGGGGCGCGCGGGAGGCGGCGGCGGACGCGCTGTCTTGTCCGCAGCTGTCACCCGCTTGTCCGTGGCTACGTGGGAGCGTGGTGAGGTGAGTTTTGGGGGGTTTCTGGGGGGTTTTACACAGCGGGGCACCCCTAAACAGGGTGCCCCCCTGAAGTGGACCAAAACCCAGGATAGTCAAAATCCTGGGTGTTGGTCCACTTTAAGATATGATTAATAATTGTTGTATTAATATAAATTATTGTTGTTGAATGCTTAGCTATCGGTTTGTGGTGCTCAGTGAACCATTCCAAAACTGGGCCAGCAATTTGTTAATTGCTTACATTTATTTTAACAATGTTGTTTATTGTTCAGTTTTTTTTTGTACAAAATAAAATGAAAAACAGAAATCGAGACATTGTCATTGTGACTCTCTGCTGGTGCTGAGGCAGGGCATGGGGGTGATTATAAAAAAAACTGCTTACCTCACCTGGAAGCCAGCCCTGTCACCGGCACTCAGGACAGACAGACAGGCCCATGCACAGAGTGGGGGATGGGCCCAAGGCACTGGGTAATGGCACTGAATTCTGGCCGAGAAAAGCTATTTTTCTTTTGTAACCCCACCGTCACTGTCCAGGGGAAGAAACAACACTGGGATTCTATTTTCAATGATTCAGGTCAAAAAGATGAGTAAACCTAGAGAAGCTCCACATGACCACTGATCAGTGGGGTTTTCTGGTTAGAGGGGTGTGAGCACTGTGTAAGCCTGCCCTGCAAACCTTACTGACAGCCAGCAGAAATGCAGCACTACGATTGTCCGGTGGCTGTCACGTGGCTGTCACGTGGACCAGGGTTATATCCCAAGCCCACTTGACCACTGATGGCCAATCAGGGTGCCAAATAAGGATTTGCAGGCATTGCTGGGGGCCGATGTGTGGGGGAGCTCCAGCATTCTGGGTGCCACTTGATCCTGTCACAATGTGGCCTGGCTAGGACCCACACATGTGGGTCCAACTTAAAGAAGCTTCTTAAAGTGGATGTCCAGTTTAAAAGTGTAACCCCCCGCCACCTTCTCTGGGGGGCTGTGGCAGGCAGAATGGGTTACAACAAGGAACGCCTAACTTTGCTCAATGTCCAGCAATCTCACCGGCACCCCTGCGGCAGCTGCTCTGACAGTGCACAAAGTGGCTTCCCGTATTCTGTGGATGTTCCCTTCTGCTCATTCAATTACCCAAGATGGCTGCACCCAGTGCCTAAATCTAAGGCGATAAATGATGGATTCTTGGTGAGTTAAGAAGGTTTTTTTTGTTGTAACCCTCCCCCCATGGACTGGTTGAGCGCCACGGCAGGGTGGCAGGGCGGGAGGGATTAAACTTAGACTGGACTTCCACTTGTCCGGCTGCACCACACCGCTCCGTTGCGGTGAATAGAGAGGGCATGGCAGCACTCCTGCGACTTTTCACAACCCCGACATTCCAACCGCTATGTTTGGGTGGTGCAATAAACTCAGGCTGCGGTGGGGGCTCAGATCCAGCGATCAGGTGATTGGTGATCGCTGGACTAGCACTTGTTTTTTTGTTTGGCTGCTGAATCATTTTAAAGTGGACCAACCACTGGTTGCGCTGACTGATCAACTGGTCTTGATGCATCCTGATTCAGGGCCACTCTGCTCCATTATGCCAGGCTTTGTGTTTAAATATATGCTGTGCATTATTATGCATATCTGTGCTGATTGGAGAGCCCATCATGCCCCGGAGCAAAGTGAGTTTTTGGGGCAACCTGGTGGGATTGGCACAGCGGGGCATCCTAAATTGCCCCCGGCGCAAGGACTAATACCTAGGATAGCAAAAATCCCTTAGTTTTGGGCCACTTGAGTTCATTCAACACTTGGCACACTTGAGGTAATAAGAAGTCTTATCTCTGACTGCAATTAATGTTATCTGACCACTGATAAGCCCTATGTGGCTTCCGGGGCCATTCACTTCTATTGAAACAGCGAGTCTTTTGCAGTGATTGCTCCCCCTCTCTTCAGGCTATTTCTCTTCCTTAAAGGAATTGTATCGTGAAATTGTGTAATATTAAAAATCCATATAAACACATCAGCCAATGAGAGGAGGGGTCACTTATACACCCAAACTGGAATAACTCCCGCCAAGCTTGTGGTTTCTTCTCCTGGTAGAAATAAAATCCAGGGGTGACAGGTTTGAGTGTATCGGGTAGGGGTCCTGGGCAGGCTCTGTCTGGCTGGATATTTCCTGATGCAGGGTGTATAAGTGACCCCTCCTCCCACCATCCAGCATATTTACCATTGGGTCATGTACTTAGTTACATTCATCCCTTCTAGCAGCTGGTCATTCATTGTGTGTGTAACATGGCAGACATGATGATTCATTTTCTAAGGTAAATTTCTCTGTTGTGGAGAAACACAGGTACACTGCAGCCATGCTGCATCAATGCACCCAGCTAGAAAACAAATTGATCTCCTTCTAACATTCTGTGTGGAAACAGATAAAATATCTCTCTGACTGGGCCAATCCTAAGGAAGTTCCCAACTCAACTGCAATGTGTCTGTATACTAGCAAAAACCTTCATTCATGCTTATAAGTAAGCAAGGATATCAGGTGCGACCCAAGATGGCTCCCATGTAATTCTAGGAGCACAGCTATTCCACAACATCTTCATGGGTTTATAGAGGATGGGTGTTGGCCCCCCTGGGACCACCACCCGCCCGCATTAAAAAAGGGCCACACTGGGTGAATCTCCCCAGGTCTCCGAAACCACTTACCTCGCCTCGGGCCCGCGCTGTGGCTAGAATAGCCGGCTCGAATCCTAGCTACATTCACGAGCGGCACCAGCATCACTCAGCTCCCTTCGGCTGTGCGCAACCCCAGCCATTCAGAGCTCAGTGGTGTCCCATAGAGCTTAATACAATGTAACATTGGTGCAAAGAAAGTTGGAAGCAATAAGAGGGGAGGCGGGGCAGGCATAGCAAATAAGTAAAAAGCGTCTGCTAGCGCCTCCCCTGTCCCGCCCACCTAAGCCTAGATTAGATAGATATGTAAATATATAAGTTGCAGTGCTTAGCCCCACCTATATACATAGCAGCGGGTGGAGTAAAAGGAACATACTTAATGGGAATACAATTCGTTGTTAAAACGGCTGAATTATCAAGATGTGACTACGGTATCGTTCAGACCCTATACATTTCCAACATCTTTATGGATCCCATCATATTTATGACCATATAGACCACCAATATTTGTCTAAGTGGGAAGAATGGCATGGGGAAAATGTTGGATAAAAACAAAGCAGAATTAAAAATCCCTGTTAGACTTACAGGTAATGGCTTTTTTTAAGATTCCCTTATCATGACCCACAGAGAGAGAGGCTCCACCCCCTGGGAGGAAATACAAACTGAACAGAGGTTGAAAGCCCCTCCCCTTCCTCCCCACCTTAGTTTTTATCAAGTAACCTAATTTAACTCTAGGATTATGGGTGGGTAATAAGGGGTCATGCTGAAGGATTCTTAAAAAAGCAGTTACAAGTAAGTCGAACAGAGTTTTTTTCTAATCATTCTTCAGCATGAACCACGGAGAGGATTAGGCGAGTAATTATACCTTAGGGGTAGGAAGCGGCAAGCTGCTTCTACCGAAGGCCTGATGTTTTGCAGATAGTAAATCAAGCCTATAATGAGGAAGGTGTGGGGTGATGACCACGTTGCCACTTTTATCACACTCTGTCAAGTGGTTCCTTAAGGAGGAAACACAAAGAACTGAAGTGGGGAGGAAGGGGTGGGGCTTTTATCATCTGTTCAGTTTGTGTTTCCTGCCAGGGGGCGGAGCCTCTCTCTCTGTGGGTCATGCTGAAGGATGATTAGAAAAAACAATGATAGTATAAAATATACTACCCTTGAAAAACCATTGGGACTGTAATGTATGAGCATCAACTAAAAAGAAACAATACATTATAGAATGATGGTGGTCAAGCTAAATTGGTACAGAGTGGCAAATCCAGACAATCAATTAGGCCCCCGGGGATTGTCGTTTGCAATAGAAATATCCATTTTGTTTCAACGGCCTCAAGCTTACAGCGGAGACTGCTGCCACGTGGTCCAAGTCTTACTGTTGTAATCGCAGGTAAAGTAAGGGTGTTAGTATTTATGTTATGGGCTTTTACGCATTATCGGGCTACGTTGGTGCGAGGTGAAACCGATTTTATGTCATATATATGTTCTAGGAACCTGGTCTTCGGGGACCTGGACATGCAGCCCACATACTGAAGATTACACAGCCTGTAAGACACTAGATATACTACACATAAATTTGTCACCCTTTGTAATATACACAACACATACAACATGGAGTTCCACATGGAAAGCCAAGTGCTGGGATGTTCCTTCATGTTGGGCAGTGACGACAGAGAAAGGTAAGTAGCCAAAGTTGGTGCCTTTTTTGAGACAACTCTGGTACCAGAGGAAAGAATCTGTTATAGGTCATTATCTGATCTGAGAATAGGAAGATTGGACATGATAATATGTTTCACGTGGGAGAATTGAGTGGAATATGTCATAACAAAGGTGACCTTAGATTATTATTATTTTTTGATATTATGCAGCATTTCATGCCAAACCCTGTCCTTCGTTTTATTTTCAGCACTCACCAACAGATCCCTAAGATACCCCCTTTGGGTTAGTCTGGTGCAGATATCTTTACATTCAGTGTTAAAGTGGACCAAAACCCAAGATTTTGACTATCCTGGGTTTTGGTCCTTGCCTCCAGGGCACCCTGATCGGGGATGCCCCACTATGTGAAACCCCCCAGATCACCCGATCTCGCCTCTCGCCCAGTCAGCACAGGGTCCTCTCCCGCCCCTTCATTCAGGAGGTCATCTAAGGTAAGGCGAGCGCACTGGCGGCCGCATCCGTATCGGCCATTCACAAATGCCTGGGGCGGGCACGCGCCCTGCACATGTGCCATTGGACCAAGAAAGATAGTGAGTTTCCGGGCGACCTTGGGGGTTTTACATAGCGGGGCATCCAGAATCAGATGCGAGTATGCCAGGGTGGGGTTTGGTCCACTTTAAAGCCTATTTCTGTCAAACAATTCCATCTGGCTCTCATAAACTCACCGTAGGGAATTGGCTTGATGATATGGCACAGGTGACAGCTCTTCGCATGGAGAGTTGTATTCCCAGCTGTCTTTTTAGTATAGATTTGGTTAGTATCAGTTTGGTACCGCAACTTTAAATCCAAAAATTCAATCCTAGATGTGGGACTTGCCAGTGAATCTCAGGTTACAAAGCTTGTCATTTAAATAGATGACAAACTCTTGTGTCACACCATGTTCCCTTGAGATATGCATATCATCAATGTATTGACCATATAAATACATATGGGTTGATTCAAAGAAACATGTAACAGCTTGGATTTGGCTCACGATCATCCTATTTTTCACGTCCGCTCGTGCGTTCGTATGAACTTGCGAGTGATTCAATAAGCAAATACGTTTCTATCCTAAAATATACGTCCGTTCGTATGTCAGTTCGGGAATCAGACCTATGTCAGTTTCCATCCTGAATTTTCCGTTTCATTTCTCAGGTTGCAACATTGGTTTTGCCCTTTTTCCTTTTTGGTCTGGACGTAAATCCTTCTGATCTTGCGGCTCCGCACTACAAACTTACCTCATTAAAGTGCATTCTAAATATTTGGTCTTTTATTTTTCTTTATTTCATTCATTTTTTAGTAACCAACCATTAATGAATGCATTTGCATAAGTAAATCTTACTTTGTTTAATTTTTACTTAACTTGCATTTTTTACTTGTGGATTTAATTTTAATATTTCTGCTTCAAATGGTCCAACTTTAAATTTTTAGTGTGGTTACCCACACCCTCTACATACAGATTGCTCACAAATATTAAAAAACACCCAGCAACTTCTGCATGTTATGAGCCTAGAAACAGCCAAGATGGCGGCTCAGGTATTATCGGGCAGCCTGCAAACAGAAAGGGCCTTGTGACTGTGTTGCTCTGGATTCTTTGATTTCTGACCTTTCCATGCCCCCAGCTCTGCTGTGTCTGTGCAAAATACAGCAGTAACCCACATCCTGCACTTTATCCCGCTCTCCTCTCCTCAGTAAGTGTGATGCATCTGACCAAAGATGTGCTTAAATAATTAAACAAAGCAAAGGTAAACAACTACACCAATAAATGCAATCTAAAAATATTTTTCTAGTACCTCAATTTGAAAATAAATAACAAAGGACATAAGTTTCTTTAATTAACGCAAATATATTGCAAAATAAAGGTTTACATGCAAAGGACTAATTAAGGTCCACATTAAAATGCTTTTATAAGGCATACATGAATCAGGTATGCATTGCAATACAATTTATGGGCTCGGCCATGCTGATACATGCAGTTCATTGGAGCTCAAGACGCGCAGACTCCTCCACATAGCCAAAAAACCTGTTCACGAACAGCAATCCGGCTGCTAAAAGGTGTCGGCTGTGGCTTTCTTTTAAAACGCGTTTAGAGGTTTCTCTGAATCACACCTAAACACATCCAATTAACCTAAGTTTTACGTTTTGATCGTAAGTTTTAGGATTTGATCCTAAGTTTTACGTTTTGATCCTAAAATTTAGGAACGAACTTCCGCTGATCGTAAGAGCATATACGCATTCGTACGTAGGCTCGTGCGAGTCGGAAATGGCCAAAAAAACAGCAAAAAATGACTAACACCCACCCAAACTTACGATTCTCGATACGAAATCAATTAACTTTTGCTCTTTGAATCGAGGGGATATTCTCAATAGATGAGTTTTCATCCCCAAAGATGTGGTGCTTCTCCCACCAGCCCATGTAGATGTTGGCTAGAGAGGGTGAAATTGGGGCCCCATGGAGGCGTTAGCAGGTGGAGCACCTAAAACAGCGCTGTTTACTGATTTGCTATGCCTGCCTCGCCTCCCCTCTTATTGGCTCCCACATTCTTTGCACCAATGTTACATTGTATTACGCTCTATGGGCCACCACTGAGCGCCTTTTTTATTATTAGGCTGAACATTCATTTTGTCTCGTTTGTTTCGCCGCCTGCTGTCCACCACCGCCGTATACTAACTTGTCATTTTCGGTCAAGGCAGATGGGATATTGGGGGTTATAATGGGGAGCGCATGACAGCGATTTTTACTGATTTGGTGTACCTGCCCGTCTCCCCTTTGATTGGTCTCTATATCCCAGAGCCTCTCTTTTGGTCCGGTGTTTTTTTGTCATTGTAACATGATCACACTTTTATAATGTAAATATATTGGAGCGTCTATATCACATGTTAATAGTTACTGCTCCAAGCAGATATTTAGTGCGGTCATCGGTATACGAGGAAGCCTGCAATGACAGGAGCCTCATTTATTCAATCAATGCGATTGGTGCAGTTTACTCTGACACCACTCTGGATTGGCTCTTTCATCTCAAGCCTTTCCTGATCTATATTTATTAATTGTTATATATTACATATTAATAAATATTCTCTATTAAACTGGAACATGTGATTAGTCTAAGGAATGTTTCATGTGCACACGGCTGCAACCTGGTGTGTATTCAACCTTCACTTCCGGGTCAGAATGGGCGGCCTTGGTAATTGGCACTAATTTTCTTTTTTTGGGGGGCGATGGAAAAAAGCCTCCTTTATTTACATCTTTGTCAAATGACTTTAGAGGAATGAATCGGGAGGAGTGGGTGGCACCAATACCGGGTCTGCCGTGCTTCACAGGCTTGTATGTGATGAAGAATTCACCCAGGTAATGGCCAATCATTTCAGGCTTAATTTCAACCTGGTTGAAGGATTTGCCATTGTACACTCCAACCATGCTGCCAACCATTTCTGGCAAAATAATCATGTCTCTTAGATGGGTCTTGATGACTTCTGGCTTCTCCGTTGGAGGCACTTCCTTCTTGGCCTTGCGCAGACGCTTCAGTAGCGAGTTCTGCTTGCAGTGAAGACCTTTGTTTAGACGCCGACGTTGGCGAGCACAGTATAGCTGCATAATTTGCTCATAGGACATGTCTAGCAGCTAGTCCAAGTCCACTCCTCTGTAGGTGAACTTCCTGAAGGTCCTCTTCTTCTTCTGCTCGCCACTGTCAGAAGCCTCGAGGAAAAGCGGCACTAATTTTCTTATTATTAAAACTGTAGGATTGTGACGTGAGATCAGGTGGGACTAAGGGGCCAGTCCCTGAAACGTGTCCCCTGTAGTCGAGTTTTTGAAACCATACGGAGATGGGTAAGTCACCACCACATTGTGCCTTTTAATATTTCGAAGTAAAAGTTATGTTTTATGGACGTTTGTAAGCTGGGAACCCTCTGAACTGTATTTTAGTGTGGAGGCACCATACCTCCTTCCCATGCTTACCACTAGGGACCAACAGTCCCTGGAACTTGAGGAGCTGCTACTTTTTTCTATTGTCTTACTCCCAGGGGATACTCAGCAATGTTTAAGGCAGCACCAACGGGTGGAGTCTGACAAGTCTTGTATATTATTTTACAGGTAAAACGTATATTTTCTTGCTTCAAAATGTGCTACAAGGCCATGACGTATTTTAGAAACGTTAGTAATTGATCTGCTCCATGGAAGTACTTGGTTGTAACTGCTTGTTGCTTGGGGGTACTTGGCATAACAAGGTTGAGAACCACTGGCCTAAATAACCAACATCTTTTATGGACCAAAGATACCTGGAGCATGTGACCGAGGGCGGGGTTACACCTATATATACAAATGAGTAGCATAGAACGCTGATGATAATTGTATCTAAAAAGCCTGTAAATAAACCACACCCATCGCCCACAAACTGGTTTAAGCTGTCCTACTATAGGTATAGGCATATCACCTTCTTAACCCATTCCATTAAACAAATATTTTACACTCTAAGAAAAATATGGCTAGTATGAATTTACAAGCAGCAAAAAAGAATTGCTAAACTAAACCAGAACACTGGAAAATACTAGCATGGAACTGATGTTTTAAATTATGCCATCTTTTTTTTTTTACAATAAACATTGGTTGATATGTGATGTCATATTGCTCAGTTTGCAAAGCACATTACTTTTGCTTGAATTCATTACAAGCTATATTTTGGGGAATAAAACATATTGGATATTATATATTGTTTTCCTGTATTTTCAGTAATGACTATATATCCTTAATCTTTGCACCCTCTTGTGGTATTTATCGGAAATTGCAGCTAACCAGAAAAAACACTGCTCCAAATGAGGAATGAACTTAAAGTGGGGGGGGCATGCATGAGCCCTTGACCAGAGCTGCTTGCTGTGCATATTTACTGTGTGGCAAATGGCTCTGTTTACATCAATTCCTGCCCCCAGCCTATCTGAATGACTGTGGGCGGGAGCGTGCATACAGCCCAAAGATGCCAGGTATGCAGCGGCTCTCACTCTCCATTGTTTACAGTGCAGAGAGGTGATTTGGGATGTCCCACCGAGCTGCAACTCTGTTCAGGATAAGATACGGGCGCTGCCATCTTGACTCAGAAGCATCACACACACTGAGAGTGGGATAAAGTACAGGAGCTGGGGTTATAGCTGTGCTTTGCACAGACAGAGCAGACCTGGAGTCAGGGAAAAGACAGCAATCCCAGAATACAGAGCGACACAGTCACAAGACACTTCCTGTTTGCAGGGTGCCTGATGCTCCATGGGCCGCCATCTTGGATATTTAAAGGCTTATAACATGCAGTAGATGCAGGTAGGATGATTTTTTTTTTTTTATAATAGATCTTTATTGAGGTAGATAAGACAGTGAGGCAATTGAAGAAAAACAAAAAAAGAACAGTTTCATACAGCAGACAAGTCCAGAACATGTATTACACAAAGCCATAAGAATAATCACTATCTGTATAATCCGCTGGACCCTCGCTATCTCCACCCTCCTGACTGTCCCCTAGATTGAGCCCCTCCGTTCTCATCCACCAGCTTTTTTACTTTATGGGAGGAAGGGGAAATGGGGATAAGGAACAAAGCGGTAAGGTTGAGAAACAAGAGGGGGTGTGGGGAGGTCAGGATAAGGAGGGAAGAGGGGAGGATAAGGAGGGAAGGGGGGAGGATAGCGAGGGAAGGGAGGGAGGGGAAGGAGATGAGGTGAAGGGGGGGAGCATCTCTCCAGTCCACACCCCCCAGGGCCACTCCCCCGCCCAGCCGCACATCCCGCGCCTGTACCAGCACCCCGCATGATCATGCTGTACTCCAAAGTTACTTGCCTTCAGCAGACTCTGTGAACATGTCCAATGGCAGCCACAAGTACCTATGCTTTTCCAACGAGCCCCTGAGAAGGGCCGTCAGGTTCTCCATGCGTTGAATGTCCTCTGCCCTGCGCATCCAGGAGCTGATTGTAGGTGTAGCGGAGGATTTCCTCTGGGCCAGAATACACACCCTAGCTGCATTTACCAGATGGATAGTCAACAACTTTCTGTACTTCCCAACCTCTCCGCTAATGGAGTGCAACAGTAGTGCCTCCGGGGAAAGTGGCATGTCATCTCCCGTTACCTTGCGGATCCACTCTACAACACTCCTCCAAAAGCCCTGAATTTTTTCACATTCCCAAAATATGTGGAGAATGGTACCTTGGGCCCTCTCACACCTCCAGCATAATGGCGAGACTGATGGGTAGAACTGATGTAGCGTTTGAGGAGTCCTATACCAACGGCAGAGGATTTTATACCCCGCCTCCTGGTATGAATTGCTAACCGACGCTTGTTGCGCTAGTTCAGGAATTTTCTTCACTAAGTCTGGTGAAAAGGTGACTTTAAAGTCCCTTTCCCATGGTCCTATAAAGTTTGGCACAAAGGTCTCCCCTGGGTCTACCAGTAGTTGTTATACCATGGATAGTGTTCCTCTAATCGGCTCTGAAGACGAGCACAACCGTTCAAATGGCGTTAGCTCCCTTCCAAACTCTTCGGGGGGGGGGGCAAGTTGCTGAGAAAATGGGTGATCTGAAGCGCTTTCCAGTGCGACAAGTAGGGTGGGTCCAGGTAGGATGATTTTTAATGTGAGCAATCTGTATGTACAGTGTGGGGGAAACATATAAGATAGGCTCTTATTCAGGGCGAAGGTCCGCTTTAAAGGAGCTCTATCACAAAATTGTCTTTTAACTGCTTGTCTCCTGAGCCAGCCTGCAGGAAACAGTAGCAGTAACCGCTTCAACATCAGCCCAAAGCATGATGGGTAAATATATCTACACACATCAGAAGAAATGCAATAGCAATAAGCTGGCATTCCAGACTGGCTCAAGAAACAAGTCATAACAAAGCAGGTTAGTTCACAACCTGTCACCCCTGATCCTTCTTCCTTTCATTAAAAAGAAGGCTTGGCGTGGGTTTTTTTTATGGCAGTTGGTTATTTAATGTCCTCTGTTGCTATTTAGCATAATTATGTGGATTTTTATTATTGGACCATTTTTCATGCTTGTGCTCCTTTAAAGTTTTGGACAGTGATGGAAGGAATTTTTGTAGTTCTGCTTGTGCGGCACTGGCAGATGTTTAAAGACTAGCAACCACCGGCCTATTATACTATCTATATACTATCTATATATTATCTATTAGACTCCAAGGCCAGTCGTCTCACTTTTTAGGATGCTCTGATGTGTAAAACCCCTACATACCCACGTCAGTCAATTCTGAATGAGTATATGGAGGAGTGGGGGTGCGGCAAGCGGTGCATGAACCAATTGGCTTTGTTTGCCGCTCAGAGCGATAGCGAGCAGGACCTGTGGGATCATAGTAAAAGTGACTTTACTGCAATTCTGGTGGACACACACAGTGCGGCATTTCAGGATGCCCCAAACAAGAGGAACAAAACATGGGGATGTGAAAATCCCACCTACAAGTAAATCCTATCTACACTGCATTTATCTGTAGAACCTCTCTACATGTAAACTGGCTAAATGGTTTAAAGAGGAACATCAGACCTAAAGTTGAATGTGGTCGATCCCCCCCCCCCCCCCCCCCCCCATTGGGCCCTGCTTACCTTTTGGCTGCATCAGGTAGCGGTGACATCCATCTGCTTCAGGTCCTGATTCTCCCTCCACCACCAGCTTAGCCATCCCTAAATGACAGCACAGCTTTAGCCATGCTCTTCAAAATACTGCAATGTTCAGCGACGTCTCGTGGCTTTTTGCCAGCTTCCCTTGCATCCCATTCATGGGCATTGCGCAAGATCGGAGTCTGATGAGATGCAAGATGGCGCTGCCCGTCGGGAGGTTGTCCGGTGTCCGAGGGACCCAGAAGATGGATGCCTTGGTGAGGTGAGTAAATCCAGAGGGGGGCAGCAGTCCGGTGAGGTTTCTGGGAGGTTTTAAACTCCCCCGATATTCCTCTTTAACAGCAAGGTAAAGTCCCTGTCCAGGCTGACACTAAACTCCTCCCCTCTTATACCCCTTGGGAACAGTGTAGAATGAGCCGTGAGCAAGTATCTGCAATTCTCCAATTTTATTTAAATACCTTATGTATTCTAAGTGATTCCACTTTCTTTGCCACAATTTCTGGTTTGTGTCTGAGCTGGGGAATAGCATGTCATGGCACAGCTTTAGGAATCTGGATTATGCTGTTCTGTGGTCAGAGAAAGCTGTGGAAGCACTAAGGTTTGCCATGCTCACACATACTGAACGCACCAGGGACAGAGTGCATGTTTTTTGTGTGATCCTAGAGAAATACATTTGAAGGGAAGGCAAACCTTGGAGCCCTGCTAAAGCTTCTACCCTGCACTGCAGGAAAAGTGGGAGAGGCACAGGAGACATGAGGCATCAGGGTAGCTGCTTCCTGCCTGTTGTTGCCATTGAGTTTACAGTCCCTTACAGGTATAAAAATAAAATAATGCTATTAATCATTGATACACCCTACCTACACACACACATACAAAATGCCGCATATACCACAAAATGTCTCCATCACATTCAACGTAACAGCGGGGCTGTGCTGGGCACTGTAGAGCTGTAGGGTCCTAATGTAGAAAATGGCGAGTACACCAAGATACTGTGGGACCCAGTCTTGGGTCCCTCTAGTATTGCACTACTAGACGCAGAGGAAGCAACTGCAGGGGAGTAAAGGTGGGTATTTGTAGCCGGCACGTACCTGGCCATGGGCACGCGCTCTGGGGAGCGAGGGGGGTTCTTGGACCTAGGGTAGGGCATCCCAGGTTGGTGTGGCATGTGTGGGTGGAGGTGCACTTACATGCTTCAGTCGACGCTGTTCTCCATTGATGACACTCCTTGGTGCAAACAACAGGGTCTTTATTTGAAAGCTTCCATCCATGATAAACAGCATAATCCAGTTACAGGCAATATCCATTGGTTACAGCAATCAGTACAATCCACAGGTTTGTTCCATGGCTGTCTCTCAGCTCCTCCACTACATTAATGCTTCCCCTCATGAGCTTGGCACTCAGACTTAAGAACACTCTAGAAGGGTTGGGTTTTCCCTTATATAACCTCTGTATTGTTGCCTTAATAAACTAAGTTGCGAGCCTCAACCAATGGCAGGGCAGGTAATGTTGCCAATGGCACCTGGCTGAGTCTCTGTTTATCTAAGTTAAGAGGAATGCTAGACTATTTGTTAGTAGTTAGGTTCATTCCTTAGGCAACACTGCCATCATGTGGACTTGTGATGCCAAGATCCCCAAGTAATGCATCCAACTGGTTTAGCTGGGATTATTTAAAGGTTCTAACACTATCATAATGTTTCCTATGTGTAGTGTTGCCCCTGGTTTCCACCCATCACATATTTCTTTGTTTTAGTTTTACACTAGGCAGGGCCTTTAATGAAAATATACTGCAAGGGCTGAATTTTATTGATGTTATTGCACTTTATCGCTTTTGTATTGACTGTGTTTGTTCCTAGACCAGATGTCTTCTCCCTCCCTTCTTCACATCTGCATCCCCTTGCTTACTGCCATGATTCTCTCCCCACATAGTCTCCAGCATGAGGTCACTGCCTCTCCCACCCACAGCAGCCTCATTTGGGCTTCCCATTGCCAACTTCAAGAACTGACGATCAATTAAAAGGGTTTGCAATCCTAAAAATGATGTTGCTTACTTCCGTATTATTCAGGAAAGCAATAGGAATGTTAAATATATTTTACAAGTAATATACATAACACACACACCTTTATTTATGAAGCGTAAGCTTTTCTGGCCTCAGCGGCACTCATCATGACATATAAAAAACATAGCATCTTATTTAACACTAGTGCTCTAAAGGTCACAGCGCCGAGCGCTCTGGTTGAAGCAGCGCCAGTTGAAACCTGGCGCTACAGGTCAAGATCCCATAGACACACAATGGGCAGAACTGGATAGAAGTGTTTTGTGTTTTTTAATTAATATTACACACATGTATTTGTACAGAATTTACATTGGGACTTGTCAGTAATGGAAACCCAGGGCCTAGATGTCACCAAATAAACTTTTTTTTCATAGAAAAATCATTTTTACAAATGTGTCATTTGGAAAACAACTAAAACGCAGCCTAAATGCACTGTAAAGTTTGCCTCCTTTGTCCCCAGCAGTGATTTCTTGTAACGTTAATGAAGAAATGCTGAGCAGCACCGGAAAAATGCAGCCCCAATGTTTACAAGGAGAAAAACTGGGGCTGGAATAATCGGCAGTTTGGTCCAACAAACCAGGGCCGGCTCCAGGTTTCAGTGGGCCCCTTGCCATTGTTGTATAATACTCCACACATGGCGATAAAAGTTGCATGTATGAATATAAAATATTTTTAAAAAAAATGGAAATAAACAGAAAGAACAAAAGCATAGAATGCAGGAAAGATGACGAGAAGCAATGGGAGAAAAAACAGAAGAAATAGGAGGAAAGAAAGCATAGAAGGGCTGACAGAAAGAAATAATAGAAGGAAAGAAAGAGATAGAAAGAAAAAAGGAATAGCAGAACGAACAGATGAAAGGAAGAAACAAAAAATAGATGAAAGAAAGAATGAATGAAAAAGAATAGAAGGAAAAAAACAAAGAATATAAGGACTGACAGAAAGTCTTTCCCAATGGCCAATCTGCCCATGGCTGACAGTCCTTAGTCCTGGTTACTGCACGGCCATGTTTCCTGCATAGGGCCTGCCCAAGGCATAGGGAATGAGGTGGGCCCTCTCAAGGTGCAGGGGCCCCGGCATCTGCCCTGCAACAGGAGCAGACACAAGCCGCCCAATACCTAACTTCTACATTGTAGTCCACAACGCAGCGCAAGAATAGACAAAGATGCCGGCGCTCCAAAACCCACGCTATAGCCACCAGAAAGATACTAAATGGTGCACATCATAAATAAGGCCCATTATATAGAAGAAATTAGCAGTCACAGTTATGGTTTGCCTTGTTGTTACATAAGCATTATCAGCTGAATATGAGGGTGGTGTTTGGCTCTTCCCACACACTCCAGGGCTCACATCGATCTCTATTTACTCACAGCTCTCTTTGGGTGGGAATGAGGACTTGGAGTCCTGCCCAGGGGGAGAGACAGGGGTGGCTGTTTGCTTCAAATTTTATTTTAAAATATTTAAAATGAACAGTGCATGTATTAAGTCATTAGATATATTTATTTTAATCATACTAGTAATCAGGGGCATACAAAGGTTTCACAGGGCCCCTTAGCAAAATGCTTCCCCCCCCCTAAAAGTAGATATACTGTACATACTAATACTGCAGAATGCTGTAGTACCTTGATTCATGTTCTGTATAGTTTCTTTCCAGGTTGCTGCCGGTAGTTAATGTCGACATCTGCAGGGAGCACAGGAGGCCAGGGCTGTGGGCTACACAGGACATAACTGAAGTAACCCTTATTGGCCAGCCCTAGAGTCTTTTAGGGCACCGATGTGTGCCCAAATACGAATGTCCCAGGGACATGGACCGAAACCCAGAATGGTCCTGGATATTTGTCCACTTTAAGATTCCAACACCTTGTTTTTGCTAGCGCTTCAGTCTTGAGGGGGAAACATGGTGCTGTAATCTCAGTTCCTTCCTGAGCAACCTACAGCCCTGATGCCCAGATCACGTGCCAACACTGCATACAATTGCGCCATCCATGGACAAGAAAAAGGAACACAATGGGCAGTCCAAAGGTGCTGCAAAGCGGAAGGAGACAGCTTGTGCTTCTACCACAGACCAGGTAGCAGCTGCCTCTCCTGCCTTTATAGTATGTATGCCCCTGCTGGTAAGTCTGTAGTTTAAAATGTGCATTTTATTTAGATAGTGAGTGCCAGCTTTCCTTCTTCTCTAATCTATTGTATTGAAAAGCTGCCCGCTGTAGCATACAGTCGTGGCTATAGGTTTGGAGACTGACACAAATATTGTTTTTCCCAAAGTTTGCTTTGTCAGAGTTTTTGCTATACCTAAAACGGTTTGCATGTTTATCAGTCATATTTTTTATTAGAGAAAGAAAAACTAAACAAAAACAGACTTTCAGTCCAATTTAACACAAATTGACGAGCAGCAAACTTTGTAAAAACCCAAACCAAAGTGTCAAACTTTTGGCGACTACAAAATGAAAGCACCATTAAAGCATTTAGGCAGGCTTAATAGTGTACATCCTGGTTTTGGATGCCCTGCAGTGTAAAAATAAAACCCCCTGGACAACCCAATTTGTATTATTTTAACATGTATCTAGTTAATTTTGGTTCAGGCATTTATCATAGGAAGCGTGGGAACTTGAGTTACACAGTTTATAGATCCCACAGATGTTGTTTTGAACACTAGGAGATGGATGTATCTGAGGGGATTTCTGCAGAATTTCCCTGGAATATTTTGTTTTAGGGAAGCGCCCTTTACTCTAAACCCTTGAATAGTAAGCATTTTGGTCTCATTTAGACCACTATATAAAGCATCCAGTGACTGGTATTTTTCACACTATAAGACTCATCTGAGGTTTAGAGGAGGAAATATGAAAAAAAAATATTATGAACCAAATGGTGTGCCAAAGTGCCCCCTCCCAGAAGCTAATAACTGGCATTTTGTCTCGGGGGAGCCTTGTGTGTGTGTCAGAGGAGGACGATGCGCAGCTCTGTTATGACAGAGTGGACAATAGAGGATGGACAGACAGTGAGCAGTTATACTCACAAACAGGGTCCCAGTACTGCTCCCAGACCTGCGTGACTTGCACAAGTAAGCTGTCATGTGACAGAACCTCCTAGGACAGGGTGCAACAAGCAGCACTAGGACCCTATTTGTGAGCATAACTTAACTCACCATCTTTTTGGGTACCCAAAGTGGGTATGGCCACTTTACAGGGTAGCGGGCATCGCGGGAGAGTGGTTTGTGGCTTTGGTCTAACCGCTGGCTTTTCAGAAACAAATGTCCACAGCCTTCTATGTTACTCCTTTGTGTAAGTAAGTATAGGCCCCAGGCATATGCTCAAAGTACAACTTGGACATAAAGGTGATTGACCCAATGCTCAGCCAATCAATGTATTTCATTACTGCCATTCAGCCAATGGGCTAGAACAGGGCCCCAGTTTTAAATTGACCAGACTTCCTGGATTCGGTGGGACAGTCTTCCCACCAAGTCAGCAAAGTGTGACATTTGTCCCCAGAGTTTCTGGGGGCACAGTGGGACAAATTGCCTCTAAGTAACTGACACCTTCTCACAGGATAGTCAAAATTTTGGGTTTTGGTCCACTTTAATAACTGAGGTGCATTGCTTCCTCATAACACAGGCGATGCAGAGGAGAGCCCATGTATGCGCTAATGGACCACAGAAAGCTTTGATGGGCAAACTGGGGGGTTCACACAGCGGGGCCCAGAAACAAAACCCAGGAAAGTAAAATTCCTGGGCTTTGTTTCGCTTTAAGAATGTCCTGGGGGGGGGGGGGGTCTCATACGCGTATCATATGTGTAATGTATATGCCATAATGTTCCCCAAAAGAATGACTCTAGTACTTTGTTAAGGATTTGTAGAAGGAAAATACGAAAAAAATATTCTGCCCCCTCCCATTTACCATTATAGGCAGTGTGGCATCTCCCCTCCCATTCCCCATTATCAGCAGTGTGGCATTCTCCCCCTCCCATTCTCCATTATAGGCAGTGCAGCATTTCCCCCTCTCATTCCCATTATAGTCAGTGTGGCATTCTCTCCTCCCATTCCCCATTACAGGCAGTGTGGCATTCCTCCCCCTCCCCCAGATGCTGGATGAATGGCGGGCAGCCAGGGTATCTGATCCCTGATGCTGACCCTGCTCTGGGCACTGCCGCCCCTGCTTTTCAGGTGTGGGGCATACACAAACACCTGGGTCCGTGCAGTCGGTGAGCATGGCCTGCGGCAACTGTCCATTGAGGACAATGGTTGCAAGCCACACCCACTTGCTGCATGGACTCGGGAGTATGTGTGTGTGCGCAGGCACACTGAGTGCACTGAAGAGTAGCGGTGGAGGTGGTGCCCAGAGTGGGGACAGCAGGAGGGGATCACTTACCCTGCCCTCTCCCTGCTGCTCCTCCAATGTCTGGCCTCCCACTGGATGGAGGCCAGACATCTAACTATTAAGTTAGAGTTTCATTTATGACTTAGTGTTCCTTTGAAGTGGCCTATTCTATCTCTAGTACACTTTTTATCCTAATTTTCCAGTAACCGAATGTGGGGGGGTTGTGACATGAATAGTTTGGTACCAACCATAATAATATTTAAAGATCTGTCCTTGAATGTGGATAGGTCTTTTTCCTGTAGATGCAGTAGAATATGTTTGTATGAGTTGGTCAGGGTAGGTCTGTATTTACTTTAGCTTTTATAAAGTTTGGGGTCTGATGTCAAGACGAAACGCACGTCGGGATTACAGCAAGATACCGGGGATTTAAACTTTATTGGAGAAAGAAACATTTACTCAACATTTTGTCTGATCACTTTATGTGAGTATTTATCTTTGGAGCACTAATAATGGAATCTTCCCTTTTATTGGAACAACCACACCATGGCTGTATTATTCTAACAGCAGCCACTAGGAGACAACAACACAGAAGGTGTATCCTGATACCTCAGCCACACAGCACTGATCAAACTCAGAGGCCCTGGGAGGGTTTCCTAACCCCCAGGCCATGGCAGGGAGTATTTCAAACATTTCCTTAAACTTGTTGCCTAGACGTGTAATTACATTTTGTAAGGCTGAAACTTGTTTACAAAAAATAACAGGATCAGAAGCCATCATTTGCGAGAATGCTTATTAGCAATAGCTGCTAATAGTGCTAAAGGCTTAGCCTCTTTTTCATATACCCTTGTCTTTAGTGCGGCCCTTTACAAACACAAAAGTTTGAAGGACTATAGCATCTTCATCCCTCAGAAAAATACCTCCACCCCGAAGCCAAAGAGACCATATATGGCCTGCTCCTATACTTCAAACTACTAGATCTACCTCTTGCAAGCCTCATGACTTCATCTAGTGTCTCTCCCATTTTGCCAGGTGAAAACCCTTTTTCTACTAATCTGCCCTCCATTGGAGCCTTATTTCTGATGGATGTTTTATCTGACAAACTGTAAGATAGAGGATCTGGACAGTGCAGGAAAAAGATGCGCATGGAATGCACAAAATGTAGGCTTGCATTTGAACTTCTTATTCTTTTCATCAACAGCCAGTCTGGCAAGGTCTTACATTCTTTAGTATAACAGGTTTCTCTGGAATTCTCGTCATCTGTGCCATTATAGAAGCAGAATCCAGGGAATATTTAATAAGGAGCCAGGAGGTCTCCTGAAAAACCCTTGTGGAGATAATGTTTACTAAATACTTAGGCCATCCCAAAGTGCCTGACTCTCCTAAGTAGAGGTAATGACCAGACAGGCCAAGAATTTAGCCACACGTGTTTGCCTTCAAACATCCAGAGGAGCCCTCTGGGGTGGCCTGTATGGAACTTTATGCCACATGGTCAGGCATGCTTCTTGGTACATAACAATATAGAGACTATTCAACCACACTGTGTGAAGCCAAAATGAAGGAACTTAATTTTACAACATAACTTTACTTTTTGTAGCTGAAAAAATGCTTCATCTTGGACTCTCTGAGCTTTAAAGCGTGTTTTTGGCTTCTTATGCAGCATTTTTATACATTTCATAACATTTATAATGGATGAATGGATGGTGCTCTTCATTCAGAAATTCATACATTCCATTATTACATTTGTAGAAGACCTCAAATCAAAATTCACTGGAAGTCCCCTCACTATAATAGCACATGGGCATCTCTATTTGCTAGGCCCCTGTGAGGATCCCTGTAACACCCCCCCCCCCCCATACTTACCTCTTTTGCTGCCCGGTTGCATCCACGTGAGCGCTGGCAACAAATTAGGTTTGCAGGTTGTGTACAACCGCTGGACAAATCATATTGGCTGGTCCTAGTCAAATGACGGATTCAGTCACCCAGGAATTGGACCACCAGTCATTTTTGATTGGTGGTCATCTTTATAGAGGATATAAGGTCAAAAATTACTTTATGTCTCATTTAGCTATGAACCCCAGGGCATCCTAATTTGGAAAGCACCTCTAGCTATAGATCTCTAAGAAGCCAAGATTGGCACAAAGCTCCATATGATATGTCTCTATTGTAGAAGGTGCCACTGCCATACGTGTGCAGCTTTTTCCTGTCCTCTACTAGGAAGATATGAAGAGGTCTTTAAAGCATAACCTAAGTGATGGTGTGAGGTGATTACGTTTGAGGAAAGCAAATTAGAGCACACGAATCATAATACACTTGTGCAGAATATTCCAATGAGGTTACAGACTATAACCTTACTTGTGGCTTTTGAAAGACAGTTTACTTGACTCTCGTTGCCACAGAGAGTAGCAAGTAAGTGGACTAAACCCAACCCACATATATACAAATAATACGCTTGAGAATGAGGTTTCTTATTCAGCAACATTGTAGACTACAAAACATTCTGTTAAAATGTGGTATAGACCTTGGCACAGTGCACGCCGCCCACCGAGACTAATAAAAAACACATAAACAAGGGCAGATATAATGCCTACCTTGAGGAAGGCCAGGGGTCCTTTCATCACTGCCCTTGCAGAAGCTCCAGTATACGGACACCGTTTGTTGATGTAGAGCAACGACTCGATGGTGCAAGAAGAGGAGCTGATCTTCTAGTTCCTCGAAAATAGACACTGACAGGCGACTTAAATCTGATAGTTGAAGGATTAGTGCTACTAAATACTTGATGCAAATATCTTTTAATTCCAGCACAGCAAAGTTCCCAGGTAAGCAAGATACAGGTTTTCCTGGAAGCAGGCAACTTCCACTTGCTTGATCTAGGATTGAGCCATCATCACAGTCCCAGGGTTCAGCACATCTTGTAGGGCTTTCACATGGCTCATCATTCTGCATTTCCATGGACCCTTTTCCTGATTCTCTTTTCATCTCTAGTCCATCAAGTGAAACATTTTCTGGCTCAAGATTTAACTGCAGATTGCATTGTGCTTTACTCCACAGAGATTGTGGTTTAACAGATCTTTTATAAAAAGGCATCAGGTTCTGGGCAACAGAACCAAGCACACCAGCAAGCCAAACAACTAATCAACTCCTAGTAGCAGACAGTATAATGCATGCATTTTATTACTGGCCCAGCATTAAAAGTAACACAAAGATCTCAAAAAAGTCTATAATTCACCTGTCCTGCATACAACCTGTTAGTTTGCAGCTATAAATTATGGGGAAAAGAATCCTTAGTCAGAACCAGTATCCTGCCCTGTGAATTGCTCTTTGGAAGGTCACAACACTGATATGAACATTGCACAGCAAGCTTCATTCTCAGGAAGGGCAGGGCAGAGATGAGCTGGAAGCGCTCTATCCCAGCAATCAAGCTGCTGAATCCCCGCTGGATGTCAACTCCACCTTCTGCATTTTCCACTAACCCATTCAAACCCAGGAAGAACACTCATTTCTATGTCTGACACTTTTTTTATGGAGCAGTACGTGTATTATAGTTTTTATAATAATTTCTGAATTTATGATGGATTGGACCGTGAAACATATTTCACCAATATATTTTATTAACCCCCACACACACAATTTACTAATTTGATAAGTAAGCTGCACCATGGCAAATGATGGGAGAAACCCTTGATAAAGTGGGATAGACACCAGATGTCATTTAGTTATTTACAGCCTTTAGTCCCACAGTTTGTTAGAATGTAGACATACAAACATACATCATCTGTGTTCTCTCCCTGCTCAGCATTTCCTTTCAATTTGGGAATCCAGAGAAACACACCCAATCAATCAGACACAATCAATGAAGCTATAAATCATTCTTATCTATAGTAAACTAGAGCCAGACACACAGAGGTGAGGCTGGGCTGTTGGTGTGATGTAAAAACACAACAGCTTCAGCATTAGCAGGGACAAAGCTTCACTTTGTGAGACAGAGAAGACAAACTTCACAGTTTGTCTAATCCATCACACAGCGAGATGCACACATCACATTGCAGTGTATGCTACCTGTAAACTATTTACATTCTTATGGTAGGCTAATGACTTTTTACAATGTATAACAGCTGATTACAATAGAAACAATTAAGATAAATCAACTGCTCCTTGGCTGTAACAATGTAAAATAATATTACTCACACCAGGATGCTGGAAGGCTTTTCAGAATGACTCATCTTGTGTGTTATAATCTCAGCAGGAGGTAGAGAAAGCCCATACAATATTTTAACTTCTCGTCCCACTTTATGGCTCTCTGAGCCCTGCCATCTCGGTGCCTGCCTGTCAGTAGGGCCCACGTGCAAAATACAAACTTAGAATTAAATGCAGTGAATAAAAATGACCTCATACATCTCCCTATATCAATGAGCTCTTGCATCACTTTGCCTGGTGCGGCTCACTTCTCAGATTGGAAAATGGGGAGGGGGGATTCAATATTTTTTAAATAACGTATATTAACAGAATAGATTTAAAAGTCCAGTTTAGTTTGAGGGGCGCAACAGTGCCACCACACCCGCCCAGTGAGCTAGATTGATTGCAGATGGTCACGTGGCACAACTGTCTGAAAGACTACTTCACTTCCTCTTTAATACATAATTTGTTTATTTATACTTTATATTAATCTCCAATTTGAAGTCACAGCTATCAGTGAGAATGTTATTGTGATGTTCTGACAAGTCTAATTTGCCTGCAGTTGTGCTTTATGAGCTCGCGACCCACCATCAGTCACAGGAAAGCTACTACGCCTTTTCCATTCATTGCAATGGAGAGGGTGTGCTGAGGCCTGACACACCTCCTTCATTGTAGTGAATGGAGAGTGCACAGCTGTTCCCCAGTGGCTGATGGCAGGGGACATGAGCCAGACACAGAAGTGGCAACTACTGTTGGAGCCCCGGGCTCAGATCCAGGAATCAGGTGATCGTCAAACTCAGACACACCAGCTGCACGGGACAAAAGGGAGTACCGTTTTTTTATTGCATGATAAATCAGCTTTACTAAACTGCTGTGAGGTCAGAGTGGCTTGGTAAAGCTGAATGGAGCACTGGCCTCTTCCCTCCAGCTGTGCATAGTCATCATGGGACTGTCTGCAAGGTGAGAATATTAGACAATCCAGGGAATTTCACACAGGGAATCCACCTACCTGCAATCTAAAAGACTTCAGTAAGGTAGTTCTTTAAAGCAGGTTCTGATTTTGGATACCCCTCCAGTTAAAGATCCTTATGATGTTAAAATTGGGCATAGAGCTCTGTAAGCTAGGGGCAGGATAGGGTTGCATGAAGCAAAACATGTCTCCTAATAAATGAGGTGCAAGCCACTGGTGGAAAGGTCTACTCCGATTGTCCCAGGCCTTCTGCCATCAAGGGTCTAAACCATAACTGCAAGCTGGTCACAAGGTATTTCACACGCTTTGTCTAAATTCTACGATATGGATTTGAGGACAAAAACTTGTGGAAGGCAGTTTAGTTGTTGACAGTGGTTTGTGTCTTTTCTGGTTTCTTGGAACTGGACTTATCCGAATGATGAAACCACTTTAGGATAGGACTACTTGGACCACTCTGAGGGGCCAGGGTTATATAGTCTGGACATACATACATTCCTGGGGCAGAAGTTATACCAACAGTTACTAGCACAAAATCAAATTGACATTTACTGGGGTAGATATCCCTCCAGGATCATTTTCATCCCTACCCTTTACAACAGTGACCCAAGCTCACGATCTGCTCATTTGCACTATATGTTTAACTGACTTTGCAGTCATTTCCAGGATTTTTTTTTTCAGCAGCGTTTTAACATGAAATGTCTGGTTTATAATTTTTTCAGTGCTCTCTCAATATTTTTGGGTGAAATATGAAGGGAAAAACAGTGACCCAGCTCACGATCTGCTCATTTGCACTATATATGTTTAACTGACTTTGCAGTCATTTCCAGGATTTTTTTCAGCGACGTTTTAACATGAAATGTCTGGTTTATAATTTTTTCAGTGCTCTCTCAATATTTTTGGGTGAAATATGAAGGGAAAAACATTTGAATTTTATTTTATTAAATATGTACGTTTTTAAAGAAAAAAAAAAGCCCCATTCCTCTTGATTACAATGTTACCACCCTTTCCTGCTTCGGAGACACCCCAAACTGAAAAGATTCATATGTTCATAAATAGCCTCTTTTTGTCCGGAGGTCTATATGTTGCACTCACTTCTACCGCTACCAGTGGCTAGTTAAGTGCAGGGTTAAACTGGGCGGTGCATTGGTTCCCAGGCTCTGAAAGATCCTGTATAAATAGTAGTAATGGAGCAACTCCTTCCCCCTTTATTCAGTTTGAATTTCCGTAAGCACACACACAGGTAGAGATTCAGTCAATATGGGTCTCTCCCTGTGGAGTGTTCTAAAGGGAGGCTGGCAGCTTCCCAGGTGAGTAGCCCTGAAAGATTTGATTGCATTGCATGTCCCAACTTTGGGCATTCAAAAATAGGAGTAGGGACCCCACCAATGGGGCACCTTAACATGGCGTGGGGTTTAATGCATACAATTGCAATTGTATGCAAATTAATGCACCTAGTTTCTTTGGATTGGTTCCCAGGCCCTGAAAGATCCTGTATAAATAATAGTAATAGAGCAACTCCTTCCCCCTTTACTCCCTTCTTTCATTACCCAGTGTGTTTGCATGGATTTTTAATGATACACAATTTGACAATACAGCTCATTTAATGCTTCTTAGGACCCCACAGTTGCAGCTACTAGCACTGTTAAAGCATTCTCTGCCGATGGAACCATCCAATCTTGTACGCGATAGGTTTGTTGCAAGAAAATATGAGTAAAAGTTTGGCATAACTTTAGGTGGACACAGGGCAGTTCTGGCAATTATTGGTGAATTGTTGGCCCATATGAATGTCATCATTAATTTAATTTCTTAAAAAAACCTTGTGGAGATGCTCTTTAGAGCGTTGTAATCAAATTTATACGACCTATAAAGGTTTAAGGGGAGAGATTCCCATACCTTCAACCTGTGCTCAATTGTATCTAGGGTTGGCTGTAGATTGGTTGCATAAAATTCCCCCAGATCTGGCTTAACTCACACCCCAAATATTTACATTTATCCACCAGCTGTATGGGTCTATCTGTAGCATATATTACGGGTGAGGAAAAACCCACTGGCATAAAAGCAGATTTACTCCAACCCAACTCTAGGCCCGAAACTCTCCCAAACATAGTTAAAAATACAATTCTGTGAGTACTCACCTGTAGTGGAATTGTTTTTGACAGAAATGGAGCGACCTGAACAGGACACCAACAAGTGGGTTATCCACCACAAGGTGGCACAGTGACTGCAAGATGAAAATCGTGGCTCCTCCCGGCCCATATAAGGCAGCTGTCTCCCAAAAATCCCCAGTGGCTCAAAAGCAGTAAAACAGAGACACGCCGGGAGGCCAGGAAACCATGTTACTTCACATAGCTTCAGCATGTACTCTCTAAAAAGAAAAAAACAAATACAACAGTAATCACCATAACAGGCAAACAGAGTTAACAGAACAAGGGTGGGATGGAGCGACCTGAACAGGACATCGTCAAAAACAATTCTACAGGTGAGTACTCACAGAATTGTATTTTTCCCAGTGTCCTGTTCAGGTCGCTCCATTTCTGACATCCAAAAGCAGTGTCCAAAAGAAGGGTGGGATCCCCAAAGAGCAACAGCATGTAGTTCATGACACTACCGCATAAAGCACCTTACGGCCAAAAACAGCATCAGCTGAGGCCCTAACATCAACCTTGTAAAATTTTGTAAAAGTATGAACTGAAGACCAAGTAGCGGCCTTACAAACCTGTTCAACCGAAGCCTGGTGCTGAAAAGCCCAAGAGGCACTAATAGCTCTAGCAGAGTGAGCTGTGATCCGAAAAGGGGTTCCTTCCCCTTGGCAGAATACACTTGCACTACCGCCTGTCTGATCCACCTGCTGAGAGTGGATTTGGCTGGAGGCAAGCCCTTCCTAGGCCCGTCAGTGAGGACAAAAAGAGAATCCGATTTCCTGAAGGATTCCGTAGCAACCAGGTAGTACTTAAGGACTCTGACCACATCCAAGGCATGGAGGGTCCTCTCCTTAGAATTAGAAGGCGCGGGACACAAGGAAGGCAAGACAATGTCTTCATTGAGATGAAAGGAAGAAACAACCTTAGGTAGAAAATCCGATTTAAGGCGAAAAACCACCTTATCCTGATGCCGCTCAAAGTAAGGAGGCTTCATACAAAGCGCCGCCAGCTCTGAAACACGAAGCACCAAAGTGATAGCTACCAAAAAGACCACCTTTAGAGTCAGAATGGATTAAAAAGCATCGCACAATGGCTCAAAGGGAGGACCCTGGAGAGCAGAAAGCACCAAGTTCAAATCCCACACCGGTAACATAGGCTTACGTGGTGGACGTACATGGGTAACTCCTTGCAAAAAAGTCTTGATAAGTCTATGATTGGTGAAGGATCTTTGGAAAAAAAATGGCCAAGGCCGAAACCTGAACCTTGAGTGTACTCAGCTGGAGACCCGAATCCAATCCATGTTGTAAGAACTCCAAAATCCTAGAAAAGGAGAATGTACAACAGGAAAGACCCCTAGACTCACGCCAGGCAATGTAAGCGTGCCAGACTCTGTAATAAATAATGGAGGAGGATTTTTTCCGAGCCTGAATCAAGGTACGCACGACCGAGGCAGACAGCCCTTTCTCCATCAAGATGTAGGTTTCAGCAGCCAAGCTGTCAAAGCCAGCGTTTGTAAATTGGGGTGGCATAGCAGACCCTGAGTGAGAAGCCCTGGATCGTCGGGCATGATGTAGTGATCCACTGACATCCGAACTATGTCCATGAACCAACACCGCCTCGGCCAACAAGGGGCCACCAGAATGGTTGGCACCCCCTCCTGGGCTATCTTGCGCAGCACTCGACCCAGGAGTGGAAATGGAGGAAAGGCGTAAAGAAGTCGAAACTCCGTCCAAGGAATTGCCAGAGCATCTGTGGCGAAGGCCAGAGAATCTCTTGACAGGGAGACGAACCTTGGAAGCTTGTGATTGTGTCGGGACGCAAACAGGTCCACGTCCGGCAGACCCCAATGGCGACACAGAGCGAGAAAGATCTTGTTGCTGAGAGACCATTCCCCCAGACGAGACACCCCCCTGCTCAGGGAGTCTGCCTCCTGGTTCTCCACCCCGGGAATGTAAACCGCCGAGATGCAGGGAACATCCTCCTCCGCCCAAGTCAGGATCTGGGTCACCTCCTTGAGGGCTTTCTTGCTCCCGAGTCCCGCCCTGGTGATTGATGTAGGCGACAGCCGTCTTATTGTCTGAGCGGACCTGGACCGCGCGACCCCATAGATGGGGAGTCAAATGAAACAGGACCAACCGTATCGCTCTCAGCTCCAGGAGATTGATAGGCACGTGAGCCTCCTGCGGGCCCCACTGGCCCTGGAACTTCAGCGATTGCCAAAAACCTCCCCAGCCGGTGAGACTGGCGTCCGTGGTGACGAGGAGTCAGAAAGGGCCTGCCCACTAGCAGATTTCTGAAGTCCAACCACCACAAGAAGGACCCCCTGGCCGGAGGAGATAGTGAGAATTCCTGCTCCAGGGACTCCTGTGTCCGGTCCCAAACAGACAAGAGATTCAAATGAAGAGGTCTCATGTGGAACTGGGCAAAGGGCACAGCCACGAAAAGACCCCATGAGACCCACCTGCTTCCTCTCCAGACGGATGGATGGTCGTTGGTACAACAGTAAGGCCCGCGTCTGCGTCTGAAGGCCCTCCACCTTCTGCTGGGGGAGTAACACCTTGACCTGAGAGGTGTCCAACGTCATGCCCAGAAAGGACCTCACCAATGAAGGAGTGATCGAGGACTTGGGGTAATTGATCACCCAGCAGAAGTCCTCGAGAGTGGACAACACCGTCTGGGTGACGCTCTCGGCCTGCTGAAGAGATTGAGCAGCAATCAGCAAGTCCTCCAGATAAGGAAGAACACGAATGCCCTGGCTCCTCAGAAGGGCCATAACGCCCGCCAGCACCTTGGTGAACACCCTGGGGGCTAAGGAAATCCCAAACGGCAGCACCACAAACTGGTAGTAATTCTCCAGCACGAACCTCAGGAACTTCTGATGTCCCTGGAATATAGGGATGTGCAGGTAAGCATCCCTGATATCCACCGTGGTCATGAAATCGCCCGGCCGAATCGAACTCACTGTGGACAGTAAGGTCTCCATGCGAAAATGTCTGAATCTGACAAACTTGTTGAGACCCTTCAGGTCCAGGATAGGCCTCAGAGTACCGTCCTTCTTGGGTACCGTGAACAGATTAGAATAGAACCCCCGACCCCTATCCTGGTGAGGCATAGGACAAATCCCCCCGGACATCAGAAGGCGTTGAACAGCCATTCTTAGGCCCTGCGCCGTCAATGGGATATCCGCGACTGAAGAAAACTTGGGGGTGGCCAAGCTGCCAGCTCTATTTTGTACCCGGAGGACACCACCTCCTGAATCCATCGATCCGAGACGTGCAGTCTCCAGACGTGAGCAAATAGCAGAAGCCGCCCCCCCACCCGAATGGTTGAGGGCACCTCCTCATGCCTGAGAGGCCTTGGAAGGGGGCTTGGACTTGGATCCCCAGGAGGGATTGGGTCAACCGCGGGACCTACCCCGTCCCCAGGAATCCCTGCGGCCACCTGAAAAGGAAGAGCCTCTTCCCCCTCGAAAGTGGCGAAAGGCAGACGAGCCCCGAAAGGGCCGCACAGGCTTCCTACGCTGAGGGAATCTCCCATTCTTCGTCAGAAGATCCAGACACTCCCCGAATAGCCGAAGCCCCAAAAAGGGGATACAAGTGAGTGATTTCTTGGCGGCGGCTGCCCACTGCCACTCCCAGATAGAGTGATGAAGGGCAACCAGCAGGGCTGAAGCCCTGCCGCCTAGCCAGACTCTATCGTCCATAGCCAAAATAACAAAAGGCAATAAAGTCCGCGCAGGCTAGGAGGTCCTTCCTCCTCCGCCCGCTTGCGAGATCTGGCAATATCAACAAGACATCTCACCTTCTTCTTGATGGCTAGGGAGACGATGGCCGCGGCACAAACTGGACGAAGGCCAGCACCCACAAAGGTAAAGGCATGACAAGCCAGCTGATCCATGCGCCTGTCAGCAGGGTCGCGCAAGGAAGCTGCATCGGGTAACGGCATAACCGTGGTATTGGAGAGCCTCAAACAGGAGCATCCACCTCCGGGAGACAGGACCAAAGGCGAATCAACTCCTCAGGGAAAGGATACCGTCTGTCCAGGCCCTTAGGCAACGGCGGCAATTTATTAGGCCTTAGGCCTAAATGCAGACGCGGGGGTGTCGGCGAGGTCGTGGGTAAAATAGGGCTGGGGACAGGAACGCCCGACCCATCTTGTTCCAGAAGAACGCTTTTGCCGCAAGGTACACAAACTGCGCTGAGACCGCTCAGAGGGCATGTACCACACATGAGACAGACCTTAACCCGCCCTAAAGGGGCCCCTAGCTCGCTATCCCCAGAAGTCTCCATTATGGTGATTAAAGCAAAAATGACTCGGGTCACAAGGCACTGACAGCCCAAACCCGGACAGTCCCCAATTTAATCCCTCTTATAGATCCCTTAAAAAAAATAGAGACTGCGGGGGGGGGGGGGGGGGCGAATGAGCCCGGGAGGAACCACAATTCTGAGTAAAATGGGACCCGTCTGGAAGACACAAAAGGAAAAAAAAACATGAGCATCCCACAGCACATGCACGACAGAGATAACAAGGACACCCGGACCGCAGCGTGGACAGACGGGCTGGGTGCAGCGACCGATCCAGGAAGAGCAGCAGCCACTATTGAAGGAAGACCTCCAGATGACAGGCAGGAAGGAGAGACCAGTGCGCTTGCAGAGCGCACAAGGCCACAGGATGTAATGGCGCCGATTGGGCCGCCAGAAGCACCTCGAGGGGCAGGGAGCGCAGCGATGAGGCGGAACGCATCATCGCGCGGCCCCCCACCCCCGCAGTGTGCCAGTGAGGGCATCCATTTGCCCCCATTGGCGCCCGGACCACACCAGAGGGAAGACAGTCAGGGGAGGCCCCTCCCCGCCACAGAGCACTATCTCGCACCCGCCCAGCGAGGTAGGCGCCCGCACAGGACGACTGCCCGTCAGCTCCTGCAGGGGCCCGCGCCCCCCCCCCGCCTCACAGCACCGATGGGAGGAGAGGTGGAGAAGAAAGAACAAGGGAGGTGAGTACAAGCAAAGTAACACCAGTTAAAAAAATACATACAAATAAAATGAAGCTTGTGGGTGACATGCAGGAATGAAAGGTCCCTAAGTGGTCCCCCGCCCCCCCAATAGGCTCACCATTGCCTATGGCCTGCTACCCTTCGGGAGAGGGTCTGCGGCCCAGAGCATAGCTCTGCCGAACGCCTGACCCTCTGCGTTCCCCTACCGTCACCTGTTCCGTAGCCGAGGCTGGGAGGCAGTATGGGTCCCCGGAAGAAGGTGGGAATAGGGCTGCAGTGGCCGACAGGCTTGGGATGCCCCGCTCGCCTGCAATATCCAGAGAGAGATATAGAACGATCTACGCAGTCACTACGCAGTCAGACTGCAAGAAGAATTCTGGGGATTTTTGGGAGACAGCTGCCTTATATGGGCTGGGAGGAGCCACGATTTTCATCTTGCAGTCACTGTGCCACCTTGTGGTGGATAACCAAATGTCAGAAATGGAGCAACCTGAACAGGACACTGGGAAAAATACCATTTTGTGAATACTCACCTGTAAAATGGGTATTATAAGTATGTCACACACCCCACTTCAGACTTAATAATTACACTAGGGTTAACGCACCTCTAGGTGGCAGCATTGCAGAGGACTTCTCCCAAAAAAACTTCAACAGGCCCCTCCCGGTCTATACATACCTGGTACCTCCCAAGAACCTCCCAGTGTTAGAACAGCAGTAAGACAAGGTACCAGAACCAAAACAATTTAACCCTCAACATAAAGAACCAAACTTCACCAAATAGAGAGCCAGGATACCAAAAAGGGCGGGTGAAGTGGGGTGTGTGACATACTTATAATACCCATTTTACAGGTGAGTATTCACAAAATGGTATTATTCTAAGTATGTCACACACCCCACTTCAGACTTAATAATTACACTAGGGACATCCAACAGCAGTGTCCAGAAAAGGGTGGGTATCCTAACAGGCAATAACGCAGAAAAATTCAAACCACTGCAGCCTGCAAAACCTTGCGGCCAAAAACAGCATCCGCTGAAGCCCGCACATCAACCTTATAGAACTTAGAAAAGGTATGAACAGAAGACCAAGTTGCAGCCTTACACACTTGTTCAACAGAAGCCTGGTGCTGAAAAGCCCAGGACGCACCAACCGCACGAGTAGAGTGAGCAGTAACACGGAAAGGGGGATCCTTCCCCTTGGCCGAATAAGCACCAACAATGGCCTGACGAATCCATTTACTAATGGAGGACTTGGCCGGAGCCAAACCCTTCCTAGGCCCACATGGCACAACGAAAAAGGCATCAGTCTTACGAAAAGAAGACGTCGCACGTAGATAGTACCTGACACATCGTACCACATCCAAACAGTGCAAAGCACTCTCCTTGACATTCTTAGGCTTAGGACACAAAGAAGGAAGAACAATGTCCTGGTTAAGATGAAAAGCAGAAACCACTTTAGGGAGAAATTCTGACTTGTAACGAAAAACCACTTTGTCCTGATGATCCTCAAAATAAGGAGCCTGAATAGACAAAGCAGCCAGCTCTGAAACACGCCTAACCGAAGTAATGGCCACCAGAAAGGCAACCTTCTGAGTAAGAATGGACAAAGCAACATCCCGCAAGGGCTCAAAAGGAGGAGCCATAAGAGCAGAAAAAACCAAATTCAGGTCCCAAACTGGGAGCAAAGGCTTCCTAGGAGGCCGCACATGCGAGACCCCCTGGAAAAAAGTCTTGACCAAGGAATGACAAGCAAAAGATTTCTGGAAAAAAATTGACAAAGCAGAAACCTGCCCCTTCAAGGTACTCAACTGAAGACCAGAGTCCAGACCCGCCTGAAGGAACTCCAAAATCCTAGACACAGAAAAGACCCGGCAGGGCAAGGACCTAGCCTCACACCAATCAATATAAGATCTCCAATACCTGTAATATATGGAAGAAGAAGATCTCTTCCTAGCACTAATAAGAGTCTGAATAACCGCATCCGAAAGACCCTCCTCCTTTAAGATGGAGGTTTCAGCAGCCAAGCCGTCAAAGCCAGCGTTTGTAAACTGGGGTAACAGAGATGACCCTGAGTGAGAAGATCTGGCCGAAGAGGCAGATCGAACCGATCTACGGTCAGACGGACGATGTCCGCGAACCACACCCGCCTTGGCCACCTTGGAGCCACGAGAATGGCGGGAAATCCTTCCAGAACCAACTTTCGCAGAACCCTGCCTAGCATGGGAATCGGAGGAAACAAATAAAGAAACCCCAGGTCCCTCCAGCTCAGGGACATGGCAGCCAGAGCCAGAGGGTCCCGGGACAGGGACACAAAGGACGGAAGCTTGTGATTGTGACGAGAGGCAAACAGATCCACCTCCGGCGTCCCCCACCTGAGACAAAGTGACCGAAACACCTGGGGATGGAGAGACCACTCCCCCCGACGGGACGCACACCGGCTCAGAAAATCCGCCTCCGTGTTTTCCACACCCGGAATGTAAACTGCCGAGATGCAAGGGACATGAGTCTCCGCCCAGACCAAAATCAGAGACACTTCCCTGTGGGCACCCAGACTGCGAGTCCCCCCTTGGTGATTGATGTAAGCAACCGCCGTCTGATTGTCTGAGCGAACCTGAACCGGCAGACCTTGTAAATGATGCGTCAAGTGAGACAGAACCAACCTGATGGCCCGCAATTCCAGAACATTGATGGGCAAGTGAGCCTCCTGAGGTCCCACTGCCCCTGAAACCGAAGATCCTTCCAATAACCTCCCCAGCCTGACAGACTGGCATCCGTGGTGACGGTTTCCCAAAGTGGAGTCAGAAACGACCTGCCCTTCAGAAGATTGTCCGAGACCAACCACCACAGAAGGGACTGCCGAACCCGAGGGGACAACCGGAAGGACCGATCCAACGACCCCGGACACCGGTTCCAAGAGCCCAAAAGATGAAGTTGAAGAGTCCTCGTATGAAACTGAGCAAAGGGAACTGCCTCGAACAAGGCCACCATCAACCCCACCAGTCTCATCCCCAGACGAATGGACGGATGAGGATGGGAGAGGAGCAGCCGGGCCAATTCCTGAATCATCAGAACCTTGGCCTGAGGAAGAAACACTCTGTGCTGGCAGGAGTCCAGCGACATCCCCAGAAAGGTCACCACCCTGGCCGGAACCAGCGAGGACTTGGGGTAATTGATCACCCAGCCGAACCTCTCCAACATGGACACCACCGTGCTGGTGTCCCCTTCTGCTTGACTGAAGGAAGGAGCCATGATGAGAAGATCGTCCAGGTAAGGCACAATGCGAATCCCCTGAGCTCTGAGCAGGGCCATCACCCCTGCCAACACCTTGGTGAACACTCTCGGAGCAGAGGTGAGACCGAATGGAAGAGCCACAAACTGAAAATGCCGATCCCCCACCACGAAACGGAGAAACCGCTGATGAGCAGGAAAAATCGGCACGTGCAGGTACGCATCCTTGATGTCTATGGACGTCATAAAGTCCCCCTGCCGAAGCGAACCGATCGCCGACCGCAGGGTCTCCATGCGAAACTTCCGAGGACGAATAAACCTGTTGAGAAACTTCAAATCCAGAATAGGACGGAAGGACCCGTCCTTTTTGGGGACCGTGAAGAGATTGGAATAGAACCCGCGTCCCACCTCTGAAGGAGGAACCGGGCAAATGACGGCCAAATCCAGAAGATTCCTTACTGCCGCCAGGAGCCCCTGCGCGGCCAAAGGATCCAAAGACACCCGAGACCTGAAGAACCTTGGAGGAGGAAGGGACTCGAATTCCAACTTGTAACCGGCCGAAACCACTTCCCGGATCCATCTGTCCGGGACCTCCTGGTCCCACACCCGGGAGAAAAGTTGCAACCGTCCCCCCACCCGAACGGGTGAGGGCGCCCCCTCATTGCTGGATGGGCTTGGCAGCCGGCTTGGGCTTGGCACCCCAGACGCGGGTGGGACGGCCACGGCCTCTGCCCCTATTCCAACTGCCGCCCCTGGGGGCCGAGGAGCCCGCACCTCTACCGGCGCCAACTCCCCGAAAGGACGGATTGAACGAGACCATCCCCCGAAAGGAACGACGAAATTTCTTGCGCTGAGGTAACTTACCTCCCTTGGCAACAGAGTCCAACCTCTCACCAAAAAGCCTCAAACCCATAAAGGGCAGAGCCGTGAGCGATCTTTTAGAATTAAAATCAGCCGTCCACTGTCTCAACCACACACAGCGCCGGATAGCTACCAGCAAGGCAGTAGCCCTGCCACACATCAGCATGGCATCCTCCTGAGCGGCCAGGATAAAGGACAAAAAAAAGCATCACAGCGCTTAAGCCCAAGGGACTCATCACTGGTGGGCTCGAGATCCACCCCCAAGTCCCTGACAATAGACCTGACAGCAAAAGTCAAAAGAGCCGAAGCACAGACAGGCTTTAACACCGAACCCGCACATACAAAACCATGACGGGCAAGCTGATCAACCCGGCGATCCTCACCGTCCCTGAGCGAAGTCGTGTCAGGGAATGCACGACCGCCGTGTTGGACAGTCCCAAGACCGGAGTATCTACCTCAGGGGGAACAGATCAACGCTTCATCAATTCCGCCGGAAAGGGATACTTCCTATCCCAGCTAGACGGCACACCAACAAGACGTGTAGGTTGCTCTCATTGCTTGAAGACAATTTCTTCAAAGTGCTGTTGGCTGGGAAATTCCAGACGCTGCTTGGAAACCCCAAAAAGCTGACCCTTGGGCCTGGGAGCAACCACCGGTGGCTCCAAATCCAACACCTCAAACATCTGGCTCAAAATGGTAGAGGAATCGAGAGGGAGGCCATCATCCGGATCTCCCTCAGAACCCAACAACCCAACAACTGCTGAACATCAGAATCTTCATCCTCAATGAGCTCACCTTCACAGGGACGATCCGACCAATCCAGATCTCCCACAACTTCCTCATCTGAATCCGGCGGAGGCGGAGACAGATGCTTCCGCTTAGCTGAAACCTTCTGAGCGGCTATAGCAGAAAACCGCTTCTCAAGGCTGGTCAAGCGGGCACATACCTCAGACTGCGAATCCCCGCCCAGGACAACGTCACACGGGGTCCGGAATAAGCGAGGGGGAGAGGGAGATGGCGCGGCTGACGAAGTGCTAGGCACCGGAGTACTGGACTGCCGTGCAATGTTCTGCTGTGCACAAGGGATACACAAAATGACATCATCTCCCTGGAGCGGAGCCCCACAACCCCCGCACACCTTGAATTGTCCCGAAGAACCATTCCCGGTATCTGTGGCAACCTCCATGTGGTGAAATTATGGTATTTGCAGAACCCAGGGATTTATGCGGTACGCGACCCGGGATGCCCCTAAATAACCTAACACTAGTCTAAGGACAGACAAGATCCTGACCCAGGGGAATAGCAAAAGGCCCTAATAAAAATACAATAAATGTATATATATAAATATATTGCAAGGACAACAAACACCCCCCCCCCCCCCCCGAGCCAGGTATATATGACCGGGAGAGCCCTGCCAGACGGGATCCCAGGATCTGAAAAACACAAAGGGAGAGACAGGCGTCAATCAGCACCATGCCAAAAAACACCGCATAATGTACAAAACCCCCTTTACCACCCCCCCCCCCCTCATTAACCAGAGCAACGGAAGTGGTTAATGCCAGCCAGCAGCATCAAGCTGCGCCGGGGCGAGGAGGGAGGCAAGGGAGAAGGAAGGATCCGAGGGGTAACTGACATGGCCCAAGAACCGCCTACCTGGAGAGAAGAGGAACCGCGCAGCCAGCAGAAGATGGCGGCCAGCACACCGAGGACGGAGGAAGAGAGAGACGCTCCGGGAGCGCGGGAGCCGAGAAGGCCCCGCCCCTCAGGCCGTCCAATCCGTGCGCGACCCCGCCCCCAGGCAGCGTCAGCGTCTGCCTGCGGGGACCGCCATCAGACCTCGATCACGGGGCCGGCGGCGCCACCCGCCGGCTCCCGGAGTACAGCGTCGGAGAACACAGACCCACACACTGATGAATGTCTCCCCTGAGCAGCCGGGCAAGCAAGCTGCAGGCGCCGAATACGGCGCCCAGCCACCCGCGGGACCGCGGCGCAGCACGCCGCTAGGCCCCGCCCCCCCGGCTCCTGAGGGGAGACACACACACAGCCATGAACAGACAGTGAAGGCACAAGTAAAATCACAAGTAAAAAACACAAAGTAAAATCACAAATGGAAAAGCGCAGCAGCACACTCACACAACATGTGCATAGTAAAGCATGACACTGTCCCCAGCGCGTCCCACACCCCGGAAGAGGCACCACACCCCAGGGCAAGGACAACCTGACCACTAACTCCTATAAAAAAAAGGGGGCATCCCACATCCGCATCACCACTCCGGGAATCCCGCTATGCCCCGCAATGAAGGGTCGAGCGGAGGAGCTAATCTCCTAGGCACCAATGGTGCCGGCTACCTTATTGCCCGGCCTACAGCCGAAGCTGGGAGGCTGCCATTACATAGAACACAATTCAAACAAAAACCAGGCAGAAATAGACCATGGGGGGGGGGGGGCCGGGGGGATACCCCGGCTACCTGCAAGCAGGAGACTTCTTTCTTCTGTCTTGTCGCCACCTTGCAGAGAACACTGGGAGGTACCAGGTATGTATAGACCGGGAGGGGCCTGTTGAAGTTTTTTTTGGAGAAGTCCTCTGCAATGCTGCCACCTAGAGGTGCGTTAACCCTAGTGTAATTATTAAGTCTGAAGTGGGGTGTGTGACATACTTAGAATATATCCATTAGTGCTATTGACGATTCTTGTGTGCCATTCAGGTACACCAGTGCATCATCAGCGGACCTTTTCTTCTATTGGCTGGAAATTAGTCTATTGCCTGCTCTATCTCTGCCCTGGCAAATGGTTATCCCTTTCCTGGGTGCTCAGTGTATTAAATCTAAGTTGCTCAAAAAATCCCTTGTACTCCTCCTGTATGCCATAGTTTAATACTTCTGCCATAGTAGGCCCCATATCAGGTCCTGCAATTGATGCAGCTATCGGAGACTCTGGGGGTCTTTCTGGCTTCCTATCCAGGCCCCGATCACTGATGGGAGACACCGAGCCCGAGCTGCTGTGCTCCTCCAAGAACTCAGGAGTGTGCTCGAGAGATATCCCTGCTGCACGCGGTCAGCGCCATCTTGTAACCTAATCGCCATCCTTAAAATGGGCTGCTGTCTCCTTCATGACGTCCCATACTTCCACTGGGTGGTCCTCATGTTCCAGAGGCTATCAGTAGTCAAACTCACACTAGATGGGTCCAGTAGCTTGACTCATAGTGCTGTACTCCATCCAGTGGAACGGAAGCAGAGCTCACTCTATCCTCCCACATGACCAGCCAGCCACACCCCCCTGCATCATAAGCTATGCTTTTTGCGGACAACGTGATGCTGTTCGTCTCTAACCCAATGATCACACTACCTAATCGGTTTTAAATCTTGGAGCAATTTGCTACGTTGTATGGCCTACAAGTTAACATTTTCAAAGCTTAAAATCTGTCGGTCCCCATAAATACTTTAAAGTTGTTGCAACAATTGTATCATTTTCACTGGGGAATCACAGTGCATAAAATGTGTGGGAGCTTATCTGACAGACTATTACGACACATTATTCCAGGTAAATTGCTCGTCATGGTTTTGTAAATTATCCTCCTTCCTTGAGCAGTAGAAAGGTTATAGGTTAGGAAGAATGAATGCTGTTAAATGACTGTTATACTATGCAAGAGTATTACCAGTGAAGATCTTACCCCACTACCTTAGGATCCTGCAGTATAAAGTGCACAATTTTATTTGGAAGGCAAGAGGCTCTCTAAAAATGTATTGTTCGGCCAAAGCTGGTGCAGTTAACAGCTCTGCGACTTCTGAGGTGCCTTATTGGGTCTGTTGGAAGCAACCTATTGCACCCTACTTAAGGTAGATAATTTACTTTTTGTCACACCAAAGGCAAGAATAGAAATCTCTAATACTAGAAGTCTTCATTGGCTGAAAATGTGGGACGATATTCAGGAAATCTAGCATCTTCTCATCTACCCTTGTTGTCTCCCTGGAGCAATCCTATGTTCCCCGCTGGTTTTCCATCATCACAGTCTTTTTAACAGTGGATGGATGCTGGAGCACATTATCTCCGAAAGCCTCCATATGGTGATTAGAGTGGGCACACTGGCTAGTATAGGGTTAAAGCTAACAAGAGCCACCTGGGATGCCCTAAAAGGTGGGAGATGCAAAAGGGAAGAGGGCTAGGAGAAACCACAGTCACATTAATCCCGCCTGAAAGACATAAGAAAACCACACATAACATTCCCGTAATGTGGTGACAAGAGCACAACACAACCCCGAAGGGGACTCGCGGACCAAGCCGATCGCACAACCGGGCAGGCCAGCAGCGAATCCCGCTCCATGTGACCCCCCCCAGCGCCAATGACATCGCAGCAACACGAGGCAAATGTCGCCGCCAGCCGTGGAGCGTCATACAAAACGGCGCGGTGGCGAGTGCGGTACAACACAAGTAAAATGAGATAAAATACATTGTGCAACCACACCGCCTACCCCCCCCAGAGAGCTCCCCAGGGAGAGAGCGAGGCGGGGAAAAGCAACGGTAGGCGCACCCAAGGCATGCTTAGACGGGGGGGGGGGGGGGGGGGGGGGGGGGGGGGGGAAGGTCCACAATAAGGGCAGGAAGGAGTATCCCACAAGGCTCACCATAAGCTTGAACCACCTACCCTTGTAGGTACAGGGATTGCAGTTGGAGCAGCGCTCCTCCAGCACCTGACCCCTCCACCATAACAGGCAGTGCAGCAAAATGTATTTGTGAGGCAATGATGAAAATGGAGGACCAGCAGGCAGGAAGTGCTGGAGATCTCCCCTCCCCCCCCCCGGCTAAGCATGCCTTGGGTGCGCCTACCGCACCCAAGGCATGCCGCAGTCACGTGTTGGCAGTCAGGACGGTGGTGACCGATAGTTAGGAATTAGCTAGAAAATTGGCATGGCCGGCTTTAAGCACAAACAGCAAGATTTACAACAGGCGTGTTTCAGAACAATTTTATTTAAGAAGGGCAAAGTTTGGAGTTTAACCGCTGGTCTGCTTGGCTGCCAACCTCTTGTCTCTCTCCTCAGCGATGGTAAGACGGATACCCTTTCCACGAGGCAAGGAAATCCAGGGTTTGTTACCCTATAAAATGAAAATAAGTTTATTCATCTAGAATAAAACCCAGATTCAAGCAAACCTTCCAGGTCTTGACCTGGAAATTACTTTACACCCGTTAACATAAAATAGCTAGACATAGACTGCAAAACATTACAGCCATTGTAAGGAAGGTTAAAGGGACTGTAAACCCAACAGCAATAAAAGCAGCTCATCCTGATCCCTGTCCAATGAGGTCTCACTATTGTGTCCTGCAGTACAGGATAGAAGCTGTAGCAGGGCCCCAAAGTTTGCCCCTGCTTTCAGTTCTATTCCTCCAGGACCACTCAAAACGGTGGTTTAAAAAAACTTTACCCCTTGGTGCTCAGTGTAAGCAAGCATGTCCAGCAAAAGTGATCCGGCAGCTGCCCAACGAGTCACCATGGCATGCCCTTCCCTGCCACGACCCAGAAATCAAAGTAATAGAAGTAGCATCACTTAAAAATCAGAAAAATACCCTATATATCTGAGAGGCTTGAAATGGCTGTTCCCAAGTGGGGTGAGGTGAGGAAAATGTACGCACCTAGACTTAATTGCTCTCGCTGTTTTAAAATCTGGTTAAAAAAAAAAAAAGTTAAAATAAGCCTTTATTTGGCTGTCGGAAAGGGCGTAATAAAACCCAAATTCAGCCCCCAACTAGGGGGGTCCATGTTCTTTAAGCCCAGCTTCAGACTATCTGGAATTTTAATCCAGTGCAAAAAGGTTTTTGGTATCATGTTAGGTTAAGTGACTTGCGCAATATTGTGCCAGTAACAACCCTCAAATCCATGTACCAAAAAAAAAAAAAAAAAAAAAAAAAAAAACACACTGGTGGTTCGAAGCAACTTTCACTAATTGCACTGCAAGCAGGACTGAGGACTAGGCAAGTTTACTCCATGACCCCAGGGGTTTCACACAGGGAATGGAGGAAATTGCAACTTTTTGCTATTACCACAAAACATTCACACAAAACTAAGTCTTGCCAGCAATTAAAGTGGACCAAAACTCAGGATTTTGACTATCCTGGCTTTTGGTCCTCTGATCGAGGGTGCCCCACGGTGTGAAACTACACAGGTCGCTCGTCAAATCAGCGCTGATGTCCCTTCACCTAAGGCGAGTGGCTCCGAGTGCGCCGCCGACCGAATCCCCTGCTACCCTCCAAGCGTGTCCGCGACGGCCATTCACAAATGCCGGGCCCTGCTAGAGGGATAGCGGGGATGCAACCATGGCTCGCACATGTGCAGTTAGACCAGAAAAGGTGGTAGTGTATAGGGGACCTGGGGGGGGTTCACACAGTGGGGCATCTGCAATTTTGGGGGAAACCTCTGCGGCCCTGGAATCTTAAAAGTTTGGACCCAAGTTTGGATTTCTATCTTTTGGGAGAATAGACATTTTGCTTGGACAATCCCTTAAATCCTAGACAAGAACCTTTCAGGCATTAAGCCCACGAATATTATAGGCTACTTACTTTGCCGATGACAAAAATGTTGGAGAGTCTGGTGGCAAAGCTGTTGCCATTGGCGTCCTTAACATGGACCACATCGAATGAGCCTGGGTGTCGCTCTCTGTTGGTGATGACACCAATTCGCCCCAAGTTGGCTCCTCCAGTTACCATGCAGAGGTTACCTACAGGAAAAATTATTGCACAAGGAAAACCATTAGTAAAAGAGTGCGGCAAACATCAGTGACATTAAAGCTTCAACAGCAATGAAACATGGCATATTGCAATATCTCCTTGAAACTCCACTTTACCCGTTTGCCCACCGGAAGCCAGTAACCAGCCCTGGAAACCCGGCTGCTGGGTTTTGTTCTGCTTTAAGTAGGAAACTAGATATCAAAGCTCAACAAATTTATAGATTGGGAAGAATATTGGCTCCGATCTAGAACAGGGCTGCATCAGTCAAGTAAAACATTCCTATTACAAAGTATACAGTGTTCCAACCAGCATCACATGAACCACCAACAAGCCATGCAGAGATCAAAGTAATTAATGGGCAAATCCACTTTTTATCCAACTTTTTTTAAGTTTATTTGCCAAAATGATGACTTCAATGTGCTAGGCTATTTTCTCTATTCTATTTGTTTGCAACGGTTATAAAAAGGTTTTCCCTAGCAACAATGCATTTACCTTAGCAATGTACAGATCAGAGACTCTGGCTTGCAAATCATTGGATGGGCTAACGCAGAGATTACAGGTTTCACCCATTCTGCTGAACTTCAACAATCATGTTCCATAGCTAAATGGTTAATTGCGCCATTAGCAGCTTGGGGGGGTTGTAGTCAGTTTTTAAAGAGGACCAACACCCAGGGGTGATCGGCCCGGAAATCTATAAGATTCCCGGGCCGATCACCTCCCACCCCGCGGGACATCCGAGATCGGGATGTCCCGTGGGGTGAAACCCCCCAGAAACCCCAAAAACACCTTACCTGATCCGCCGCCGCTTCCGCCGCCGCCGCCTCCCGCGCACCCCTCCAGACGTGCGCGCGCCCGTGCCGGCCCTCTGTGAATGGCCGGCGGGGGCGCGCGCGCGCCGAGAGTGACGCGCGGGAGGCGGCGGAAGCGGCCTGGACGTTCCTGATCCCCGCCTGGACGTTGGCGGGGATTGGCTGCGGCGCTCACGTGGGAGCGTTGAGAGGTGAGTTTTTTGGGGTTTCTGGGGGGTTTCACACAGCGGGGCACCCCCAATCGGGGTGCCCCGCCGAAGTGGACCAAAACCCAGGATAGTCAAAATCCTGGGTGTTGGTCCACTTTAACTCAAGGCTATGAAAGCTACTCCCGCTGTAGCAAAACTGTCACAGGAATAAGACACCTGGAAGCAGCGTGCAGATAAGTAAATCACAGGTATTTTTATTTTGGGTGGGTGGGTGGTTACAAGCCTAATATATATACACATTTCAGAGGAGGAAAATAAGGCAGAACAGCAAAAACCTTTAAAGGTGGACCAAACCCCACAGATCGACCAAACCCCACAGATCGGCCAAGGAATCTAAGCTTCTAGGTCCGCTTGATTACCTCCCCCAGGCATACAGAATCGGGATACGACGCAGTGTGAACCCCCCCCCCCAGCCCCCCCAGGTCACCCAAAAACTCAAACTTCTTTCCTGGTCCGACGGCACATGGGCGAAAAGTGGCCTCATCCCCCGCAATGCCCGGGAAAGCACTGTAGGACTGGGGAGAGGGGAGTTCTTTCCGGCGACCTGGGGGTTTCACAGGGGGCATCCCTAATTGGGGTGCCCTGGGGGCACTGACCAAAACCAAAGATTTGGAGTATCCAGTGTTTTGGTCCTTGCACCCGGGGTGCCCCGCTGTGTGAAACCACCCAGGTTCCACAGTCTCACCCCTCCCCGGTCCTACAGCGCATGTGCAGCCCTCTCATCTGATCAGCGCGCTCAATCTTCTACGACCAGGCGCTCATCAAATCAGAGTGGATCCAAGCGGACTGGCGGCCACATCCCACTACTCTTAACATTCACAATATCTAGAGCGGGCACGCACCTTGCTTGAGGGATAGCTGGGATGCAGCTGCTTGCACATGCACCATGGGATCGGGAGTGAAGGAGAGTTTTTGGGTGACCTGGAGTTTTACACAGCGGGGCACACCCGATTGGGTGGGGGTTGGTCCACTTTAAAAAAGTTACAGACCACCATCACCCTAAACTTCTATTCCAACCAACTGCCTTTTTGGCCATTTTTTGCCAATCATGGATCAGCACATCTTACTCCACAGGGCAGAGCCTTTGGTCCCCATGATACCACCATGCCTTGCTCCCTCCATGTCACATGCGCAGTTAAGCTTTTTGCACTGCTCATCTGTCGGACATAAGCCACTTCCTGCCATAGCATCACTGCACAGTGCCCCCCTCACACAAAACCTGCAATAATGACATGGCAGCATGTGTAACGAGGAGGCTGACACCACAATTGTCAGAGGCTACGTTGCACCTCCAGAAGGCATCAGCGAGATGCCTGAATTTGAGCTGGTGCTGGCAGTCAGGACACTTGATTTTTAGTCTGATGTTACTCTTTAAAATTAAAACAGCAATAGAAAATTGAATGATCTCCTCTGACACATCCTCGACAGATACAAATGTTTAGATGCTTTTTTAACCAGCACTACTACGCGTTTACATATCCACATATCAGAAGCTTCACTTGCATAGCAGAGTAGCCCAGATAGGTCAAAAATCATTAGCCACATGCACACCACCAAGCGGGTCAGCAAAGGCTCATTAAAAGCAGAGTGCAACTCCCAGCATATAGGCCTCTGGAATGTGAGTTCCTCAATCCTCAATCCCCAATCCCCAGCTGCGGTGACCGATGTTACCAAGTCCACAGCTGAATCGACAAGGCAAGCAGGATATAGCCACGTGGGCTGCACCCAGGGGGATTGTGGGATACATACACTCCTGGGTGCAGCAAGACGCAGTCAAGGAATCACAAGCTTTATTTTCCATTTTAAAAGATTTTTAGTCTGCTTTAAGGAGGAAAAATCGGGGATGTTAAAACCTGCCCAAAAACCCCACCAGCCTGCTGCCCCGCCTCCAGTTTAGATATTGGGCCCTTTTTTCCTATCTTCTGGGTCCCTGGGATTACGGGCGACCTGCGAGGGGCAGTACCTTCTTGCAATCCCATCAGGCACTATGCACATCCCGAGATCTCACACCTGTGCAGTGCCGATGAATGCGCTGTAGTGGTGGGCCGGATGAAAAGCCGTAAGAGAGCAGCTGTGACAGTGCTGGATCAGGACAAGGACAGCAAAGGCTGCTGCTGTCACGTAATAGCGGTTAAACCGGTGGGGGACAGAAGAATCGGGGCCTAAAGCACCCATATCAGCTTGTGGCAACAGCCAAAAGGTAAGCATGGCCTGCTGGGGGTCGGGGGAGGGAGGAGATCCAGCCATATTTATGTTTGGGTCTGTTCCTATTTAAAATTAAAAAAGTGATACAGCAGATAAAAGTCATTGTAAGACCATTGTGTTGGGCTACATTAGGCACTGTCCTAAACAGTTTTCCATTTTTAAACTGAAGCGATCTCAATCATGGTTGACCGGTTAGGCCAAAGACTCATCCCGTCCCCCAATCAGCTCAGTAGAGCGGGACAGATTACTGGTCCCTCTCGCTTCCTTGCCTGGCGCGGGACTCGCTGGCCTATCGGCGGTGCGTCCCAGCCGAGCGCCCTACCTCAGTACCAGGGGAGGGTGGCAGGACGTGGGATACTTTCCTAACAGGGACATCTACCTAGACCGACGCTTTAAACTGTTATCAAAATGTACCATTGTCCATCTTTCTAGCGGGCAATTCAGCAACCGTAAAATTCTTACGTTTCACTTAAACTTTATATTACTAAGAGAATTTCTCAACTCTTACTAAACCAAAGCGATTCTCTAGTCAGAGGGACAGGTTTACCTCCTCATGGCTCATCCCTAAGTAAAATACATATCAATCCAGAAAGCAGACGGGTGAATTCCACATTAGTGAATACATTGTATGCAGTCAATAGCATTAAAGCATTATCTTACCAGTATCAAACTTGATAAAGTCTGTAATCTTGCCAGTCTCCAAGTCAATTTGAACAGTATCATTCACTTTGATCAATGGGTCAGGGTAGCGAATGGTACGGGCATCGTGGGTCACCAGATGAGGGATTCCTTTTGTTCCCACCCAGGTTTTTCGCACCTTGCACAGCTTATACTAAAAACAAAATAGGGAATGATGTTCAAAGTGCCTTACTATTAAAATGTTTATTGCAGCAAACTGTTATGCCAACTACACACTTATAGTTAAAACCATCATGGAGTGGACCTAGGCCACACATTCCTCACAATGAGGAGCACCAAAACACATCAAGTTTGCAAATTTTATTACAGAATTACACAAATTAAAATACCCAAAACACGACACTATGAAACACTGCTGCAGACCTCCCGATAAACTCCACAACAATCCACACCTATAATGTAGCCCTCTTGGGACCCTAACTATTATGCTATTCAAGCCCTATGTACCCCCACTGATAGGTCAAAAACACCCTATGTATTCAAATTTTTTGTGCCGGCACAAAAAAATATAAACTTACGCGACCATAAATCATGTGCAAAATTTAGTTCTTAGCAAGACTGTCACAAGTTTTAACTAGTAAATAGTCTAAACAGATATTTAGTTCATGATCATACTACATTGTCTATCAAAACTTTAGAGTAAGAAGTGTTAGCTATAGTGGAAATCTTCCCAGACACTCATGACTAGAGAAGGATTTTACAACTTAAAGTGGACTGTCACCCAGGGGTGATCGGCCCGGGAATCTATAAGATTGGAAACCCCAACCAAAAGCCCCCAACCAAAAGCCCCCAAAAAACGTACCTAATCGGCGGCGGCAGCGGCCGCCGCCTCCCACGCGCCCCTCTAGGGGCGGGAGGCGGCGGCGGACGCGCTGTCTTGTCTGCCACTTGTCCGTGGCTACGTGGGAGCGTGGTGAGGTGAGTTTTGGGGGCTTTCTGGGGGGTTTTACACAGCGGGGCGCCCCCCTGAAGTGGACCAAAACCCAGGATAGTCAAAATCCTGGGTGTTGGTCCACTTTAAAAATGCCAGTCATTCCAGACATTATGGGAGAATCCCAATTTGAATATCGTATTGTACATGCCCTGGCCACCACCCCCCCCGCCAAGAAACCTGGGAGGCCATTCGCCTCTTCCATTTTGCCTTCTAAAGTGGACACGACAGACAACCAAAATGTTTGCCAAGAAGACCGGTTGCCGGTGGCTGTGGTGCAAAAAATCATGGAAGATTGGGAAGTTTCTAACTATGGGCTGCCAAGTCTGGCTTTTTTTCCCTCTAATAGGGGGATGAGCAGCAAGGCATCCAAATTTGGGGGGGCGGGCTATGCAGCAAAGCTAAGAAAATTGTCAATTATGACTGGAGTACCTATCAGAATATCCTGCACTGTAAAATCAGGAGATTGATACCTTGGCCTCTTCAGCTGTGATTCTGTGCACTGCGAATCGACCCTTGGTATCATACACCAGACGGAAGTGCTCACCGGTTTTCTCAATGCTGATGACATCTGAGGTGTAAAAGAAAAAATTAAATACATTTAAATCACTGTTACGCTTCAATAAAAATTCTAACCAGACACGGGAGTGAATTTATTTGGTTTAATGACAACCGACCAGATTCACAAAAAAGCTATGGTCATCTCATGCCCTCTGGTACCATGCTGCTACAAGGTCTGAAAAAGGCCACAAATGTACCGCTCCCAATGGTCAAATGTATACAAAGGTTTGCTTGAACAGACTAAACATAAGCCTACGTTACACTGAGCATGACCCAGCAAGAAGCTGTTATACAACAAAGTGCTCAGTGGGGCATCCTGAATTGGGATACCCCAGAACCACTTGGCTGGCCCTGGAGTCCTCTAATAGGGGGAGAGCAGTGCTACAGTGCCTTGAACAGAGCTTGGGGAGAAATTAACCTCAAAAGCAGACCTAAAATCATTTGGGTTCACTTAAAGCGGACCTTCACTCTGAATAAGCGTCTATCTTATATGTTTCCCACACCCTGTACATACAGATTGTCCACATTAAAAATCATCCTTCCTGCATCTACTGCATGTTATGAGCCTTTAAACATCCAAGATGGCGGCTTATGGAAGCCGCCATCTTATCAGGCAGCCTGCAAACAGGAAGTGCCTCCTGACTGTGCTGCTCTGCATTCTGGGACTGCTGACCTTTACCTGACCCCAGCTCTGCTCTGTCTGAGCAAAGCACAGCTATAACCCGCCCCCCTGTACCTTATCCCAATCTCCTCTCCTCAGTAAGTGTGATGCTTCTGAGTCAAGATGGCGGCGCCCGTATCCTAAAGTCCTGAACAGAGTTGCAGCCCAGTGGGGGAAAGAATAATAAGTTAGTGACTAAAAACGTAAAATATATTAATTTTAGATGCTGGGGAACCGTTTAAGAGTTTGGGCTTTTCAATAAATCACGGTGAAGGTCCGGTTTAATCCTCTTTCCCAGGGCATCCAACAGATGTACATGCTTGATGAATGGGAGTGTGCACACTCACAGCAACCAGACTGGTTACCAGGCACTTATGTGAGAAATGGCAATCCAGTAAGTAATCTATCCATTTCCAGCCTTTCAACTTAGTAAATATGCTGTGCGTTAGTGTACCGTGGGAATGTCTTATGGACAACCTGGAAGGTTTCACACAGCAGGACATAAACTGAATCAAAACCCAGGATGGTGACCGGTTTGTCAATTGTAAGTAAACTCCTACTCACCCATGAATCCAGCTGGGTATGTGATATCTGTGCGGACCTTGCCATCAATCTTGATGAAGCGCTGCATACAGATCTTCTTTACTTCATCACCAGTCAGAGCATACTTCAGCCTGTTTCTCAAAAAGATGATCAGAGGCAGACATTCTCTAAGCTTGTGAGGACCAGTGGAGGGACGTGGAGCCTGAAAAAGAAAAATTACTACGAATTTTTAACTAAATATCTCAGCAGCACACAACCATCCATCATATTACAGCAAAAGGGCAATTCCAGTCATCTATGATAAGGGCCCCGCTTGGTAAGTCATACCCCCCTCAGAGTTCACAAGCAATGAAAGAGCCAGTTATTGGCTCAGACCTGTCACCGAGCAGTGGTAGTCAAGCGACGGGTAGGAACATAAGAGTATAATCACAGCTGACTGCCTGGAGTGCATATATACAGAAATCACAGGGTAGAACCCCATATTAAAAGGAAGGTCCACATTAGTGTACTGTTCACCCACACTTACAGCCTCAACAAGGCATGTGGTGTACAAAGGCCAAACCAAGGCTCCCATTATACTCTTCGGCTGAGATTTCCAGCCAGCCAAATTCAAAAGTGATGCACACAATCCCCCCCACCTCAACCAAAGTAAAAATGCTTTGTCTTAATAAGTAAACATCTGCATGAACCAAACTCCCCCCACATTAGGAAAGGTTGCTGACAAACTAAATTCCTGTATAAAAAAAAGTAAAGATTTCCTGAATACTCACAAAGACACCAGTGAGCTTGTCAAGCATCCAGTGCTTGGGAGCAGCCACGCGCTTCAGGTGCTTCTTGGGTCCACGAGCCTATCAGGGAAGAAACGAGAACATTAGGAAACAGGGCAAGCACAAATCTTCAAACAATATGACATTTACTATCCAGAGTGGCTCCTCTGCACTACATGACCAGGGATACCACTGCAGAACCCAGTCCCAATAAATTCAAAGTTACCTGGCTCCATCAGGTCATCCTGGGCATCCCACATCTCTAGGCGTCTCCACTGTCATGGAGATCTCATATGCCCTGGATTGCAGCCATAATAATGCAGCAATGGGGCCTATGCAGATCAGCGTCAGGCACCACTCACATGGCGGGGCAACCTGACAACTTGCACTGAAGCTCTCTGACAAGGCAAAGCACAGGCAGACATACTGGCACATATAATATATATATATATATATATACACTCATGCAGCATGGCTCCCACAGGGGGCGCCTCAGCCTGCCCGCATGTCACAAGCCATAGGGGAGCCCCGCCATTCACACAGCAGCCCCCCGCCATTCCCCAGACACCTCCACACTTTCCCCTCAGCACAGTCCCCAGCTCATGGGAGAAATGGCGGACCGGCTTTCCTCCCATCCCCTGCTGGCCGCTTCTCCGGCCATGGAGGGCAGACATGCAACCAATAGAGGGCGGGAACACTAGTCTGGGCGCCGTGCACCATTCCTACACGCCAGCCAAGCCGGTATAACGGAGGATTACAGAGGATGGAATCGGATAGACGTGGCGAGCCACAGAAATACGACTCTCACCATGTCTGCGTCCGCAAAGGAAAGGACCTCCCTCTTCCGGGACCGGAAGGATAAGCGCGCGGCCCGCACGGCTACCGAGAAGGAACAAACTTTGGAGCGCTCGCTTTACTGCAGTGCCCCTAGCGGCGAGGAGTAGTACTGGGCTCATTATCCTCTGTACAGTAGCGTCTGCTATCTGTGTGTGTATGGCACAATTTGTGAACTGCCTTCCAATTGGTGTTTTTAATTCGGCACATTTAGCTCCTATCCAGGTATGAGACAGTTAAAATGGACGTGAGGTGTGGACAGAGGCCCAACTATAGAGCTGATTCAGCACAGTGAGAATCTTTATCTCATGTTTTTGTGAGAAAAACATTTTTATAATGATATTTTTCCTCACTGCAAATCAGAATCAATGTTAGTTGTGGGACTAATAGAGGTGGGTGCCAGGACCACAGCATCGCCTGTATAAGTAATGAGTAACTGAGACCGGTACTCCAAATCATTGTATGCAGAAAATATATTCAAAAGGATGTTTTCTACATGGTGGCAGTTCTTCCCTGAGGAAGTAGGTCGGTTCCCCCGAAACGATGGATACAGGGAACTGTGCTATGTCACCTCATGTTTTCTACATGTCCTTTTGAATATATTTTTCTGCATATGATGATTTGGAATGCCGGTCTTGGTTACTCATTAAGCGTACTTACCTAGCCATTCATGTGCATGCGCCACATGCATCCCTTGTCGCCGCGTGCATGCTGCCCCTCCTCACCACTGTGCGTGCGCTGCACTCCTTAAAGTGGACCAACACCCAGGATTTTGACTATCCTGGGTTTTGGTCCACTTCGGCGGGGCACCCCGATCGGGGGTGCCCCGCTGTGTGAAACCCCCCAGAAAGCCCCAAAATCTTACCTGTCCCCGCTTTCACGTGACTGGACGGTCCAATCCCCGCCAACGTCCAGGCGGGGATCAGGAACGTCCAAGCGGCTGCCGCCGCCGCCGCCTCCCTCGCGTCACTTTCGGCGCGCGCGCGCCCCCGCCGGCCATTCGCAGACGGCCGGCGCGGGCGCGAGCACGCCTACAGGGGCGCGAGGGAGGCGGCGGCGGCCGGCCGCCGCCGAAGATCAGGTAAGGTGTTTGGGGTTTTTTTGGGGGGTTTCACCCCGCGGGACATCCCGATCTCGGATGTCCCGCGGGGTGGGAGGTGATCGGCCCGGGAATCTTATAGATTTCCGGGCCGATCACCTCTCGGTGTTGGTCCACTTTAAAGTGGACCAACACCCAGGATTTTGACTATCCTGGGTTTTGGTTAGGGTGCCCCGCTATGTGAAACCCCCCAGATCGCTATATACAACTCACCTCACCCTGCTCCTACGGAGAATGCGCGGCCGCTCGTCCAGTCAGCATGCTCGGAGCCGCTGTGGTATGCGCGTCAATGAGACGTCTTACCGCAGCGGCTCCAAGCACGCGCCCCCGTCGGCCATTCACAAATGGCCAGCGCAGGCACGTGCCCTGCTTGAGAGAATCGCGAGATGTGGCCCGCGCATGCATCGTTGGACCGGGGGTAAGGTAAGGTTAGCGGGCGTTTCACACAGCAGGCATCCCGATTTTAGATGCCCTGCGGGGAGGGATCGGATCTTCCCAGACCGATCAAGGAGGGTATTGGTCCACTTTAACACTGTGCACATGCCACTCGCCGCTCTCCTCCTGTATTCTGGCTGAGGAGTAATCGAGAAAGCAGAGAGTGGGGGCAGGGGACCCCAATCCGCTGCCAGCTACCGCTGATCACTTCCGGTTTGTGGTGGTACCGATGAGATGGTGGGGCATCACCTGAAAGTACTGTGTGTAGCAAAAAAATAAATTATAAAATACTTTAAAAGTGTGTGTATTTTACATTTAACCCCTTGTGAACTAGAAAGGGGCTCTTGAGACCCCTATACCAGTCCACAGGGAAGGAGGGGCTGGCAAGTTACCTGCCAACAGGTAGGTGACTTGCCACAACCCCCACTCCATTATTTGCTTCGCAAAGCCCATGGGAATGCAGAAGAGCCCATCGCCCATGTGGGCTATGCAGGCTGGTGCCCTTAAGGGCTGGCTTCCATGCCCTGGTGTAAACAGTTGGGGCTTTTACACTCAATGTGGTTTTCTTTAGCTTAATTTTTTTATTTAAAAAAAACCCTAAAAATTAAAAAAAAAAAAACACATATTTCACCTCTAAATATTGAGAAAGCACTGAAAAAAACAAGACATTTCATGTTAAAGTCCAAACTCTGCCGAAAAAAACAATCATAACAAATAAAAATCACAGTTAAAACATATATAGTGCAAAATGCTGAAAAATAGTCTGGCAAGAGAGGGTGACAAAATCTCTAGCTAGGCTAGGAGGTAAAGGGTTAAAACCTTAAATAAACCCCCCTCATTTTTCTCTTTGGACAAAGTCAGATGGGGCACAGAAAAATGCTGCAGAGCTAATGGGATGATTAGGGTCAAAACACCTCATACTCACCAAACCCCTACAGTCTTTTTTCCTTTCCAGCTCCTACAGCATATCTTCTGCTGTCAGTGCTCCCTGAGATAAGAGCTCTCAGTATGGCTGGTCAGGGCAGACAGGACTGCCCCAAGCAACAAGGGGCCCGGAGGAAAGGAGGACTGCATCAGTCTGTCAGTAGCAGTTCAGCCTGGTGCAGTTAAAAAGGAAACTACATTTTTCCAGTGTTTGACCCCCCCCCCCCCATCAGCCTCACCTCCTGGCAAGAAGCTTCCTGGCTGACCTGTCATTGGACCTGCAGCATGTATCTGCCATAGAGATAAGGTGCCTTGGTCAGGGTGCATTCTCAGCACATGCCCACCTACTGGCTGGAAACTGGAACTGCAAGGAGATCACAATCATTTGCTGGGGCCATAGATAGTGGAATTTCTCTTTAAATTGGACCAATCATCAGGGTTCTCACTATTATGGTGATAGTTCCTTGTCCCCGCTGTTTGATCGCCCACACAACTCACATTTCTGACGCTCCCATGATGCATGTGTGGGCACTTATCCTATCAATGCTTTACGCTGTGTATACTAAAGCATGGCATGAAGCAGTGTTTTGGGCTGAGCACCAGCATAGATAATAGGAGCGGCCTGACCTTGTTCTGAAAAAAAGCGGAATAAAACCCATGATTCTGACTTTGTTCTGTGCCACGTGGGCATCCTCATTTGGGATGCACCGCTGTGTGAAACCTCCCAGAACCCCCATACACCCATACAAACTCATCTCCTCCCGGTCCAACGGAGCATGCGCAGGGTCTTGTCCAATCAGAGCCTTTTGCTGATGTCATTCAGCTCTGATTTGCTTCAATGTCAAGCGAGAGCAGTCACATCCCCAGTTGCATCTGAATGACTGGGGTCGCAATGGGAGCGGCCACATCTCTGGTTTCCTTGCATCTGGTCCTATGTGAATTGTTGTACCTGGGACCAGGGATGCAGCCGGCGATCGCGGCGTGTGACTTCAGGTAAGGTAAGTGAGTTCACACAGTGGGGCACCCTGAATCGGGATGTCCCAGGGTCATTTAGACAGCCAGCCCTGGAGTGTTTTAGACTCCACGGCTGGCCACAACGGTAATAGTTCCACTTTAAGTAATTCACACCCAATGCTCCGCCAAAGGCCCTGGCAGCAGACTGGCCTTGGGTTACTACGAAGCAGCTCCAATGACATAGACACACATATGAAAGCTTTTTAAAATGTACAGATCTTTAATGTCACATATATGTGAAATATAAGTGAAATATAGGCTGATTTGTTAACAGCTTCTGGCCAGTAGAATTCTGCTTGAAATTCTATTATCATTCTTACAAGTTGCATTTTGTTACAATCAATGCACAGTTTTCTTATGTTATATGTTTATTACAGCATTTTACAACATATATATTATACCACTCTATATTAAATCATATTATAAACTATTGTATAGTTATCTGCATTTTAACTGACATGTATATATACACAAAGCTAGATCTAGCAGTGAAGAGGTTAAGCAGGAGGCTCCTGACTATCATTAGAAATGGTGGAATTCTATATAAATTGTGTAAGGCCTTCCTCTCTGTTTCTGCTGCTTCCATATTGTCTCTGGTAGATAAGAGTGTGTTAGTTTGAGAAACTTTGTTTCCAGAAAACAATATACATATATGTAGATATACTCACGCTGCTGTGCCAACAAATCTTTAGACGGCTCTGAACATAAGTGAACATTGATTATACCCTCCTCCCATTTTTAAGTAATGGACGCACCTGGCTAGGAAAATGGTGAAGATACCATCAAGATTCATCTCTGCCTTTAATGGTTGTGCTAACGCCAGGTGCCAACATGCCCCTCCATGAAGCTGACTACTAAATGACTTTGCCCTATGAGAGCCCTGGAGGCTGTGGCACCACAATGGCCAGGTCACCTCAGATTTTATTGCTTTTCTTGCTATTTATTCTTATCTTGCCCACCTCTACAGGAAGGAAAAGGTTAAACGCATTGATGAGGTCTAATGCTCTGCCACTGATCCGCACCTTGCTGGACCACAGGCCCAGGAATCCGCACACAGTGGCCAGACATGAGCTGAGCTTACAGCACCTACGCTTCATGCTGACGCTCTATCGAAGATCGGCAGATGGCAATGGAAGGCCGATGGTGGGCAAACTGGCTGCTGGAGCTGCAGTAAGGCTGGTGAGACCTCTCGCTGTAGCATCCTTTATTACAGGTGAGGAAATGAAACAAGAAGTTTTACAAAATATATATATCAACTGTCTTGTGCCAAAGTCAGGGTAATCCATTTTGGATTATAGGCCCATAAGGCAAAATATTTGTTACTAAGAAATTTGTATTGCTTTGGTGGCCTCTAACTTCCTATATAGATTCATATTTTAAATCCTACGAGAGCAGATTCCTTTAACTATACCTGAAACCATATTTGACCCTCCAAATGGTGTAAAACAGCACAATTAAATTGGACCAAAACCCAGGATTTTGACAATCCAGGGTTTTGGTCCATTGCCTCAGGGCACCTGGACCGGGGTTGCCCTGCTGTGTAAACCCCCCCAGATGGCCGAGCGTAACTCACCTCTTCCCAGTCCTACCACGCATGCACTGCTGTATGTCCAATCAGCGCGCATGCGCTGTTGAACCGGGAAGCAAGGTAAGTTAACGGGGTGACCTGGGGGGTCTCACACAGCGAAGGGAGGGAGGGAATCGATCAGCCTGGGAATCTGATAGATTCCTGGGCTGATCGTGCTGGGTTTTGGTCCACTTTAAATGGGACTATACTGTATATATTCAACCTACAATTTATTTGGTTGAGTTTGGCAAGCTTTACAATTTAGCTTTATTCACCAGTGTAAATCCTAAAGCAGAACAAAACCCGACGTGGCCAGCCCTGAAATTAAAGAGTCCAGGGCCGGATGCTGGCCTTCCTCAGGAATTGGGATACCCTACTGTGTGAATCCCCTGGAGCAAAATTCACCTCTTTCTCGCATCCCTATTCAGGTATGCTGGGGGTGGCAGTGTGCCCACTGCTGGGCTTTTGCTCCCGATTGGCAGAGCAATTTACGAACATTTAAGGCAAATGGCTCTAATTGGAGGAAACCCCCTGCGTGCACTGTAGGCCCGGGAAAAGGTGAGTTTTCATGAACGTTCTGGGAAGTTTCACACATTCATTTTATGCATTCCGGCAAAGTCAAAATGCTGCGTTTTGTTTGATTTTAATTCTGTTAAAATGTTTTTAGTTTTCGAGAATGGGTTTTAATCAATGTAATATTTTGCTGCTTGACCTAGTTCTGAAAAAAGCAAAATACTTTTTTTGTTCTGTTCTATGCCACATGGGCATCCTCCTTTGGGATGCACCTCTCTGTGAACCCCCCCCCAGAATCCCCATACACCCATACAAACGCACCTCTTCCCGGTCCAATGGCGTGTGTGCGGGCTCTTGTCCGAGCAGAGCCTTTTGCCATGACTATTATGTTGTTCAGCTCTGATTTGCTTCAATGTCGAGCCAGAGCAGCCGCATCCCCAGTGGCTTGTGCGCTCACGCCCCATCTGAATGATTGGGGTTGCACAACCCAGATGCAGGGGATGCACCCACTCCCCATTGAAAAAAATCAGAGCTGTTTGCCGAATGACGTTATCACAGCAAAGGCTCTGATTGGATGAGAGCCCTCACGTGCCATTGGGCTGGGAAAAAAGTAAGCTTTACTGGCATTTTTTTTTGGGGGGGGGGGTACAGACAACAGGGCATCCCAAATTGAGAGGATTCGCAAGTGGGACATCCTGGGCAGGAAGGCCAGTGGCCATCCTGGGTTTTGTTTCTCTTTAAAGTGGACCAACACCCACGGGTGATCGGCCCGGGAATCTATAAGATTCCCGGGCCGATCACCTCCCTCCCCGCGGGACATCCGAGATCGGGATGTCCCGCGGGGTGAAACCCCCCCAAACACCCCAAACTCCTTACCTTATCTTCGGCGGCGGCCGGCCGCCGCTGCCTCCCTCGCGCCCCTCTAGGCGTGCCCGCGCCGGCCGTCTGCGAATGGCCCGCGCGGGCGCGCGCGTCAAGAGGGACGCGCGGGAGGCGGCGGCGGAGGAGCCGCTTGTCCGGCGCGGGGAGAGGTGAGTTTTTCGGGGGGGTTTCACACAGCGGGGCACCGAAGTGGACCAAGATCCAGGAAAGTCAAAATCCTGGGTGTTGGTCCACTTTAAGGCTAACCTATGTCTCAAATTACATATACTGTAAAGTTGAGCTGTCTTGGTTCAACTCTAGGCACAGTGATATTTTTTACTGTGGGTAAGAAAGGGTGAGGGCTAGAACAAATATCCCTGCAGCACCCATAGTTTTTTTGGTAGATATTCTTTTATCAACGCAAGCAGGATGTTGGTCTTAATTTCAGTAAAGAATCCGTCTCCAAGACTAACAATTGCCCTGTATTCTGCTTTTCCCATGCTGGCCGCCTCTTTTATTCTACCTGCTTTTTATTTATTAATAACCCCTAGTGACCTCTCTCCCTTCTCCCATGCATGGATCTTCATCCATGCATGTCCCAATGTAAAGGTCCCCTCAGAAATGAGTTTACTTAGTGGACTGAGAATGATGAGAAGGGGAACAAGTTCAATAGGGTTTTTCGGGGAATAAAAGATGATCTGACAGCCAGCATGGGCAAGCAGAAAACCTTTGCCTGTAATGTCCTTTCAAGAATGTATACACTGGTGAGTGATTTCAATTGTGGAGCATCCTAAATTGGGTTTCAATGCGCTCAAGGTCTGCTTTGGGGATGTGCAAGCTGTGTGTCTCACAGGGCACCATCCTGATCTCTCAGTAACGGGGCCCTTAGGAAGACACCATTAAGTGTCTTCTGTTTTCCTTTCTCTTACCTTTCCCTATCTCAGTCTATATTTTATGTGATTCTTTTTCTCTGTCCTTTCCCCCTCTTTTATCAGCTAATTTCCACATTCCCTCCTCTTCTTCTTTTCTAATGTGTACCTTCTCTACTTCTTGAACCCCCGCTCCTCCACCTCTTTTATACATTTTTATCTCTCTTCCATTAATATTTCTCTTGTCACCTTGTTTCTTTACATTCCCCTTTCACATTACTTGTATCTTTTTATGTATTCTCTTCTACCTTCTTTCTCAACACCTCCTTAGGGAAGCATACCACTGAGATATTAAGGCTCTTCCCCTAGACCACCAGAATACACAAAAGCTTTAGCTCCTCCCCCAGGCACCAGTTCCTTATATGTTCCTGCCTGGGGCAGGAGCCAGACCACCATTTCCTGAACCACCGGTTTAGGTAAGTAGACCGGGTTGCTGTGTGTCTGATGGGTTGACCCATTCCCTGGTTCTGGAGGCTGCCTGCCAGGGACTCAGAGGATAGGCCAGATTCCCCTATCCCTGACTCATAGCCAGCAGGGGGGTCAGCGCTAGCCTCAGACCATGTATGCTAACTGTCTGGGGCATTGTGGAAATTGTCCAGGGGATTTCCGAGTCCCCTTCCCACCACCCCCTTCCTCCTCTGATACTATATGAGGCTTGCAATCCTCCGGCAGGATGTTCGACTGTGGGTGCTCTGGTTGCATTGTTTTTTGTCCCTTGGTGTGGGGAGCTCAGGCTGTGATATGAGCGTGCAAACTTCTTCCGCTTTTTCAGCCTGGTGTAAGGGGGGGGGGCAGATCTGCTGCAGGGGGTGATTCCAGCCGGCGGCATTCTTCCGTGCTAGGCGTCGCTGCAAGACCCAGTTAATGCACGTGCTCATGGCACGGGACAAGCACTATGTTAATCTAAAGTGTCTTTTTCTGGCCTCCCTCTCATTTTACCTTTAGAGGGTTAAAAGACTCAGCAATCCCTGCAATCCCTGATTGCTTATTTATTGAGCTTGGGGAGGGGCACCTCTACCCCACACTAGACTTCAGAATGGTGGATTAGGTGGGGGAATCCTTGCAAATCCCGGCTCCTCTATCATCTACTATGGGAGACTCTGCTGTGGATCAGTGAGTCCCTTTTTTATTTATGGTCACGCTTTTACAGTTTAAAGGGCTATTTTGAGTTATGTGTTTGGAAGGTTTTATAGGATCCTTATGGCCTACTACTCCTTCTTTTGTATTTTAGACCAAGCCCTCTATAAAAGTGTCCAAAACTAAAACTGGCTCCAAGTCTAAAGATAAAAGTAGGAGATGCCCGATATGTGATATCAAGCTACTATATTCCAATAGAAAGCCTCTTTGCAAGCCCTGTACCAATAAGGTTGTGAGTAAGGCATGTCAGCCCAGCATGACAGAGAGAGTTCTGAAGGATCAGAATAGATGAAGAAGAAAACATGGCAGGCTGAATCTTGTACTCTCAAACCAATTCTAGCCTCTACTTGCGTTGCCAGGAATCTTAATTATTGGCTTCAGCAGCTTAAATCATGTCTCTTGAAGTAAACGGATATTAATGAGATTATGAAGGCTTTACCGATTCTCTTCTCAGCGGCCTCTTTTCTGTCTGATGCCACAGCAGAATCGGTGAGATTTTTGGTGCAGGCCATGGCCCTCACCAATTCTGTGCGTAGGACTTTGTGGCTGCCTACTTGGTCAGGGGATACAGGTTCAAAGTTGTGCCTATGTGCCATGCCCTTTAACAGGGAATTCCTTTTTGGCCCAGAACTAGAGAATGGGCTTGATTCATTAAAGGTCGAATTCAAATTTTTGCATGTTTTTTTGAGAAAAAGTTGCGATTTTGCGCGCAAAAATTCTACGCGCGATTCAACAAAGGTTTACTTTCGTTTTTGCTCATTTAATTCGAGTGAGAGAAAAAGCACTCGAAAATAATTCTGATTTGCGAAAATAATTTATGTGGAATTTACAAGCGAAAAACAATTCTAGTGATTCAGGTGCCATGGATTGGCTCCATACATGAGTTAAATTCAAGTGTTTCACACAAATTTTTTACAGCAGCATTCAGGAGGAGAAAAGTCTGTTTTCTGACTTCCACCATGGAGTCCTTCTATCCACTATACCTGCATAGTGCACCATAAGGAGGCCTATAAACATGAAATTGTGTAAAATGTATTATTATATTTAATATAATATTATATTTATTATATGTAATATATAGTTAATATACACATATTAGCAAAAACATTTATATAAAATAAATCATGTGCAGTAACATGTGCAATGTTTTATTTATCACATTGCATGCTGCTGCACAACTTGATAAATACCTAACGCCATGACAACATAAATATAGCAGACAGAAAAATGACCATCCCAAAATATTAAAAAAAACATTTAGGGGGTAAAGTTGCCCAAAACCCAGGATTTTTACTATACTGGGTTTTGGACCTTTCCCCTGGGGCACCCCGATTGGGTGTGCCCCGCTATGTAAAACCCCCTCCAGATCGCCGATGCCAACTCACTTCTTCCCGGTCCTACGGCACATGCACAGCCGCTCGTCCAATCAGCGTGCTCGGAGCCACTGACGCCACCTTGTTTAAGTCTTCGTCTAATGCCAGAGGCTCCGTGTGCGCTGGCGGCCGCATCCCCCGTTTCCCTCTAACAGGGAGCGTGCCCACGCTGGCCATTCACAAATGCCTGGTGCGGGCACGCGGCCATGCTAGAGGGATGGCGGGGATGTGGTCGCGGCTCGTGCATGCGCTGTTGGACCGGGAAACAAGGTAAGTGTATGGGGAGACCTGGGGGGTTTCACACAGCGGGGCATCCCGATTTTGGATGCCCCTGGGGGAGGCCGATCACCTCACTCACCGCGGGACATCCGAGATCGGGATGTCCCGCGGGGTGAAACCCCCCCAAAAAAACCCAAACTCCTTACCTGATCCGCCACCGCCTGATCGCGCGCACACCGAGAGTGACACGCGGGAGGCGGCGGCGGACGCGCTGTCTTGGACGCTGCTGTCACCCGCTTGGATGTCGGCGGGGATTGGACGGCGCGGTCACGTGGGAGCGGGGAGAGGTGAGTTTTTTGGGGTTTCTGGGGGGTTTCAGAGAGCGGGACACCCCCGATCGGGGTGCCCCGCCGAAGTGGACCAAAACCCAGGATAGTCAAAATCCTGGGTGTTGGTCCACTTTAAGAAACGCAAAGGCCACTTAGTGCCAAGTGTCAGGTGAATGTCAGGTCCCAGTACAAAAGATGAATTTATCAAATCAAAAATCCAGAGCACCTGTGATAGTGCCAGGTAGTGTCCCATCTATCATCAGTGCCATTGCTGAGTTCCCTACAGTGTCAGACCAGGTGCTTACCCTGCACTGTGTGGCCTTATCCCATACATTTTAATGGGCTGGGATTGTTATAATTATTTTGGCCACTTTTGTTAATTTTTTTTTTGGCTGGTGCATGTGCCACGGGATTCCTGGGCTGCTTGCAATTGTTTTTGGAAGTATTTTTTGTACTTTTGTGTTGCGCTGCAAACTTGTGATTTAGGCTGTGCCTGAGCGTGGGAGCGCACCACAGACTGCAGGGAGGCCAAGGATATGCCGAGACCCATAAATCTGGCGTGGATCCACGGAAAGGTATTTGTGGGGGTTCCTAGGGTGTTTCACACAGTAGAACATCCCTAATAGGGATGCCCCGGGGGTTGTAAGTTGCCCGCGTGTATTTTAAGTGATCTTTTAGACCCCATGGCTGCCCAGACGAATCTTCCTCTTTAAACTGGACCAGTCGCCACCATGGAAGGCCCTGGAGTCTAAAAGGCTCCCCAGTATTCCTGCTGATGTGTGCGCTCCCACACCCATCCATTCAGACAGTCCAAATGCATGGTAACGTGCACTCCACAGGGAAACCTGCTCCCTATGCCGACACTGAATCCAAAACAACGGCTTTATGCCCTACATTAGTATGCACGGCATAAATCACTGATTGGATAAGCTCATGCACTGTGGGAACAGCAGAAAGGGGACTGGAGTGGGAGATCAGGGGGTTTGTAACAGCAGGACATCAGGATGCCCGTAGGGCATGGATAGTGAAAATCCTGGTGATTGGTCCACTTTAAAGTGGAACAAAACCCGCAATGCCCCATGGGTGAAACCCCCTCAAAATGTCGCTATTCACTCACCTCTTCCTCGTTCTAGCGGCGCATGCCCGGGCTTTCGTCCAATGACAGCTGTCTGCCATGACTTTGTCATTCAACAAATGGCTCTCATTGACTTTAATGGGGAGTGTGCGCTGATGCATCCCCAGTGGCACCCGCTCCTGTCTCAGCCTATATGATTGGCTAGGGCAGGAGAAAGCACATGCCACAGGGGGGATACGCCGGCATGCGATCTCCATTGAAGTCAATGAGAGCCATGGCAGATGCCTCGCATTGGAGGAGAGCCTGTGCATGCGCCATAGGAACGAGGCAGAGGTGAGTGAATAGTGATATTCTGGGGGGGAGGGGGGGGGGGTGGGTTCACACAGCATAATATCCTAACTCAGGATGACATGGGAGAGACCCAAACCCAGCTGGCTCTGCAGTCTAACAAACTCCTAATGTGGCCAAATCCCTATCCATGGGCCATCCCGCTGTGTAAAACCCTTAGGGATCACCTGTATACTCATCTTGCCTGTGGTCCCACAGCTCATCCCCGGTTTACCACAGTTTATGTTCGGGCGGGAGCTCAGACAGACAACCTGGGTGCTGGAGCACACACATCAGTCGGAGGGAAACCGGGGATGCTGTTCATTCCCTGCTCTCTATGCCGTGCTCTGTGGACAAACAGAATTCTATGCCCTGCATTAAAGTGGACCAGAAGCGAGACAGGACTCCAGGGCCACCTGATTCCCTCTCATTGGGGCCTCCAATTAATGATTTGTGAATAGCTGGCACAGGCATGCACCCAGCTGGAAGCTAACAGGGATGCAGCCATCGGTGCACACACCTTCATCGGGGACCTCTCGACAACTGAGCAAAGCAGAATGGAGCCAAGTGTACTGACTGCCTGCACACTTGCGCATGTGCCGTTGGGTTGGTAGTCAAGTATGTTTTACAGGCAAACCGGGGGGTTCACAAAGTGGGTGATCCCAATTCGAGTACCAAAACCCAGGATATTTAAAATCCTGGGTTTTGGTGCACTTTAAAGTCGATCGATTCCCTCCCCACGGGGCATCCAAAATCGGGATGCCCCACTGTGTGAAACCCTCCAGGTCGCCCATACACTTACCTTCTTTCTCGGTCCAACGACGCATGCGTGAGCTGCATTTCCGCTATCCCTCTAGCAGAGGGATGCCCTCTGCTAGAGGGGGGTGCCCGCGCCAGGCATCTGTGAATGGCCGACGCGGGCACGCTCCCTGTTAGAGGGTGGCAGGAGATGAGCTTGACGGTACGCTCGGAGCCGCTTGCCTTAGACGATGTGACGTCAGCAGATCCGAGCTCGCCGATTGGATGAGTGGCTGCGCATGCGCTGTAGGACCGGGAATAAGTGAGTTGGTTTCAGCGACCTGGGGGCAAGGACCAGAACCCAAGATAGTCAAAATCCTGGATTTTGGTGCACTTTAATGTGGTGTGAGTATACCGGTCATCCCAGGGGGATTCACAGAGCCGCACAAGTGACGTGACACAAGGGGCGCGCTGGGACTCTGGAGCTGGCCCTGGATGCAACAGAAACCTTTAATGTGGTTTGGAAATGTAAGTACATCAGGACTATATGGGGCGACCAAACCAATATCTGCTAATGACGACACTCATGGCAGCACTCACATTCATATATTAATGGATCCACAGAGCAAAGTCAAAACTAAGAACTGTTAATCTACAAACCACCCAAAAAAATCGGTACAAAGCAATGCAAAGCAACACTGCCAAAAAGGCACCTAAACCACCAGCACCGAACCAATGCAAAGTGCAAAATTAAACATAATTAAACATTAACAATGACATGTACTAGTCTACATCAATTAGAAAGTCCAGAAACACAAAGCAAAAACAAAACAGAACAAAAAGCAACAAGGGATCATACTGCTCTGCTACAAATTAGGAAGCAGTAGAAAAAATTCTCAGCATTTGGATATGGAAAATTCGTGCACTTTTTGAGTTTTCCAGTTGTAAAGTAATTTTCAACTGCGCACGAAAAAAATTTGCCCGCAAATTCGCACACACGAATTTAATTCAACTGCCTTTGTGAATCACTCTCATGCGAATTTATTTTCCAGCCGTTAATTTTTTTTTTCTACCTTTAGTGAATCAAGGCCAATGTGTTAGACAGGTCTGCTGACAGAAATAAGTATCTTCCTGCTAAACGTAGGGATTTTAGGAATAGAATTTTTTTCCAGTCAGCCCTCTTATAAACTGACATTTCTTAGCAAGGACTCATTTAGAGGGGCTCTCCTGCTTCTAGCAAGTTTAGAGGATCACACTCTGGTACCCAACAGTCAGTCCCTAAGAAGCAATGATACCAGGTCCTTAATGCCAAGTTAAAACAATTTCACATTTGGTGGGAGACTCTACTGGATTGCCCCTTTATTTCCAGGGGAATAAGGAAGGGTCAATAGAATGCATACACTTCTCCTCTCAGGAACTTTGTTACTCCACTCCCAGGAGAAAGGGAGGAAAAACTGTCCATTCGCAGCAGTCTAGATTGTATGGGAGTGATTGTCCCGGTTCCCCGCCACCAATGGGGGGGAAGGGTTCTACACAAGCATTTTTTTTAGTATAGACCTCCGAGCTTGTCGGCTCAAGCCTTTTTGAGATTTGCAGTAAAGTTGGGGGACCAAATACTCCACTTCCAATTTATATGCCCACCCTTTGGGCTGGCATCTGGTCTGAGAATTTTTACCAAATATATGGCAGAACCTCTGGCTGCACTAAGGCAGAAAGGAGTCGGGATCATAGCATATCTAGATGACCTTCTCCTCTTTGCCCCAAATCAAGAGCAGTTGCTCCAGGATCTGGCTTTGACAGGATTTTTGCTGCGATTGGGTTGGATCCTGAATTACCAGACGTCCAGTCTAGTCCCCTCACAGGTCATCTGGAGTTCGAGATCGATATGATCCTTCAGAGAATCTTTCTTCCTCAGTCAAAGATAACAATCTTTCAGGGAGCCGTTCAGTCCCTGTGTTTCAGTTGGTCAATTTCGGTTCGTCAAGCTTGGGGCTAATGACCTTAACCTTCCCAGCTGTAAGATGGGGTCGGCTACACTCAAGGACTCTACAGCTGCATATTCGTAACTCTTGGGACAGGTCTCAGGAGTCCATAAACAGAATAGAGTTGGAGGCAAGGCAAGCACAGGTTTGTCGGTGGCCTATCTTTGTCGGACCCCAAGGACATGGTAGTGATGATGGACGCCTCTTCATGGGGTTGGGGGGCCCATTGTGGCTCCCTGACCCCTCAATGGAAATCGTCCAGAAGACTGAGCCTATCCTTATGGAATCTCAGAGAATTGTTAGCTGTGAAGGGGACATTGATAGCCTTCTCTCCCCACCTGAAGGGTCATCACATACAAATCAGAACAGACAATGCGACTACTATGGCATATCTGAATCGTTAGGGAGTGACAAGGTCAATCGTCCTGCAACAAGCAGCAAATTCTGATCTGTGCAGAACTGAACCTTTTCTCCCTATCAGCCATCCACCTGAAATAAGGTGGCAGATTTTTTGAGCACTTTCCGCTATTGGAAGCAAAATGATCACTGAACCAGTAGGTATTCAATCAGATTTGTATCCTGGTGGGAGCTCCAGAGGTGCATCTTTTCGCCTCCGGTCGAAACAACCAGCTGAGGAAGTTCGTCTCGCTCGATCCCTCCGATCAAGCTCTAGGACTAGATGACCTGGCTTATCGCTATCTTTTCAGTCTGGCTTATGCTTTTCCTCCAGTTCGGATCCTCCCTCATGGTGGCCGAATAGACCATGGTTTTCAACTCTGAAGATGCTCTCGTTCCAAGAGCCTTGGGAACTTAAGGTGAGAGCAGATCTTCTATCCCAGGGAACAGTGCTTTGTCAGCATCTGCACAATTGGCGTCTGACTCTTTGTACCCTGAGATTGCGATGCTCCTGAAAAAGGTTTTTTTCGAGGGAGGTGATCAAAACTCTGCTTTCCAGCAGAAAGAAGGTGACCAGGAAGATTTATTTGAAATTCGGAAAACTTTTAACACCTGGAGGGTGCATAATTAATGATCCGCTTCCAGTCGTACTAGATTTCCTTAAGGAAGGAGTCAACCTGTGTTTCGGCATCAGTACCCCGAAGGTCCAATTATTATTTTATTTTTTTTCATATTTCGCATTGGCCAGGCCTTTTTTTTTTTTTGCTAGCTCAGGCAGTCCACACTGGTCCGTTTGAGGTTAGATCCTTAATGGGATCTCGCCTTGCATCCTTAGTGCTCTGACCACACCACCCTTTAACCCTTTCGCTGCCAGCCTACGTGGAGTTTTCGTCACCCTTTGTTGCCAGACCATTTTGCACTATTTTGCGCTCCCCATGTTCAAATGTGATTTTTGAAGGGATTTCCAGGGATTTCCCAGGAAAATTATATATCGTTTTTTTTTTTTAAAGTCTGGGCTTTAACATGAAATGTCTTGTTTGTAATTTTTAGGTGTATTTTCAATATTTTTGGGTGAAATATGTGAAAAAGAAATTTAAAAAAATATTTTTTTTTAACAATTTGTAGTGTTTTTTTGTAATAAAAAATGTAAGTTTGTCAAAATCTTATTGCGTGTGAAATCCCAATTTCTCCCGGTTACAGTGATACCACATATGTATAGGTAGACACCCTTTCCTGCCCAGGAGACTCCCCCCCCCAAACTGAAATAGCGCTTTAGGGGATTTTCAGATAAAATACAACTATGCTATGCAATATGTGCACGTTGCAGTTTTTCCAGAAAAACAACCCTTTACATTTGAAATACCCCCAACAAACTATATATTCTCTGGAAGTACACACCTCAAGCTTTCTAAGTGTACCAGGCATGTTGATGTGCCCATAGTTTTCTGGAAGTAATTCCTCAATGTATTCTTTGGTTGCAAAGAGTTTCCCTAAAAAAAGGATAAAAAAGCAGAATCAAAGCCACATTTTCCTAAAAAAAAAACTATATACAAACAAGAAAAAACAAGTTTAATCTGAAAAAGCAACATTCCCCGAACAGAACGATACCCAACATGCATAGCCACTGTCAAGGGAAGAGTTGCCAAACACCCCAAAGTAAAGCATGTGCGTAACGGTAATTTTACTTGAAAATTTCAGCTCTGCAGACAAAGTGCGCACCTTGCGATTTTTCAACCAAAACAACCCTTTACATTTGGAATATCCCCCATAAACCATAAATTCCCTGAAAGTACACATGTTAAGCTTTCTAAGCGTACCCAGCTTGTTGTAGTGGGCTCATCTTTCTGGAATTAATCCCTCAAAGAATTCTTTGGTTGCGCAGGGTTTCCCTAAAAAATGTATAAAAAGCTGAATAAAAAACACCTTTTCCTAAAATATAAATATGCAAACCAGAAAAAACAAGCTAAGTCTGAAAGCGCAAGGTCCCCCGAACAGAACAATACCCAACATGCATAGCTACTTTTAACCCTTTTAATTGCCAGCCTACTTGAGATTTTGTCACCCTCTGTTGACAGGTCATTTTTCCCCATTTTGCGCCATGTTTTGCGCCATTTTTGCTGGAATTTTCAGGAAAATTATATTTATATTTTTTTGCAGCAGAGTTTAGGCTTTAACATGAAATGTCTTGTTTGTAAATGTTATTTTGTTTTTTACAATATTAAGTAAAAAATAAATAAATAAAAATTTTTTTAGAAAATTGACTCCTTTATTTTAAATAAAAAAATGTATTTTATTAAGGAAAAGCATATTGCATGTGAAAGCCCCATTTCTACTGATTAGAACGGTACCACATATTTATCAGTAGCCCCCCGTTCCTGCCCAGGAGACCCCCCTAACTGAAACAAGTACTTTATAACATTTTATAACATTTACAAATAAAATACAACTACCATCCACACTACAAAGGGTTAAATCGAGAAAAAAAGACACAGGGTCCCCCATTTTTTTTCTTTAAGGGTTAAAAACCCTTAGAAATCCAAAAGAAAAATGACGTGGCGTCCCCCTTACCCAAAGTAACCAGCCCGGGACCAGCTATGGGGGCTTGTAGGCACAGAGTGGGGGGGCCAGCTTTTGTGGCCCCCCCCACCCTGCAGCCTACGAGCCCACATAGCCTATATGGGCCCGGGCTCTTCTGCCCCCCCCGGGCTTTGGGGAGGCAGGTAATAGGGGTGCAGAGGGTTAATGGCAAGTCACCCGCTAGGGCAGGTGACTTGCCACCCCCCCCAGCCTTGTGAACTGGCATAAGGGGTCTCATGGACCCCTTACCAGTTCACAAGGGGTTAAATGTTGAATGAAAAAAACACAGACACATAAATAAAAAAATGATCTTTTATTATTTTTTTTTTTTTTTTTAACTTTACTCGCCTCCGATCCTGTGTCCCCCGGCGATCTCCGCTGACAGTCTGCTCGCGTGTTTGGAGGAGAGAGCCTGGGGAGGGGGGGACGATCACAGCCCTATCCTCCTCCTCTGCTCTCTGCTCTCTGCTCCAAGCACCCGAGCAGACTGATTCAGAGTCTCGGGTGCTGAAGGTAAGAAGCCGGCTGCTGGTGACCTGGCAGTCGCTATCCAGGAAGTGGGGGGAGAGGGCATTTTCTGCCCTCTCCTCGCCACGGAAGAGGCTGGGGGGGGGGCGATCAGAGGCCCCCCCAGTGAAGAAAAGACCCGGCGGGAGGCAGCGCGACTGCAGGTAAGTAAATGTCGTTTTTTTTTTTTTTTTTACAGTTAGCAGCTGCCGAAGCAGGGGGGGGGGGGCGGCCTATTCCGGGGGCTCTCCTGGAGCCATCCCATGCCAATAACTTCAGCCCACAGAATCAGTGATATCCAGGCTCTATCCTGCCATCACATTCTTCAAGGATTGTATATTACAGGTGGATCCTTGCTACCTGCTTAAAGGAGCAGTATTGCGAAATTTGCATTAAAAAAGATAAATAATTAAATAGCCACACAATAGCTTCTAACATGTGTATAAATAATCTGGCGATAGAAAAAGGAAAAAATATATGCCTTTCTTTTAAATTGTATAATGACAATGGCTCAGTCCATTTGCTGAATAGGGGGGACTGTTGGGTTGTATTTAGTGAGCTGCTTCATTTAGCCCACTGGTTTCCTAGCAACACTTTACCTCAGAGGCTGACACTGTAATCAGTGGTAACGGCTGTGTGTGTGTGAGGTGCTGCTTTTGTTATGAGACCAGGTGACTCAAATGTGTAAAATCTATACAAAATAAACTAAACTGACTGAAAATTACTGAAATTCTTCTTTAATACCTTTAGATTTTCCTGCACAGTTATTCAAAGTGGAACAAAACCCTGAGTGGCCGACCCTGAAGTCTATAAGACCCGGCCGTTGACCTTTCCCCTTGGGCATTCTAAATCAGGATGCCCACTGTGTGAAACAACCCCTGGATAACCACAGATCCCCCCCATTTTTCTGGCGCGCTCACGCAGATAGTCATTTAGACAGGCCGGGCGGCCAGGAAGGTTACTGCTCAGGCTCCCCATCTGCGTGCAAACAGCGCTGATTGGATGAAAGCTCCGCACATGCGCTGTGGGACAGGGAAAGGTACGTTTTCACAGGGGAACTTGGGGATTTCACATATCGGGGCATCCCAAGTCGGGATGCCCCTAGGGGCACAAAACAAAACTCCAGATAGTGAAAATCCTTGGTTGGGTTTTGCTCAAAACACACAAAGCTGAAAGAAAGATCATATGGAAAAATGTGTTGAGAAAAGAGAGAGAAAATGGTAAACTGAAAGATTCTGCAGCAGAGCCAACATGAAGGGAAAACTGTCAAGATCAGCTAAATTACTTCTAGAGCTTTTCTCTCTGTTTTAGATATATAAGTTCTGGCCAGGCAATGTTATCTTATGCTGGACGGCTGCCAGCACTGAACAGCTGATACTTTTATACATTGTTTACCCCTCTCCTCAGCTTGGAACAGGCCAGAATGTCGGGTCCCGACACTCAGCAGACATAAACATGAGCTATTAGTCTCCAGCTGCTCAACACACACCATTTTTTTTCTAAATTTGTCATTCTTACTCCAACACTTACCTACATTCAAAGTATTTAAATATGTCACCAAGAAAAATTTGCGACACTGCTCCTTTAAGATCTGTTCTTACTTACATCGGATCCAAGAGATTATCCTTCTATCCACCGGGGATAGTGATCCCTCCACAAGTTCTGTAGATGAGTCTTTGGATGTCAGGGCCTGTTTGCTGGAATACCTTTGACAAACAAAGGTTTGGAGGAAGGCCGATTTATTTGTTTCCTTCTCGGGTCACAGGAAAGGTCAGTGTGTTTCCAAGGCAACATTGGCCCAATGGATGAAGAGCACAAGAGTTTTGCTTACAATAGATCTCATTCTCCAGGGTGGATCACAGCTCATTCATCAAGAAGTATTTCTACATCTTGGGTGGAGCTAGCTGGTGCTTCTATTGAACAAATCTTTAGAGCAACAACCTGGTCTTCAGCTAAGATGTTTATTAATAATTACTGCCTGGATCTGCTCACCTTGCAAGATAAACCCTTTGGCAGGAGTGTTACAGACAGCCTTCCCCACCCAGTTGAGGTAGAATTTCTTTTATCCTCTGAATGGTATGTTTCCCTAAGGATGTTTTGAGAAAACCTAAGTTAGTTACCTGGTAACTTCTTTTCTAAACATTTGAAAGGGCAGCATACACTCTTTCCTCCCTCAGGCTACGTTATTTTATATGTTATCTTAATTATTTACTAGTTGGTGCTTTTGTCTTCCAGATCTTTTAAACTACTGGCGTCTGGAGGAAGAGCTAAAGCTTTTGTGTATTGTGGTGGTCATGTGTTCTATCTTGGGGCGGAGCCTTAATATCTCAGTGGTATGCTGCCCTTTCGGATGTTTAGAAAAGAGGTTACCAGGTAACTAACTTAAGTTTTTTTTCATACTTCCTCTTCTTATTTTTACACTTTCCTGACAACTCTTTCTTCCACATTCCTTCCATCTCTTTATATTACTACCTACCTTCCATCCCACTTTCTTCTTTTACCTTCACAGTGCAGTTTTTTCCTCATTACCCCGCTTTTCCATATTTAACTATTATACTTTTTAAACCTTCCCTTTTTATCTTTCTTTCACATTCTGTGCATCTTTTGTTTCAACTTCTCCAAGCCTTACTCTTCTGATCTTTTCATCTCTCCCTTGTTACCACATTGTCACCCTTATTTCCTCATCTATGTCTCACCTTCAGTTCTTCTTTTTCTGTGCACTATTCATTTCTCTGTCCCTTTTCTGAGTCCCCCAAAATGTGAATATACAATGTATATTGGGGGGCCCATCCCCGCACACAGCGACATTTCACCTAAGGACGGCCCTGAGTGCGGTGTTCTGCATATCTGCATAAGCTGACATAATGGGTAACTGCCAGCAAAATGCCTGGGCCTTGATTCTGTAAGAGTTAAAAACATGTTGGTAATAAAAATTTAAGTTTAGGTGAAAAAGCATGAGAATGTTACTGAATCACCAACTAGGAAGAAAATTACATTCTCATTAGATTTTTTTTATATTACCTAGAGACCTTGTTTTCCAACTTATACTGTATGTGTGCAGGGTGGTTGTTCTAACTATTTCCTCAAAAGATCAAAGGCACAGTGCCTGCTGGTGGGAAATGGTAAATTCTGCCGTTTTCTTTCTAGGTTTTTAGCAACAGCCATTGTAAATCTAATGATTCTATTCTTTGTAATCTGTCCAGCCTTCTGGCTTCAATGTGTTGGCTTAAAAATGTGTGTATCATTTATTTTTTTATTTATTATTTCCTGTAGTCCTTACAGGTGACTTTTTTTTAATTTTGTTCTTCCAGGGCCTTGGCTGATCCAAAACTTGACATTTAGTCTTCACTCTGTAAATGCAGAAGAACTGAAGAGGGCAACAATGATGCACCCACAAGCACTGTATCTTGAAAACCGTTACTATGTATGCAAGGTTTATATTATGCCAAATGGCGGTTTGTTGCCCAAAGTAAGAGTCCTCCCAGGAATGCGCTTGTGGGCAGAGACTGAAATGACATCCCAAGTTAAACCATTAGCAGATCATTCCAGCCCAGATATTCAGATTCAAATGTCATGTAAACATACCAAGAAACGCCCTATAGATATGGTAGCTGCTTCCCCAGCTCACATCCCATTCTTACTCATTTATTTCAACCATAATGCTCCTAATTTCAAAGAAAATATGAAGCCAGACAAGAGTGAGATAGACATACTAAGAAGAAAGCCACGTCAAGCAGATACTATTGGTCATAAGCTTCCAAAAATTCCGAATGAAAGCGTGCAATCCAAGAAACATTGTTCACTGCATCCATTGTGGGTGAGCTTTCACCAGCTAGGATGGGATCACTGGATCATTGCTCCACATAGGTACAACCCTGGCTACTGTAAGGGAGACTGCCCCCGGCTACTTCATTCCGGGTATAATTCTCCCAACCATGCCATTATCCAGAACTTTATCAATCAGGTTGTTGATGTGAACGTCCCACGTCCATCTTGTGTTCCATATTCCTATGGCCCGATCAGTGTGCTTATGATTGAAACTGGGGGCAACATACTTTATAAAGAATATGAAAATATGATGGCAAAGTCTTGCACCTGTCGATAGAAAAAGGGGACTTTCTATTCGTGAATGTAAAAAATATTAAGCACTTTAAAAAAAGGCACTTTAAATATTGATCTTGTCGTCATATGTATATGTGTAAATATATGTTATAAAAATAGTTATGCAGAGACGAGCTTATAGATGTCCTGAAAGCAGGTCTTTTCTATGGATGTGTAACCCTTTTCTCTCCTACCCTAAATTTAAAATAAACTTTTTCACTTTTTGTAATTCTATGTACAAATCAAGTAGCTAGAGTACACCTAAATGCTCAAGCACCTAAAATGTTTACTTCATAATATAGATGACAGAACATCTATTCAGTATGCACCCAGTACATTAAGGTAGCTTTTCTTACTAAATTTGACCATTTTAAATGGCTCCTAATCATTCCAGCATGCATCAATTTTGTTTAAGTGTCCAAAAGGTTTACCTATTCAATGTTCAGCCTTAGTGATGTTAGCTGTATGCCATTAAAAAATTGCATAGTTATTCTCATTGTTCAGAAAAGCCATTGAGACCAAAAGGGGTGGGTAATGCCACAAATAATGGAGCTTCCTATGCAAGTGGACCCCTCTAGTCCCAGCTACATCTTCAATTTTTCTCTTAGACCAGGGTTTCCCAACCAGTACAATTACTTCTCATGGTATGGGAAAGCCTGTCAAGTACTACTCGCGAGGTGTCGACTGATCTGTATCCCAACTTGATTTGATCTGTTACCAAAAAATGAATACTTTTAGTGCATTTCATGCAGTATAATTTTGTACATTTCTAATACTGTTTTAGGTGACTGATAACGCATACATACTGTACCACTCCGGTGGTACTTGGGATAATTAGGAAATGCCAAGAAGGAGGTACTTAATGAAGATAGGTTGGGGACTCGGGCAACAATGATCTGTTGGCTACTGCAGACAGGAAGAGGCTAAAATTGCTTTTTCCATGTCATTGCAGTGAACCACTGGATGTGACTGCTGATCAGGCCCGGGTGGAGTGGGACTCTGCACAAGCTGGCGTGGCATGCCATACCTAACCTGGAGATCAATCATCTGTGGGGAACAAAAAGTATTTTTTTTTATTTTAGTCAATTTAAGTGGACCAAAACACTGGCTTCACTATCCTGGGTTTTGTTCCATGCCCCTGGGGCTTCCTGATTTGGGATGCTCTGCTGTGTCAACCCCCCCCTCTTACATCGCCGCTCACATTTACCTTTATCTTTTAGACTCCAGCGCCGGCAAATAAGGTGGGTTGGTTCTCTTTAAGCAATAGGAATGTAAGGTGAAAATTATATAATTTTTGTGCTCGGGTCATTACTGTATGTATAGGTGATCAGGGTAAGGTAGCGGCCAACTGGGGATGAGTCCCTTGGAAGATGTTGGCTCCCTCATACCCCACTACTATTAACTAGAGTCCTCCCCACTTCACTCATCCTCCCCCATTGCTATGGGTCCCCTTCCCATGAGTTCTTTCCTCCTGCCCCATTCTGGAAGCTGGAGGGGGGCAGGTAGAAAAGTAGCATGTACGGATGGGTCCCCTGGAATATGCTAGCTCCCCTTTCTGGAGGCTGTAGGGAGCATCTAGTGCAGGGTGTCAAACTCCCTTTCTTCAAGGGCCATATGCTGCAGCCCACCTGTAAAGAGGAAGTTCTGCTGGGTTATCTGCTGCTGTTGATTGTGGGGTTATGTCCATTGAATCCAGGCAGCAGCACCGCTGGGAAAGGAAGCAAGCTCTAAAATGGCCGTTACCATGAAAAAAATGGTAAGGCGGTGTTACAGCCTTGAGGGGACGCAGAAGCAAATGTAAGTGCTGACAATAATTCAGTATCATGCATGCAAATGGTTGGTCCAGTTTAACTGTACATAAATGTATAAGGTCCAACTGGAATCAACTTCACCTCCTGCAAACCTCCAATAAAGGGTTATTGGGTTATTCCGCCACAAGGTGGTGCAGTTGTACTGCAGAAAATCTGTGGCATCTCCCGGCCCCCTATAAAAATGGGATTACCCATAGAGTTCCCCAGTGTTTCCTCTACAGTAGACTGCGAAGTTAGCAGATGGCTCTCTCTCTTGCGCAGGTGAGCGGGGCAACCAAGCCTGCGGCCCTGCAAGTCTATTTCCACCCGTTTCTGGACCCTCACTGCCTCTCAGCCTTGGCTGACAGATCGGGTAAAGGTAGAAGAGCACTAGGGTCAAGTGCTCCTGGAGCGCAGCTCCAAGCCGCAGACCCTGTAACACAAAGGGTAGCCGGCCATAGGCTTTATGGTGAGCCTATTAGGGATGCAGAGTTTCTTTCCTAGCTTCTGAGGGGGTAAGTAGCTTGGGGACTCTGTCCCCTCTTTTTCCTTTGGGTCCCCCTCGCGCCCCCCCTCCCCTGACCATGGCTGCTCGCCGCTGCTTCTCTCTCTCTTCTTCCCCCCCTTTATGGTGCCTAGGAGCCTTGCTCCACCGCAAGGCACCATACTATGGGGCAAGTGGTTATCCGGTCTGGTGATCCTGGATTGGGATGCCCCATCCCTGTTCCCACCCCCGGGGTTTTGGCACTTCTCCCCCGCTCGGTCTCCATTTCTCCCTACGCTGGGGGGGGGGTCTGCCCTCTTTGCTGTGTGGGAAATGTGTGCTTGTGCTTTTACAGTGTGTGTGTGTGTGTGTGTGTGTGCTCGATTTTTTACTGTTGGCCGCTTGGTCCCGTGCGGGACATGCGGTGCTGCCTCGGAGATGGGGAACTTCCCCACCTCAGTGGTGCTGCGGGAGGAGTGGGGCCAGTCTCGGCGCGCGAGCCGGCGGCCCGCCCGCTCCCAAAATCGCGCTGGAGGAGCTCGCTCATTGCCGGGCTCCTTGCTCTTCTCCGGGGGGGGGGGGGAGCGGGGCCGGACGCTTCCTCTTGCCGGCCTGGCGGCTCGGGGCCCGCGCTGTGCTGTGGTCCATTGTCAGGGACATTGCCGGGCTCTGTTGGAGGGCGGGGCTGCGCTTCGCGCGGCCCGCGCTGTGCTGTGTGGCTGGTAGGGGGCGGGGCCGGGGGGCACCCCTTCTCCTTCCTTCTGCTGCTGCCGTCACGTGCTCATGAGCTGCCATCTTGTGAGTACTACTTCCTTCTAGTTAAGTTTGATAGCGCTGCTGACATTTTGTGCATATCCTGTGTATACCTGTATATGTATTATATGCCTATGTATGTCTTTGCTGTGTGGGAATCCTTGCTCTGGAGTGACTGCTGTACTCTTGCCTTCCAGATCCCTGGTTGCAAGTTAAAGGGGTCCCCTGGTCTTAGATACCTGGGTAGGCTTAGGTTTCCCTATAAATTCTCCCACACGGGACATTAAAGGGGCATCCCGGTTCACTTATTGCGTAAATTCTTGGGTCATTGCAACTACCATAATTCACCATATGGAGGCTTCTAGCTATACCGGAAATGGCCCCTTGGGGCAATCCAGGCAATTTCTGGGGTGTGGGGCTCCCCTTCCAGGGGATGATGTCATACTCTGCATTCCATGTGCACAGCGGAACATTACGCGGTAGTCCGGTACGTTGGCCTCCGGCTCCTCACCGCCCGTGTCATCTCCTACCCCTCCCCGCCTGTTCTGTACCCCATGTGACGTGGTCATGGGTGGGGAGTCGCTATCTGATGTGTGACAGGTTGGCACCGGCCTATGATGTTGAAGAGTTTGAATCGTTAGACTGGTCCGATTGCCCCCCGCTTGAGGAGGGGGAGCTCTCTGAGGAATTGGACGAGGCTGACGGTCAGCAACTCTTTGGTGCGACTGGTGAGCAGGCGCAGGAGGATGTCTTTGACACCCCTTTGATCCTGGCTCAGATGTTTGAAGTTTTGGCTATCGTTCCTCCTGAGGTGGCTCCTCCGCCAAAAGGGGAATTATTTGAGGTGGCCAAGCCACGCTTGGAGTTTCCCCATCAGATGCATTTTGATGATGTCATTCTTATGGAATGGGAAAAGCCTACTTGCCTTCTTGGTGTTCCTTGGGGTTGGGATAAGAGATATCCCTTTCCGGCGGGCCTGGTTAAGCAATGGTCTTCCCCTCCTGAGGTTGATGCTTCGGTTTTGGGGTTGTCTAGCACCACTGTTTTGCATTCCCCTGACTGTACCACCATCAAGGATGGTGAGGATAGACGTATTGGCCAGTTGGCTTGCCATGGTTTTGCCAGTGTTGGGTCGGCTTTGCGGCCCGTTTGTGCTTCGGCACTGTTGTTGTTGGCTTCCAGGTCAATTGTCAGGGATTTGTTGTCTTCTTCCGGCCTTGCCCTGGCTTGTGAGGAGTTCATTGTTCTCAAACGTTGAGTCGTTTTTGTCTTTTGTGCTTGCCGCTCTGGATGACACCAGGGTGATGTGTAGTAGGACTACGGCCTTGTTGGTGGCTATCCGGCAGTCGGTTTGGTTGCGCCAATGGGCTGCTGATTTTGTTTCAAAGAAGTCTCTTACGGCTCTCCCTTTTGTGTGTCTGCGCCTGTTCGGAGATAAATTGGATTCTGTTGCCAAGGGAGGTAAGTTACCTCAGCGCAAGAAACAGCGCCGCTCCTTTCGGGGGACGGCTGCCTTTAATCCATCCTTTCGGGGAGCCAGAGCTGGCAGGGGGTCGGCCTTTTCCTCCTCCAGAGGGGCCGCCTGGACTAGGGGCAGAGGTCGTGCTCGTCCTGGTCACTCCTGGGGCTCTAAGCCCGCTCAGCAATGAGGGGGCGCCCTCACCCGTGTGGGTGGGGGGACGGTTGCGACACTTTTCCCAGGTCTGGGACCAGGCGGTCTCGGACCGGACAAGTGGATCCGGGAGGTGGTGTCGTTCGGTTACAAGCTGGAGTCCGAGTCCCGACCTTCTCCCAGGTTTTTCAGGTCTCGTGTGCCTTCGGATCCTCTGGCCGCGCAGGGGCTCCGGGCGGCTGTATGGAATCTTCAGGACATGGCGGTTATTTGTCCGGTGTCTCCCCCGGACGTGGGCCTGGGCTTTTATTTCAATCTGTTCACGGTGCCCAAAAAGGACGGATCCGTTCGTCCCATTCTGGATCTGAAGTTCCTCAACAGGTTTATCCACCCCCGGAAGTTCCGCATGGCAACGCTGCGCTCAGCCATCAATTCTCTTCGTCTAGGGGACTTCATGACGTCCATAGACATCAAGGACGCTTATCTTCATGTACATATTTTCCTGGTATACCAGAGATTCCTCAGGTTCGTGGTGGAAGATTGGCATTTTCAATTTGTGGCTCTTCCGTTCGGCCTTACCTCGGCTCCAAGGGTGTTCACCAAGGTGCTGGCAGGGGTGATGGCCCTCCTCAGAGCCCAGGGTATTCGCGTCCTGCCTTATTTGGACGACCTTCTCATCATGGCTTCTTCTTTCAGTCAATCGGAAGCAGACACTAGGACTGTGGTGTCCACTCTGGAGAGTTTCGGCTGGGTGATCAATTATCCCAAGTCTTCCCTCTCTCCTTTCAGGGTGGTGTCCTTCCTGGGAATGTCTCTGGTTTCCTTCCATCAGCGAGTGTTTCTTCCTCACTCCAAGGTTCTTTTGATTCAGGAATTGACTCAGCTTCTTTTGTCCAACTCTCGCCCGTCTCTCCAGCAGGGAATGAGACTGGTGGGATTGATGGTGGCCTCCTTCGAGGCAGTTCCCTTTGCTCAATTTCACACAAGGGCACTTCAGCTTCATCTGTTGGCGGCTTGGGACCGGTGCCAAGGTCGTTGGATCTGTCTTTCCGGATGTCCTCCCGGGTTTGGCAGTCTCTTCAGTGGTGGCTGGTTCCGGCCAATCTCTTGAGGGGCCGGTCTTTTCTGACGTCTCTTTTGGAGACAGTCATCACGGATGCCAGTCTGTCGGGGTGGGGAGGCTTTTTGGAAGGATCTTCAGTTTCAGGGGCTGTGGGTCCTTAGGAGGCCCATTTGCCCATCAATGTTCTGGAGCTGAGTGCTATCAGGTTGGTTCTGTCTCACTTGACACAGCAGTTACAGGGATTGCCGGTTCAAGTTCGGTCGGACAATAGGACGGCGGTTGCCTACATCAATCACCAGGGAGGGACTCGCAGCTGGAGTGCCCTCGGCGAGGTGTCTCTGATTCTGGCCTGGGGGGAGAGCCATGTCCCTTGCATCGCGGCGGTGTACATCCCGGGCGTGGAGAACACGGAGGCGGACTCTCTGAGCAGGTGTTCTTCTCGCCGGGGGGAATGATCTCTCAATCCCAAGGTTTTTTGGTCTCTTTGCCTCCGATGGGGGACACCGGAGGTGGACCTGTTTGCCTCTCGTCACAATCACAAACTTCCGGCTTTTGTGTCTATCTTTCAGGATCCTCTGGCTCTGGCAGTGGATGCCATGTCCCTGAGCTGGAGGGACCTGGGGTTTCTTTATCTGTTTCCTCCAATTCCCATGGTGGGCAAGGTGTTGCGAAAGCTGGCCCTAGAAGGGGTTCCCGCCATTCTGGTTGCTCCAAGGTGGCCAAGGCGGGTGTGGTTCGCAGACATCGTCCGGCTGGCAGTGGATCAGTTCGTTCTGCCCCTTCGGCCGGACCTGCTCACTCAGGGTCAACTACTTCACCCCAATTTACCAACGTTGGCTTTGACGGCTTGGCTGCTGAAACCTCCATCTTAAAGGAGGAAGGTCTCTCTGATTCTGTGATTCAGACTCTTGTTAGTGCTAGGAAGAGATTTTCTTCTACCATTTACTTTAGGACTTGGAGGTCTTATGTTGATTGGTGTGAGGTCAGGGCCTTGTCCTGCAGGGTGTTCAATATTTCTAGGATTTTGGATTTTCTGCAACATGGGCTGGACTTGGGTTTCCAGCTGAGTACCTTGAAAGGGCAGGTCTCTGCCCTGTCTGTCTTTTTTCAAAGGTCTTTTGTGCTTCATCCCTTGGTTAAGACCTTCTTCCAGGGGGTTTCGCTGGTGCGACCTCCTAGGAAACCTATGCTCCCAGTTGGGATTTGAATTTGGTTCTTTCTGCTCTTCAGGGTCCTCCCTTTGAGCCTTTGCAGGATACTCACCTGTAAAATGGGTATTATAAGTATGTCACACACCCCGCTTCACCCGCCCTTTTTGGTATCTGGATTCTTTATATGGTGAAGCTTTTTCAATTTTAAGGTTTACAGTTGGATCTTCCTGGTCCCTTTGCCTTAATGCTGTTTGAAAACTGGGATATAGTGGGAGGTCCCAGGTATTTATAGACTGGGAGGGGCTCTCTTTTTTTTTTTCTTGACTTCTCTGCGAGTTCACCCTCTAGAGGTTACTGCTGTTGCCCTTAAAAAAAACTGCTTAAGCGTCTCATTGATGGCACAACAGCTGGTAGTGTGGGGGAGGAATATAGGACACTCTTACTTTGCACTGATTTTGTGGCCTTTATCCTTATCCTGGGGCTGTGGCAGAACCTGTAGTCATCCCGGTCTCTCCTGGAATCCTAAGTCCAAACCCTCTCCCAAGCCCCCTCAGGCATGAAGGGGCGCCCTCACCCATCCTGGTGGGGGGGGATGGCTTTGGCTCTTTGTTCACGTCTGGAAGCTTCATGTCTCAGACCGGTGGATTCGGGAGGTAGTGTCCTCCGGTTACAAGATAGTTTGCAGCCTGGCCCCCTCCAAGATTCATCAGATCCCGGATGTCTTTAAACCCCCTGTCCGCTCAGGTATTGCTTCTGGCTGTTCATTGCCTGTTGGAGTCTGGAGTCATTTGTTTGGTGCCTCATCAAGAAAGGGGTCAGGGGTACTATTCCAGTCTTTTCACGGTCACCTAAAAGGACGGCTCTCTGAGGCCCATTCTGGATCTGAAGGGCCTCAACAAATTTGTCAGATTCAAGCATTTTCGCATGGAGACGCTGCGCTCTGCTGTCAGTACCCGGGCGATTTCATGACCACTTCGGACATCAAGGATGCTTATCTTCATGTGCCTATCTTCCCAGGTCATCAGAGATTTCTAAGGTTTGAGCTGCAGGGTCAGCATTACCAGTTTGTGGCTCTACCCTTCGGTATCACCTCGGCACCTCGGGTGTTCACCAAGGTGCTGGCGGGAGTGATGGCTCTGCTAAGAACCAGGGCATCTGCATCATTCCTTACCTAGATGACTGATTGTGGCCGAGTCTTTTCCTCAGGCCGAGCGGGACACTCAAATGGTGACATCCACTCTGGAGTCTTTCGGCTGGTTTATCAACTATCCCAAGTCTTCTCTGTCTCCATCCTTGGTGAGGTCCTTTCTGGGCATGACTCTGGATACCTCTCAGGTCAAGGTGTCCTTCCTCAGCAGAAGGTGGAGGGTCTTCAGCTGCAGGCTCGGGCTCTGCTGTCGTGTCCTCATCCCTCCATCCATCAGGGGATGCAGTTGGTGGGCCTGATGGTGTCCTTCGATGCTGTCCCAGTTGCACCTCTTGTCAAATTTGGGATCGGGACCATGTGTCCTTGGATCAGGAATTTGCTCTGTCTCCCCTGGCCAGACAGTCTCTCTCGTGGTGGCTGGACTCAAGGAACCTTCTGGGGGGCAGGTCCTTCCTGCCCCCGTGCTGGGAAACGGTCACCATGGATGCCAGTCTGACCAGCTGGGTAGGCTTCTGGAAGTCCCTGAGGTTCCAAGAGGCCCATGCTTCCATCAACGTCCTGGAACTGAGGGCGATCAGGTTGGTTCTTTCTCGCCTATCCACTCACCTCCGGGGTTGGGCTGTTCAGATTAGCTCAGACAACCAGATGGTGGTTGCCTACATGCACTAGGGTAGAAGGAATCCCTGCTCTGAGTACCGTATGGGCAGCACTGTGTTAGCCAGGACCTCGAAGGAGAGAGATTTAGGGGTACTGATTACTGATAGCTGCAAGATGAGTGGACAGTGTAGCCAGGCAGTGGGAAAAGTAAGCAGGATGCTCGGCTGCATAGCTCGAGGCATCACCTGTAGGAAGAGGGAGGTTGTGATGCCGCTGTATAGAGCCCTGGTAAGGCCACAGCTAGAATACTGTGTGCAGTTCTGGAGACCTTACCTGCAAAAAGACATTATTCAAATAGAACGTGTCCAAAGGCGGGCAACGAAAATGGTGGAAGGACTTAAACTTAAAACTTATCAAGAGAGACTTAAAGAACTTAATTTGTACAGTCTGGAGGAAAGAAGGGAGAGGGGGGACATGATTGAGGCCTTTAAATATGTGAAAGGATTCAATAAGGTTCAGGAGGGAAGTGTTTTTAAGAAGAAACTTAATGATAGAACAAGGGGGCACAACCTGAAGCTAGTCGGGGGGAAGATCAGGAGCAATGTTAGAAAATATTATTTTACAGAAAGAGTAGTAGATGCTTGGAACAAACTTCCAGCAGAGGTAGTTGAAAAATCAACAGTCACTGAATTTAAACATGCCTGGGATAAGCACACATCTATCCTAAGATAAAGAGTACATACAGTATACACATAAGGGCAGACTAGATGGACCGTATGGTCTCCTTCTGCCGTCAACCTTCTATACATCAACCATCAGGGAGGGACTCGGATCAAGCGAGCCTTCAAGGAAGTGTCCCTGATTCTGTCTTGGGCGGAACAGCATGTTCCCTGCATCTCAGCGGTCTACATCCCAGGGGTGGAGAACCAGGTGGCGGACTCCATGAGCAGGGGGACGTCTCGTCTGGGGGAGTGGTCTCTCAACAACCAGGTGTTTCTCTCCCTCTGTGACCGCTGGGGTCAGTCGGGTGTGGACCTGTTTGCGTCCCATCACAATCTTCCCAGATTTGTCTCTGTCTCAGGATCCTCTGGCCTTTGCTACCAGTCTGGGATTTGAATCTGGTGTTGTCTGCTCTGCAAGGGCCTCCCTTTGAGCCTATGCGTGATGCTACCCTGTCTGTTCTGACCCTAAAAGGAGCAGTATCACGAAATTTGCATTAAAAAAGATAAATAATTAAATAGCCACACAATAGCTTCTAACGTGTATAAAAAATCTGGCGATAGAAAAAGGAAAAAATATATGCCTTTCTTTTAAATTGTATAATGACAATGGCTCAGTCCATTTGCTGAATAGGGGGATCTGCTGGCTTGTATTTAGTGAGCTGCTTCATTTAGCCCACTGGTCTCCTAGCAACACTTTACCTCAGAGGCTGACACTGTAATCAGTGGTAGAGGCTGTGTGTGTATGAGGTGCTGCTTTTGTTATGAGACTAGGTGACTCAAATGTGTAAAATCTATACAAAATAAACTAAACTGACTGAAAATAACTTAAATTCTTCTTTGAATAACTGTGCAGGAAAATCTAAAGGTATTAAAGTGGAACAAAACCCTGAGTTGCCGACCCTGAAGTCTATAAGACCCGGCCATTGACCTTCCCCCTTGGGCATTCTAAATCGGGATGCCCCACTGTGTGAAACAACCCCTGGATAACCACAGATCCCCCCCATTTTTCTGGCGCGCTCACACAGATAGTCATTTAGACAGGCCGGGCGGCCAGGAAGGTTACTGCTCAGGCTCCCCATCTGCTTGCAAACAGCGCTGATTGGATGAGAGCCCGCGCATGCGCTGTGGGACAGGGAAAGGTACGTTTTCACAGGCGAACTTGGGGATTTCACATATCAGGGCATCCCAAGTCGGGATGCCCCTAGGGGCACAAAACAAAACTCCAGATAGTGAAAATCCTGGGTTGGGCTTTGCTCAAAACACACAAAGCTGAAAGAAAGATCATATGCAAAAATGTGTTGAGAAAAGAGAGAGAAAATGGTAAACTGAAAGATTCTGCAGCAGAGCCAACATGAAGGGAAAACTGTCAAAATCAGCTAAATGACTTCTAGAGCTTTTCTCTCTGTTTTAGATATATAAGTTCTGGCCAGGCAATGTTGCAATGTTGTTATCTTATGCTGGACGGCTGCCAGCACTGAACAGCTGATACTTTGATACATCGTCTACCCCTCTCCTCAGTGTGGAACAGACCAGAGTGTTGGCCTCCGAAACTCAGAAGACATACACATGAGATATTAGTCTCCAGCTGCTCAACACACACCATTTTTTTTCTAAATTTGTAATTCTTACTCCAACACTTACCTACATTCAAAGTACCATTTAAATATAATTCACCAAGAACAATTCGCGATACTGCTCCTTTAAGGTGGCCTTTCTGGTGGCTATCACTTCTGTAAGGCGAGTTTCTGAGCTAGCGGCACTTTCCATCAAACCAACTTATTTTGAGAGACATCAGGATAAGGTGGTGTTCCGGACTTCCTGCCAAAGGTTGTGTCTGCCTTTCATCTTAATCAGGACATTGTATTGCCTTCATTGTGTCCTAATTCTGCTAATTCCAAAGAGCGGACTCTGCATTCCCTAGATGTGGTCAGGGCTCTGAAGTTTTATTTGGTCGCCACTGAGCCTTTCAGGAAGTCTGATGCTCTTTTTGTTCTCACTTCTGGACCTAGAAAGGGTTTGCCTCCGGCTAAATCCCCTATCAGCAAGTGGATCCGTCAGGCAGTGGTTCAAGCCTATTCTGCTAAGGGAAAGGGACCTCCCTTTAGGATTACTGCTCATTCCACTCGTGCTATTGGTGCCTCTTGGGCTTTTCAGCACCAAGCTTCTGTTGAACAAGTTTGCAAGGCCACTTCTTGGTCTTCTGTTCACACTTTTTCTAAGCTTTACAAGGTTGATGCTCAGCGGATGCTGCTTTTGGCCGCAAGGTGCTTCAGGCGGTAGTGCCTTGAACTACTGCCCTTTACTCTTTGGGGATCCCACCCTACTCTGGACTTTGCTTTTGGATGTCCCAACTGTTATGAATACCAAAGCGGGCCATGCAATGCAATAAAGAAAAAAGCAATTCTGTGAGTACTCACCTCACTCAATTCTTTTTTGTTCTTGCATGGCATGGCCCGCTTCCCCCCACCCTTGTTATTGTTATTCTTGGTTGCCTCTTTATGGTGATTGTTCCAAGTCAAATGGGTCTTTTTTACCTTTTTCACATTTTTTACTTATTCTCTCCCGGCTTCTTGTCTCACTGCTTGTGTACGCTGGGGAACTCTATGGTTAAGCCCGTTTTTATAGGGAGCTGGGACAAGCCACAGTACCACTGCGCCACCTTGTGGCGGAATAACCCAACTGTTATGAATACCAAAGCGGGCCGTGCCATGCAAGAACAAAAACAATTCTACAGGTGAGTACTCACAGAATTGCTTTTTGTCAGTCCCATACTCTCTATGTTCTAGCCACAGAAAGAAAGTGGACTTACTTCTTCCTCCATTGCCTCCCCCCTGATCCAGACCACCAATTCAATCCTGAGGCTTGTGTCAGGCAGTCACGGCCTAGTGGTTAACGATGCAGCCTGTGACCAGAGGGTGGCAGGAATGATTCCCAGCTTGGAAATGACAGATGTTTTTGAGCAAGGCACCTAACTTCTCAACTGCTCTTCTTCTGTGTCGTTGCTATTGAGTGCTTGTGTTTGTGTAACTGCACAGATATGAAGAAAAGATTCCCTAGCATACAATGGCCATAAACATCCAAAAAAGGTTGACACCCCCTCTTAGTGATAGGCTAGAATCAATCCCAGCTGCTATCCAATGCAATGCACACAGTGTGCTTGCATCACTCAGCCTTGCCTTTCCCATCACAGAGCACAGCACACCAATGAGGCGAAACGTTATAATTACTCTACCTTTCTTCTCCCACAGCAGACTATTTGAAAGGCCCAGCAGAAGAAAAATATAAAGCAAGGTGATTAAAGGATGCATCTCCTCACATTCAGCGTGGAGAGAGTAGAAAACAGGGTAATTTAACCCATTGCCTGGAATGTCCTTTTAAAGTGTCTGTCCAGGCAATAACATAAAAAGTCTTTACCCAAAAATAGTCTTTACAATATAGTGCAGGGGTGCTCAACCACATCTTGTAAAGGTCCATTTAAAGGAATCAGGTGAGAAGTGAAGGTCCGGGTAGAGGGCTGGCGCAGGGGGGAGGTGGATAGTTAGAAATCAGCACACTGGGGGAGGGGCTAGACTAAAAAAAGGCTGCTTGCCCCCACCCCAAAAATCCCATTGGGCACTGGGACAAAACAGGAGCTTTTTTTTGGGGGGGGGGGGGGGGGGCAAAGAACCAACAGCTCTGCCTGCAGCACACTGCTTTAGCTGCTTGTGCAGACCATGTACAGGGCCCAAAATGTTACTGGCAATGAAATCTGGTTACACGGATGGATAGACAGAACAGGAAGGACAGGGAGGGATGGAGAAAGAGATGGGTTAAGGGATGGATGGGCAGGAATGAATGGGTAGAGCTGGAAGAAAGAGTGATGGATTGGCAAAGTTGGGACACCAGGGATTGGATGGGTAGAACTGGGAGGACAGGAATAGATGGGGCAGGGAGACTAGGCTGGATGGGGCAGAGCTGAGGGGACAGGAATTGGATGGGCAAGTGAGTGCAGTGCTGTCAGTGTAGGGGTCCAGAAACTTGGCACCGAGGTCCGCATTTGGACCCCGGTCTGCCAGTTGAGTATCGCTGATATAGTGTATATAGTATACAGTGGCAGCATCTTCATACTTACCAATGAGGGAGAATGAGCAATTTCATCCTCCATCATCGGACAGACATGATGATAACCATCAATATAGCTTTATGTCCTCTAACACTCCTACTACGCATTTATTGCAAGGGAGGGGGTGTGCCAAGGCCAAACGTGCTAAACCCGCTTTGGAATGCCGCACTCCATTGCAAAGAATGGAGTAGGCTTTTGGGGTCGTAAAACATGCTCCATGGATGCCTCCCTGCCACTGGTTTTAATGAAAATGCTGGCACTGTATGATCTATGGGGGAACACCGGGCCTGCATGGAGGAGCTACAGGTGAGTTGATCCCTTTAAATTCCTGTAAGTTTCAGGCATTGTAACTAAGGGCCTTGGGGCAACATGAAGATCCTGAGTATAAGGGACAGGGGAGATTTTATCACCACTAGATCAATCTGCTGCTTCTGGTTATCACCAATTATACAATATTAGTAAAATATTTTTTCAGACTCCAACTCCACAGCCCTGATAGCCATGAGCCATATGCATCATAGATTGGAAGAAAATCCTGGTAACATCAAATCTTTATTCATAATTAAATCAGTTTTATTATAACAGCTAAGATCATATTAAAATATATTAAAATATTACTTTAGGGCTCATTTGCTTGGAACTGGAATGTGAATAGATGACAATCATTCCAACTTTCAAACCAACTGCAAATAAAAAGCTTACATGACGCATTGTCGCATATGAATTCCTTGGATGACCTTTCAATACTCATTTTGTATTCATATATATATATATATATATATATATATATATATATATATATATATATCTTTCATTATTTGACCTCCACATAGATGTTTCATGGTACTAACCATAGATGTGGCTACAAATAATTAGTAAAGTATCTAATGCACTCACAATTAAGGGCAACTGAAGGCAAAAAATTAGGTACTCACCTTGACAGGTTATCTAGGTATACAGCTCTTATATGTACCTTAAAGGTTCCCTTCCCATGCTTCTGTAATTTAGATTGTGTTCCTGGGTTCCCCGGTGTCTGCTGCCAAGTCACCAGCACCAGCATTTCTAGCTTCCATTCTGTTGACAGGTGGTGTATGGAGTATGCCGGGTGTCTTGGTTAGGCAGATGAGTTTTTGCACCGCATGCTGCCGTTTCCCCATGGCAGTGCTCAAATTGGTGGTGCAGGGGCTGTGCTGACTGCTTGAGGAGGATGCAGAGTAGGAGGGGGAGGCAACAGGAGGCACTGATTGATTTCCAGCAATCCTGATTGGATATGTACCACAGTGCTTCCCGCTTCAGTCCCAGCTGCCACACCATTGACTTGGCATTTAGAGATATGTAACATCCCTGCCCATGCTTACTTGCCCACGTGTCAGTGGTGAGGTGGACACTGGAACTAATGGCATTGCCCAGTGCACATATCATTTTTTCCACATCCTGTTGGTGCAGGGAAGGGATGGCCTGGCGAGAAAAGTAGTAGTGACTGGGAATGGTGTATTGTGGAACAGCCGCTGCCATCAGGTAGGTGGTTAGGTGGATAGATGGGTAGGTGCTCAGATGGAGAGGTAGGGGGTAGTCAGGAGTGTGTGGAAATGTAGATAGGAATTCCTATTAGATAGGAATTTAGGATACATAGGCAGGCATGTGGGTAGACATGTAGATACACTTGTTGGTAGGTAGGTGGGTGGGTGGATAAGTTGGCAGGTATATAGATGGTTAAGTACGTGAGTAGGTAGGAAGGTGGGTGGTTAGGCAGATAGGTGAGTGGGTAGGTGGGAGGGCAGATAGGAAGGTGGGCAAGTGGAAAGACTGCCACCTGCGATCCAGGGTCTGGCGAATCTGGCTTTGTGCCGGGGCTGCCAGCTGCCACTCCAGTTCCTGGGTAGGGAGGCAAGTGGCAGGTAAGTGGGTGGGTCAATAGGCAGTTGGATAGATAGGTGAATTGTTCAGAAGGCTGGTAGATAGGTAGAAAGGTGAGTGGGTAGGTGGGTAAATTGGTGGATGGGTCAGTAGGAAGGTAGATAAGTAGGTGGGTGTGTGGGTCAGTAGGCAGGTAGATAGGTATGTAGGTGTATGGGCAGGTAGGTATGTGGGTGGGGGTCAGTATTCAGGTAGGTGGGTTAGTAGTCAGGTAAATAGATGGGTAGGTCAGTCAGGCAATCAGGGTGTAAACATCAACACAAGGCACCAATTTTTTATCTAGAGCAACAGGCAACATACCTCACTGACTGATATTTGGGCTGGAGAATCCTCGGTGCTGTCCACCATTTGTCCTTGCCTGCTTCAGTCCTCACCACCTCTCTGCGCTGTCCTTGGCGCCTTCAGTTGGTTGCTAGCCCCTCTAAGTTCGAAGATGCACCTCGTCCAGGGAGGTCCACTTCTGAACCTCGGTTCTCCGAGACCATGGGGCAAGGAAGCCCAAACATACAGGAAACGTAGCTGAGATCTTTAAGCACGTCCACTGATTTTTAGACCCCTGCTCTGGCGAGCAACAGTACTGGGACCTTGCAGTACTGCCAATTGGATCCACTTGCCCTTGCAGAGGTACATACCTGAAGTCATCCTCTTTTCAACAAAACCTCCAGTTGCTAGCCCCTGGATCCAGAGAACCGAGGCTCCAAATCATCGTGGGAAACAATAAACCTCACCAAAGACGGTAAATTACGAGCACCAGATCTCCAGACTCACTGGAGGTGTAGTTGGAAAAGAAACCTCAGGTGTACAGCACTGCAAGGGCATGTGGTTCGGGGCTGACCGAACCAAGCGGCAGTACCACAAAGTCCTGGTACAGTTGCTCATGAGAAATAGAGTTGTACAATTTTGAGTGTCGGATCTCCGACTCTAGGGGGGCTAACAACCCACTGGAGGTGTTGTTGGAAGGAGGAGAACCTCCAGTATACACCACTACAAGGGCATGTGGCTTGGGACAATCCAGACCAAGTGATGGTACCACAAATCCTGATGTTGCTTGAGTGCCGGACCTCTGGATCTAGGGGGGGGGCTAATGACCCATTGGAGGTCTCATTGGAATAGGGTGAACCTCAGGTATACAGCCCTGCAAGGGCATGTGGATTATAACCGGAGCAAGCAGCAGAACTGCAAAATCCCGTTACCTCAACCATAGCCCCAAAGGTGGTGGAGGTCCTCTTGCAGGGCAAATGGTGGAGGCCCAGGGGTGTGCACGCCTTGAGTCCTGCCTATAATCCAGCCCTGCCCAAGTGCTATTAAAGAGTACTGACACCCAAGAGCTTGGAGCAAATGCTATTACATAGTACTGACACCCAATATATCTAGCCCTCACTCCAGCTGCTTTCCCTATCTAAATGTCCTTACAAGGACAGTTTTATTAAAAAAAGAAAGCCGTATCTGTACCACAGCCAGCCAGCAGTACCCTATCCTAACTACACAGACCCGAACGCCAGCATGACGCGGACCTCCCCTTTTATACTGCGGGGTCACGTGTCCCACTGGGCCAATGGTTGGGAGTGAAGGAAGAAGACTTTGCAATTCAGGTTTGGCCATCCATACACACTACTCCACAGCCCAGACATATTAATAACATTGGCCATTTTACACAAAATGGGTGTTGTTTCGAAAGCAGAGCGGCATCCCGATCACCGATGCCCACCTGTGCATTAACCACACTAAACAGGAGAAATCTTACCTTTCTCCTTGGTCCTCATGTAAAATCGAGCTCTGTGAATGGCCGCCAACAACCACGTGACCACAACGGCAAATCACAGCACTCGATTTTGCAGAGGTGGGCAAGGAGAAAGGTAATATTCATCTTGTTTCATGTGGTTAATGTGAAGGGGGGCATTGGAAATCAGGATGTCCCCCTGTGCTCAGAACAACACCATTTTGAGAAAAATAGCTGTTGTTCCTGTTCAAGTACACAACCAGTACTCTCAACAATCAGGCTTAACCGTTATATTGGGACTGTATCTTTGGGATATTGGCAATTTATTGTTATGAGACTGATTCATACTATTTTAGTTATTTATTGGCACTATTTTGCACTTTAGTGATTGTTAAGAGACATATATTTATCCTGAATAAAATGCTTTTTATTCGTATTTATTCACATTTGTCGATACCTGCCCGTGTATTAATATTAAGCATTGGATGTATTAGCATTGGTCCAGCATAGGTGGTGTTTTTTAATGGTGTCGTGTCCAATAGTTGTTTTTTCATTTGTCTTATGGCAAAAGAATAAAATATGTAATCTATTATTGCGGTGTCAGTGCCCTATTTCTAGGCTCAATTGTTTTTGGTCTTCATTCTCGTGTATTCTGAGCCTAGGGGGAGCACCACCCTCTCCTTGTTGATATTTTTTTGGTGGTGCCCACTGTGTGTATTTGTCTTGGTGAGCAGCAGCAGCAGGCAATAGTGGAGTTCCAGCTACAGGATGCCCAAGTGAGTCGAAGTGCAGGTCAACAGCACTTCACCACCCATGAGTGGGCTTCCATGAGGGACATTTGTGCCATGCTGCTGTGCTTCTAATACGCTACTAATATGGTCAGGGCTGACGATGCCATAGTCAGCGCTACCATCTCCATCCTTTGCCTGCAGACCATGATGGAGGATGTAATGGTGCCACAGGGGGAAGCAAGCAGAGAACGCAGAGGAGGAAGAGGAAGGCACATTTACACAGGTGTCAAGCCAGTTCACACATGGTTTACAGGGTGGGTTCCTGCACCGACAGCGGCCAGCCAAGGGACAGTTTTGGAGGCTTCAGAGGAGGACTTTCCTCACAGCAGGGTGTCACCCAGCACAGCTCACAAGCCTCACTGGAGTGTGGCTGGGGGGATGCTTAGGAGGAGACACCTCCCACTAAGGACAGCTTCTCCCCGACTCAGGTGGTTTGGTGCTGCCTTTACCTGGCCGGCACTTGAGCTGTCCTATTTTTTGTATAGATGGACTGGAAGGTGGCGGGTAGTATGGCCCTTTAAAGCATACCTATACCCAGATTGGAAAACAGCCTGCTTTGCCCGATAATATAAAAAAAAAAACAGGAAGCAGTATGATGTCTGAATGGCGTGCCATGTGCTAATTAATTCAGTTCCAAGGTAAACTGTCACATAATGGCAATTATTAGAAGTGATAAGACTGACTCCCAATGCCGAACTGTGTGCATTGTAACTGAGTGTATCATAGCTGGAAAACACCAGGGAGTTAGGCTGCTTGGCAAGGGAGAAACATGGCTGACACATCCGGCTTGTGTTGGTATGAATTCTGGGCAAAGGCTTTAGTAAAAAAAAAAAAAAATACCGTTTTGTGAGTACTCACCTTTAAAATGGGTATTATGAGTGTGCCATACACTCCACTTCGATCTTCATGACATGTGGGTAATCTCCAGTAGAGGGCGAACTTCTGCAGAGATGAATATGCAAAAAAAAAAGCCCCTCCCGGTCCATATATACCTGGGACCTCCCACCAATTCCCCAGTGTAAAAAAGCAGTAAGGGGACCAGGAAGAACCAATTATATCCTTAACAATCAAAACCAATGGTTCACCATATAAAAGCCCCAGAATACCTGAAAAAAGGGTGGGACAAAGTAGAGTGTATGGCACACTCATAATACCCGTTTTAAAGGTGAGTACTCACAAAACGGTATTATTCTAAGTGTGCCATACATTCCACTTCGATCTTCATGACATGTGGGACATCCAATAGCAGTGTTCGTCATGGGTGGGAACCAGAAACAGTAAAGAATGTACCAACTCAAACCACTGCAGCTTGCAGAACCTTGCGGCCAAAAACAGCATCCGCTGAAGCCCGCACATCCTTGTAAAACTTTGAAAAAGTATAAACGGAAGACCAAGTAGCAGCCTTACAAACTTGTTCAACAGAAGCCTGGTGCTGAAAAGGCCAGGACGCACCAATAGCACGAGTAGAGTGCGCAGTGACCCTAAAAGGGGGAGTCCTCCTTAGCAGAATAGGCCCCAACAATGGCCTGACGAATCCATTTGCTAATCGTAGACTTAGCAGGTGCCAAACCTCTCCTGGGCCCGCAGGGCACCACGAAAAAAGCATCCGTCCTACAGAAGGAAGAAGTAGTCACCAAATAGTACTTCACACAGCGAACCACGTCCAAGTTGTGCAGAACCCTCTCCTTGTCGTTGTTAGGCTTAGGACACAAGGAAGGGAGAACAATATCCTGATTGAGGTGGAAAGCAGACACCACCTTAGGAAGAAAATCCGGCTTAAAACAAAAAAAACACCTTATCCTGATGTCTCTCAAAATAAGGGGCCGCCAACTCAGAGACACGCCGAACAGAGGTACAGATAGCCACCAAAAAAGCAACCTTCTGAGTGAGAACCGAAAGGGCAATATCCTGTAGCGGCTCAAAGGGAGGACCCTGCGGAGCCGAAAGAACCAAATTCAAATCCCAAACAGGAACTACAGCCTTCCGAGGGGGCCGCACATGCACCACCCCTTGGAAAAAGGTCTTAACCAGCAGGTGTAAAGCAAAAGACAGACCGACAGAGCAGAAACCTGTCCTTTTAAAGTACTAAGCTGGAACCCAAGATCCAGATTATGCTGAAGAAACTCCAAAATCCTGGGTACAGAAAAAACCCTGCAAGGCAAGGCCCTAGCCTCACACCAATCAATATAGGACCTCCAAGTTCTATAGTAAATGCCAGAAGAGGACAGCTTCCTAGCCCTAATCAGGGTCTGAACACCTCAGACAAACCTTCCTCTTTCAAGATGAAGGTTTCAGCAGCCAAGCCGTCAAAGCCAGCGTTTGTAAATTGGGGTAAAGTAGATGACCCTGGGATAGCAGATCCGGCAGCAAGGGAAGCCGGCACTGGTCTACGGCCATCCTTACGACATCTGCGTACCAAACCCTTCTTGGCCACCGTGGAGCCACCAGAATCGCTGGTGCCCCTTCTAGAACCAGTTTGCGAACTACCTTGCCCAGCATGGAGACAGGTGGAAACAGGTACAGAAAACCCAGGTCCTTCCAAGCCAGTGACAAGGCATCCACTGCCAAAGCCAGCGGATCCTGAGAAAGAGACACAAATGCCGGAAGTTTGTGATTGTGCCTCGAGGCAAAGAGATCCACCTCCGGAGTTCCCCACTTGCGGCAAAGATCCAGAAAGACCTCGGGGTTGAGAGACCACTCTCCGCGGCGAGTGGACCCCCTGCTCAGGGAATCCGCCTCCGTATTCTCCACTCCCGGAATGTAGACTGCCGAAAGGCAAGGAACATTGCTCTCCGCCCAGTGCAGGATCAGAGAGACTTCCCTGAGGGCACTCCTGCTGCGAGACCCTCCTTGGTGATTTATGTAAGCCACTGCCGTACGGTTGTCCGAAGGCACCTGAACCGGAAGACCCCGTAACTGTGGGGTCAACCGAGCCAGAACCAGACTAATGGCTCTGAGCTCCAATACGTTGATGGGGGTGTGAGCCTCCTGGGGACCCCACACCCCGCTGAACTGATGACTCTTCCAATAACCTCCCCAGCCCGACAGGCTGGCATCCGTGGTAACCGTCTCCCAACAAGGGACCAGAAAGGATTTGCCCTTCACCAGATTGCTCGAGTCCAGCCACCACCGAAAGGACTGCCGAACCCTGGGAGACATCTTGAAAGGTTGATCCAATGACAGTGGGCTCCTGTCCCAATACATCAATAAGAGAAGTTGAAGAGATCTCATGTGAAATTGTGCAAACGGCACCGCCTCGAAGGAGGACACCATCAGACCCACCAGTTTCATCCCCTGTCTGATAGAGGGACAAGGACTGGCCAGAAGAAGACGGATCAGATCCTGAATCCCCTGCACCTTGGTCTGGGGCAGAAACACTCTGGCCCGACTGGTATGCAGATGCATGCCCAGAAAAGAAATCACTCGAGACGGGGAGAGAGAAGACTTGGTGCGGTTGATCACCCATCCGAACCTCTCCAGGGTCGACACCACCTGGTGGGTGTCCAGTTCTGCCTGCTGAAGGGAAGAATCTGAAATCAACAGATCGTCCAGATAAGGCACAATGCGAATGCCCTGCGATCTGAGCAGAGCCATTACGCCCGCCAAAACCTTGGTGAAGACCCTCGGTGCCGAGGTCAGACCGAAGGGAAGAGCTACAAATTGATAATGTTGATCCTCCACCGCAAACCGGAGGAATCTCTGATGTGCCGGAAAAATCGGAACATGCAGATACGCATCCTTGATGTCTATGGATGTCATAAAATCCCCTTGGAGAAGGGAATTAATAGCCGAGCACAGAGTCTCCATGCAGAACTTCTTGGCTCTGATAAACCTGTTGAGAACCCTGAGATCTAGAATGGGTCTCACCGACCCCTCCTTTTTGGGAACCGTGAAAAGGTTGGAGTAGTAACCCCTGCCTCTTTCCAACGGAGGCACTGGGCATATAACCCCCATACCCAGAAGGTCTTTTACTGCTAACAGGAGCCCCTGTGCAGCCTGAGGGCACCCGAGACCTTAAGAATCTTGGGGCGGCCAGTATTCGAACTCCAGTTTGTACCCGGAGGAGACCACTTCCAAGATCCAATTGTCTGTGACCTCCCGGGCCCAGACCTGAAAGAAGAGCCGCAGCCGTCCCCCCATCCTTGCGGGTGAGGGCGCCCCTTCATTGCTGAGCCGGTTTAACGGCAGGCTTGGGCTTGGAACCCCAGGCAGCCGCGGGACGTACCCGACCTCTGCCTCTGTTCCAGGACGAGCCCCTGACACCTGAGAAGGCCAGACCCCTAGATGCTCTGGCCCCTCGAAAGGAAGGAGTGAACGAGCCCACCCCCCGAAAGGGACGGCGCTGTTTCCGCCGCTGAGGTAACTTACCGCCTTTAGCAACAGCATCCAATTTATCTCCAAACAGCCGCGCACCCAAGAAGGGGAGAGCTGTGAGCGACTTCTTGGCTCCAACGTCCGCTGTCCACCGACGGAGCCAGACCAGTCTGCGCATGGCCACCAGTAAGGCTGATGTCCTACTACACACGACAATGGAGTCTTCCATCACAGCCATGACAAAATCCATGAACAATTCGCACTTCTTAAGTATAGCAAACTCCGTGCCAGCTGGATCAAGCTGAGCGTTATTCAACCAGTCCCTGATAAGAGACCTGGTAGCAAGCGACACCGGGGCACCTGCACTAACCGGCCACAGCCCACGTTGGCAAATGCATGGCACGCCAACTGATCAAGGCGCTTATCCTCGCCATACTTAAGGGAGGAGGCGTCAGGGGTGTTCAGTACAGAAGAGTTGGTCAAACCTAAAACAGGCACGTCAACCTCAGGAGGAGAAGACCAGCGCTTGACCACCTCCACCGGAAAAGGATACTTCTTATCCCATCCCTGACGCACACCAGGAAGCCGACTGGGCCTCTCCCATTCCCTAAGTATCAGCGCATCAAAATGACCCTGGGTAGGGAATTCCAGAAGGGCTTGTGGGCCCCAAAAAATTCCCCCTTCTTAAGAGGGGGCGCCTCAGGTGGATCAATATCCAACACCTGCAATAAATGTGACAAAACGGAGGCCGTATCGACGGTATCCCCCAGCGCCTGCCCGACATTGGAATTCCCAGGCTGACCATAGTCAGCCTCTGAATCCTGATACCATTCCCCCTCCTCTAGCGGGGAATAATCGGACAATTCAGTGGACTCATCGTCAGTGTCCCACAAAGGCTGGGCCGACGACAACTGTCTCTTTTTAGCCTGGGCCTTCTTGCCCACCGTGCTAGCAATCATTTTCTCTATGCTGGCCAACCGAGCCCAAACATGAGAAAGCGACTCCCCACTGGTACCAATGTCACTTGGGTACGGATCAGGTGGGGAGGGGAAGGCGATGAAGCGGGAGGAGCCGACCCAGAAGGCTGGGTACCAGACTGCCGCGTTATGGCCTTTTGTGCGCATGGTATACAGATCAGCACATTCTCCCCCGTAAGGGATACCCCACACATGGCCCGGATTGTCCCGAAGTGATCCCGGGCCCGGTATCCTGCAGAGCCTCCATATGGTGAATTTTTGTGGTCAGTCGCAAGACCGCAGGGGATTACGCATAAGCAACCCGGGATGCCCCTTAAAAGTCCCGGTGGGGGGATTTTTGGGTGGACAATTTTTATATCTAGGGACCCCAGGACCAGGAGGGACCCCTTAAAATGCACATATACAGGGCAACCTGTAACACACAAAATAAGCCACATAAGAGCAGAGCAGTGTAAAAAATGCCATAGCATTTGATCCTACAGTCACACCAGAAATATATATATATATATATATATATATATATATATATATATATATATATATGTATATATTATATATTAATATATATGTATACCACCAAGCAGCCATACATTGCAAATAAAAGGCATATACAATGTATAGACACCCTAAATATATATATTCCCAAGATGTAAATCGGCCACGGGCACCAAAAACGACCGGCAGCATGAGATAACAAGTGTACTATACATATATATATATATATATATATATATATATATATCTCAATATACCCAGCATAAAGGAGCCCCGTATGGGGCACTCACGAGCCTGTAACGAAGATGGCGTCCTCTAGGTGGAAAGGAAGAAGGAGGCAGGCCAACGCGGAGCGCGCCAGGCACATGGCCCCGCCCCCTCCCGATGCGGGAAACACACACCAAGCCGCGCTCCCAGTTGATAAGGCTGGAAGCCGGCCGACAAAGCTCAGAAGGGGCGGGCAGATACCGGCGCGGAGAGCGCCAGGCCCCGCCCCCTTCACAGAGACGAGCAAGAGGGTCGCGCTCCCCGGCCAATATGGCCGCGGAGCCGACCCTGAGAGAACCGGCCCGCCGCCGCACGAGAGCGTGCGTGCGGGCCAAGTATAGCGTTAACCACACGCACACACACCGACAGCGCTGGCAGTAGTCAGCACGCAATGAGTAAAAAGCAGAAGGGGGGGAACCCTGCCAGAATCCGGTCCTAAGCCTAGCAGGACGGGGCATCCCACACCAGGATCACCAAAACCTGGATAACCGCCTACCCCCATAGTGAGGTCTCACGGTGGAGCGGTGCTCCTGCTGCACCCATAGGGTGCTCCTACCTTCACCAGGACCCGCAGCCTAAGCTGGGAGGCTCAATATAGGGACAATTTAGACGGGTCCTGGCAGCAATAGGCGCCCGGCTTACCTGTAAGTAAAGAAGTCTTCATCTTCTGTCTTGTCGCCTTCCCTGCAGAGAAGGAACTGGGGAATTGGTGGGAGGTCCCAGGTATATATGGACCAGGAGGGGCTTTCTTTTTTTGCATATTCATCTCTGCAGAAGTTCGCCCTCTACTGGAGATTACCCACATGTCATGAAGATCGAAGTGGAGTGTATGGCACACTTAGAATAAAAAGAAACACGGGCTGTTTTGGGGCAGTGGGCTGGGGTTAGAACAGGGGTGCTCAAATTTTTGAGGAATGCAGGCCCTGATTGGAACCAGGCCGCGGCCCACAAAGAATAAGTTCCGAATTTTTTTTATTTGGAATAGCATAAGGATACCCACAAACTCCACTTGTATGTCCTTCCACCACACCCCTACATTCATTTGTAACAATTCCCACATGCTAGTAATGCAGAGTCCGATTGGCTTACCTCTCTGAATATATCTGTCCCTTATTTATAGCCCCCCGCCATCAATCCCACATCTTAATCTACAGTAATACTCACCCAATGCTAAGAATACAATTATTATAGAAAAACTATTTTCCAAATTATTTTGCCAAAGACTTTGCTCAGGGCGTGTTGTACAATGTCACTACGAGCCACTGATGTCACCTCTATTTGCCAATTGCCCCTCCTATATAATTCTCTGAGCTTCTGAGCTTCCTCCCATACTTACCTTACCCCTATTGAACTACCTTTACATGTCGGTTCTATTTATCCCTCCCACTTTACGCAGAGCAGGTCAGGGGCCACATGTGGCCCCCGGGCTGCTAGTTGAGCATGTGTGGGTTAGAAGGTGATGACATAAACTTTTTTCTGGGTATAGGATTACTTTAACAGCATGTCAAGTAAAAAGTAATACATGCGCTTTTCTGCTGTGCCCATAGACTTGTCCAGAAATGGACAAGAGATCGGGGTTTACAGGTTCAACAAATGACACTCTTTCATCTCATCCCCCAATCAGCAGAGCGGGACAGGATTGCTGGTTCCTCCCTCTGCCTCCTCCTCTTCCTCCAGATTCATCACATTGCTGTCAGCGCAGAGAGCTTATTATTATGCAGCATAACAGATCCAAGGGCCACGCCCACTTTACTCAGAAGAAAAATAATAAGCTAATCCTGTAAACCTTGATATCCCGGACATTGCTTCTTCTAGTTAAAAACAGAAAACAGTTTAGAACAGTTCCAAACATAGTCCAACGCAATGGTGCCTGCCATAGCACTTAAATATAAATTCTTGGGTTTTTTCGCTTTAAGGCAGCACATAAAACCGCTGCTGGGTTGTGGGTGATCATGTACCATTTACTTTTTAGTCGTGTACACAGACCCAAATGTCATTTCATTTTCACTGTTTGATCCCAGTTTAAATTCAAGAGAATGGCGGCCCTGATATTAAATGTGATCATAATAAATATTCATCAAATATTTGTCAGGTTTGTGACGTAGGTTCCTGACCACCCAAAAAAAAAAAAAATAACCAAAAGGTTTTACCCTTTAAGATTTACATTTGAAAACTAGTAGAGAACAAAGGAATCTGATCTACAGGTCAGCAGGAAAAAACATGTTGTTTGCAGGAGAATCTTTCTGCATCCTTTTACTTCTGTGTAACATGCAGGTAAGCGTTATTTTACATTTATTTGGAATGTGCTTGTATAACCAGAGCAACGATTGTGGGGTTTGCATGTCTTTATTGCCCCAACAGCACATTTTAGACTGTCCTGCGATTTACTTCAGCACAGTACAGTAGATCACAGTATCTAAGTGTAATGAGGCAATGATAACAATCTGCAATGTGTTACAGAAGCTCTAAGGAATGCTTTAGAAGCCATCTGCTCACATATGATGACCATTATGATCTGCATTTCACCCACTAATATTGAGATTATTCTTCACTGAGCAACAGGCAAAACCTCATGACAGATATTTCTATAATGTAAATATATCATGCTCAACGCATTTTTTTTTTTTATTTTGAGAGAATGTTATCTGTACATTGAAAAAAGACTCTACTGGCAAAATATCTATTTTCTAATTTGAAGAAGCCTTATATAGAAACAAAAAAGAAAGGTAACCTATAACTTGTTAAGGCAATGGTGAATAATAAAAGTGCTTACTAAAATGACAATACCAAATGACAACACATCTATATTAATAAATGTATTGATATTATTATTATTATTAATAATAATAATTATTATTATTATAAAGATGTGTTACAATTTGGTAATGTCATTTTAGTTAGCACTTGAATAAAATTTAACTTTAGCCTATTACTCACCATGGCCTTGACCAGTTATAGGTTACTAGAGATGGGCGAATACCCAAAAGTTTGGGTTCGGCAAGTTCAGCCAAACTTTGAATACATTAATAAATTGATATCAGTGGGGACCTGTACTTTGGGGGTTGCAGAGTGTGTAGCAGAAGGGCTGTGGTAACTCACCTAAGCCCCATTCTGTCATCGGTGGTGGTGCGGCATTTCAAACTGCCCCCAACAACTCACCCGAGCCTCTTCTGTCAGAGGCGGCGTTACAAACTGGCCCCAGCCGGGGCTACAGAAAGATGGCCACCGGCTCCCATAAGTGAGGACACTTCTAGTGCCAGTACTGATTGAGTCCTCATGCATGGGAGCTTACAGCCATCTTTTTGTAGTGGCCAGTTTGAAACGTCGCCTCTGACAGAAGGCTTGGGCGAGTTACAGCCGCTGCCTGCTGCTGCAACCTTAGGTGAAGTCCATCAACCAGCTTTTCTTTGGTCAGGCCGGACACCACCTGGCTGAAGTTCGTGTTCAGGAGCCCAAACTCGCTAAGCTTGGTACGAACTTTGCGGTTCAGGTGTACCCATCTATATATAATATTGCCTGTGAGGTTGTGGTCGGACCCAGAAAATTCTGGGTGGTGGATAAGCTTTATTACAGTGGCCAAGCCATGTTTTTTAATCTTTAAAAAGGAACACTACGAAAGAAAATGACTTTCTTGGGTGTTGTTGCTCTCTAGTGGGGCATCCGAATTTGACAGCCGCATCTCCTCTAATAGGAAACATTATACCCTCATCATTTAGAGCTCCGTGTCCGATTTTGGCTTTGTAATGATTTTTAATTGTAGGGGCATCCCAAATCAGGACCCCCATGTGTGACTGTTAAAAGGGACCAAAATTCATTTTTGACTGGAGTTTTAAAGTCCCTGCCTAGGCAGACGCTAACTTCCTCCCACCTTTTTCCCCATGAGAACAGTGTAAAGTGAGCCAGTTCATAGGATCTCACAAACTCAGATTATATGTAAATACCATATGTATTCTAAGTAGGGATGATTGAACCACCCAAAGTTTGGGTGAACTTGAAATCAATGAGGACCCGGTGGCTGCGGGTACACAAAGTGTGTAGCAGGAAGAGTGCTGCTGTAAAACTCACCTGAACTCTGAGCTTTCCCTCAGCAGCAGCGTGGTGTTTGAAATGGTCCATGGCCGCTCACCTTGAGTGAGGACACTCCTAGTGCTGGGCCAAACTGAAGTCAGTGTTCATGTTGGAACCCCAAACTTGCAAAGTTCAGTATGAATTCAAACTTTGCGGTTCGGGTTCACCCAACACTAATTCTAAGCAAAGATGCTTGGTTCATTTCAACTTTTTGGGTTGTGGCTGAGCTGCGCGTCATGGTGCAGATTTATAAATCTTGAGCCTGCTCTACAGTGGACAGGGACGGCTGTGGGGCCACCGTAGAGAGCACCAAGGGACAGAGTGGCTCATAGACCACTTCTTTGCATGGCCCTGGAGGCGAAAAGGGAGAGACAAATGTTGATGTCCTGCAACAGCTTCTATCAGGCGCTGCAGGAAATGGAGGAGAGGCACATGGGACAGGCATCAGATGAACTGCTTGCTGTTGGGTTTACAGTCCCTTTAAGATACAGATCTTTTAAGTAAAACATACATTACATCTTGATATAAAATGTACCAAAGCCCTTCACACCCCCTTCTAGAGTCTAAAATACTGAAACCCCATGGACATACTTTACAAGTTCCATGACCTACTTATTTTGTAACATTTAGAATTGTAACCCTCCATGGAGGTACTTGGTAAAAACCTCTTGTTCTTAGGGCCTATTTGGTATAATTGGTTGAGAACCATTGCTCAAATATTTATTTTTGTGCTAAATCTCTTTTTTTTCCCACAGCTAAGTCACTCTTATGAACTCTCTTTGAAAAACTACCCGCAAACAGAACAAATCAGAGGACAAAGAATGACTCCATTCTGGAGAACAATTGGTATCAAACCTATAGGAGCACACTGTCAGCGGGGATTCGAATGTACATCCAAGGTCTGCAGGTATGATTTATAAGACAAAACATACCCTAATGTTAAAGGATATCTCTAGACTAAAATTTAAATGTTATGGAGTCAGATATAAGTGAAGGGGGCACAGGAGAATGCACAGGGAGCTAGAGAAGAAGACCACATAAAGATGAAAACACTTAAAAATGATTCAACAGCCAAATAACCTAACTTTTGTTCTGAGTAGCTGATCAGTGCTTTTCTGGCGACCTGATCACTGGATCCATGCCTCTGCCGCCGCATTCCTCAACATCTGGGGCCAATACATGTAGTTGGGATGTAAGGCGGGTTGGGTTTGCGAGCCACAATCAGTCACAGAGCACTGCCATACCCTCTCCATTCATTGCAATGGATGGAGTGTGTTGAGGCCTGACACCCACCCACAATTGTAGAACGTGGAAAGGGCATGTCTACGCCTGTGACCGATGGCAGGTGGCGGGACCTAGCCTGGAAGCATCGACGGATGGAGTTCAGGTCCCAGGGCGATGCAGGAAGCGCAGGCTCGGATCCAGCGATTAGGTCAGTTGCTGATCGCCAGACTAGCACCCATCAGCTGTGTTGAACAAAAGGCGAGTACCCTTTTGTTTGTTTTTTTATTTTCTTTTTGAATGACTTGAGGTACAAAGGACTAAGGAATACTAAAGATTAGACAACTCTATATTATTATTCTGTGATACCCTACATTAAGCCTTTAAAAGTGTACCAAAACCCAGGATTTTGACTATCCCGGGTTTTGGCCCTTGTCCCTGGAGCGCCTCGATGTGGGATGAAAAGTGGGAGTAAAGCATTAGAACAATAGAGTAAGGGGGCATGCTTTATACCAGCAATACAATTTTAGTTAAAGGAGGTATATTGCAAAATTGTGTAATATTAAAAATACATGATGAGAGGTGGGGTCACTTATACACATGAACTGAATAAAACTCCAGATAAGCCTGTGGTTTTCTTCTTCTGGTAGAAATAAAATCCAGGAGTGAAGAGTTTATATTTGATTTTCTCTTCCCTACATTAAAAGAATAAAACAAGCCTTTCGTGATGCCGGGTATATAAGTGACCTCTCCTCCCTGTAAAAGCAGAGTGTCATCATAAGTATCTTACCACCCAGACAGTTCTTTTCTAGTAGTCTGATCTGGCAAAAGCTGGTCTTTGGGGTGTGCATCCTCAGCAGTTGCAAAGGGCACCACCAGCTGCCGCCATTTAAAAGGGCACTCATATCCCTAGTACTGGCTCCTCTTATCTTTAGCAACAGTAACACGAGGAGAACATGTGCCCCTGCCAGTACACAGACGCTGTAACTAACTGCACCTCCTCTGTGACTAAACAACCAACAACATTTGTCCAGATTCCAGGGCCGGCTGCTGGCTTTTCTCCAGAGCAGCCCGAATTGACGTTCCCATTGGATTCAATCCGAGCCCTTTGCCGAATGACATAGTCAAGGCAAAGGGCTTTGACTGGACGAGGCGGGGAAAGGTGACACAGAACAAAACCCTGGGAAGTCAAGTTTGTGTTAAAATGGAACAAAACCCTGGAAATTTGTTCCATGTCCCACTGTGTGAAACCCCCCAGTTTACCACTAAAAACTCACCTTTTCCTTTCTACGCATGTGCAGGCTCTTGTCTAATGAGAGCTGCCTGCTTTGCATATGTCATTTGGCAGACATCTCTCACTGACTTCAATGGGGAGCATCCCCGGCCGCGCACGCACTCCTGCCCCAGCCTATCTGAATTGCTGGGGCACCAGAAACGCCTGCTGAATTACATAGGTGGCTCTCAGACGAGGGCCCACGCATGCGTGAAAAAAGAAAAAAGGTTTTACGGGTGAACTGGAGGTTTCACACAGCGGAGCATCCTGATTCCAGATGCCCCGGGTAAAAGCCAGTAGTCCATCCTGGCGTCTTATAGATTCCAGGTCAGCTACTGGTGACTTTTGTTCTGCTCTAAACACTAAATGGAATTGTGTGTATACTACATCGCGTAACACATTTTTTTCTATCTTTCAGAAGAGGCCACTGCTCTTACCTCCTGTAAAAGAAGTGACGCAGAAATATCATCAATGTTTTACATGATCAACGCTAGAACATAATTTATCAAAACATTGTGTCTCAAGTAAAATGTACTGCTTAGAAATAAAATATATTATATTCCATATAACATATTCCAGTGTTTCTTGTAAGCATTTTTGCACTCATCTGTGGTCATGCTAAAGATCTGGTGAGCCAAGGTTACCTGAAGCTTACATCTTGAGCTTTTTTTTTTATTATGTTCTAATACTTCCCCAAAAATTACTAGCCCCTGTAATTGGACATTTTTACAGGTATGGTCCATCATTTTTCCAAAAAGGTAAAAAATTTTTTTACAGCATCACAGAAATATTTTAAAGAACTGTCTTCCCGGGTGAAACACGTCCTGCTCCTGGATAGTAATAACATGTGGGTAATCCTCCGCCTCCGGCGCCGTGCACTGCAGACATGTAGAAAACAAGCTCCTCCCGGCCCCACACATAGCGGAGGACTTCCCACAAATCCCCAGCATTGAAAAGCAGTGAGAATGAGAAGCCAGGAGAAACCAACCACCCAAAACTGGCAATAACAACGATGATAATAATCACCAAACAGGGGATCCAGAACAAAGTGAAACCAGGGTGGGGTGGAGCAGGACGTGCTGTATGCGTATAATACCAATTCTACAGGTGAGTACTTCACAGAATTGTATTATTCTAAGCATACAGCACGTCCTGCTCCAGATGTAGTAATAACATGTGGGACATCCAATAGCAGTGTCCGTAAAGTAGGGTGGGATCCCCAACAGAAAAGGCAACAGCAAGCAGTTTAAACTACTGCCGCCTGCAAAACCTTGCGGCCAAACACAGCATCAGCTGAGGCCCTAACATCAACCTTGTAAAACTTTGTAAAGGTATGAACAGAAGACCAGGTAGCGGCCTTGCAAACTTGTTCCACAGGGGCCTGGTGCTGAAAAGCCCAAGAAGCCCCAACAGCTCGAGTAGAATGAGCAGTAAGACGAAAGGGGGGGGAGACTTCCCCTTAGTAGTATAGGCTTGAACCACAGCCTGACAAATCCATTTACTGATAGTAGACTTGGCGGGAGCCAAACCCTTCCTAGGCCCGTGAGGCACAACGAAGAGAGCATCCGTCTTCCTGAAAGCCTTAGTGATAACCAGGTAATACTTGACACACCTAACCACATCCAAGAAATGCAAAACCCTTTCCTTAGGGTTACTGGGATTAGGGCACAAGGAAGGAAGTACAATATCCTGATTCAAATGGAAAGCAGACACAACCTTAGGCAGAAAGTCTGGCTTGAAGCGAAACACCACCTTATCCTGGTGTCTCTCATAGTAGGGAGGCTGAATAGATAGAGCCGCTAACTCAGATACACGTCTAACAGAAGTGATAGCAACCAGGAATACGACCTTGAGCGTGAGAACAGCGAGAGCAGCCTCCTGAATAGGCTCAAAAGGAGCACCCTGCAGGGCCGATAACACCAAGTTTAAATACCAAACAGGAATCATAGGTTCCCGAGGAGGCCGCACATGAGTGACCCCCTGAAAGAAGGTCTTGATAAGAGGGTGCTGGGCAAAGGTTTTCTGAAAGACTATAGACAGGGCCGAAACCTGACCCTTCAGGGTACTAAGCTTAAGACCTAAGTCTAGACCATGTTGTAAGAACTCCAGCACCCTGGAAACTAAGAATTCCCGGCAGGGAAGAGACCTGGATTCACACCAGTCAATGTAAGAACGCCAAACTCTATAGTAGATAGCAGAAGAAGTCTTTTTCCTGGCTTGCACCATAGTAGCCACTACAGATGCAGACAACCCCTTTTCCCTCAGGATGGAGGTTTCAATAGCCAAGCCGTCAAAGCCAGAGTTAGTAAATTGGGATGGCGTAGAGACCCTTGAGTTAAAAGGTCCGGCAGCGGTGGCAGATCATACTGATCTACTGCCATTTGAACCACGTCTGCAAACCACACTCTTCTTGGCCACCTTGGGGCCACCAGAATCGCGGGTACCCCTTCCAGAGCAATCTTGCGCAGAACTCTGCCCAGAAGGGGAATTGGTGGAAACACATACAGGAGCCGAAACTCCCTCCAAGACATGGACAGGGCATCCGTGGCCAGAGCCAGAGGATCCTGAGACAGAGATACAAAGCTCGGGAGCTTGTGATTGTGACGGGACGCAAACAGATCCACGTCTGGCACTCCCCAACGGAGACACAGGGCCTGAAACACCCTGTTGCAGAGGGACCATTCCCCCTGACGAGACGATGCTCAGAGCATCTGCCAGCAGGTTCTCTGCGCCCGGAATGTATACAGCCAAGATGCATGGGACATTGGCTTCCGCCCATGCTAGAATCAGAGACACTTCCTGGAGAGCTCCCTTGCTCCGGGTCCCTCCCTGATGATTGATGTAGGCAAATGCCGTTCTGTTGTCTGAGCGTACCTGAACCGCCAGACCCTTCAGGTGCTGGGTCAATTGTTCCAGCACCAATCTGACCGCCCTGAGTTCCAGGACATTGATGGGTAGATGGGCCTCCTGAGGGCCCCACCTCCCCTGGAAGCGCAGGGACTTCCAGAATCCCCCCCAGCCCGACAGACTGGCATCCGTTGTGACCGTCTCCCAGGAGGGAGCCAGGAAGGATCTGCCCCTTGTCAAGTTCCTGTGGTCCAGCCACCACGCAAGGGATTGTCTGACCGAGGGGGGGGAGCACCCAGATCTCGTCCAAGGACACTGGGTCCTTGTTCCAGACTGACAGAAGGTGAAGCTGCAGAGTTCTCAAATGGAACTGGGAAAAGGGCACCGCCTCGAAGCTTGCCACCATCGAGCCCACCAACTGCATTCCCTGCCGGATGGAGGGATGAGGGCTCGAAAGCAGGGACCTCGCCTGCGATATCAAAGCTTCCACCTTCTGCTGGGGAAGGAATATCCTTGACTGAACTGTATCCAGAATCATCCCCAGGAACGGGGTCACTGAGGAGGGGGACAGAGAGGACTTTGGGTAATTGATCACCCAGCCGAATGACTCCAGGGTGGACACTACCAACCGAGTGTCCAGCTCTGCTTGCCGCAGAGACCAAGAGGTGATGAGTATATCGTCCAGGTAGGGCAAAACTCGTATGCCCTTTAGTCTTAACAGTGACATCACCCCTGCCAGCACCTTGGTGAACACCCTGGGAGCCGACGTGAGGCCAAATGGCAGGGCCACGAACTGGTAATGCTGATCCAGCAGCGCAAATCTGAGAAACCTTTGATGTCCTGGAAACACCGGGACGTGCAGGTAAGCGTCCTTGATATCCACAGATGTCATCAAGTCCCCTGGGCGCAACGAGGCAATGGCCGAGCGCAGAGTTTCCATGCGAAAATGTTTGTTTCTGACAAATCTGTTTAGGATTTTTAAATCCAGAATGGGTCTGACTGACCCGTCCTTCTTGGGCACTGTGAAAAGGTTGGAATAGAAGCCCATGCCCCTGTCTCTTAAGGGGACCTTGCAAATGACCCCTATGTCTAGAAGGTCCTGCACAGCCAGCATCAAGACCCGAGCTGAGGCAGGGTCCTGTGGGATCCGGGACCCGACGAACCTGGTAGGGGCAGTACAGCAAACTATCTTGTAACCGGAGGACACTACCTCCTGAATCCACCGGTCTGGGACAAGGCGTCTCCAGACATGCTCGAAGTGCTGTAGACGTCCCCCCACCCAGACGGGCGAGGGCACCCCTTCATGCCTGGGGAGTCTTGGGAGGGGCTTTGGGCTTGGGCCCCCATGAGGAACTGGGACGGCGTCCTCTATTCTTGTTCCAGGGCTCTGCGCGAGACCCAGCGAAGGACACTCCTCTCCCTTGCTTAGCCCCACGGTAGGGGGGTCGAGTGGGAGCTTGGGCCACGAAAGGGCCGAATCTGATGCTTGCGCTGAGGCAATTTGCCACCCTTGGCAAAAATATCTAACCTTTCTCCAAACAGGCGCAGCCCCTTAAAAGGAAGCCCCGTCAGGGCCTTCTTAGCGACGTTATCAGCGGCCCACTGGCGCAACCAGACCGCTCGGCGTATGGCTACCACCAGAGCAGAAGTTCTAGCGCTTAATTTAATAGGATATAGTTCACAAAAGTTTCACAGGTGGCCAGAGCATTGGCAGCATCAGAGAGCAAGTCACCCGCCCCTTCAAGAGCAGTCTTAACCACCGTCCTGAGCGCCACCGTCGTAATGGCACAAACTGGGCGGAGCGACGCTCCCCCAAATGCAAAGGCATGGCATGCCAGTTGGTCAACTCGCCGATCTTCCAAATCCCGCAGCGTAGTGGTGTCGGGGGAGTGCATAACAGAGGTGTTGGACAGACTTAGAATTGGGGCATCGAACTCGGGTGGCGATGTCCAACACTTGACCAGATCGGCAGGAAAGGGATATTTCTTATCCACAGCTTTAGGAACTCCATGGAGTTTGCTGGGATGTTCCCATTCTTTCAGCACAAGGCTATTGAAATGAGTTTGTTCGGGAAACTCCAACCGCGTCCTGGCGGTGTGAAACAGATCACCCCTTTGTCGGGGAACCGCGGCAGGGGGAGAGAGATTCTATAGGAAGTATAGTAGATTCAGGATTCAAATGACGCCTCTTGGCAGTGGCCTTGCGCGCCAAGGAGCCAGCAAGTAAGTTTTCCACACTAGCCAGTCTAGTGGCCAAGTCAGCATGAGAATCCCCACTAGTATTGGGGGTTAAACTCAGGCTTGGGGGAGTAGGGGAAGCAAGGCGAGGTGCGGGCCCAGCATCGGAAGAGGTGGGGATACCTGCTAGCGCCTGCTGAGCACAAGGGACGCAGACCCGTGCATTGTCACCACTGCTAGGCAATACCCCACAAGCTACACACAGACGGGCTTGTCCCAAAGGAACCCCCGTTCGCAATATCCTGAGATGCCTCCATATGGTGATTATTATATACAATATGCCAGTAGGGATTGACGCTATAAAGCAACCCTGGATGCCCCAATGACCCGCTGGGAAGTGGGAGTGATTTTTAAAAGGTCAGGACCGGGCGCTACACCGGGCCGGGAGAAGCCACAGAGGTTCACGGTCTGAAAGACACAAGGGGAACAGGGATGTCAGAGCCAAGCGAGGAGAAGCAAAAGCTAAAGAAAGGTTGCCCATGAGGGCACTTACAGAACAGCGAGGGGGAGGACCGTCTTCACCACGCGCACGTGAGAAGGAAATGGCGCCAAGCGAACCTCGAAGGGCGGGCCAGAGCGGGAGATGACGCGGAACGCGCCAAACCAAACCACGCCCCCCCCCCGGAGAGCGCACACCTCGAAGGCGTGCAGCCAACCAGAAAAACAGTAGCTATGCAACTGACAACCGCTCTAGAAAATCACCCGAGAGAGAAAACTGACAGGGTGAATACAGGAATAAAACACCGTAGCGCCCACGAACAGAGCTGCCGTCCGCGCCAAGTAAAAAACAATGGCGCTGCGGCTAACTTAAACATAAGTGTGAAGCGCAGCTCTGACACTCGGTAACCGTTAAGGCTATAAGTCTCTAGTGTAATCAGGGCAAGGTTAGGCCAACGTACACGCAACCCCCCCCTCTTTTTCCCCCCACTAACGGGGGGATCTAGGGAGGAAGGTGACCCAATATTCGGGGTTCACCGTTACACGGGCCGTGGGGGCACTGATGCGGGAGGGGCATCCACTGAAGGCTCACCATTTGCCTTAACCGCCTACCCTATGGTGGGGGATTGCGGTGGAGTCTAGCTCCGTAAGCACATTAGGTGCTGCCTACCTTCACCCGACCAACGCAGCCCAGGCTGGGAGGCATATTCTTCACAAAGATCAAACGGCATGTACATTTTGTCAATAATTAACACTGTAGTCATTGAACAAGAAGATAAAATGACAGATTTTAATTTAATTATTTCCAATATTCCACATACTATTGTAAAATAGGTTGTATTATTGAAGGATCTATCTCAGCAGCTTCTAAAGCTTGCCACAAACAATATATTGTAGCTTTGCGTCCCATATGCTGTTTCCATTTTATCAGACCTTCCATTACTTGTGAGTGCAGATTGTTGGGATGCTGTATTTTACATTTATACAGTTCAACATGGTCTAGTCCCAAATGACCCAAAACCTGCTCCCATTCGGTACCCAATTTTCCTGCCAGGAGATTTAGTTGCTTATCATTTGGACAGTTTTGAAGGATATTAGAAGTCAATTCAACAGATTTGCCTGGTGTTACATTTTGGCTTTTCTGGCTGTTTTGCTCTAAATTCTCCCGGACCCATGGGAATTCTGTTAGTGAATCCAGGAAAATGTTAAAAGCCTTTGGTCCACGGGTAGGTAGTATATCTAGAAGTCTCATAGCTCTTCTCTGACTGGTGACTTGTGAACATATTTCCTCAAGTTGGTCACGCGTTATGATGCCTTCTTGAAACAGATATTGTGGCACCAATCCATCTGCTAGGCCCTGGGAACACAACTCAAGACGCAGTCTTCTGAGAAGGTCTTGATGCTGAGGATCCATAATCGAGTTAAGAACAACTCCTATATGGTAGTAAGTACATCCAAATGTTAATATGTATACTGTTGTGGTAACCAAATCACACAGATGTTTAAAGTAGTTCTAAACCCCAAACTTGGATCTCCATTAAAAAAAAGACCAAAAATCTGGAATTATACTCAACCTTTGATGTTCCTGGATGCTCAGCAGTAGGCTGGAAACTACAGTCGATATTTATACTAATACGGGACCCTACAACCCCCCGAAAAACACCTGGTGCCGATCCCACAGCGCATGCGCGAGCAGCATCTGCTGCCTGCTATACCTTTATAAGGGCATGTGCACGTGCCTGGCATTTGGCCGGTGCGGGCATGCTCCCTGTTAGAGGGTCGCCGGGCTTGGCTGCACTTGTCTCTGCTTGCAGGATTTTACATCAGCGCAGTCGAGCCTGCTGATTGAACGAGAGGCTGTACATGCACTGTAGGACCGGGGAAAGGTGAGTTTTGGTGGGTGACCTGGAGGGTTTCATACAGCGGGGCATCTCGCATTGGGGTGCCACGGGACAAGGACCAAAACCCAGGATAGTCTACTTTAGAGTATTGCTAAATCCTCTAGGACTTGCTCCTTGCATTAAAAAGCTAGTTTTATACTATAGGCCTCCTACATGGTTACTTATTGTTAGATACAAATCATGTACTCCTTGGGAGACTACTCTGGAAAAAAATCAAACAACCTCTTTTCAGACCTTAAAATCAAACAATTAGATTGCAAAATAGGCACCAGCAACTACCCCCCCCCCCCCCACCCTCCACCCAAGAAGTCAAATTATCGGAAATTAGACATTAACCCTTTCAGTTCCAGCCTACCTCGAGGTGTTGTCAACCCATGGTGCCAAGCAATTTTCAAACATTTTGCAATATATATAGGTTTGAAGTCATTCTGTAGACAGGGAAAAACGCTATATTCACCTTTAATCTCTGATAACCAATTCAACAACTGATGGACCTCCCCACACTGTTGTCACAGGAATTCTCCATTACCTGCTGTGCCATAGTGCCTGTGACAAATAGTGCAGGGCGGTCCATCGGACATTGAATGGATGCGAGCAGCTGGATGATGGCGACGGCTGCATGGGTGGTCAGGATCCGGCAATCTGGTAAATGTAACAATCTGGGCCATCGCCTGGGGGGATAAAAAGCGAATATTGGGCCCAAACATACATTTTCTTTATGTCATCTTCTGTCATTTTTCATCACGCACCACAAGTAACCACATCAACAAAAGTACAATTTAGTAAAGGAAGAGAAAAAACACTGACAACACCATACAATGTACAAAAAGAAGCGGATTGTCCATGTACAGTATAAAATGGAAATAAAATAAAACAATACATAAATCAATAATCTAATTGGGTGTGGTAAATCTTAAAACATAAACAGGGTTTTCTGGGACACTATGGGCAATAGCACTGCACATCTTTCCTAATGCCACGCTTTCTACACACCCTGGGGATAGGACTTTTTGGGGGAAATTAACTTTATAAAGTGCTTCCAATTAGCCTGGGCTCATTGTCATTGCATGCAACCTCTGGTACCTCCTCAGCTTTAACAAACAACAAAGCAGGGAGTAACTGTTGCTGGCAGTTTATAAATGTCAAATTGGAGCCTGGTACTGCTGCCTTGAAGACAACGAAAGAGTTGTTGCTAGTTAGAAATGAATAGCAACTTTTTTGTACCAGGCTTTCTGGTGGCGTTGCAGTAGGTGAGAATTTGGTCAGTTTTATCAACGCCCCCCATAACTTTATTGTAATCTATGATGCTACGTGGCTTTTTGGGTAGGGGCTCGTGTGTGTGTTGTGTATGTTGCTGTACATCTGTTACCGACTCCTCGTGGACTGTTGTCAGCATGAATACATTCTTTCTATCCATCGCATCGTACAGCATAGGACTACCCACATTTTTGTTTTTTTATCCAGCAATGCCCTTGGCAAAACCTGTCTGGTTAGAGTTGACTGTGCCGCATACTGGTGTGTCCAAAGAGTATAAAAGGTCTAAACAGGGACACGTTGGTATAAAAGTTAAACACGTACAAGTGGTACCCTCTAGAGGGGTTATGAGCTCCCAAACAATTTTGCCACTTATACACAAATCAATGGGACAACCAAGAGGATCCATATGTGTGTCCCTTCCTTGATATACTTAAAAAATATGTGTGTACCTGGTCGAACTCACATATTTTACAACATTTTATCCCATAGTGGGCACGATTGCTTGGGATATATTGACAAAATACAATGCACACTCTAAATGGCAGAAGTGATTCGTCAATTTTATGAAGCCTGTTGTGACCACGCTCATCAAGGGGATGGCAAGAGGGTGCAATCCCGACACTGAAGTGCTGATGACTGGAGTTCCAACACTGTCAGCAAGGGAATGCAATAAAGCCAATGGGTAAGTTGCCAATCACCACAGTAGGACCAATTATCTGTGGGAGACAAAGGGAGAGAACCCTTTTGTTTGTTTTAAAGGGAAAAAAACAAACAAAAAAATGTAAAAAAAAAGGCCCCAGGCTTTTAGTCTGCACCCATGGTGGATGTGGGACATACTTCAGTACCTGCTTCCTAGGGATGAGTGACAATATTGTCATCCAATCATTTCAGCAGCAACCCTGGCCCTGTGATTGGATAAGACCATCACTCATCCCCATGCAGCTTGGCAGACTAGGATTGTGGCACTGAGCTCCTGGCATGGGAGAGGGTAAAAAGCCAGGACAAGGGGAGTTTCTTCTGCTTTAATATCCTCATCAGGCCAAGCACGAGGAAGGGGAAATCTGCAGACAACGTTCACTTTAAGGCTGAACAAAACCCAACGTGCCGCAAAACTCACCTTTTTCTTGACTCCCTCGTCAATGTAAATATCTTGCATCCACATCCCCAGCATCTTTGGGCTGTGTGCGTGCTCCTGCCCTAGCCATTCAGGTGGGCTAACTATCCTGGGTTGCCCTTGCCCCCGGGGCAACCCGATCGGGTGGACCGACTCACCTCTTCCCAGTCCTACGCCGAATGCATGACCACTCGTCCAATCAGCATGCTAAGATCAGCCTGAGCCCTTTCGTCAAGGAGCTTGTCTAATACGAGAGGATCCGAGTGCGCTGGTGGCCGCATCCCCACTACCCTCTAACAGGGAGCGTGCCCACGCCAGCCATTCACAAATGCCTGGCACAGGCACGTGTCCTGCTAGAGCGATAGCAGGGATATGGCTGATGCTTGTGCATGAGCCATTGGTCCAGGAAAGGTGATTTATGGGTGACCTGGGGGGTTTCACACAGCAGGGCATCCCGATTCTGGATGCCCCAGGAGGAAGGTATAAGATTCCCGGGCCGTTCTTCGTGGGTTTTGGTTCACTTTAACAGAACTGTTTACTGAACATTACTATAATTAATCTAATCTGGAGGGTTTCACACAACAGGGTATCTCAAACCAAGATTCCTCCCAGGACAGAAAACAAATCCCATTGATCAGTGGTGTAATAAAATGTGGCTGGGCCCTGGTGCAAACATTAAAGTGGACCAACACCCACGGGTGATCGGCCCGGGAATCTATAAGATTCCCGGGCCGATCACCCCCCACCCCGCGGGACATCCGAGATCGGGATATCCCGCGGGGTGAAACCCCCCCCAAACACCCCAACTCACCTCCCTCGCGCCCCTGTAGGCGTGCGCGCCTCCGCGCCGGCCGTCTGCGAATGGCCGGCGCGGGCGCGCGCCCGTCAAAAGTGATGCGAGGGAGGCGGCGGCGGCTTAGACGTTCCAGATCTTCCCTTGTACGTCGGCGCTGGGAGCGGGGAGAGGTGAGTTTTTCGGGGGGTTAGGGGGGGTTTCACACAGCGGGGCACCCCGATCGGGGGTGCCCCACCGAAGTGGACCAAGACCCAGGATAGTCAAAATCCTGGGTGTTGGTCCACTTTAAATAGGGGGCCTTCATGGCCCATATACTAACTTTCTTCCTGTCATTTTAATTCATTTGGATACAACTAGACAACTAAAGACTGAAACCTGTGGGCACAAACCCTATAAATAAAGTAGAGACACAACGATGGGGCCCCATTGACCTTATGGGCTACCCCTGTACCCCCTGTAGTTATGCCCCTGCCATAAATGCCATAAATGAAACCATACACCCAGATTCTTTATCCACTCAGTCCCACAAAGGGGAAAGGAGGAGCTGGACAGAAGACTAACCTTTTCCCTGCAGCTTTCTTCAGCTAGAGAACAGGAATGACTCCACAACCTGAGCACAGGGTCGTTGTTGTGTATTTCCTGCTAGCTGCACCACCTGACAGGATCTGGCCAATCCCTGGCTGAGAAACGCTGCTCCTCAGGACATACACATGTCCCCGATAGCGAATGTCAACGGCCATTTTCCTGTAGCAGGGCGCATCAAAAAACAACCAAACAGCGTGCTCGCTAGAGAATTGGAATGGCTAGAAGAGAGAACAAGGTAAATGGCAATTATAACCTAAATTGCGTTCAGCAGAGGAAAAAGCAGGTTGCTAAGACGATTATGTTTTCTGGGTATGAACTGGGAAAGTACAGTGACCTCTACTGGCAGCTGGTGTTATAACAGTGTGACGATACTATAAAATTACATAATAATAAATTACACACACACATACAAGTCCATACCTTCTAACTTTTAGGAGATAGGATGTAACAGTTACAACAATATAAACACTTTGAAAGGGCAAACAAATCATTTATTGATGCAGATCTGCATATTAAACCTCAAAGAGGGACAAGAAGAACAATGAAGGACAGGGGGACATGTACTCAAAAGAAGGCCAGTCCCTCCAAATCAGGGACAGCTGGGAGGTATGCAGGGCCGGTGTCAGCACCCGGCAAAGCAGGGCAGCTGTTGGGGCCTCTGACCTCCAGGGGGGCCCACTGACAGGGCTGGCCTTTGGAGTGTGCAACAGCGCCTGATCAGTGGGGAACTGGTGCTAGCTGTGCGCCAGCGATGACTGAGGTGGTGGTGCAACTTCGTTTTCCCGCAGGTGGGGACAACACTATGCAGCAAGAGGAGAGAGGAAGGTGCCTCCACACCATGTGACAGATGGGTTGGTGGGCTGCAGGTGATCAGGCAGCAATAAGGAGACCGGAAGTGTGAGCAGGGAGGGAAAGCACTGTAAAGTTATTTTTTTTTTAAAGAAGGTTACTTTTAATTTTCCGATCCCTGGAGCATCCCGATCTGTGATACCCTACTGTGCAAGCCCCCTGGGATCACTGGCATACTCACTATGCAAGCAATTCCACCCCTGAGTTTTGGCCCACTTTACAGGGGCATCTCAATTTGGGATGCCCCTGTTTGTGAAAGAACCTCCCTGGTTTGGCCGTTAACTCAAACTGGTGATCTAGATTCATTTAGTCTCTGAGGTCAGGTTTCAAAGTAGACCAAAACTAGAGTTTTGGTCCAAATAACATGATCCTTAGGGGGTATCCAGATTTGGGATGTCCCTCAGTGATTTGACTCTTCACAACAAAGGGGCCCACTAAGACCATGTCGCCCAAGTGCCCACGGAAACCTGCAGCTGGCCCTTTAGGTATGCAAGCCCCCCCACACACAGCCAAGCCCCCAACACACATAAAGGCAAGCCCCCACACACACATACAGCCAAGACCCCCCCACACACACAGGTAAGCCCCCCACACACAGCCAAGACCCCTCACACACAGGCAAGCCCCCCACACACATACAGCCAAGCCCGCACACACAGACAAGCCTTCCCACACATACAGCTAAGCCCCCATACATACAGCCAAGCCCCCCACACATACAGCCAAACCCACACACATACAGCCAAGCACCCCTCACACGCATACAGCCAAGCCCCCCACACATACAGACAAGCCCGCACACACAGACAAGCCTTCCCACACATACAGCCAAGCCCCCCCCATACATACAGCCAAGCCCTCCCACACATACAGCCAAACCCACACACATACAGCCAAGCCCCCACACAGCCAAGCCCCTCCCCCACACATACAGCCAAGCCCCCCACACATACAGCCAAACCCACACACATACAGCCAGCCCCCCTCACACACATACAGGCAAGCCCCCACACAGCCAAGCCCCTCCCCCACACACACAGCTAAGCCCCCCCACAAATACACAGCCAAGCCCCCCATACATATAACCAAGCCTCCCACACACACATGCAGCCAAGAGCCCCCACACACAGCCAAGCCCCCCACACACAACTCTTGGGCACTCCCCCCCCCCCAGGGCCACCAATGATTGTAAAAACCTGACAGCATGCTACACTGAGCAACAAAAAAAAGAAAACAAGTCCTGCAATTGCCAACCCCCTCGCACTGCCGCCGGAGGCAACTGCCTCACATGGCCTCATTGCAGGTGAATGCTTGCTCCCCCACACTTGGCTGCCCCATGCAGTCCTCTAGTTGCCCAGGGTGCCACCATAGTATGCAGTGTCAGTGCGGTTTCTGCATACAGAGAGCCCTGGGGGAAACCAAGCGCTGCCATTTTAGTTCCATTCTGTGCAACCTATGATTATGCCCCCCCCCCCCAATGCTCACTTACAGATAGTGTGCCGACACTGCAGACTGCAGCAGCAGCAGACAAGAAGACACCAGTCCCTCTTGCTGGCAACTTGGGCTCCACAGCAGTATCAGTAACTACAAAAAACAGCATATCTGCTAGTTTCTTATAGGGGGGCACTATAACTTTTGATATAGGGCCCTGAGAAACCTATTTCCACCCCTGGTTCCATTATAGCTAAAAATAAACACAGGAATTTGACCATCCCAGGTTTTGAATCATTGCCCTGGGACATCCCAGTTTGTGATGCCCTGCTATATCTAACCCAGTGGGATCGGTGGTATACTCGCATCACCAGCATGGCACATGCATGGGCTCTTGTCCATTCTGCAATTTATGCTGTTCATATTAGGCTACTTTTACACCTATCCAGCATGTGTTTGCAGAATACAGCAGTGTTTGTGGTAGATATTACGTTTTGCATCCACATATATGCCTATTTTGTTTGTGTTCATGTTTGTGCGGAGTCGGAGAGTTACAAAGAAAAAAAATCCTCACCTTGTTTACGTTCCTGCGACACTCTACAGGATCTATGCGGCCGCCGCACATAAAGTCGTCTCCGTGAATGGGCAGGCTGATGGGCACGAAGAGCTGGGAGATGCCACTTTGTGCTTTTACTTATTTATATGATATGGCATATGGTACCTAACAGATGTGAATGAGGGCTGTTCCCTTTTCCAGTTTCCTTTTGGTCTGATGCATGTTCCCATCCCCACAGAGATGCACTATATCTTTGCTGAAAATTGGGCAAAGGCATTAGTTAAAAAAAGAAACATGGGCTGTTTTGACATAAACTTCCTTTCTGGGTATAGAATCACTTTTACTACTTTAAAGGACCAAAATCCACCCTGGAGTCTATGCCAGGGCAGGCATACTCGCTCCCCCCGGGGGATCCAGATTCTGGATGCCCCCCTGTGTAAAACCTCCGGAAACTCACCTTCTTTCCCGGTCCAATGGCACATGCACGAACAAGGGCCTCATCCCTGCTATCCCTTTAGCAGTGCGTGTGCCCGCACCAGGCATGTGTGAATGGCCGGCGCGGGCATGTTCCCTGTTAGATGGTTGCGGGGGATGTGGCCTCCAGCCCACTCGCCTTAGACAAGCTACTGGACAAAGGGGCTTGAGTGGATCCAAACGTGCTGACTGGACGAGAGGCTGCTCATGCGCTGTAGAACTGGGGAAGGGAGAGTGACATCAGGCAATCTGGGGGGTTTCTCACAGTGGGGCATCCCCGATCGGGGTGCCCCAGGAGCAAGAACCAAAAACCAGGATAGTCAAAATCCTTTAATGAATGTTGATTTCTGGGAAAATGAAAAAATCCCCTTGAATTTAGTTACCTAATAGCGAGTTTAAACATAGCTGTCACTGAAGTCACTGTCTCATTGATTTGGAAGCTTTTGCTATACAAAGGTCACTGAGATTTGCTCTAGTAAGGTGCCTTGGCCGGGCCTAGGTTGACTTTTTACATGATTTTAATTAGATTTTTTACATAATCTGAAACAACAATTCTGAATTTGTTCTTCATAGCTGACTCCCTTGGCGCAAGGGTCTCCCATGGCATAAAATTTCTCTGTGTGCCATGTGAGCAGGTAGCAGAGAAAAAACGAATCACAAGTCAAAGGGAAAGGAACCTTTGTAAGGGGTGTCAAAATAATCAGTTTTGGTCTTCTTTGTCCCTGGAGCCTCTGGATTTGGGTTGCCCTGCACTGTGAACCCCCCATTGGCCCATAAACTCACATAAAACCTTGCCCACGCATGTTCCATGGGATCATCAGATTGAGGTGAGTACAGGGTGAACCAGGGGCATTCACACACCTGGGTGACCCATATGGAGATACCCCTTCTGAGCGAACCATACCCTGAGCGGGGGACAAAATCCCAGGTTTTGGTAGGCTTTGAGGAGGCTGATGGTCTCCCTCTTTGTTAAGAAGTTCCCTGGTTGGCAGAGAGCCTGCACATGCACTGTGGAATTGCTGGAGAAGTTTCACACGTTGGGGTATCCCAAATCAAAATCCCCCCTGCCCGCCCCCCCCCCCCCCCGTGATGAAGGATAAAACCCGGGAGAATGAAAATCCTGGATTTTGCTCATCTCTAAAGCGCACCTCAACCTTGGTAATTCTGTGCCAGGGAGGGTCCTTCCAGGAAGTAAAAAGGAAAGAAAGAGAAAGGATAGGAGAAATAACAGAAAGAAGCAAGAAAGGAAGAGATAAATGGAATGACTAAAAATTGAAAGAATATAAGAATATAAGGAGGGAAGGAAAATGAGAAAAAGAATCAGAATAGAGAAGACAGAAAAAAACAGGAAAGAAACAAAGAACAACAGCAAAGAAAGAAAGAAAGTAAGAAAAGAAAATATAAACGAATGACAGAACAAAGAAAGAAAAGGAATGACAGTAAAAAGAAAGCAGGAATTTATAAAGATGGAATGCCAAAAAAAGAAGAAAAGAAAGAATTAGAAGAAAAATGAAGAATTAAAGAAAGGGAAGAAAGAAAGAAAGAAAGAAACAAAGAATAGATGGAAAGAAAGTAAGAGATAGAATAGAAGGAAAGGCAAAGGCCCCGGCACCCGCCTAGATAAGGCGACATTACCCACTGGCAGGATACCCGAGCGTTACAATGTGTGGCTCCGCTTTCGGCCAAGCGCTGGATGGCATCAGGCCACAGAACCAGCCCTAACTGTCAACAAAGTTTTTACCAGCTTCTGGCACTACCAATACGGGTAGACACGCCCACTCTCCCGGCCAAGCCAATCGGGCGTCGAGGGCGTGTCCCCCGGGCTCGGGGTGTTTGTGTGCTTGCACTGTATGGAGAGCTGAGAGCAGAGGAAGTGCAGGAAGTGCTCGGTTACAGCGTGTCGCGCATGGTGAGTGCAGGAGAGGAGCAGGGGCACCACTGTTACCCGCTCACTGTGTCTGAGAGGAGCAGGGGCACCACTGTTACCCGCTCACTGTGTCTGAGAGGAGCAGGGGCACCACTGTTACCCGCTCACTGTGTCTGAGAGGAGCAGGGGCACCACTGTTACCCGCTCACTGTGTCTGAGAGGAGCAGGGGCACCACTGTTACCCGCTCACTGGGTATGAGAGGAGCAGAGGCACCACTGTTACCCACTCACTGTGTATGAGAGGAGCAGGGGGCACCACTGTTACCCGCTCACTGTGTCTGAGAGGAGCAGGGGCACCACTGTTACCCGCTCACTGTGTATGAGAGGAGCAGGGGCACCACTGTTACCCGCTCACTGTGTCTGAGAGGAGCAGGGGCACCACTGTTACCCGCTCACTGTGTATGAGAGGAGCAGGGGCACCACTGTTACCCGCTCACTGTGTATGAGAGGAGCAGGGGCACCACTGTTACCCGCTCACTGTGTATGAGAGGAGCAGGGGCACCACTGTTACCCGCTCACTGTGTCTGAGAGGAGCAGGGGCACCACTGTTACCCGCTCACTGTGTCTGAGAGGAGCAGGGGCACCACTGTTACCCGCTCACTGTGTATGAGAGGAGCAGGGGCACCACTGTTACCCGCTCACTGTGTCTGAGAGGAGCAGGGGCACCACTGTTACCCACTCACTGTGTCTGAGAGGAGCAGGGGCACCACTGTTACCCGCTCACTGTGTCTGAGAGGAGCAGGGGCACCACTGTTACCCGCTCACTGTGTCTGAGAGGAGCAGGGGCACCACTGTTACCCGCTCACTGTGTCTGAGAGGAGCAGGGGCACCACTGTTACCCACTCACTGTGTCTGAGATGAGCAGGGGCACCACTGTTACCCGCTCACTGTGTCTGAGAGGAGCAGGGGCACCACTGTTACCCACTCACTGGGTATGAGAGGAGCAGGGGGCACCACTGTTACCCGCTCACTGTGTCTGAGAGGAGCAGGGGCACCACTGTTACCCGCTCACTGTGTCTGAGAGGAGCAGGGGCACCACTGTTACCCGCTCACTGTGTCTGAGAGGAGCAGGGGCACCACTGTTACCCGCTCACTGTGTCTGAGAGGAGCAGGGGCACCACTGTTACCCACTCACTGTGTATGAGAGGAGCAGGGGCACCACTGTTACCCGCTCACTGTGTCTGAGAGGAGCAGGGGCACCACTGTTACCCCCTCACTGTGTCTGAGAGGAGCAGGGGCACCACTGTTACCCACTCACTGTGTATGAGAGGAGCAGGGGCACCACTGTTACCCGCTCACTGTATCTGAGAGGAGCAGGGGCACCACTGTTACCCACTCACTGTGTATGAGAGGAGCAGGGGCACCACTGTTACCCACTCACTGTGTATGAGAGGAGCAGGGGCACCACTGTTACCCACTCACTGTGTCTGAGAGGAGCAGGGGCACCACTGTTACCCCCTCACTGTGTCTGAGAGGAGCAGGGGCACCACTGTTACCCACTCACTGTGTATGAGAGGAGCAGGGGCACCACTGTTACCCGCTCACTGTATCTGAGAGGAGCAGGGGCACCACTGTTACCCGCTCACTGTGTCTGAGAGGAGCAGGGGCACCACTGTTACCCGCTCACTGTGTCTGAGAGGAGCAGGGGCACCACTGTTACCCGCTCACTGTCTATGAGAGGAGCAGGGGCACCACTGTTACCCGCTCACTGTGTCTGAGAGGAGCAGGGGCACCACTGTTACCCGCTCACTGTCTATGAGAGGAGCAGGGGCACCACTGTTACCCGCTCACTGTGTCTGAGAGGAGCAGGGGCACCACTGTTACCCGCTCACTGTGTCTGAGAGGAGCAGGGGCACCACTGTTACCCGCTCACTGTGTCTGAGAGGAGCAGGGGCACCACTGTTACCCCCTCACTGTGTCTGAGAGGAGCAGGGGGCACCACTGTTACCCGCTCACTGTGTCTGAGAGGAGCAGGGGCACCACTGTTACCCGCTCACTGTGTCTGAGAGGAGCAGGGGCACCACTGTTACCCCCTCACTGTGTCTGAGAGGAGCAGGGGCACCACTGTTACCCGCTCACTGTGTCTGAGAGGAGCAGGGGCACCACTGTTACGCACTCACTGGGTATGAGAGGAGCAGGGGCACCACTGTTACCCGCTCACTGTGTCTGAGAGGAGCAGGGGCACCACTGTTACCCACTCACTGTGTCTGAGAGGAGCAGGGGCACCACTGTTACCCGCTCACTGTCTATGAGAGGAGCAGGGGCACCACTGTTACCCGCTCACTGTGTCTGAGAGGAGCAGGGGCACCACTGTTACCCCCTCACTGTGTCTGAGAGGAGCAGGGGCACCACTGTTACCCGCTCACTGTGTCTGAGAGGAGCAGGGGCACCACTGTTACGCACTCACTGGGTATGAGAGGAGCAGGGGCACCACTGTTACCCCCTCACTGTGTCTGAGAGGAGCAGGGGCACCACTGTTACCCACTCACTGTGTCTGAGAGGAGCAGGGGCACCACTGTTACCCGCTCACTGTCTATGAGAGGAGCAGGGGCACCACTGTTACCCGCTCACTGTGTCTGAGAGGAGCAGGGGCACCACTGTTACCCGCTCACTGTGTCTGAGAGGAGCAGGGGCACCACTGTTACCCGCTCACTGTGTCTGAGAGGAGCAGGGGCACCACTGTTACCCCCTCACTGTGTCTGAGAGGAGCAGGGGGCACCACTGTTACCCGCTCACTGTGTCTGAGAGGAGCAGGGGCACCACTGTTACCCACTCACTGTGTCTGAGAGGAGCAGGGGCACCACTGTTACCCACTCACTGTGTCTGAGAGGAGCAGGGGCACCACTGTTACCCGCTCACTGTGTCTGAGAGGAGCAGGGGCACCACTGTTACCCACTCACTGTGTCTGAGAGGAGCAGGGGCACCACTGTTACCCGCTCACTGTGTCTGAGAGGAGCAGGGGCACCACTGTTACCCGGTCACTGTGTCTGAGAGGAGCAGGGGCACCACTGTTACCCGCTCACTGTGTCTGAGAGGAGCAGGGGCACCACTGTTACCCGCTCACTGTGTCTGAGAGGAGCAGGGGCACCACTGTTACCCGCTCACTGTGTCTGAGAGGAGCAGGGGCACCACTGTTACCAGCTCACTGTGTCTGAGAGGAGCAGGGGCACCACTGTTACGCACTCACTGTGTCTGAGAGGAGCAGGGGGCACCACTGTTACCCGCTCACTGTGTCTGAGAGGAGCAGGGGCACCACTGTTACCCACTCACTGTGTCTGAGAGGAGCAGGGGCACCACTGTTACCCGCTCACTGTGTATGAGAGGAGCAGGGGCACCACTGTTACCCGCTCACTGTGTCTGAGAGGAGCAGGGGCACCACTGTTACCCGCTCACTGTGTCTGAGAGGAGCAGGGGCACCACTGTTACCCGCTCACTGTGTCTGAGAGGAGCAGGGACACCACTGTTACCCGCTCACTGTGTATGAGAGGAGCAGGGACACCACTGTTACCCGCTCACTGTGTATGAGAGGAGCAGGGGCACCACTGTTACCCACTCACTGTGTCTGAGAGGAGCAGGGGCACCACTGTTACGCACTCACTGTGTCTGAGAGGAGCAGGGGCACCACTGTTACCCGCTCACTGTGTCTGAGAGGAGCAGGGGCACCACTGTTACCCGCTCACTGTGTCTGAGAGGAGCAGGGGCACCACTGTTACCCGCTCACTGTGTCTGAGAGGAGCAGGGACACCACTGTTACCCGCTCACTGTGTCTGAGAGGAGCAGGGGCACCACTGTTACCCACTCACTGTGTCTGAGAGGAGCAGGGGCACCACTGTTACGCACTCACTGTGTCTGAGAGGAGCAGGGGCACCACTGTTACCCGCTCACTGTGTCTGAGAGGAGCAGGGGCACCACTGTTACCCCCTCACTGTGTCTGAGAGGAGCAGGGGCACCACTGTTACCCGCTCACTGTGTCTGAGAGGAGCAGGGGCACCACTGTTACCCACTCACTGTGTCTGAGAGGAGCAGGGGCACCACTGTTACCCCCTCACTGTGTCTGAGAGGAGCAGGGGCACCACTGTTACCCGCTCACTGTGTCTGAGAGGAGCAGGGGCACCACTGTTACCCGCTCACTGTGTATGAGAGGAGCAGGGGGCACCACTGTTACCCCCTCACTGTGTCTGAGAGGAGCAGGGGGCACCACTGTTACCCCCTCACTGTGTCTGAGAGGAGCAGGGGCACCACTGTTACCCCCTCACTGTGTCTGAGAGGAGCAGGGGCACCACTGTTACCCACTCACTGTGTCTGAGAGGAGCAGGGGCACCACTGTTACCCCCTCACTGTGTCTGAGAGGAGCAGGGGCACCACTGTTACCCCCTCACTGTGTCTGAGAGGAGCAGGGGCACCACTGTTACCCGCTCAGTGTGTCTGAGAGGAGCAGGGGCACCACTGTTACCCCCTCACTGTGTATGAGAGGAGCAGGGGCACCACTGTTACCCGCTCACTGTGTCTGAGAGGAGCAGGGGGCACCACTGTTACCCGCTCACTGGGTATGAGAGGAGCAGGGGCACCACTGTTACCCCCTCACTGTGTCTGAGAGGAGCAGGGGCACCACTGTTACCCGCTCACTGTGTCTGAGAGGAGCAGGGGCACCACTGTTACCCCCTCCCTGTGTCTGAGAGGAGCAGGGGCACCACTGTTACCCGCTCACTGTGTCTGAGAGGAGCAGGGGCACCACTGTTACCCGCTCACTGTGTCTGAGAGGAGCAGGGGCACCACTGTTACCCGCTCACTGTGTCTGAGAGGAGCAGGGGCACCACTGTTACCCCCTCACTGTGTCTGAGAGGAGCAGGGGCACCACTGTTACCCGCTCACTGTGTATGAGAGGAGCAGGGGCACCACTGTTACCCCCTCACTGTGTCTGAGAGGAGCAGGGGCACCACTGTTACCCGCTCACTGTGTCTGAGAGGAGCAGGGGCACCACTGTTACCCCCTCACTGTGTCTGAGAGGAGCAGGGACACCACTGTTACCCGCTCACTGTGTCTGAGAGGAGCAGGGGCACCACTGTTACCCCCTCACTGTGTCTGAGAGGAGCAGGGGCACCACTGTTACCCGCTCACTGTGTCTGAGAGGAGCAGGGGCACCACTGTTACCCGCTCACTGTGTATGAGAGGAGCAGGGGCACCACTGTTACCCACTCACTGTGCCTGAGAGGAGCAGGGGCACCACTGTTACCCGCTCACTGTGTATGAGAGGAGCAGGGGCACCACTGTTACCCGCTCACTGTGCCTGAGAGGAGCAGGGGCACCACTGTTACCCGCTCACTGTGTCTGAGAGGAGCAGGGGCACCACTGTTACCCCCTCACTGTGTCTGAGAGGAGCAGGGGCACCACTGTTACCCCCTCACTGTGTCAGAGAGGAGCAGGGGCACCACTGTTACCCCCTCACTGTGTCTGAGAGGAGCAGGGGCACCACTGTTACCCGCTCACTGTGTCTGAGAGGAGCAGGGGCACCACTGTTACCCGCTCACTGTGTCTGAGAGGAGCAGGGGCACCACTGTTACCCGCTCACTGTGTCAGAGAGGAGCAGGGGCACCACTGTTACCCCCTCACTGTGTCAGAGAGGAGCAGGGGCACCACTGTTACCCCCTCACTGTGTCAGAGAGGAGCAGGGGCACCACTGTTACCCCCTCACTGTGTCTGAGAGGAGCAGGGGCACCACTGTTACCCGCTCACTGTGTCTGAGAGGAGCAGGGTCACCACTGTTACCCGCTCACTGTGTCTGAGAGGAGCAGGGGCACCACTGTTACCCGCTCACTGTGTATGAGAGGAGCAGGGGCACCACTGTTACCCACTCACTGTGCCTGAGAGGAGCAGGGGCACCACTGTTACCCGCTCACTGTGTATGAGAGGAGCAGGGGCACCACTGTTACCCGCTCACTGTGCCTGAGAGGAGCAGGGGCACCACTGTTACCCGCTCACTGTGTCTGAGAGGAGCAGGGGCACCACTGTTACCCCCTCACTGTGTCTGAGAGGAGCAGGGGCACCACTGTTACCCCCTCACTGTGTCAGAGAGGAGCAGGGGCACCACTGTTACCCGCTCACTGTGTCTGAGAGGAGCAGGGGGCACCACTGTTACCCGCTCACTGTGTCTGAGAGGAGCAGGGGCACCACTGTTACCCGCTCACTGTGTCTGAGAGGAGCAGGGGCACCACTGTTACCCGCTCACTGTGTCTGAGAGGAGCAGGGGCACCACTGTTACCCGCTCACTGTGTCTGAGAGGAGCAGGGGCACCACTGTTACCCGCTCACTGTGTCTGAGAGGAGCAGGGGCACCACTGTTACCCCCTCACTGTGTCTGAGAGGAGCAGGGGCACCACTGTTACCCGCTCACTGTGTCTGAGAGGAGCAGGGGCACCACTGTTACCCGCTCACTGTGTCTGAGAGGAGCAGGGGCACCACTGTTACCCCCTCACTGTGTCTGAGAGGAGCAGGGGCACCACTGTTACCCGCTCACTGTGTCTGAGAGGAGCAGGGGGCACCACTGTTACCCGCTCACTGGGTATGAGAGGAGCAGGGGCACCACTGTTACCCCCTCACTGTGTCTGAGAGGAGCAGGGGCACCACTGTTACCCCCTCACTGTGTATGAGAGGAGCAGGGGCACCACTGTTACCCGCTCACTGTGTCTGAGAGGAGCAGGGGGCACCACTGTTACCCGCTCACTGGGTATGAGAGGAGCAGGGGGCACCACTGTTACCCGCTCACTGGGTATGAGAGGAGCAGGGGCACCACTGTTACCCCCTCACTGCGTATGAGAGGAGCAGGGGCACCACTGTTACCCGCTCACTGTGTCTGAGAGGAGCAGGGGCACCACTGTTACCCGCTCACTGTGTCTGAGAGGAGCAGGGGCACCACTGTTACCCGCTCACTGTGTCTGAGAGGAGCAGGGGCACCACTGTTACCCGCTCACTGTGTATGAGAGGAGCAGGGGCACCACTGTTACCCGCTCACTGTGTCTGAGAGGAGCAGGGGCACCACTGTTACCCCCTCACTGTGTCTGAGAGGAGCAGGGGCACCACTGTTACCCCCTCACTGTGTCAGAGAGGAGCAGGGGGCACCACTGTTACCCGCTCACTGTGTCTGAGAGGAGCAGGGGCACCACTGTTACCCGCTCACTGTGTCTGAGAGGAGCAGGGGCACCACTGTTACCCGCTCACTGTGCCTGAGAGGAGCAGGGGCACCACTGTTACCCGCTCACTGTGCCTGAGAGGAGCAGGGGCACCACTGTTACCCGCTCACTGTGCCTGAGAGGAGCAGGGGCACCACTGTTACCCGCTCACTGTGTCTGAGAGGAGCAGGGGCACCACTGTTACCCGCTCACTGTGTCTGAGAGGAGCAGGGGCACCACTGTTACCCCCTCACTGTGTCTGAGAGGAGCAGGGGCACCACTGTTACCCCCTCACTGTGTATGAGAGGAGCAGGGGCACCACTGTTACCCGCTCACTGTGTATGAGAGGAGCAGGGGCACCGCTGTTACCCGCTCACTGTGTATGAGAGGAGCAGGGGCACCACTGTTACCCGCTCACTGTGCCTGAGAGGAGCAGGGGCACCACTGTTACCCGCTCACTGTGTCTGAGAGGAGCAGGGGCACCACTGTTACCCCCTCACTGTGTATGAGAGGAGCAGGGGCACCACTGTTACCCGCTCACTGTGTCTGAGAGGAGCAGGGGCACCACTGTTACCCGCTCACTGTGCCTGAGAGGAGCAGGGGCACCACTGTTACCCGCTCACTGTGTCTGAGAGGAGCAGGGGCACCACTGTTACCCCCTCACTGTGTATGAGAGGAGCAGGGGCACCGCTGTTACCCGCTCACTGTGTCTGAGAGGAGCAGGGGCACCACTGTTACCCCCTCACTGTGTCTGAGAGGAGCAGGGGCACCACTGTTACCCACTCACTGTGTCTGAGAGGAGCAGGGGCACCACTGTTACCCGCTCACTGTGTCTGAGAGGAGCAGGGGCACCACTGTTACCCGCTCACTGTGTCTGAGAGGAGCAGGGGCACCACTGTTACCCGCTCACTGTGTCTGAGATGAGCAGGGGCACCACTGTTACCCGCTCTGTGTCTGAGAGGAGCAGGGGCACCACTGTTACCCGCTCACTGTGTCTGAGAGGAGCAGGGGCACCACTGTTACCCGCTCACTGTGTCTGAGAGGAGCAGGGGCACCACTGTTACCCGCTCACTGTGTCTGAGAGGAGCAGGGGCACCACTGTTACCCGCTCACTGTGTCTGAGAGGAGCAGGGGCACCACTGTTACCCGCTCACTGTGTCTGAGAGGAGCAGGGGCACCGCTGTTACCCGCTCACTGTGTATGAGAGGAGCAGGGGCACCACTGTTACCCCCTCACTGTGTTTGAGAGGAGCAGGGGGCACCACTGTTACCCGCTCACTGTGTATGAGAGGAGCAGGGGCACCACTGTTACCCGCTCACTGTGTCTGAGAGGAGCAGGGGCACCACTGTTACCCGCTCACTGTGTCTGAGAGGAGCAGGGGCACCGCTGTTACCCGCTCACTGTGTATGAGAGGAGCAGGGGCACCACTGTTACCCCCTCACTGTGTTTGAGAGGAGCAGGGGGCACCACTGTTACCCGCTCACTGTGTATGAGAGGAGCAGGGGCACCACTGTTACCCCCTCACTGTGTTTGAGAGGAGCAGGGGCACCACTGTTACCCCCTCACTGTGTATGAGAGGAGCAGGGGCACCACTGTTACCCCCTCACTGTGTTTGAGAGGAGCAGGGGCACCACTGTTACCCCCTCACTGTGTCTGAGAGGAGCAGGGGCACCACTGTTACCCCCTCACTGTGTTTGAGAGGAGCAGGGGCACCACTGTTACCCGCTCACTGTGCCTGAGAGGAGCAGGGGCACCACTGTTACCCGCTCACTGTGCCTGAGAGGAGCAGGGGCACCACTGTTACCCCCTCACTGTGCCTGAGAGGAGCAGGGGCACCACTGTTACCCACTCACTGTGCCTGAGAGGAGCAGGGGCACCACTGTTACCCGCTCACTGTGCCTGAGAGGAGCAGGGGCACCACTGTTACCCGCTCTGTGTGGACAGTGCAAAGCTGCAGCCTGGCCAGGCTCTGCTAACAAACAGGGAGCTCATAGAAATAGAAGCAGTGTGTCAGTATCAGGTTCTGCTGTGTGAAGTCCGGCATCGCTCTATATGGAAGTATCTGCAGCGAGGTGCCCACAAGTGTCTGCTGTGCTGTTAATGTTTATGCTGCACAAGTGTCTGAACTTCTCCCAGCTTCTCTACACTGGCTCTTTGCAGGTTCAGCTTTATTGCCATTCATACAGCTTTGCCAGTGCAGACCCTCTGCTCACCCTTGCCATATCCTGAGTTACAATGCATTGATTTGCTTGTAGGGTCTACATCTGGACGCCTTGTCACAATGAGGAGCCGGAGCAATTCTGGTGTCCGTCTGGATCGCTATGCCAAGCTCGTCCACCAAACTATCCTCTGTCACCAGGTCAGTTACCCACCCCCTGCTGCAGGGAGGTTTAATTGCTTAGTTCTGTTCTGTAGATTTTGTTTCAAAAATAAACTTGAGGTCTTCTATGCCCCCCCCCCCAAACTCACCTTTCCCTGGTCCTACAGTGCATGCCTAGCAAAGTGCTGTTTGTGTCAATCAGGAATGCGAGGGGCCACATCCCCCACAGCAGATGCATCTGGGGAGTGCTCCACAGCCCAAAGATACTGAGGCTGTTTATATTTGATTGGTGGGGGAACTAGGAAGAAGGGGGGGGGTCACACAATGAGGTATCTCTTTTTAAAACCAGGATGTTCTCCCAATATGCTTATCTAGCCGGTTATCCCATTGCACATGTGTGGGCTACCAGCCAATAAAAGGGGTGGCTTGGGACCCCAAGTGGTAGTCTGTCCACTCTGCTTCAGCCAAGCATACTCAAGTCAGTCATTCAGAAAGGCCTGGCATGGGTGTGTGCAGCCGCATAAGGGATGCTTCTGCCCAGTGTGATTTCACACATGGGGGATTCCAAATCTGGAAACTGGCACTTCTTGCCTTTCCTATGTTCTCAATGGTACACACAGCACATACATACACAACACAGCATCGGAGCCCAGGCTGTTGCCTCCTGATTAGCTTAGCCACAATGAATGGCCAGGCTACCCATTGGTGGCTGCACATTCTTTCTGTGGCATGCCAATCTTTAATATCCTGAGCCACTTTACAAGCCTTTTGATCCTCTTTAAAGTTGGCCAATCACTAGGATTTTGACTATCCCGGTGATTGGTCCTCTTACCTGGGGCATCCCAATTTTGGATGCCCCATGTGAGGAAAGCCCTGATGCAGTGCAGTCCAAGGGGGTTAATTTGAATCAGGACCTGAGATCTCCGTATCTCGGGTTCTATACTAGTTGCACTAATGGGCAAACTATGTGTGGATGCACATGGGCCTCCCGATTTTGGCCATATATATACGACCTGTTGCTAGGGTGAACAGCCGACCAGTAATTCACCATACAGTGTTTGAGTCTGGCTGTCTGAGAGATCTTTCATGTCCGTCCGGCCAACGAATCTCCCATCTCCCATCCATTGTTTGATTCCAGTCTGTCAAACAAAGCCAGCATCAGGTCTTAAAATGTTTATGAAGGTGCTCATTCCTCATTCATCCAGGTCATGGTATATTTGGGAATAAATCAAGCCATCTGGACTTTCTGTGTTTTCTTGGAGACCTTTTGCTAGTCATCCGGCTGGCTATCTCAGATCATCGTGACTAGTGGAGGGTTTCACAAAGGGGCACCCCAAATCAGGATGCCCTGATAGGTAATAGAACCCAGGATAGTCAAAATCCCATTTTTTTGTTTCTCTATTACCACAGCACATCCAGTTGCCTTGATCCATTCCTACATATATACTATTGTGCACACTTTATCTGTTTTGTTAAAGGAGCCGTTTGGTTCTGGTGCCTGAAACCCAGCTGTGAGGCTTATATCTAGTAGACCGGTTCCCTAATTATGTGCTGTGCAAAAGTGTCTGATTTTTCTAAGACTTAAGATTTTCTGATTCTTTACGAAAAAATCAACCTAGTTATTGACGGTTTAAACAAGACGGGTTTACACATATGAGCACTGTTTTTACAACCTGGATATATGACTGTGTACTTTGCACATCTTTTAGAAAAATGCTATACGTTTACTTGTGTTTTCCTGGAAATACTAAGTTCTGCTCCTGCCGGTGTATTAGCTTGAAATGTATTATGTCACTTCTTTCACAGTGGAATCGGATAACATGAGACGCATTATGGGCAGGGCAGCATTTCACACTATTAGCTGCTTGCACAGGGGGAAAGTGGAGTGGATGACCCAACATTTTAATCATGTGACTTGTTGTCCAGTGATCTGGCAGCTGCAGTTCAGTGATGCCAGACGCTACAGATTAGAGGTTGACAGTTCTGTTAGGAAGCTGTATTTTCATCTCGTAAATGGTTGTGTAAAGTTACAAGTTGTGTTGAAGTTTGACAAGTACTTCATCACAACTCCTTGCACCTCTTTTTATCCCGTTAAGTGCCATGTTGGTGGTGATGTCCTAAATATTCAAGTATTAACTATTAAACTGGGTTTTGGTCCTTTTCCCTGGGGCAGCCCGATCGGGGGTGCCCCGCTGTGTGAAACCGCCCAGATTGCTGAGCCCAACTCGCCTCTTCCCGGTCCTACGGTGCATGCATCCCTTCCCTCTAACAGAGAGCATGCCTGCGCCGGCCATTCACAAATGACTGTCGCGGGCATGTGCCCTGCTAGAGGGATTAGGGGGATCCAGCCGCAGATCACGCATGCGCCGTTGGACTGGGAAGCAAGGTAAGTGTACGAGGTGACCTGGGGGGGAATCGATCGTGCTGGGTTTTGGTCCACTTTAAATATCATAACAGGAGGTATCCCCATAGGTCTGTGGCAGCAAAGGTCTGTACTTATCCTTCCTGCAGTGTACTTGTCATAATCCTGGTGCAGGTGTGGTCGCCACATGTGATATGCTTTTGCACATGTATAGCCAGTAAGTTTTAGGTAATAGTTAAGAGACGCATGCTTTTGCCGTGTCAGCTGGGGTTAACATGGTGTGCCGCAAGGCTCTGTCCTGGGCCCCATTCTTATTAATATATTTGTAAGTGACATAGGAGAAGGCTTGGTAGGAAAAGTTTGTCTGTTTGCTGATGATACAAAGGTTAGTAATAGGGTGGATATTCCTGGAGGTGTCTGCAACATGGAAAATGATTTAGCTTTACTGGATAGATGGTCAAAACTGTGGAAACTAGAGTTTAATGTCTCTAAATGTAAAGTCATGCACTTGGGTAGAAGGAATCCCTGCTCTGAGTACCGTATGGGCAGCACTGTGTTAGCCAGGACCTCGGAGGAGAGAGATTTAGGGGTACTGATTACTGATAGCTGCAAGATGAGTGGACAGTGTAGCCAGGCAGTGGGAAAAGCAAGCAGGATGCTCGGCCGCATAGCTCGAGGCATCACCAGTAGGAAGAGGGAGGTTGTGATGCCGCTGTATAGAGCCCTGGTAAGGCCACAGCTAGAATACTGTGTGCAGTTCTGGAGACCTTACCTGCAAAAAGACATTATTCAAATAGAACGTGTCCAAAGGCGGGCAACGAAAATGGTGGAAGGACTTAAACTTAAAACTTATCAGGAGAGACTTAAAGAACTTAATTTGTACAGCCTGGAGGAAAGAAGGGAGAGGGGGGACATGATTGAGACCTTTAAATATGTGAAAGGATTGAATAAGGTTCAGGAGGGAAGTGTTTTTAAGAAGAAGCTTAATGATAGAACAAGGGGGCACAACCTGAAGCTAGTCGGGGGGAAGATCAGGAGCAATGTTAGAAAATATTATTTTACAGAAAGAGTAGTAGATGCTTGGAACAAACTTCCAGCAGAGGTAGTTGAAAAATCAACAGTCACTGAATTTAAACATGCCTGGGATAAGCACACATCTATCCTAAGATAAAGAGAACATACAGTATACACATAAGGGCAGACTAGATGGACCGTATGGTCTCCTTCTGCCGCCAACCTTCTATGTTTCTAACATTCAATAAAGGCACACCTTGGGCTTTATAAGGAATCCTGGACATCATGATGGTACCAAGATATTGTCTCCAGTTTTGACTGTGCCACCCTGTGTCTTTGCTCTTGGATTTCCTTTGGATTCCCTGGTTTGACTTCTGCTCGTGTCTCGTTTACAACTCGTGGATTAACCCCTTGGTCTTCTTTTTGATTCCTGGTTTCAACTCAGCTGGCCTTCTGACCATCCCTTTTGGATCATCCCTTGGACTGTTCTTTTCGTGAATGAACCGGCATCTTTTTTTTTTTAAAAAAAAATAATTCGACCTCTTGGCTTAATCTTTGTACTTTGCTTCAGTGCCTGTAACATCCCCCCCAAAGACCTCAGCTTGTCTCTAACCATGCCCATTGTCACGTCAACCACTGCTTGGGGTTGGCCTGAGGCCCCTCAATCAGCCATGCCTAACCATCCTTATGGAAGGCTCTAGTGAAGACCAGGGGTCCCTTAGATACCAGGCCACAGGAGCATCTTTTTTTTTTTGCTAAAAGTAAATATTACCATGGGAATGTCTGTCCCTGGGAGTTTATAAGAAATTTACCCCAAGGCTAATTAACTACTATTATCTGTTTTGCCTTTCTATGGGCCGAAATGTTGTCAAAACTTTACCTTAATGGATACATTTTTGTAACTATGTAACTAAAGATTAGAATTAATCCTGCCCAAGCAGCCTGTTTGCTTTCCTGCAGTCAGGTCTTGTGAAAGCAGCTGCAATTGCCAAATCCAAGTCTGCTATAAATAAATAGGAAATACATTGATTTGTTTTTGGTGGCTCCTAACGTCCCCTGAATGTATAGCTGTGAAAGAGTAAAACAAAATATACAAATCTCTGCTCTTACTGCTGACTAGCTGGGACAAGCCTGTAAATTCTTGTATTTTTACTGTCATGAAGTATTATATCCTATTCCTCCACGGAAATTTTGTGACCTGGATGGTCCTTTTATATGCGTTGCCTTTGTTTATACTGCCAAATGTTCATACTGACTTCCCATGGACATCTAAGGGCTGCATTATTTATGTTTATTGCACAGCACAATGTATAGTAAAGCATGCCAAAAATCAGTTTGGCTTGGTCCTCGAATATAAAAGACTTCAGGACTGGCAGATTCCCTCTCCCTGGTCTGTGAAATCCCCAAGCTCGCCCAGTATACATGCTTACATGATGGTTTACTGCCATCCCTCTGGCTGATGGGTGCTCCTTTGCTACACCTATGTGAATGGCCGACGTGGGCATGCACCAGTAAGACATGTACCGGAAATTCCCAGCCATCTATTCTGATTAACTGGAAATCAGCCCATGTGCCCTGGGAGCATGGAGCGAGGTAATATTGTTGACCAGTCCAGGTTGTAATGCATCAGTTAAAGTGGTAATCCAATCTTCCAATCATCCCATCGCCCCACCTCCCCATGTCGATGCTAAGGCAAGGGGGTTACAAGCAAAAAACTGCTTACTTTTCCTGAATCCAAGGGCATCAGTTGCGCTCCTGCATCAGATGGTGCTCGGAGTGGCATCCCCCCCCGTTCTGTGCCTGGGACCGTGCACAGAGTGGGGGATGCTGCTCTGTGCAATGCCCCAGGACCTGAACACCATAAGAACAGGGCAGGATCCCGAGCAAAGGAAGCTATTTTCTTGTAACCCCCTCGGCCTTGGGGTGATTGGACTAGACTTCTACTTTAAGCTGACCAAAACCCAGGTGAGTGAAAGATCAGGGTTTTGGTCCACACAGGTTGTAAGGGACTTAAAATTGAATGAAAAATAGATTTTAAAAGAGTCTGAAAAAATATGCACGAACATGAAAACTAGAAGAGTGTAGCTAATGTATTTTCCTTTTCTGCTGGGTTAATGTGTAGTACATTTACTATAACAAAAACTATAAGCAAAAGCAAAACAAAGTATTGCATTTTATCCTTGTCTACTATATATAATGATGTGTTAGAATTTAGAATAGGACCCATGAGATTCCAGATTATACTCAGCAAAGTGCAAGTTCTTGGCTACATGTGTGTGTAATATAATCATGGAAAGAGCTTGCAGGCTCAAAATAGTCACACAGTGTAGTTTGTGCTTTGACTGGCATAATCGGAGGTATTCTGGGCAAACAGTGCCATGTGGATTTGCTGTATTCAATTACAGTACATGAAAGGTTACAGTAGGTTGGGTAGGTGAATTTCATGCATCCTCCTTTAGAGGTTGGTCAGGTAAAACTGAAAATGATCATTTACAATCCTGATTAAAGCTACTTTCATACTGGGCCATTGCTTTAGCGATTCCCTTTTAAATTGCTAGCACTAGCGCAATAGCTTTTTGCCAGTGGTTTGCAAGCAACCGCAATTTAATACAGTGCAATTGCAAGTGCTAAAGTCACAAAAATGAGGGAGGTAACCTTGACATGACTATGACAACATGACGCATTATCACACATTTTGAGTATCTGTTGTATTGGGGCTAATGGAGGAGTACACATGCTTTTGCTTCTCTTCAAGCCAATGGAGAATTGGCCTTAGAAGGAAGCGTTAAAAATTACAGTTTGTTAAAGAGGAAGTCAAAGATTTTTGTAACCCCCAGCCACCCCTCCCTCCCCCTGTGTTAAGCTTGATTTGAGCTGAGCGATATCCACTCCTGATGCCGGTAGGGGGTGGGGTGCTTAGTCAGCCACTCAATGCCAGGAGCAGTGCAGCTCCACTGCTTTATACATGGGGTGACTGACCTGTCACTCAAGGTCCTAGCTTCAGCCTCCATGTAGAGTACTCACCCCCAGTAAGTTGCTATTTGTTATTGCCTGAATTTGACAAAGCTGTATAAGGAGTGGGATATCCCACCACCAACTTACTGATAAGAAAAAAAATACTTCCACATCATACACACAAACATTTCATGTAAGCTTAAAACAGACCAAAACCCACTGAATATTGTAAAATATATTTGACAAAAGCTCCTGCCGATACTTCCTTTTTAGGGTGTAGAATTTTTAGGGCGTTTCCATTCACCCTGGAAAACGTTTTTTTGTTGTTCCTCTCTTTTAAGATGACAGGGGATTAGTCATTGCATACGTGTGGCAATGACCTCATTGCCACACACAACAGTGGCCATGAATGGAGGATGAGGAGCTTTCCAGCTAAAACAGGTGCCATTATCTGGCATTAGGAGCAGTGAAAATTGGTAACAGGTACTCCTAATGGGGGAGCAATTCAGTGGATGCTAGTGTGAGTTTTGGTCCGCTTTAAATCCTCCACTGTGTCAAAACTGTGTTCACCTACAAAATTATTGCACATTTTACAACAAATTCATTACAAACTTTTACAGTACATTGCTAGTGTTTCATTAGGCAGATGTAATTTATCATGCAAGATTCCAGATTATCTGACTGTTTGTAATTAATTAGTTAGACAATGAGCATTCATTTTGAATGTGGTAGCAGGAGTGTTTTTCTGATCAGTGAGGTGGTGGTCAGTTATCCCACTCCCTGTTCAGGATAATAGAATCCTACGGTCTGGGTGAGCCCCCCCACCCCACCACTTTAATATAAGTGGAAGTTCAAAAATTATACAACAGGGCATTATCAGTGGGAGGGATCTTTTGCCTTTTAATAAATAAGTAGTGGAGGGAGGGGGTCTTGCATAATGCTTAGACTTCCTCTTTAGAGCGGACATCTAGTCGTAAAAAGAAAGTTTAGTAAATTGCTTCCCTTCTTATGATCAGTAGCATAAGCAGTTTGAGAGGGCTTATTCTCATACAGATGCTGTGGGGTGGCCACACCTGATAGTCCTGCTTACACATGAGAATTGGAGGGAGCTGTGCCAGCAGCAATTTACGCCATATTGGGAGAGATATATGCCTCAGAAACAAAGAGAAGCTTGGCTGTCATTTTTCTCCAGGAAAACACTGAATAAACAGCTAATGTTGCAAAAGACATCTGTGTGAGGGGAGCTGTTACATTGTATCTCTATGGCTGCGGTGGGCCACAAAAATGTAGTCAGGGGATACAATGTATTCAATGTATTTTATTCAAAGATAAGTCGTTACAGATGAAGGCTTACTACCTCTGGCTAGAAATAAGAGATGATTGCCGAGAGCTATGAGGCATTTTGACTGAGGTACTTTGTTTTTCTGAATTAGTGGCAAGATGGCCACAGCCAAGCATGTTTAAGAGTGCAGAATCTGCCTACTATTCCAAACATCTGCATGGTGTTAATCTCTCTCATTAATATTACTCCACTGATTGCCAGAGAGGGGCTTTAGGGGAGCAATGTACCAAGCTTTGATTTTCTGACTGGAGGTATGCTTTATTGAGCATGATGCAAATGTGCACAGTGCTAGTGAGGCAGTATTTATACAATGGTCCTCCATGCTGAACCCCATGTAGCTTCCTCCTTAGTGGGTAGGTGGAGCTTCAACTGGGCTTAGAGGTTTATACACAAATGAACAGCGTCCGGATTGGATCCGGTAATTATGCAGCAGGAGCCAAATCCACTGAAAATGGCAATGTGAGGCTCAAGACTAAAGATGCCGGATATAGAGAGTGGTAAACAAGAGCTGTAGGATTGCTTTGGAGGTGTGCTCTTATGCAAGTCCACTTTATGGTTGCAAGTCCCAGCAGATAATCTGCCCCTACAGGCCCCCTCCATTGGAATGAATGGAGTAGGCATGCGCGAGTCACTGTGACTAATACGGAGGGGACCGTTGATTCCCTATGCTGCTGATAGCCCAGGACGCCATAAAGTTTTTCTTTTCCTTCAAACCGGAGTAGAGTGGAAGCAGCTTGGTCATTCATTTTCTATTTGACTATTTTACCCCATGCAGTTTTGCGAAATATAATGTCTTATTTTCAGGAGGAAAGATTGTTGCATAAGGGCCATAGACTGACCAGCTTAGGCCTCTTTCACACTGTGCATTTTAACCGCATTGCCTCCATTGCAGTGGTGGAACTATATGTCACCCTTCACCACATAGTTGTTTCTGGTCTCCCGGTTGTGGCACTGGGAGGTATACCCGTCTCATGTGGTGACCACAGGAGACACTGGAGGGTGCTGCGACACCAGCTGAAGGCCTGGGAGGTGGCAGCATCAGGACCCCACATTGGCAAGGACAGCAAGAGCAATGAAGGAGCCCAATGGAAGCACTGGATGATGGAGGCCCATGACCTTGCGATTGACCAGGCGGGTGCAACACAGGGCAGGTAAAGCGCTTTACCTGCGCTGCCCTTAAACTTGTATAGGCTGTGTTGCAGTTCTGATGTGGCCCTTTTATGGGGCCTTACTCCTTCCACTGTCTTTACATAGACAGTTGGGTCCTGCAGCCTTACGTATACTGATTTTCTAGATTACTCTTTTAACATTTAGTTAAACAAACAGATACTTACCTGATACAGATATGGTGTGTTTATTTAGAATAGCGCTGAGTGAACTAGGCCAACCAAACACATTGCAGGAACGTTGCCGCAATGCAATTGACCTTCCCTGGACCATCAGTGTTATTGGTGCTTGTAAGTGTGCAGCATGGCAACACAGAGGATGCTTGTGGTGTAATACAAATCACTCTCCAGAGCTCCATGGAGGTGAAGGAAAAGTCATTATGCAATTAAAAAGTATATACCAACTTATGCAGGGGAGGGTGTGTGTTTAAAGGTTTATAAGCCTGGTGGGCAATTGGTAAGGTATGGGGTTTATAAAAATGTTACATTTTAAAATAGCCTGTTTGGTGATTATATACGTGTTGGTGATTATATACGTGTTAGTGTTTTTCTTTTATCAGGAATCTGTTTATTTTTTATTTAATACATACATTGTGTTAAATAAATATTAAACTTGTCACTAATTTTTAAGTCTTTTTTAAATATATAATTCTGAAGGTGTTATTCGCATGAAATCTCACCAGATGTAGGCAACAACCCATCCAATCCACGCATGCAAAAAAATCTAGCCATTGATGTCCATAAATGATGTGTAATAACTAGAAATAAACAGAGGAAAAAGTATTGAACACTTGAAGAAAGAGAGTTGCAAAAAGCAGTGGAAAATCCTGACACTGGCTGAAATCTATTAAGATTACAAAGCAATCCTGCAACTTAGTGCAAATACAGCTGGTTCAACCAATGGCCTGTAAAAATGTGTCTCACTACCAACATGCCGCACAAGAATCATTTCATAATGGGTAAAACCAGTGAGCACTCTCAAGACTTTTACAACCTTATTGTTGCAAAGCATACTTGTCAGGATCCACTTACCCGTCTCCCGGTCCAGCGGCGTCTCTATTCTTCAGCCGCCCGCTCCCGCTGCGCAACCGCCCGCCTGGCGGGCGCGGCGAGCGGCGGCCTCAGCTTCTGCTGGCGCGCGCGCGCCCCCTTCCCTGCCGAGCACGTTCTATTTACACCCTCCGGAGGAAATGAATTAAAGTGCCAGGTGGGGTTGGGGGGAGTCTTCCTCAGAGACTGGGCCAATCAGCCTTAATGGATTCTAAAATGCACCAATCACTACACTAATGCCTTGAGCTCTATGATATCTGGTTCCCTATAAAGCTCTTTCCCCCTCAGTTGCCTGTTGCCTGTGATAGCACCTAGAACTTAGTCTCTCCTGTGAATTGTAGCCGATCTGAACTCCTGTTGCCGACCTTGATTGTACCGACCACTCTCGATCTGAACTCCTGTTGCCGACCTTGATTGTACTGGCCAGTCTCGATCTGAACTCCTGTTACCGACCTTGATTGTACCGACCACTCTCGATCCTGAACCCCTGTTGCCGACCCCTGCCTGTATCCTGACTACGAGTTGCCTAATCCCTAGTGCCGCTACGATCTCTGGCTTCCCGCTGTTGACCTCTGGCCTGTCTCTGGACTTCCTCTGCCAACGCTCTAGCTATTGGTTCTCCAGTCCTCCCACATATAAGCTTACATCCTTTGAGCCATTAAGTCCTGGGGGCAACCGATCCCGGGTAGGCGTATTCTGCGTCCCGGCAAGCGGGGGCTCCTACAGGTGAAGCTGGCTGCGGAGATTGGGGGTTGTGGGCTTATCAAAAGGGCTGGAGTTACCCCGAGCGTGACAATACTGATGGCATTGGTTACAGAATATATATTAAACTACTGAAAATTCCAGTGAGCATTGTTGGGGCCATAATCCTGAAGTGGAAAAGATATCATTTTACCATAAACCATCCACGATCAGGTGCTCCTTGCAAGATTTCAGATTAGTCAGTAGTCAGTAATGAAAAGAATTATCAGAAGAGTTGTCCAAGAACCATGGATCACCTGTAGAGCGCTACAGAAAGACCTGGGATCAGCAGGTTCAAGTGTTTCAAAGAAAACTATAAATAATGCATCATGAAATGGTGTAATATTAAAAAAAATCCATATAAACACGTTGGCTAATGAGATGAATCATCACTTATACACCTGAACTGAATCACACTCCCACCAAGCTTGTGGTTTATTCTCTCATGGTGGGAATAATATCTAGGGGTGAGAGGTTTTGTCTATCAGGGGTGACAGAGCCTTCCTTTTCATTAAAATAAAAAAAAAACAAGCCTGGCTGGATATTTCTTGATACTGGGTGTATAAGTGACCCCTCCTCCCCCCATTCAACATATTTATATGGGTTATTATCATTGGACCATTTTTAACAATAGTACTCCCTTAACTTAGATGACCTGTATGCCCACACAAGACTCCATTGCTGCTCTAAAAGCATGTTGAAGTGCATTTTAAAATTTTGCTCAACATATGGAAAAGCCGGTGAAATTCTGGGAAGAATATAGTCTTGTCAGATGAAACCAAAATGTAACTCTTTGGATGCCATGATACACACCATGGGGCCAATTCAGAGCCTGGTGAGAATTTACTCCTGTTTTAGGAGCGAAAACTGCCTTTGGCTTTCATTGTCTACTGAGTGTATATTTTCACCTGGTTCTGAATCATCCCCAAGGTAGACAATCAAGGTCAATGGAAGTTTTCTATCCTCAAAAAAAGGAGTGAGAATCGACCCCCATATTTGGGGTTCAAATGGCAACAATGCATATCACCCCAAATAAACATACCAACAGAGAAGGGTCATGATGTGGGCCTGTATTTCAGCATATGGCTGAATGGCCAAATCTACTGAGACAGGATGATGAAGATGAAATGAGATTGAACATTCAACAATAGTCTCAAACACAGCCAAGGAAACTATTGCAATTGGTTTCAGAGAAATAAAATAAAACTGCTGCAATGGCCCAGCTATTTAACTGCCATGAATCAAATTGAAAATCTTTGAAAGGAACTAAAGTCAGTAATTGGGGAAATGTTTGGAAGAATGGGCCAAAATCGCACCTGAACAATGCATGTGACTAGTTTCTCCATACGGGAGGTGTCTTCACCAAGCTGTCATAACCAACAAAGGCTTTTGCACAAAGTATTAAATGCATTTTAAATAATGTGTTCAATGTTTTTTTTATTTCCGGTGTCATTTCTCATTATTAGACATCATTTATGAATAGTTATGGTTTTGGTTCTTGGCATGGACTCCTCTTGGATGAGTTGTTACAGACATCTTGTGAGCATTTCATGTCAAAAGCACCTCAGAAAAATATTTACTTAGAAAATAAGTGCAGCATTCAATACTTATTTCACATGTGGCAGTTTGCAATACTTTTATAATATAATCTAAAACATTGCCAAGGTAATTTAAATGTTTATTTTAACCTTTCATTTACTGATCATTTTAGAATCCAGTGACAGGACTGCTGCCAGCAAGCTCGGAACATAAAGATGCCTGGGTACGCGACAACGTGTACACCATTCTGGCGGTGTGGGGCCTAAGTCTTGCATACAGAAAGAATGCTGATCGAGATGAAGATAAGGCAAAGGCTTATGAGCTTGAACAGGTAAAAAAAAAAAAAAAAAAAAAAGGGTTGTCTTTATTACATTTACCTGACCTCTCCCCTTTTTACATACACAGTGCTATCCTATTTTAAAGCAAAAGCGTTTCACTGAAAGTTTATACTGTGCCTGAATATGCAGTTTGAGTTCTCTAATATTTTAGCACATTTTCATTAAGGAAGGATTTTCTTAATGTCCTGGGGGGGGGGGGGTATATATACCCTCTGTAAGAGAAGCCAGCATTGTGTTGTACCATGTTAGCTATTGAGAATAGTAGAAAAGTGAAGAAAGAAAGTGAAACCTTTTGTAGGCTGAGTATATTTTAATGTGGGCTTTCAAGAATACTTGGTTCTCTTCATCAGATATGATGTTCTACAAGGGAGATGAGGCATTCTGACTGCTAGCAGTTATGTATAAACATTATTATTTGAACTTTTATTGCATTTGCGCTATGATACATTGCCTTAGATTACCCTTCACGGAACAATGTTTTTCTGTGTGGTAGTCTGAGAGGGACATGTATTGAGTGGACTTCTGACAGAGAAGTAGTGGGTGACCTTACTCCTGGATTTACTGACTGACTTCTGGAAATCTTGCCTGTCCCCCTCTTGATTGTCTTGGTCTCTGTCTTCTCTCACTCATCTGATTTGGGTGCACAAAAGATAGGTTTATTGGCTGAGTTGGTGTGGCTAACTGGATGTTCAAGTCTGCACTTTTGCCTTTGTATGGTTTTCCCTCTCTTCTTCTCAACAGTTTCCTCAAATTGACTTCCAATTGCGGTTCAGTCTGTTCAGTTTTAGCTATCCTCCACCAGGGCAGTGCATCTTCCAGTTGGTAAGTATGTCCTTTTACTGGGTGAAGGGGGGGTCCTTACCAGAGAAGGTGTGTTGGCAGCAGTTCATAACAACCATTTTCTTCACTTATGAAAACTGGTTCCGCTGTCATAGACAAGCAGACAGTGGCAGCATACACTAACCAAGTCCACAGTCTCTGTGTGTGTGCATAGTGGGATTACCATGTACACTGGAATCCACCAGCTCTCCCTCAAGTATGATGTCTGGTTACCTTTCTGCTGGCCCAAATCACACCCAGGACAGATTCCAACATGTGTCTGATGATCAACATTTGCTATTACACTAGTCATTTGTCTGGCTTTTTAAATTAAGAAGTAAATGGTTTTCCCTGCCTGCCATTCAGTACTTTGCCAAATATAGGGCATAGACTGTTTGGGTAAACTTGCTTCAGTGTATGTAACCCAGGCTATGAGAACACCTAATCCTCAATCTAATTGCACTTTCCTTACCACTGACCCTTCCATGTCCTTTATTTAACCTGCAGCTAAAAGCACAGGCAATGCTGGCTTGGCCACTGTTGATAGGGAAAGGATGAACATATTGTCCCAAATTACTTGCTTTGGGCCCCCAGTTTTCCAAAACTGATTAGAGAAGTTTCAAGGGTAGAGCATTCAATTGCCAGCACTTAAAGTGGAACAACAGTCAAAAATTACTTAAACTAGACGGTTCTCATATGCATCCCTCCTCAGTGCAATTTTGATTGCTGCACATAAAAATAAATTGACGTTTTTCTAACTCCTGCTGTAGTACATTTTAGAAACAAAATGGCAGCTAATACATTTGCAGGCCGCCTGCAAACAGGAAGTGTTGCTGGGCACTGTGTTACTGTGCATTGTCAGTTGTGAGAGGAAGCTCCAAAATGGCTGCTACCTTTATATTCTTAGTATACAGTATGTCCTGCTCCAGATTAGACTACTTACACTTGGGTATTACTCCGCTGTCAGGCGCTTAGGAGCGCTGCTCCACCACAATCCCCCACCAAAGGGTAGGCGGTATAGGCTTATGGTGAGCCTCTATGGGATGCCCCTCCCGCCCTATTGCCCCTGTCTATCGGTGGGTCCTGTTAAGTGGCCGCTGTCCTCCCTCACTCTCCCTTGTAGCTCTCGGGGGGGGGGGGGGTGTGTGTATGTGAATTGCCTTGGTGCTTCACTGTATTATGTACTTATGGTTGGTGTCAGTCACCGCACTGACTTTGTTGCACTGGTTGCCTTTTTAAATTTGCCGCCACGCGTGCTTTCACAGTGTTCCGCGCGTGGCGGCGGCGTTACCTCAGGCGCTGGTGCGCCGTTATTGGCTGCTTGTCACGTGTATGGCTTCCCACTCTTCGGGGGGGGGGGGGCGCATCACTGTCCCCGCGGCCCGCCCCTCGAGGTATACCCGGCGCCATTTTCCCGGCTGCTGCGTGACTGGCATCTACCTACCGCGGTCCGTGAGTGCCCTCGCGGGCGGCTTTATTTACCTTTTCTCATTCACATGTCACTTACGGTTCCCCTTTGCTTATGTCTTTCAGACGGGCCAAACCCTATTGGCTTCTCCCGGCCCTACTCCCTCTATTTAGTTATTTAACTTGGATCTCAGGAGTTTATGAATCTGAGTGGCTATACCCCTTCTGATGAAGGAGAGCTCTTTTCTGACTCGGGCTCATCTGATAAGAGACCAAGGGGTCATGACGATTCTGGCTCTGACCCCTGGGCCCCGGATGACACTGACAGATTATTGACCCAGATCTTTGAGGTTCTGTCTATCTCTCTCCCTGGTGAGGCTCCCAGGCAAAGAGGGGAGCACTTCCATACAGCAACATCACGTTTGGAATTCCTAGAGCAGGCTCACTTCCATTCCCTGGTGCTCAAGGAATGGGAGTGCCCTAGTAAACTTCCCGGGGTCCCAAGGGATTGGAATAGGAAGTTCCCCTTTCCACCTGAGGTGGTTAAATGTTGGTCATTCCCCCCCGAGGTGGATGTCCCGATAATTGGGCTATCTAACGCCCCTGTCATACATCCCCCTGATTCTACTACCCTGCGGGATGCTGAAGACCGGCGCATTGACCTGCTGGCCTCCCACGCCTTTGCATGTGCGGGGACAGCGCTGCGTCCGGTCTGTGCCTCTGCCATTACTGCTGTGGCCACTAGAACCCTCATCAGAAATATGCTTGAAAGTGCCTCTGATGATCTTCCTTGTGAGGTGTTTAATGCACTCTCCAGTTGTGATGTGTTTATAAAATGTGTTCTAGTAGCATTGGATGACACCATCAGACTGTGTGCAAGAACTTCTGCCCTCATCTGTTTGGGGCCCGTCTAGACCTGTTTGGTAGGAGAGGTAAGTTACCCCAGCGCACTCGGCCTCGGCCCTTCGGGGCCAGGGCCCCCCTTCCACCCCCCACCATGGTGTTAAACAGGAACCAGGGGTGTCCTTCGCGGGGGCTCGCACAGCTCCCTGTCCCAGGAGCAGAAGACAACACCCTGGCTCCTCTGGGGGGGGGGGCTATGCCCAAATCCTCTCCCAAGTCCCCTCAAGCATGATGGGGCGCCTGGGTGAGTGGACGGCTGCGGCACCTTGCTTAAGTCTGGAGGCATCACGCCTCAGACCTGTGGCTTTAGGAGGTAGTGTCCTCCCGGCTACAAGATGGTGTTTGCTGTGCGCCCTCTCCTAAGATTATCTCGTCCCGGGTACTCCTGGTCCCTGCTTCTGCTCAGGTGCTGGCATAGGCCGTGCAAGGTCTGCTGGGTTTGGGGGTCATTTGCAGATTTCCCTTAACAGACAGAGGCAAGGGACCCTACACCAACCTTTTCACAGTTCCCAAAAAAGATGGGTCAGTCTGGCCCATTCTGGATGTACAGATCTTCAGCAAATTGTCAAGTACAGGCGCTTTCCTCATGGAAACTCTGCGCTCGGCTATCTGCTCCTTGCGACCCGGGGGCTTCATGCCGTTTGTGGATATCAATGATGCTTACTTTCACATCCTTGTGTTTTCAGGACACCAAGATTCCTTAGATCCACGTTGGAAGATCAACACTGCCAATTTGTGGCCTTGCCATCTGGCCTCTCTTCAGCTCCCAGAGTGCTCACCAAGGTGCTGGCGGGGGTGATGTCTCTGATGAGGCTAAGGGGCGTCCGTGTGCTGCACTACCTGGACGTCCTCATCACTTCCCAGCCTCTACATATGGCAAAGTTGGATACTCAGCTGGTGGTGTCCATCCTGGAGTCATCTGGATGGGTGATCAGCCACCCCAAGTCCTCAATGTCCCCTTGGTAACTTCATTCCTAGGAATGAATCTGGACACAGTTCAGGCAAGGATATTCCTTCCTCAGCAGAAGGTGGATAATCTGCTTGCACAAGTTCAGTCCCTCCTAGCTGTCCCCGTCCCTTCACCTGGCAGGGGATGCAGCTGGTGGGCCTGATGGTGGCGTGCTTCGAAGCGGCCCCTTGTGCTCAGTCCCTCTTGGGGCTTCTGCAACTTCTCCTATTGTCTGTATGGCACAAGGACCCAGCATCCCTGGATAGGGTCTGGGTGTCTTCCCCCCTGGTGAGGAGGTCCCTCTTGTAGTGGATGGACTCAAGGAACCTATTGGGGGGCGGAACCTTCTTGCTCCTTCCTGGGAGACGGTCACCACGGATGCCAGTCTATCAGGTTGGGGGGGGGGCTCTTCTGAAGTTCCCTGTGGTTCCAGGGGAGGTGGGGCCCTTAGGAGGCCTATTCACCTATCTATATCTTGAATCTGTGAGCGATCAGGTTAGTTCTGATTGGTTTGACTACTCATTTCAGGGCCTGCCTGCTCAGGGGTGCATGGTCACTCTGATGGCAGTTGCCTACATCAATCATCAAGGAGGGACCCGGAGCAAGAGGGTCCTCCGGGAAGTGTCTGTGATTTTGATCTGGGTGGAGGCCAATGTTCCTTGCATTTCAGCAGTATACATTCCGGGGGGGGGGGGTCCCTCTGCAACAGGGTGTTCCAATTTCTGTATCACCGTTGGGGCCAACCTGATGTGGATCTGTTTTGCGTTCCGTCACAATCACAAGCTCCCGGCCTTTGTCTCCCTGTCCCAGGAGCCTCTGGCCGTGCCCATGGATGCCTTAGTAATGTCATGGCAGGACATTCAGTTTCTGTATGTCTTTCTACATTCCCCCTGCTAGGCAGGGTTCTGCGCAACATTGCTCTGGAAGGGGTGCCAGTGGTTCTGGTGGCCTCAGGTGGCCAAGAAGAGTGTGGTTCGCAGACATGGTGCAGATGGCAGTAAATCAGTGCTTTCTGCCTGGAGTGCCAGATCTGCTCACTTAGGACCACTTACGCCATCCCAATTACAAACTCTGGCCTTGACGGCCTGACTGCTGAAACCTCCATCTTGATGGAGAAAGGTTTGTCTACCTCGTTGGTTGAGTCCATGGTGAAGGCTAGGAAGATGACTTCTTCTTCCATCTGTTATTTGGTATGGCATACCTACATTGACTGGTTGAGTCTTGGTCTCTTCCCTGTTGGGTGTTCTCAGTTCCCAGGGATCTGGAGTTTTACTGCATGGGTTGGAGTCGGTCTCTAACTCAGTACTTTGAAGGGTCAGGTTTCTACCCTGTCTGTCTTCTTTCAGAAGTTTTTTGTTCAGCATTCCTTGATTAAGACTGCTTTTAGGGGGTTGCTCATGTGCGTTCCCCACGACAATCTATGGTCCCTGTTTTTGGGATTTGGAATTGTTCTTGCCTGCTTTGCAGGGTGCTCCCTTTGAACCTGTGCAGGATGCTGCCTTGGCTTTTCTTACGCTCAAGGTTGTGTTTCTGGTAGCTATCACTTCTGTCAGGCGTGTGTCTGAGTTGGTGGTGCTGTCTATTCAGCCCCCCTACTTTGCGAGGCACTAGGACAAGGTGTTGTCTCGTTCAAACCTAATTTTCTACATAAAGGTAGTGTCTGCCTTTCATTTGAGTCAGGATATTGTTCTATCTTCCTTGTGCCCTAACCCTAGCTATGTTAAGGAGAGAGTTTTGCACTCTTTGGTTGTGGTTAGGTTTCTGAAGTACTATCTGGTGGCTTCTGCACCTTTCAGGTACACTGAAGAGCCCGGATAGCTCAGTCAGTAGAGCATCAGATCTTTAATCTGAGGGTTCAGGGTTCAGGTCTCTGTTTGGGCGATGGAGTCCTCCAACATTTCTTTAGGACCCTTCTGGTCCTAGGAAGGGTTTGGCTCCTGCCAAGTCTTCTATCAGCAAGTGGATTCGTTAGGCTGTGATTCAGGCCTACTCTGCTAAGGGGAAGAATCCTCCCTTCGCCTTATTGCTCTTTCTACTCGTGGTATTGGTGCCTCTTGGGTCTTCCAGCACCAGGCTTTTGTTGAACAAGTTTGTAAGGCCGCTACTTGGTCTTCTGTTCATACCTTTTCAAAGCTTTACAAGGTTGATGTTCAGGCCTCAGCTGTTGCTGTTTTTGGCCCCAAGGTTTTGCAGGCGACAGTGGTGTAACCCTTTAAGTGCCAGCCTACCTGGAGTTTTTGTCACTCTGTTGCCAGACCATTTTGCACTATTTTGCGCTCCCCATGTTCAAATGTGATTTTTGAAGGGATTTCCAGGGATTTCCCAGGAAAATGATATATTGTTTTTTTCAGCAGAGTCTGGGCTTTAACATGAAATGTCTTGTTTGTCATTTTTTAGGTGTATTCTCAATATTTTTGGTGAAATATGTGCAAAAAAAAAAAAAAAAAGTTTTTTTTGTAATAAAAAATGTATGTATGAAATCTTATTGCGTGTGAAATCCCAATTTCTCCCGGTTACAGCGGTACCACATATGTATAGGTAGACACCCTTTCCTGCCCAGGAGACTCCCCCAAACTGAAACAGTGCTTTAGGGGATTTTCAGATAAAATACAACTGTGCTACGCAATATGCGCACCTTGCAGTTTTTCCAGAAAAACAACCCTTTACATTTGAAATACCCCCAACAAACTATATATTCTCTGGAAGTACACACCTCAGGCTTTCTAGGTGTACCAGGCTTGTTGATGTGGCCATAGTTTTCTGGAAGTAATCCCTCAATGGATTCTTTGGTTGCAAAGAGTTTCCCTAAAAAAAGGATAAAAAAGCAGAATCAAAGCCACATTTTCCTAAAAAAACTATATACAAACAAGAAAAAACAAGTTTAATCTGAAAACGCAACATCCCCCAAACAGAACAATACCCAACATGCATAGCTACTGTCAAGGGAAGAGTTGCCAAACACCCCAAAGTAAAGCATGTGCGTAACGGTAATTTTACTTGAAAATTTCAGCTCTGCAGACAAAGTCCGCACCTTGCGATTTTTCAACCAAAACAACCCTTTACATTTGGAATATCCCCCATAAACCATATATTCCCTGAAAGTACACACGTTAAGCTTTCTAAGGGTACCCAGCTTGTTCTAGTGGGCTCATCTTTCTGGAATTATTACCTCAAAGAATTCTTTGGTTGCGCAGGGTTTCCCTAAAAAAATTTATAAAAAAGCTGAATAAAAAACACCTTTTCCTAAAATATAAATATGCAAACCAGAAAAAACAAGCTAAGTCTGAAAGCGCAAGGTCCCCCGAACAGAACAATACCCAACATGCATAGGTACTATTAACCCTTTTAATTGCCAGCCTACTTGAGATTTTGTCACCCTCTGTTGACAGGCCATTTTTCCCCATTTTGCGTCATGTTTTGCGCCATGTTTTGCGCCATTTTTGCTGGAACTTTCAGGAAAATTATATATATATTTTTTGCAGCAGAGTTTAGGCTTTAACATGAAATGTCTTGTTTGTAAATTTTTTTTTTTACAATATTATTAAGTAAAAAAAAAAAAAAAATAAATAAAAAATGTTTTTAGAAAATTGACTCCTTTTATTTTAAATAAAAAATGTATTTTATTAAGGAAAATCATATTGCATGTGAAAGCCCCATTTCTACCGATTAGAACGGTACCACATATTTATCGGTAGCCCCCTGTTCCTGCCCAGGAGACCCCTCTAACTGAAACAAGTATTTTATAACATTCACAAAAAAAATACAAATACCATCCACACTACAAAGGGTTAAATCAAGAAAAAAAATGACATAGGGTCCCCCCTCCCAGGGGAGGGAGACCCCATTTTTTTTTTATTTTTAAGGGTTAAAAACCCTTAAAAATCAAAAACAAAATTGACATGGGGTCCCCCTTACCCAAAGTAACCAGCCCGGGACCAGCTATGGGGGCTTGTAGGCACAGAGTGGGGGGGCCAGCTTTTGTGGCCCCCCCACCCTGCAGCCTACGAGCCCACATAGCCTATGTGGGCCCGGGCTCTTCTGCCCCCCCTGGCCTTTGGGGAGGCAGGTAATGGGGGTGCCGGGGGTTAATGGCAAGCCACCCGCTAGCGCAGGTGGCTTGCCATCCCCCCAGCCTTGTGAACTGGTATAGGGGTCATGGACCCCTTACCAGTTCACAAGGGGTTAAAAGTAAATAATCACACAGACACAAGCAGAGAAAAAAATATTTTATTAATTTTTATTTTTTTTTTTTACACTGTACTCACCTCCCATCCATCCTGGAGCACTCTGTCCCTCGGCGATCACTGGCTTCTGCTCACTTGCTAGAAGCCTTTTATAGCTGCTGGATGACAGAACACAAAGGGTTAATCAAAAAAAAAATGACATAGGGTCCCCCCTCCCAGGGGAGGGGGACCCATTTTTTTTTTGATTTTTAAGGGTTAAAAACCCTTAAAAATAAAAATAAAAATGACGTGGGGTCCCCCTTACCCAAAGTAACCAGCCCGGGACCAGCTATGGGGGCTTGTAGGCACAGAGTGGGGGGGGCCAGCTTTTGTGGCCCCCCCACCCTGCAGCCTACGAGCCCACATAGCCTATGTGGGCCGGGCTCTTCTGCCCCCCCCCCTGGCCTTTGGGGAGGCAGGTAATGGGGGTGCCAGGGGTTAATGGCAAGCCACCCGCTAGCGCAGGTGGCTTGCCATCCCCCCAGCCTTGTGAACTGGTATAGGGGTCATGGACCCCTTACCAGTTCACAAGGGGTTAAAAGTAAAAAATGACACACACACATAAGAAAAAAAAATCTTTATTATTTTTTTTTACACTGTACTCACCTCCGATCCGACGTCCCTCGCCGATCATCTCACTGACAGATGCCGGTGGTGATCGGCGCAGGGCGGGTGACAGGTGAGGGGGCTCCGATCGGAGCCTCCTCACCTGACACCCGCCTGCTCCGATCACCACCGGCATCTGACAGCTGCCGGAGCTCGGAGGGGGTATAGGAGGAGCGGGATGACGTCATCCCGCTCCTCCCACAATGGGCGGGGCTAGGAGGCGGCGGCCATCGCCGCCAATACTAGAGGTGAGGACCCGGAAGAGGGTCCTCACCTGAAGACTGCGCAGCCCAGGGGGGGGATCAGACCCCCTCCTGGTGAAGAGGAGACCCGACAGAAGGCTCGGGCGCGGAGGTGAGTAAATGACAGTTTGTTTTTTTGGTTTTTTTACAGCGCCGATGTCAGCGCTGGAAACGGGGGGGGGGGGGGGGGCTGCTGGTTTCGGGCCCCCTCCTGAAGACGGTAGTTTCTACGTGCTTGGCACTTAAGGGTAGGAGAAGCAACCACGTAGAAACTACGTGCTTGCCATTTAAAGGGTTAAACTGTCTGCTGTTAACTTTTTTATTGGGGATCCCACCCTGCTTTATGGACACTGCTATTGGATGTCCCAAGTGTAAGTAATCTATCTGGAGCAGGACGTACTGTATACTAAGAATAATACAATTCTGTGAAATACTCACCTGTAGAATTGGTATTATAAGTATACAGTACGTCCTGCTCCACCCCACCCTTGGTTTTGCATTATTCTGGATCCCCTGTATGGTGATTATCATTGTTATAGTTACCAGTTTTTGGTTGTTGAATTCTCCCGGCTTCTTTTTCACTGCTTTTCAATGCTGGGGATTTGTGGGAGGTCCCCGGGTATTTGAGGGGCCGGGAGGAGCCTGTTTTACATGTCTCTGCAGTGCAGCACCATCTGGCGGAGGATAACCCAAGTGTAAGTAATCTATGTGGAGCAGGACGTACTGTATACTTATAATACCAATTCTACAGGTGAGTATTTCACAGAATTGTATTTTTGTGTGTTACAGATTGCCCTGTATATGTGCATATTAAGGGGTCCCTCCTGGTCCTGGGGTCCCTAGTGTAAAATTGTCCACCTTAAATCCTTCCACTGGGACTTTTAAGGGGCATCCCGGGTTGCTTATGCGTAAATTCCCTGCGGTCTTGCGACTGATCACAAAAATTCACCATATGGAGACTCCGCAGGATACTGGGCTCGGGCTCCCTCTGGGACAATCCGGGCCGTGTGTGGGGTATTCCTTACAGGGGAGAATGTGCTGATCTGTATACCATGCGCACAAAAGGCCATAACGCGGCAGTCTGGTACCCAACCTTCTGGGTCGGCTCCTCCCGCTTCATCGCCTTCCCCTCCCCACCTTATCCGTACCCCAAGTGACATTGGTACTAGTGGGGAGTGGCTTTCTGATGTTTGGGCTAGGTTGGCCAGCATCGAGAAATTTATTGCTAGCACTGTGGGCAAGAAGGCCCAGGCCAACAAAGAGACATTTGTCATCGGCCCAGCCCTTGTGGGATGTTGACGACTATTCCGCTGATTTGTCAGATTATTCCCCGTTAGAGGAGGGGGAATTGTATCAGGAAACAGAGGCTGACTATGTTCAGTCTGGGAATGCCAATGTCGGGCAGGCGCTGGGGGATGCCGTAGATACGGCCACTGTTTTGTCACATTTATTGGAGGTGTTGGATATTGAACCGCCTGAGGCGTCCCCTCTCAAGAAGGGGGAATTTATTGGGGCCTGCAAGCCCCGTCTGGAATTCCCTACCCAGGGTCATTTTGATGCGCTGATCCTTAGAGAATGGGAGAGGCCCAGTCGGCTTCCTGGTGTGCCTCAGGGATGGGATAAGAAGTATCCTTTTCCGGTGGAGGCGGTTAAGCGCTGGTCTTCTCCTCCCGAGGTTGACGCGCCAGTTTTGACCAACTCTCTGTGCTGAACACCCCTGACGGCACTTCCCTTAAGGAGGATAAGCGTCTTGATCAGATGGCGTGCCACGCATTTGCCAACCTGGGCTCGGCCCTGCGGTCTGTTAGTGCATCTGCCTTGGTGTCGCTTCCTACCAGGTCTCTTACCAGGGACTGGCTGAATAACGCTCAGTTTGATCAAGCTGGCGCTGAGTTCGCTATCCTTAAGAAATGCGAATTGTTCATGGATTTTGTCATGGCTGCGATGGAAGATTCTATTGTGTGTAGTAGGACTTCAGCCTTACTGGTGGCTATGCGCAGATTGGTCTGGCTCCACCAGTGGACGTTTGGGCCAAGAAGTCGCTCACAGCTCTTCCCTTCTTGGGTTCGCGGCTGTTTGGAGAAAAATTGGATGCTGTTGCTAAAGGAGGTAAGTTACCTCAGCGGAGGAAACAGCGCCGCCCCTTTCGGGGGCGGGCTCGTTCACTCCTTCCTTTCGAGGAGCCAGAGCGGTTAGGGGTTTGGCCTTCTCGGGTGTCAGGGGCTCGTCCTGGAACAGAGGCAGAGGTCGGGTTCGTCTTGCGGCTGCCTGGGGTTACAAGCCCAAGCCGGCCATTAAACCGGCTCAGCAATGAAGGGGCGCCCTCACCCACAAGGGTGGGGGGGGCGGCTGCGGCTCTTCTTCCAGCTCTGGGCCCTGGAGGTCACAGACAATTGGATCTTGGAAGTGGTCTCTTCCGGGTACAAACTGGAGTTCGAGTACTGGCCGCCCCCAAGATTCTTAAGGTCTCGGACCCTCAGGCTGCGCAGGGGCTCCTGTTAGCAGTAAAAAAACCTTCTGGACATGGGGGTTATATGCCCGGTGCAGGGGTTACTACTCCAACCTTTTCACGGTTCCCAAAAAGGAGGGTTCGGTGAGACCCATTCTAGATCTCAAGGTTCTCAACAGGTTATTCTAAGCATACAGCACGTCCTGCTCCCGAATAGTAATAACATGTGGGTAATCCTCCGCCTCAGGCGCCGTGCACTGCAGACATGTAGAAAACAAGCTCCTCCCGGCCCTACATATACCCAGGGACCTCCCCACAAATCCCCCCCCCAGATTTCTCTGCAGTGCTGGAACTGCGAAGACATGAAGTATCACGCTCTCGCAGGCGAGCGGGCCTTACGGCCCAAGGTCCTGTGGGACTATTTCCACCCGTCCTCTTCAGAAGAAATATGCCTCCCAGCCTAGGCTGCGCGGGTCGGGTGAAGGTAGGTAGCACCTGGTGTGCTGAATGGAGCCATGCTCCACCGCAATCCCCCTCCATAGGGTAGGCGGTCAGGCCGATGGTGAGCCTCTAGAGGATGCCCCTCACAGACTTAGTCCATGGACACCATCAGCTTCCCCCCTCGCTTCCTCCCGTAACTCGGGGAAAAAGACAGGGGGGGGGGGGGTGTGGCAGCCCTAGTGCTAATTCGCCTTAGACCTTGGTCCTTTAATCATGGGGTCAGTGTCGCGCCTCACTGTACAGTGCGAGCTGTCTTTCTTACTAACAGTCTGCTCTCGGCAGATTCATTACAGCGTGTCAGCATTAGAGGTTGCTTATTCTCCGCTGTTCTACTTTGCCGTTTGTAGAGCTTCGCGCTCTTTGGAGGAGGCGGAGACTCGGCATGACGCGCCTCCCGTCACAGCCCGTGGTGTGGCTCGTCTCCTCCCTCGGTCATGTAAGTGCCCTCCGGGGCGGCATGGTTCTATGTTTTTCAGACAGAGCATGGCACTGACTCCACTCCCCTTGTCCCATTATGTCCCATTATGTCTTTCAGAAGCCAAGACTTTGCTACCGTCCCCGGCCTAACATATATTACAACGGGTCCTCTTTACAAATTCTCCCACATTACTAGCGGGTTTTGGGGCATCCAGGGTTGCTTATTGCATAAATCCCTGCGTCATTCTGCTTAAAAATCACCATATGGAGGCATTTCAGAATTATGAAACCGGAGTCCCTCCGGGATGTGACCGGCTGTCTGCAGTGTGTGGCTAGCCCCTGGCTGAGGCTGACAGGGCACGGGTCGTGATGAATCAGAGCCTGGTTCCTGGGGTCTGTGTGACACAGATGAAATCCTTATCAAGATTTTTGAGGTTTTGTCAATCTCTCCTCCTGGGGAGATCCCCAAGCCGAAAAGGGAGAGTTTCCATACAGCGCCGCCGCGCTTGGAGTTCCTAGAACAGGAACATTTCCAGAATCTTATATCCCAGGAATGGGAATCGCCTTGTAAGCTTAAAGGGATTCCAGGGGCCTGGGAATGGAAGTACCCTTTTCCCCCTGATGTGGTTAATTTATGGTCAGCTCCCCTGGTGGTGGACGCGCCGGTTATAGGGGTCACAAACCCCCCTTTTATGACTGCCCCTTTTACCGTACCCTTCGGGATGCTGAGGACCGGCGCATTGACAGACTGGCCTCACACGCCTTCTCGTGTGCTGGGACGGCCCTGCGCCCGGTTTGTGCCGCGGCCATCATGGCGGTGGCCTCCAGGATTCTTGTCAGAAAGATACTAGATCACCGCCCTGAGGACCTCCCTTGGTTCAGACTGCGAAGCCTTTGTGAAGTTTATTCTATCGGCACTGGATGACACCATTAAGATGTGTGCCAGGAACTCAGCACTTGCGGTAGCCATTCGCCGCCTGGTCTGGCTGCGACAGTGGGGCGCCGATGGAGCTACAAAAAAAGGCTCTCACTTGCCTCACATTCAGTGGACGGTGGTTATTCGGGGCCCGCTTGGACCTTATTGGGAAAAAGGCTATAGCACCCCTCCGCAGAAGACCGCTCCGGCCTCCACAAGGCAGGGTCACCCCTCCACCTCCCTACGTTAGTGTCAAACGCGAATCTGAGGTGTGTTTCCAGCTGTTCGGTGTGGATTTCCAACATGGTGCGGGCAGGCAGCGCCCTGGGCCTTCTGGCAGGACCAAGTCCAAATCTGCCAAAACCTCTCATGCATGAAGGGGCGCCCTCGCCCGTCAGGGCGAAGGGACCACTGCCACAGCGGTCTCACATCCAGGAATATGCCTTCTCCCTCTGGTGGTTCCGGGATGTAATCCCCCTGGGCTCAGGATGGGTTCTTGCTGGGCAGCCCCCCCTCAGTGATTGTCAGGGTGCTTCTAGTCCCTGCCTTCCCTTCTGAAATTGACGCAGGCCGGACTGGGCCTACAGTGTTGGGCGCACTTGTTAATTGCCTTAACAGTATGGGGCTTTTCCTTACTCCCCCCTCAACAGTATGAGGTACTCTGGACCGCGTTGGCCTATGGCAGGCTTAGCAATTCTACATTCACAGGCAGTCCATATATGACAACTCTGTCTTAGGTCACGGGCCCCCTGCCCGGGGGTGGGGGGCCTTCGGCCTCTTGCGAAGCTAGATCTTCCTAGTCTCCCTGGGGCCTGCTGGACGCCAAGACTATTCCTGGAAAGTGTCGCAGGATCAACCCTGCGGATTGAGGCATTACTTGGGGCCTCTCTTTCGTGCCCAGGCTACTAGCCTGGCGTGACTGGGGACACGCCTTAGGTGGGGCGTCTGCGTTGGGACCTACTGGGTCGTCTTCCTTACTCCCCAGTCTCTGCATCAGACCAAAGTGGGTCGGTTGGCCGACAGTGTTCCCTGGGAGCTACTGGATGGTTGCTCAACCACCTCATCCCCTCATGGTCCCTTATCCGCTATCCCCCGTTCCTGGGAAATCGGTTCAGGCTTGCAGCCTTCTTCTCTGGCATTAGGGGACCCCTGGTTACGGGGGCGCTGCCCCCCTTTACTGACGCCTTACCTTCACCAGGCGGGATGGCGACTGGTGGGCCCGTTGGCGGCACATCAAGATGATGTCACTTATATACCGAGCCCTTGGGCTCTTCGGCGCAGTAGGTTACTGAACCTACATATGTCCCAGCACCCCGGTGCTAGGTCTGTGCTCATGCCTTCTTGGTAAGATGGTTCCTCTTGAGCTTCCCATATGCGAGGGCCCCGTCAGGGGGGCACCCCCCTTCCTTTCCAGCATCTCCTAGTGTATGGTCACCCTGGGTACCTAGTCTCGCAGGTTTGGCGGGGGAATGGGAAAATCCTTCCACAACCCCCGGTGGTTCTAGGTTGGGCCCCCTAGAGGGCCCATCTTACCTGCTAGGCTTGTTGAAACGGTGGCCCCCGTTTACTCTATATGTAATCCGTCAGGATCGGTCGGTTTATGGGGGACTCCTGGTCTGTTGAAAGACAATGGCCTGTTTTTAATGCTGGTCTAAAGATTGTGACAGGTTGCTACCTCTGGAGGGTCCCTGATCCTGTCTTAGGCGGGGGTCTACCCCCCCTGCTTCTCAGCGGTATTCGCTTCAATGGACGCCCTTAGCAGCAGGTTATGCAATCCCGGTGTTGCCCGGGGACTCTAGTGTGGTTCTGAGGGGTCTCCCTCCTGACACAGCGCCTCTGCCCTTGTTCCTACTGCCCCAGAATATTCTGACTCCGGTCAGGGGGGCTGAGTATTTAGGCGTAGCCTTGTTAATCCATATGCCTTCTCTTCATCACCCTACTGGAGGGTTCTGCGCACGGTTGGCCCGATAGAGAGCCCCATGGGATCTATGGCCTAGGCGGCCTTGGGAGTAATGGCTCGCAGACGCCTCTGCTGAAGGCTGCTGAATTGTGATATCTCTTTTAGGAGTGCGGTTCTGACCTTATCAGGTCTCTTCCTGTCCCCAAAATAAGGTCTCCCCGCCGGGGATTGGCTGCTGATTCATTCGCCCCTTGGGGACGGGCCTCGTCTTCTGGGCGCCCTTAGTATGAGAGGGGGTCGGGAGCTAGCTCCCCAGCTTCCCCTTACTACGCCCATAACAGCTTGTGGTATCCCATTTTGATTGGCATGGGCCTTAGTCTCTTCCCTGTTAGGCGTTCTCGGTTCCCAGGGCCTTTAAAGTCATTACAGCGTAAGTTGGGGTTGGCTCCCCATCCGGGGACTCTGAAGGTGTAGGTTTTGTCCTGGCCTTCCTGCAGGAATCCGGTTCTGTCACCCTTGTAGGGAATTCCTTCGGGGATTGCCTAGCTGCATTTCCCCAGTAGTTCCATAGTCCCTCTGGGGATCAATTTTCATTTTTTACCATGCGGACTACCTGGGGACCCTGCCTGGATGCTGTCTCAGCTGCCCTGTAGGCCAGCCCGCTTCTCTGGGGCCTCCTGACTCCGTCAGACATGTGCCTGAGACGATGGATCTGGTTGCTTAACCCTGACTCGAAGTATACATACATACACATGTACAGATATATACGGCTACAGGCCCCCCATGCCTGGGGGTGTTCCTTTTACGCTGGGCCTCCGGTCCAGGTGGTCATTTGGACCTTTGCTTCAGTCCCTTAGTCTAGCCTTGGGTTTGTTCTTAATAATACTAATATGAGGGCCTACATCCCTCTACAGGTTTTACACTTCTCCCCATGCCGGCCTTCTTTGCCTTTAGGGGGGACTGCTGTTCTTGGAGTCTACAGGCACCTCCTTAGGTATGCGCCTGATATCTAATCCAGCGCCATTGCGCCTTTGGATCAATCCTTCTGGATGCTCCCTGATCATGAGGAGGCCTTGGCTTCCCGATAATTAAGAATCTGTATTCCCGTCTTGGTCGGGTGACCTGTTTTTGTTCCCTTTGAGGGTTTTACAAGAGTTGCCACAAGGCTTCCTTGCCTGTGAGCTGGTTGGGTCACTACACTGACCTATGTTCCTTCAGGGGAGTGATTCTTCCCCTTTACTGTTTACTCCGTTATCTTGGGTGCTTGGGTATCACTGGCCCTTCAGCACCAGGGGTTTTTCTCTGTTAGTTCAATTACTAGACTTATGGCCTGTCTCTGTTCATACCTTCATGGTCCTGTTATGAGACTGACGTTAGAGCCTTGGCTCATGTCATGCCTGTTGCAAGTTTTGCAGGTGACAGCGCCTTTACTGTCCGCTGTGCCTTGCTTTTTTTCTGGGGATCCCACCCTGCTTATGGACACTGCTATTGGATGTCCCACATGTTATTACTGTTCGGGAGCAGGACGTGCTGTATGCTTAGAATAATACAACTCTGTGAAGTACTCACCTGTAGAGTTGGTATTATACGCATACAGCACGTCCTGCTCCACCCCACCCTGGTTTCACTTATTCTGGATCCCCTGTATGGTGATTGTTATCATTAAGATATTGTTACCAGTTATTCTTGGTGGTTTGTTCCTCCTGGCTTCTTTTCTCACTGCTTTTCAATGCTGGGGATTTGTGGGAGGTCCCTCGGTATATGTAGGGCCGGGAGGAGCTTGTTTTCTACATGTCTGCAGTGCACGGCGCCTGAGGCGGAGGATTACCCACATGTTATTACTATTCAGGAGCAGGTCGTGCTGTATGCGTATAATACTAACTCTACAGGTGAGTACTTCACAGAGTTGTATTTATCAGAGCCAAAAAGTTCCACATGGAGACTCTGCGCTCGGCTACCAATTCCCTTCGCCAAGGGGATTTTATGACATCCATTGGCATCAAGGATGCGTATCTGCATGTTCCGATTTTTCCGGCGCATCAGATTCCTCCGGTTTGCGGTGGAGGATCAACATTATCAGTTTGTAGCTCTTCCCTTCGGTCTGACCTCGGCGCCGAGGGTCTTCATCAAGGTCTTGGCGGGCATAATGGCTCTGTTCAGAGCTCAGGGCATTCGCATTGTGCCTTATCTGGACGATCTGTTGATATCAGCTTCTTGCCTCCGTCAGGCAGAGCTGGACAGCCACCAGGTGGTGTCGACCCTGGAGAGGTTCGGGTGGGTGATCAACCGCACCAAGTCTTCTCTCTCCCCGTCTCGTGTAATTTCATTTCTGGGCATGAATCTGGATTCCATTCGGGCCAGAGTGTTTCTGCCCCAGACCAAGGTGCAGGGGATTCAGGGCCTGATCCGCCTTCTTCTGGCCAGTCCTTGTCCCTCTAGCCAACAGGGGATGAAACTGGTGGGTTTGATGGTATCCTCCTTCGAGGCGGTGCCGTTTGCACAGTTTCACATGAGATCTCTTCAACTTCACCTATTGACGTATTGGGACAGGTGCCCGCAGTCCTTGGATCAACCTTTCAGGATGTCTCCCAGGGTTCGTCAGTCTTTTCGGTGGTGGCTGGACTCGAGCAATCTGGTGAAGGGCAGATCCTTTCTGGTCCCTTGTTGGGAGACGGTTACCACGGATGCCAGCCTGTCGGGTTGGGGAGGTTATTGGAAGAGTCATCAGTTCAGCGGGGTGTGGGATCCCCAGGAGGCTCACACCCCCATCAATATCTTGGAGCTCAGAGCCATTCGAATGGTTCTGGCTCGGCTGACCCCACATTTACGGGGTCTACCGGTTCAGGTTCGTTCGGACAACCGAACGGCAGTAGCTTACATAAATCACCAAGGAGGGACTCGCAGCAGGAGTGCCCTCAGGGAAGTCTCTCTGATCCTGCGCTGGGCGGAGAGCAATGTTCCTTGCCTTTCGGCAATCTACATTCCGGGAGTGGAGAACACGGAGGCGGATTCCCTGAGCAGGGGATCCTCTCGCCACGGAGAGTGGTCTCTCAACCCAGAGGTTTTTCTGGATCTTTGCCGCAAGTGGGGGACTCCGGAGGTGGATCTCTTTGCCTCGAGGCACAATCACAAACTTCCGGCCTTTGTGTCTCTTTCTCAGGATCCTCTGTCTCTGGCAGTGGATGCCTTGTCACTGGCTTGGAAGGAGTTGGGTTTTCTGTACCTGTTTCCACCCGTCTCCATGCTGGGCAAGGTAGTTCGCAAACTGGTTCTAGAAGGGGCACCAGCGATTCTGGTGGCTCCAAGGTGGCCAAGAAGGGTTTGGTACGCAGACGTCGTAAGGATGGCCGTAGACCAGTACCGGCTTCCCTTGTTGCCGGACCTGCTATCTCAGGGTCATCTACTTTACCCCAATTTACAAACGCTGGCTTTGACGGCTTGGCTGCTGAAACCTTCATCTTGAAAGAGGAAAGTTTGTCTGAGGCTGTTGTTCAGACCCTGATTAGGGCTAGGAAGCGGTCCTCTTCTGGCATTTTACTATAGGACTTGGAGGTCCTATATTGATTGGTGTGAGGCTAGGGCCTTGCTTTCCAGGGTTTTTTCTATACCCAGGATTTTGGAGTTTCTTCAGCATAATCTGGATCTTGGGTTCCAGCTTAGTACCTTGAAAGGACAGGTTTCTGCTCTGTCGGTTTTCTTCCAGAGGTCTTTTGCTTTACACCCAATGGTTAAGACCTTTTTCCAAGGGGTCGCGCATGTGCGGCCCCCTCGGAAGGCTGTAGTTGGGATTTGAATTTGGTTCTTTTGGCTCTGCAGGGTCCTCCTTTTGAGCCGCTACAGGATATTGCTCTTTCGGTTCTCACTCAGAAGGTTGCTTTCTTGGTGGCTATTACTTCGGTTCGGCGGGTCTCTGAGTTGGCGGCCTTGTCGATTCAGGCCCCTTACTTTGAGAGACACCAGGATAAGGTGGTTTTTCGTTTTAAGCCGGATTTCCTTCCTAAGGTGGTGTCTGCTTTCCACCTCCATCAGGATATTGTTCTCCCTTCCTTGTGTCCTAAGCCTAACAATGACAAGGAGAGGGTTCTGCACAATTTGGATGTTGTTCGCTGTGTGAAGTACTATTTGGTGTCTACTTCTTCCTTCCGCAAGACGGACGCTTTTTTCGTGGTGCCCTGCGGGCCCAGGAAAGGGTTGGCGCCTGCTAAGTCTACGATTAGCAAATGGATTCGTCAGGCCATCGTTTGGGCCTATTCTGCTAAGGGGAGGACTCCCCCTTTTAGGATCACTGCGCACTCTACTCGTGCTGTTGGTGCATCCTGGGCTTTTCAGCACCAGGCTTCTGTTGAACAAGTTTGTAAGGCTGCTACTTGGTCTTCCATTTATACTTTTTCCAAGTTTTACAAGGCGGGCTTCAGCGGATGCTGTTTTTGGCCGCAAGGTTCTGCAAGCTGCAGTGGTTTGAGTTGGTGCATTCTTTACTGTTTTTGGTTCCCGCCCATGACGGACACTGCTATTGGATGTCCCAGATGTCATGAAGATCGAAGTGGAGTGTATGGCACACTTTAGAATAATACAGTTTTGTGAGTACTCACCTTTAAAACGGGCATTATGAGTGTGCCATACACTCTACTTCGCCCCACCCCTTTTTTCATGTATTCTGGGGCTTTTATATGGTGAACCATTGGTTTTGATTGTTAAGGTTATAATTGGTTCTTCCTGGTCCCTTTACTGCTTTTATACACTGGGGAATTGGTGGGAGGTCCCATGTATATATGGACCGGAAGGGGCTTTCTTTTTTTGCATATTCATCTCTGCACAAGTTCGCCCTCTACTGGAGATTACCCAGATGTCATGAAGATCGAAGTGGCGTATATGGCACACTCATAATACCCGTTTTAAAGGTGAGTACTCACAAAACGTCATTATTCCTGTGTTTCCAGGTCATCAAAGGTTCCTCAGGTTCGCTCTGGAGGATCAGCACTACCAATTTGTGGCATTGCCCTTTGGTCTCACTTCAGCTCCCAGAGTGTTCACCAAGGTGCTGGCAGGAGTGATGTCTCTGCTCAGGTCTCAGGGCATGCGCATGCTGCCCTATCTGGATGACATTCTCATCACTTTCCATTCCCTCCTACAGGCGGAGTTGGATACTCAGCTGGTAGTGTCCACTTTGGAGTCTTTTGGCTGGGTGATCAACCATCCCAAGTCTTCTCTGTCTCTCTCCTTGGTGACTCCCTTCCTGGGAATGACTCTGGATACAGTTCAGGCAAGGATTTTTCTTCCTCAGCAGAAGGTGGACAGTCTGATTGCGCAGGTTCAGTTCCTGCTATCTTGTCATCATCCCTCCATCAGGCAGGGAATGCAGCTGGTGGGCCTGATGGTGGCGTGCTTCGAGGTGTTCCCTTATGCTCAGTTCCACTTGAGGCCTCTGCAACTCCACCTCTTGTCAGTATGGGACAAGGATCCTGCGTCCCTGGACCAGGTCTTTGTGCTTTCCCCCCTGGTCACGCGGCCCCTCTCGTGGTGGCTGGACTCCAGGAACCTGTTGGGGGGCAGGTCTTTTCTGGCCCCCCTCCTGGGAGACGGTCACCATGGATGCCAGTCTGACAGGTTGGGGGGGTTTCTGGAAGTCCCTGCAGTTCCAAGGGAGGTGGGGCCCTCAGGAGGCCCACACACCATTCTGGAACTGCGGGCGACCAGGTTGGTTCTGACTCAGTTGACTCATCACCTTCGGGGCCTGCCTGTTCAGGTACGCTCGGACAACCAGATGGAAGTTGCCTACATCAATCATCAGGGAGGGACCCGGAGCAGGAGGGCCCTCCAGGAAGTGTCTCTGATCCTGGGCGGAGGGCAATGTTCCGTGCATATCAGCTGTGTACATCCCGGGGGTGGAGAATCTGCTGGCGGACTCTCTGAGCAGGGGGACCTCTCGCCTGGGAGAATGGTCCCTCTGCAACAGGGTGTTTCAATCTCTGTGTCACCGTTGGGGCCAACCAGATGTGGATCTGTTTGCGTCCCGTCACAATCATAAGCTCCCGGCCTTTGTCTCCCTGTCCCAGGATCCTCTGGCCTTGGCCACGGATGCTCTAGCAATGTCATGGCAGGACTTTCAGCTCCTTTATGTCTTTCCTCCATTCCCCCTGTTGGGCAGGGTTCTGCGCAAGATAGCTCTGGAGGGGGTGCCAGCAATACCGGTGGCCCCCATGTGGCCAAGAAGAGTGTGTTTCGCAGACGTGGTGCAGCTGGCAGTAGATCAGTACGCTCTGCCCAGGGTGCCAGACCTGCTCACTCAGGGTCACTTACGCCATCCCAATTTACAAACTCTGGTTTTGACGGCCTGGCTGCTGAAACCTCCATCTTGATGGAGAAGGGGCTGTCTACCTCTGTTGTTGATACCATGATAAAGGCTAGAAAGAAGTCTTCTTCTTCCATTTATTATAGGGTTTGGCGTGCCTACATTGACTGGTGTGAGTCTAAGTCTCTTCCCTGTCGTGTGTTCTCTATTCCCAGGATTCTGGAGTTCCTGCAGCATGGGTTGGAGATGGGGCTCCAACTCAGTACTCTGAAGGGTCATGTTTCTGCCCTGGCTGTTTTCTTCCAGAAGTCCTATGCTCAGCATTCTCTGATCAGGACTTTTTTCCAGGGGGTTACTCATGTGCGTCTCCCACGTAAGCCCATGTTGCCTGTTTGGGATTTGAACTTGGTCTTGTCTACCTTGCGGGGTGCTCCCTTTGAATCTGTGCTGGAGGCTGCCCTGGCCATTCTTACTCTCAAGGTTGTCTTCTTGGTGGCTATCACCTCTGTTAGGCGTGTTTCTGAGTTTTCAGCGCTTTCCATCCAGCCCCCCTACTTTGAGAGACACCAGGACAAGGTGGTGTTTCGCTTCAAGCCAGATGTTCTGCCTAAGGTAGTGTCTGCCTTTCATTTGAATCAGGACATTGTTCTTCCTTCCTTGTGCCCTAATCCTAGTAATGCTAAGGAGAGGGTCTTGCATTCTTTGTATGTGGTTAGGTGTCTGAAGTACTATCTGGTGGCTTTTTGTGGTCCCTTCTGGTCCTAGGAAGGGTTTGGCACCTGCCAAGTCTACTATCAGCCAATGGATCCGTCAGGCTGTGATTCAGGCCTATTCTGCTAAGGGGAAGAATCCTCCCTTCCTCCTTACTGCTCATTCTACTCGTGCTATTGGTGCCTCTTGGGCTTTTCAGCACCAGGCTTCTGTTGAACAAGTTTGCAAGGCCGCTACTTGGTCTCCTGTTCATACTTTTTCAAAGTTTTACAAGGTTGATGTTAGGGCCTCAGCTGATGCTGCTTTTGGCCGTAAGTTTCTGCAGGCGGCAGTGGTATGACCTGTCTGCTGTTACCTTTGAGGGATCCCAACCTACTTTTTGGACACTACTATTGGATGTCCCAAGTGTAAGTAATCTAATCTGGAGCAGGACATACTGTATACTAAGAATAATACAATTCTGTGATTACTCACCTGTAGAATTGGTATTATGAGTATACAATACGTTGTGCTCCACCCCACCCTTGGTTTTGCATTATCCTGGATCCCCTGTATGGTGATTGTTATCGTTGTTATAGTTACCAGTTTGGTTCTGTTAATTCTCCCGGCTTCTCGTTAACTGCTTTTCAATGCTGGGGATTTTGTGGGAGGTCCCTGGTATTTGAGGGTCCGGGAGGAGCCTATTTTCTACGTATCTGCAGTCCAGCGCCATCTGGCGGAGTAATACCCAAGTGTAAGTAATCTATCTGGAGCAGGACTTACTGTATACTCATAATACCAATTCTACAGGTGAGTAATCACAGAATTGTATTTTTACAAGTTATAAATAACTGTATGTATTGTTACATACTGTACAAAATGTTTTATTGATCTGTATATGACTCTCTTACAGTTTGTGTAGAATCATGCTTGTGTTTTATGATGTCCTGTCCTAAGTAAAGTCTAACGTTTCATTCTGAGTGCGCCTGATAAAGGTCACACTCTGTATCCTGTGTCACTCACTGACCCATAGTATTTAAAGTGGACCAACACCCAGGATTTTGACTATCCTGGGTCTTGGTCCACTTCGGTGGGGCACCCCCGATCGGGGTGCCCCGCTGTGTGAAACCCCCCCGAACCCCCCGAACTCACCTCTGTCAGCGGCGACGGACAAGCCGCGGACAAGCGGCGACGGACAAGCCGCGGACAAGCGGCTCCTCCGCCGCCGCCTCCCGCGCGTCCCTGTTGACGCGCGCGTGCCCGCGCCGGCCATTCACAGACGGCCGGCGCGGGCGCGCGCACGACTAGAGTTTAAGGTAAGGAGTTTGGGGGGTTTGGGGGGGTTTCACCCCGCGGGACATCCCGATCTCGGATGTCCCGCGGGGAGGGAGGTGATCGGTCCGGGAATCTTATAGATTCCCGGGCCGATCACGGGTGGGTGTTGGTCCACTTTAAGGCAGATTCACACAACTAATTTACCACACTTATTTATATATTTAAATATTGTCTTTAGATATCAATATAAAAGCAGTTTCCCTGCCTCCACCTTACATGCCACAAACTGTACCCCTGCGGCTAGGCCCTGTACTGAGCTCCCTGGTCAGCGCCTGTGCACATCTGTCCCTTTCTCCAGTTGATGAGGCCGTCTGCTTCCTTGTGACAGAGGCATGCCTTGGAGTTGACCCGGTGGCAGAAGATCAGCTTCAGCAGCCATAGTATCAAGACTGCAGGAGGTGAAAGTAAATAGAACAGCTTTTAATTTTAACCCTGAAAAGGCTCTAAAATAAAACTACACTTTAGTTCTTTTCATGTGTGCTCTGGTGGGGCATACCCCCCCCCCCCATCTATAAGATTCCTGGGCCGATGACCTCACTCACCGCGGGACATCTGAGATCGGGATGTCCCATGGGGTGAAACCCCCCAAACTCCTTACCTGATCCGCCGCCTCCCGCGCGCCCCTCTAGACGTGCCCGCGCCGGCCGTCTGTGAATGGCCGGCGCGCGCACGCCGAGAGTGACGCGCGGGAGGCGGCGGCGGACGCGCTGTCACCCGCTGTCACCCGCTTGGACGTCGGCGGGGATTGGACGGCGCGGTCACGTGGGAGCGGGGAGAGGTGAGTTTTTTGCTGTTTCTGGGGGGTTTCAGAGAGCGGGACACCCCCGATCGGGGTGCCCCGCCGAAGTGGACCAATACCCAGGATAGTCAAAATCCTGGGTGTTGGTCCACTTTAACTTGACAGGAATTCAAAATTAGGATGCCCTGATAGTGCGCACCTGAAAAATCATTTACACATTACCCTCCCACACTAAATGGCAAATATTTTCCATCCCTCTCTACAGTGATAGCATAATATGATCTAATTTGGTGGATCCCATAATAGATGAGTGGAGTAGATATTTGGTGGAGATACTAATCTCATAACATGAGTTGGTGAGCTTTTTCAGCAACCATGTGCTGCCCAGGCTAGCTCGAGCATCGTCTCTTTTCCTCAGTGATGAGTGAGCAGGCAGCCAGTATACACAAAGCAAGGAATGCTGAAGATCTGCATAATAATGGGCACAGAATAAAAACATAACATTTGTATGTCCTAAAAATAGTTCATTTGGTGCTGCTTTCGCAGAGGGTTTAATTGTGCAGCAAAGAGCCTGTTGACATTCACCACCTCAACAAAGCCATGACTCTTTTAGCCTTGGTTTCCTCTATAAAGCAATGAATTGGGATTATAGATAAAATAAGGATTCTTGCTACATTAAAGTCCAGGCAATGCCAACCCTCCCCTCGTGCTTAGGAAGGGCATGTTGGTTACAATAAAAAAAATAAAAAAAACAAACACCTTGTCTTGCTGAGAATTTTATGCTAAACACTGTGCATAATCCCATCTGACCAATTTGGGATGCCTGCAGGTCACCGAACAAAACCTGGGATATTCAAAATCCTGTTTCACTTTAAAGTCTTTTCAATTTTATACACATTAACATTTAGTTGTTTTAAATGTTGAATGGCTAGGGGAAACTGGTTTTGTTTCTGATCATTTTAAATAATGGTACTAGTCTGCCTAAATGTGACATGTTAGACGTATGAGTGGACAGAATAGGAGGGGTAACCAGAGATTTTTTTTTCTGCTCTAGACTTGACATTCAGTTGGGGACATGCATTTTGGTGGGTTATGGGTCACCCACAAGAATCCAACACTGAAAAAATGCCCCTTTTTATAGGTGTAACAATCACCTCTACTTACCTCCAGCCTACCTAGATTTTTTGTCACACTCTGTTGCCAGACTACTTTTCACGTTTTTGCGCTACACATGTTCAACCTTGATTTGATTCTGAGGGTTTCAACATGAAATGTCTTGTTTGGCCTTTTTTTAGTGTATTCTCAATTCTTTTGGGTGAAATATGTGCAAAAAAATAAAAAAAATCTATTTTTACAATTTGTAGTGTTTTATTGTGATAAAAAATGTAAGTTTGTTAATAAAATATTATTGCATGTGAAAGCCCTATTTCTCCCGGTTAAAATGTACCACATATATATTGATATACACCCTTTCCTGCCCAGGAAACTCCCCCAAACTGAAACAGCAGTTTAGGAGATTTCAGATAGGATAGGATACAACTATGCAATATGATTGCATAGTTGTAAGGGGTTAACTTAAAAAAAAAAAATGACATAGGGTTCCCCCTCCCGGGGGGGGGGGGAGCTCATTTTTTTTTTTTTTTATTTTAAGGGTTAAAAACCCTTAAAATCCCCCCAAAAAATGACGTAGGGTCCCTCTTACCCAGCATTACCGACCCGGACCAGCTATGGGGGCTTGTAGAACAGGCGCAGGGGCCAGCGTTGGTGGCCCCTGACCCTGCAGGCTACTAGCCCACATAGCCACTAAGTGGCCCGGGCCCTTCTGCCCCCCCCCCCCGGCCATTGGGGAGGCAGGTAATGGGGGGCTGGGGGTTATGGCAAGTTGCTAGACGCAGGTGATTGCCAGCCCCAGAGCCTTGTGAACTGGTATAAGGGGGTCTCATGGACCCCTTACTAGTTCACAAAGGGTTAATTAAAAAAAAAGACACCAGACAAAAAATTATTTATTTATTCTTTTTTCACTTATACTTACCTCTGATCCAGTGTCCCACGTCGCTGCAGATGACACTTGTCGGTAGTGATCGGAGCAGGGAAGGTGGGAGGCAGGGAGATCAGAGCCTCCCTGCTCCGATCGCTACCGACAAGTGACAGTCGGAGCCCGGGTGCCGGTATACGAGGAGCGGGATGACGTCATCCCGCTCCTCCCACAAGTGGGCGGGGCTAGGGGCGGGGCCAGGGGCGGCCGAAGAGGACGGTGAGGGCCCGTTGCTGGGTCCTCACCCGAAGAGTGGTAAGTCCAGGGGGGGGGGATTGGAGCCCCCCATGGTGAAGAGAAGACTCGGGGAGAGCGATCACGCTGTCAGGTGAGTTTGTGTTATTTTAATTTTTTTTTCTTTCAGATGGCGCGGGGGGGGGCTATTCCGGGCCCCCTCCTGAAGATCAGAGGCCCGGGGGTGAAAACCAAATAGCTGATTTTTGAAGAGAATCGCTGGCACTTTCAAACGAGGGGTCAGGTAAGTCTGTATCTTTTTAACTTTTTTTTTTTTATGGGGCTCTAAATTCAGCTACGTGAGTCTCGCGTAGCTGGCACTTAACGGTTGGAGAGGCAGCTATGTGAGACTCACGTAGCTGGCACTAGAAGGGTTAAAGGGTTAGTTAACCCAAAATAAAAAACAGCACTTGCCCTCTCCCCTGCTCAGCAGCTTCAGCCACATCTGCCATTCCGAGAACAAAAGTTGGGAGGGGTGGTGGAGGTGCTGCGAGCTTCTGTTGGTCGCGCTGGTCACTGTGCACCGTCCATTTATTCTAATTATACAGCAAAATAAAAAACAGCACTTGCCCTCTCCCCTGCTCAGCAGCTTCAGCCACATCTGCCATTCCGAGAACAAAAGTTGGGAGGGGTGGTGGAGGTGCTGCGAGCTTCTGTTGGTCGCACTGGCCACTGTGCACCGTCCATTTATTCTAATTATACAGCACGTCCTGTTCCAGAAGATATTCCTTATACTTGGGTTATACATCCAGTAGATGGCGCTGGACTGCCGAGACAGAAAAGTGGCTCCTCCCGACCCCATATATACCCGGGACCTCCCACAAAATCCCCAGTTTTTCTCTGCAGTCGGCGCTGCGATGACAAGAAGATGGCTCTCTCTACTCGCAGGTGAGCGGGGCTATTAGCCTGCGGCCCTGTAGGACTATTCCCACCCGTTTCCTTTTATTGCCTCCCAGCTTTGGCTGTACTGGTTCGTGTGAAGATAGGCAACACGGCTGCTAGGTGCTAAGGAGCGCTGCTCCAACCACAGTCCCCCACCAAAGGGTTGGTGGTACAGGCCCATGGTGAGACTTATGGGATGCCCCTCCTGCATCTTATGCCCCTCGGCCCCTGTTCCCGCAGAGGGCTCCCTTAGGCTGCCCTTCGTTTCCCCTCGTTCTCCCTGGTAGATCTCGGGGGGGGGGGGGGGGGGGGATGCATGTCTTTATATGTATTTAACATTAGCTTTATGTGCTGTTCCCTTTTTGAATTGGTTGCACTGGTTTCCTTTGCCGCCGCTGCACGCTTGTACTACGCTCCGCGGTGGCGACATCGCCTCAGGCGCAGCTGCGCCATCATTGGCTGGTTTTGTCATGTGGGCGCGTTTTCGCGCTCTTCGGGGGAGCTGGCCTTGCGGCTGACACATTCTGCATCACTGTCTCCGCGGCCCGCCCCTCGAAGTCTTCTTCTTCCATTTACTATAGAGTTTGGCGTGCCTATATTGACTGGTGTGAGTCTAGGTCTCTTCCTGTAGTGTGTACTCTATTCCCAGGATCCTGGAATTCCTGCAGCATGGGTTGGATCTGGGGCTCCAACTCAGTACTCTGAAGGGTCATGTCTCTGCCCTGGCTATTTTCTTCCAGAGGTCCTTTGCCCAGCATTCTCTGATCAGGACTCTTTTCCAGGGGGTTACTCATGTGCGTCCCCCTCGTAAGCCTATGTTGCCTGTTTGGGATTTGAACTTGGTCTTGTCTGCCTTGCAGGGTGCTCCCTTTGAACCTGTGCAGGAGGCTGCCCTGGCCATTCTTACTCTCAAGGTTGTCTTTTTGGTGGCTATCACCTCTGTTAGGCGTGTGTCTGAGTTGGCGGCGCTTTCCATCCAGCCCTCCTACTTTGAGAGACACCAGGACAAGGTGGTGTTTCGCTTTAAGCCAGATTTTCTGCCTAAGGTCGTGTCTGCCTTTCATTTGAATCAGGACATTGTTCTTCCTTCCTTGTGCCCTAATCCTAGTAACGCTAAGGAGAGGGTCTTGCATTCCTTGGATGTGGTTAGGTGTCTGAAGTACTATCTGGTGGCTACTGCACCTTTCAGATAAACTGATGCTCTTTTTGTGGTCCCTTCTGGTCCCAGGAAGGGTTTGGCTCCTGCTAAATCTACTATCGGCAAATGGATCCGTCAGGCCGTAATTCAGGCCTACTCTGCTAAAGGGAAGGAGCCTCCCTTCCGCCTTACTGCTCATTCCACTCGTGCGATTGGTGCCTCTTTGGCTTTTCAGCACCAGGCTTCTGTTGAACAAGTTTGCAAGGCCGCTACTTGGTCTTCTGTTCATACTTTTTCAAAGTTTTACTTGGTTGATGTTAGGGCCTCAGCTGATGCTGCTTTTGGCCGCAAGGTTCTGCAGGCGGCAGTGGTTTAAACTGTCTGCTGTTACTTTTGGGGATCCCACCCTACCTTACGGACACTGCTATTGGATGTCCCAAGTGTAAGGAATATCTTCTGGAACAGGACGTGCTGTATACTTAGAATAATACAATTCTGTGATTACTCACCTGTAGAATTGGTATTATATGTATACAGCACGTCCTGTTTCCCCCCCCACCCTTGTTGTCATTATCTTTAGTTACCTCTTTATGGTGATTGTTCTTATGTTCAAACTTTTATATATTGATTATAGTTCTCCCGGTCTCATTTTAACTGCTTTTCAATACTGGGGATTTTGTGGGAGGTCTCGGGTATATATGGGGCCGGGAGGAGCCACTTTTCTGTCTCTGCAGTCCAGCTAAAGTCCAAGACTTTATTGAGATGGTCAGCCGACACGGCTTCCAAGAAGACTCTGATGAGACTTCCTTTATCCCTTTCAGTGCCAAGCATGTAGTTTCTACGTGCTTGCTTCCACTCCACTTAAGTGCCAAGCATTACCTGCCTCCCCAAAGCCCGGGGGGGGGGGGGGGGGGGCAGAAGAGCCCATGCACACGGGCTATGCGGGCTTGTAGCCTGCAGGGCCAGGGGCCACAAAAGCTTGCCCCTGTGCCCTGTTCCTACAAGCCCTGCATAGCTGGTCCCGGGCTGGTTACTTCGGGTAAGGGGGACCCCATGTCATTTTTTGGGGGGATTTTTAAGGGTTTAAAAAATGGGAGGGGGGGGGGGACCCTATGTCGTTTTTTTTCTTTTTTTTTTTTTTTTATTAACCCCTTATGTTCTGTCACCCAGCAGCTATAAAAGGCTTCCAGCAGGGGAGCTGGAGGTAAGTATTAAAAAAAAAATATATATATTTTTTTTCTCTGTGTGGTGTTTTTTTTTTTTTTTTTTTTTACACTTAACCCCTTGTGAACTGGTAAGGGGTCCAAGAGATCCCTATACCAGTTCACAAGGCTGGGGGCTGGCAAGTCACCTGCGGCTAGCGGGTGACTTGCCATTTACCCCCGGCACCCCCATTACCTGCCTCCCCAAAGCCCATGGGGGGGCAGAAGAGCCCGTGGCCATGGGCTATGCGGGCTTGTATCCTGCAGGGCCAGGGGCCACAAAAGCTGGCCCCTGCGTCCTGTTCCTACAAGCCCTGCATAGCTGGTCCCGGGCTGGTTACTTTGAGTAAGGGGGTAAAATCCAAAAAAAAAATGGGGTCCCCCCCCGGGAGGGGGGACTCTGTCATTTTCTCTCGATTGAACCCTTTGCAGTGTGGATGGTAGCTGTATTTTATTTGTAAATGTTATAAAGTACTTGTTTCAGTTTGGGGGGTCTCCTGGGCAGGAACGGGGGGCTACTGATAAATATGTGGTACCGTTCTAAGCGGTAGAAATGGGGCTTTCTCATGCAATATGGTTTTCTTTAATAAAATACATTTTTTATTTAAAATAAAGGAGGCAATTTTCTAAAAAAAATGTAATTATTTATTTTTTTACTTAATAATAATAATATTGTAAAAAACAGAATAGAATTTACAAACAAGACATTTCATGTTAAAGCCTAAACTCTGCTGCAAAAAAAAAATATACAGAACTTTCCAGAAAATTCCAGCAAAAATTGCGCAAAATGGGGAAAAATGACCTGTCAACAGAGGGTGACAAAATCTCAAGTAGGCTGGCAATTAAAAGGGTTAAAAGTAGCTATGCATGTTGGGTATTGTTCTGTTCGGGGGACCTTGTGCTTTCAGACTTAGCTTGTTTTTTCTTGTTTTCTATATTTATATTTTAGGAAAAGGTGTTTTTTATTCAGCTTTTTTATACATTTTTTAGGGAAACCCTGCGCAACCAAAGAATTCTTTGAGGGATTAATTCCAGAAAGATGAGCCCACTACAGGAAGCTGGGTATGCTTAGAAAGCTTAACATGTGTACTTTCAGGGAATATATGGTTTATGGGGGATATTCCAAATGTAAAGGGTTGTTTTGGTTGAAAAAATGCAAGGTGAGCACTTTGCAGAGCTGAAATTTTCAAGTAAAATTACCGTTACGCACATGCTTTACTTTGGGGTGTTTGCCAACTCTTCCCTTGACAGTAGCTATGCATGTTGGGTATCGTTCTGTTCGGGGGAAGTTGCTTTTTCAGATTTTACTCGTTTTTTCTTGTTTGTATATAGTTTTTTTAGGAAAACGTGGCTTTGGTTCTGCTTTTTTATCCTTTTTTTAGGGAAACTCTTTGCAACCAAAGATTACATTGAGGGATTACTTCCAGAAAACTATGGCCACGTCAACAAGCCTGGTACACCTAGAAAGCTTGAGGTGTGTACTTCCAGATGTTGTTTCCAAATGTAACGGGTTGTTTTTCTGGAAAAACTTCCAAGGTGCGCATGGCGCATAGCATAGTTGTATTCTATCTGAAAATCCCCTAAAGCGCTGTTTCAGTTTGGGGGAGTCTCCTGGGCAGGAAAGGGCTGTAACTGGGAGAAATTAGGATTTCACACGCAATAAGATTTTTTTGACAAACTTACATTTTTTTATTACAAAAAAACACTACGAATAGTAAAAAATAGATTTTTAAAAACATTTTTTCACGTATTTCACCCAAAAATATTGAGAATACACCTAAATAATGACAAACAAGACATTTCATGTTAAAGCCCAGACTATGCTGAAAAAACAATATATAATTTTCCTGGGAAATCCCTTCAAAATCACATTTGAACATGGGGAGCGCAAAATCGTCTGGCAACAAAGGGTGACAAAAACTCCAGGTAGGCTGGCAGCGAAAGGGTTATGGGAGGTCATCTTTTTGGGGAATGTTTGGATGATATTGTGAAGTGAGCCACAGAGGACAAGTATATTCTAAGTATACAGTACGTCCTGCTCCAAATATAATACTTACAATTGTGTAATCCTCCGCCAGTGGGCGCTGTGGCACTGCAGACATGCAAAAACAGGCTCCTCCCGGCCCTTCATATACCCAGGGACCTCCCACAAATCCCCAGATTTCTCTGCAGCGCTGACTGCGAACACATGAAGTATCACTCTGTCGCAGGTGAGCGGGGCTATTACAGCCTGTGGCCCTGTTGGACTATTCCCGCCCGTCCTCCTTGTGATGTGCCTCCCAGCCTGGGCTGCGCTGGTCGGGTGAAGGTAGGCAGCACCATGGGTGCTTAATGGAGCCATGCTCCACCGCAGTCCCCCACCATAGGGTAGGCGGTTTAGGCTGATGGTGAGCCTCATAGTGGATGTCCCTCCCGCATTATTGCCCCATGCCCCGTGTAGAGGTGGACCCTGTTTAGAGGATCGCCATCCTCCCCCGTTTTCCCCTTTTTCGGGGGAAAAGGAGGGGGGGTGTGGCGGTCTCAGTACATACTATTCTCAAGATTATGGCCGTAATTTGCCCCTGACCGGCATCCAGGTGTCAGCCGCACTGCTTACTCCTATTACGTCTATTCTGGCTGCCGCCGTCTTTTTTCCCTTGACTTCTCAATCTTGTAATTGTGTACAGCTCGCGCTGCCTTATCATCCTGCAGCTTGAGGCAGGAAGGTAATCTTTTTACATCGCCTACGGGTGACAAATTGGTGGCGGCGTCTTTGACCCTTATGAGTACTCACTAGCAGACGCTTTTACTCATACTACATTATTGACTTGACCTTAACGGCCGCTTCTGAGCTTCTCGCCCCTTTGGGGGAAGGCGGGGACCTGGCGTGGCGCGCTCTGCGTCACGCCCTGATCAGACCCGCCCTCTGAGTTCGGGCGGCGCCATTTTGTGGATCTTCGCGCGCGTGTTGGCGGTCCCTCTCCTCCCCTGGTCTGTAAGTGCCCTTTGCTAGCGATTTCACTCTTTATTAATTCCTTTGCTGCGCATGGTTCTGACACCTACTATTCCCCTTCTGTCTTTCAGACGTTAAAGACTCCGGTGGCTTCCCCCGGCCTAACAAAACTCATTAGTCAAAATCACCTGGTAAGGGGCACTACTAATGTGATCAAAGACTACAATCAATCCTGCTTGGGTGCTCCCTGAATTCCACAACATATGTTTATTGAACCACAAAAAGAAAAACTGTTGGAATTCATAGAGTTGGGCACACCAGCTAACTAACATAACTCATAGCGGGCTTACATAAATTCTCCCACATTCCCAGCGGGCCTTTGGGACATCCAGGGTTGCTTATGGCATAAATCCCTACTGACATATATTGCACTGATACTCGCCATATGGAGGCATTTCGGAATTTTGTACCAGCGGTTCCCTCGGGACAAGACCCGCTGTGTATAATGTGTGGCTACCCCCACTTCGGTGCTGAGAGCACACCGATCTGTGCATGCTGTGCTGATCAAGTAGTGATCCAGCTGCCAGGATCGCCAGGGGCTGTTCCTCGCCCTAACAATCCTATTCCACCAGGCTTAAATCTCGTTGCGGACGAGTCGCTTACGAGTAAGGAGTTGCAGCCGGCTGCGGCTTCCAGGCTGCCCGCGGCTGCCCAGACAATTACAGGGCCGACAAAGCGCTCGGGCCGTGACATGAAGCGGTCCTCTACGACCTCTGTTTCTACCCCAGCTAAGGGATCGGCGGAGTCCGCTACTCTGCGGGCCTGCACCACTTCTGAGGAAGGTAGGCTTTTCTCGGACTCGGGCTCATCCGACAAGGAGCCGAGGAGTCATGGCGATTCTAACCTTGAAGGCTGGAACCATTTTGATACTGTTGGCTTACTGAGTAGAATCTTTAAGGCCCTGTCTATCTCCCTCCCCAACGCGGCTCCCCAGCCGAGAGAGGAGTGTTTCCATACAGCGACACCGCGCTTGGAATTCCTAGAGCAGGCTCATTTCCATGCTTTTGTACTCGAGGAATGGGAACACCCTGGTTGGCTTCTAGGGGCCCCAGGGAACTGGGATTGGAAATACCCCTTCCCCCCCTGAGATGGTTGATTGTTGGTCTTCGCCCCCTGTGGTAGACGCTCCGATAATTGGGGTTCCTAAACCCCCCTTTGTGGCAGCTCCTGCTTACTGTACCCTTCGGGACGCCGAGGACCAGCGCATGGATAAACTGGCTTCCCACGCTTTTTTCTGTGCAGGAACGGCGCTGCGCCCGGTCTGTGCCGCGGCCATAACTGCAGTGGCCGCCAAAACCCTCATCGGACAGATGCTTGAGCATCACGTTGACGATCTCTCCTGGGAGGTGTTTAAGGCACTCTCCAGTTGTGATGTATTTCTAAGATTTATCCTTTTAGCTATGGATGACACCATTAGAATGTGTGCGAGGACTTCCGCCCTTGTGGTGGCGATGCGTCGCATGGTCTGGTTGCGAGAGTGGGGTGCGGACTATGCTGCTAAAAGGACTCTTACCAGGTTCCCCTTTAAAGGGCATCACCTGTTTGGGGCCCGTCTGGACCTGTTTGGAAAGAAGGGCAAATCACCCCGGCGCAGGCGCTCGTCTCGGCCCCCTCGGGATGCTTATGCTCTCTTCCCTGTGTCTTCTAGACACTCAGGCTTTTCTGGTTGTGTTGGGTGTCCAACACCGCTATTCCGTGGCCTTGTTATCTGGCCTCTCTCCTGCCCCCACGGGGTACTAATGGAAACCATGTCTCTGTTGAGACCAAGAGGAGTCCGCGAGAGGCCTGCCAGGTGGTCCTTCTCGCTTCCCAATCTCTGTCAGGTTGAGTTGCCTACTCGGCTGGTGCCATCACTTGAGAGTCTTCTGGATGGGTGTTTTTTTTTTTTTTTCTTCACCTCTTGTCCTCCTGGTCCTCTTTATTGGTATCCCCATTTCTAGGGATGAATCTAGTCTCGGTCAGGCGAGAATCTTCCTCCCTCTACAATAAGGTGGACAATCTGGTTGCATGGGTTCAGTCCCTACTTGCTGTTCCAGTCCCTTCTCCAGGCAGGAATGCGGCTGGTGGGCCAGTCTTGGTGACTTGCTTAGCCAAGTTCCTTATATTCCTCTACCAGGGGTTTTTTCTTCTACAACTTCTATTCTTAATACTGGACTGGGACCCAGAATCCCTGGAGCGGATCATGTGTATCCTTCCCCTGGGTTAGGAGTCCCTCCTTGAGTGGATTTTCTCTAGGATCCTGTCTGGGGACAGTTTCCTTGCTTGCCCCTTCCACAGATGATCACTGGATGCCAACCCTTCAGGTGGCGGGGGGGGGGGGGGGGTTTCCTTCTGTAACCCCTTGCGTGTGTGGGGAAGATGGGACCTTCTAGGAGGTCCTTGTACCTCAGTACAGTGAGTTTTCAGGCTGATGCTATCTCGCCTGTCTTTTCTTCTTCCAGGCCTGCCTGTGGGGCGGTGCTCGGTTCTGTCTGACGACTATGGCCTGCCATTATTCATCTGTGTGGGACCTAATGCAGGATGGTTCCCCAGAAAGGTATATTTTCCTGTTCTGGATGAAAGATAAGGTTCCCTGCTTATCATTTGTTTTCGCCCCTGTGGAGGTCCCTCTGTGACAGGTGGTGCTATCCCTGGGTTCTCTATGATGTTCAACCAGTGTGGTTTGTTTGGTGCTTCGTCGCCTTTTCAGGCTCTTGCCACTTATTTCCCTGTACCTGGCTCCTCTGACTGTTGTCATGAGGATTTAGTATTTTTATGACAGGCCATTTTGGCCTTTGGCCTTGTCTCCCTTCCCCTTGTTATGCGGTTTTCTGTGCAGAATCGCTCTGTTAGGGGAACCATTGATTCGGGTGGCCCCTGTGGGACCTAGTGGAGTGTGGATTCGCAGACGTGATACCTTAGGGTAGCTGTTCTATACGTTCTGCCAGGGGGTCGCCCTGTTTTCGTTCAGGGCCTCTATTACATCACTCCAATTCTACAGTCTCTGGCCTAGCCGGCCTGGCTGCTGGTTCTCCTGTCCTTATGGAAACGGGTTTCTTCCCTCCGTGTTAGTGACTTATGGAAGTTTAAGAGCAGCGCTCTTCTTCTTATTCTTCCACTCTTATGAGGTATGGCTTACCCATATGGATAGGTGTTAGCCTAGGTCTCTTTCCCGTTGGGCATTCTCTGTTCCTAGGGCTCTAGCGTTATTACAGCATGACTTGGAGTTGGCTCCCCAACTCGGTACTGTGAAGGGTCAGGTTCTACCCTGTCCGCCTTCCGGTAGCAGTCTTTTGTCTATTTCCCTCGGATAAGTTTTCCTTCGGGGGTTGCTCATTGTGTGCCTCTTTTAATTCTATGATCCCTGTTGGGGTTTGGATTTTTTACTTCTGTTGCCTTGTGGGACGTTCCCTTGGGCCTAGGAGGCTGTCTGACTGTCTCTTACATTCATCGTTGTCCCTTGGGTCTGCTGACTCAGGCAGACGTGTGTCTGAGCGGGTGGCTCTGTTTCGCTAGCCCTCGTTCCTTGTTATGCACCAGGATAGGGTAGTGCTCCGCCTTACAACGGACCTTTCTACCTCTGGTGGTGGTTTAAGCTCATGTGTCGTCTTTTTTTTTTGTACCGTATTCATTGTAACTCTGAGGCACGGGGATGTATTTTCCTTCATCAGGTGCTGGAATCCTTTTCCTGGATTGCTTTTATGGTCCCTTAAGGGGACTGATGCCCCTCTGGGTTTGTGGGCACCTAACTCTGTATGTGCCTAATTTTGTCTGCCTCCAGGGGTTTACGCGGCCTTGGTCTGGCCTTTAATCGGATGGTTTTTCCTTCTGGTCCTAGGGAAGATTGGCTTCTTCCTGGAATGTTGGTTAGCGCTTGATTTTGTCAGGATGTTGCTCAGACCTATTCCTTTGAGGTGCTGAGTTTCTCTCGCCTCATTCTGTTTCTACTGGTGAATAGGTATCCTCTGGCCTTTCATCACCAAGTTTTGTTGTACAGGTTTGCTAAATGGCTACCTTTGGTTTTTGGTTCATACATCTTTCTTGGGTTTTTACTATTGACGCTGGAGTCTTTGCTCCTGTTGCTTTCGGTGGCGAGGTTGCAGGTTACAGTGCCTTGACGGCCTAGTGTGCCTTTTGTTGGGGATCCCACCCTATTTTATGGACACTACTATTGGATGTCCCAATTGTAAGTATTATATTTGGAGCAGGACGTACTGTATACTAAGAATAATACAATTCTGTGAAGTACTCACCTGTAGAATTGGTATTATACGTATACAGTACGTCCTGCTCCACCCCACCCTGGTTTTACATTATTCTGGATCCCCTGTATGGTGATTGTTGTTGTTGTTATCATTACCAGTTGTTTTGGTGGTTGGTTTCTCCCGGCTTCTGGTTCACTGCTTTTCAATGCTGGGGATTTGTGGGAGGTCCCTGGGTATATTAAGGGCCGGGAGGAGCCTGTTTTTGCATGTCTGCAGTGCCACAGCGCCCTCTGGCGGAGGATTACCCAATTGTAAGTATTATATTTGGAGAAGGACGTACTGTATACGTATAATACCAATTCTACAGGTGAGTACTTCACAGAATTGCATTTTTAGGCTTCTGCAAAGAAGGAAGTCTAATCCTTCTTATCATAAATCTTTAAATACTCAGCCTTTTTGGGGCAACAGAATTTCGTTTCGTTCACAAACAAACAAGGGACAGTGGGGCTCTGAAGAGATTAGACTTTCTATAAATATCCTGGAGAGGAGAGCGATTCTGATGTCACTCACTCATTGGACCTCCAATCTGAGGAGTCATCCCGTCAGGGTTCAAGCAGACAACACAATGGCGCTTTTGCTAGAACGGTATTACAAGCAGTAGTGAGCTCTTCAGCTGAGGTTTGATTCTTTCAGAATGGATTACTCCTCAGGTTAGAGGAATAGGGTCAACACTTGGGATTCCCACTCTGGAACAAGGGCACTGCTTTCGGAGGTCCCATTCATATCTGATTAGGTGATGCCCTGGAGTGGAATATTAGAGAAAATACAATTTTGTGATTCTCACTTGTAGAATTGCTTTCTCTCTTCTTCCACTCCAGGGCGTCATGCCCACGCTATCTGCTAGGCCACTATATCCATTCCTTAAATGCCATAGTCCTAGTGAAGCCTTGTGTATGTGTAACTGTTTTGTATTACCATTTAAAAAAAGGGAAAAATAAGGAGAGGGGTTCTAACATATCTCCTTGTTTTCTGACTAAACGTGGGATCTCATAGGATGCCTTCATCTTCCCAGGTGGCTATTCCTACTGCTGAGGAGAGACACTGGCTTTGGTGGTTAACAGTAGAGTTGATTATATCCTGATTTTGTGGAATTGCAGGAAAAGTAACCGTTGACATTTGGGTAATAATAGTCTCTAACCATTTCTTGTTTATTTCGGCTAACCACAAATATCACTTCCTTACTAAAGAGACTTCCTTTATTTAGCTCTTATCCCATCAATTTGTTCTGTATATTATTTTAGATCAATCTCACCCTGACTTTCACATTGAAACACTCTCCATTAACCTCTTTCTTAAAGTGGACTAACGCCCAGGATATTGACTATCCTGGGTTTTGGTCCACTTCGGTGGGGCACCCCGATCGGGGGTGCCCCGCTGTGTGAAACCCCCCAGAAAGCCCCGAAAACTCACCTCACCCCGCTCCCACGTGACCGCTGCAGCCAATCCCCGCCGACGGGCAAGCGTCCCTCTTACAGGGAGTGCACCAGCGGCTGCCATTCACAAGCGGCCGGCGCGGGAGCGCGCCCTGCTAGAGGGATGCGCGGGAGGCTGCGGACGCGCATGCGCCACTGGAACGTGGAAAAGGTAGGATTGTGGGTTTCACCCCCCAGGACATCCCGGTTTCGGATGCCCGCGGGGAGGGATCTGATCGATCCCCCCTGGGTGTTGGTCCGCTTTAAGTATAGGCTAGATTTGTGGGGCTCTAAAATATTTCTATTTATTTTGATGGATGAATAGGCTTGATTAGGACAGTTTTCTTCATCTGAAATCCAAACTTTGTCTGCCATACTTACGGTGATGTCATCTATTATTATTTTTTTTTCTATGTTCATTTGGACACCCATGTGGGGGGTAAGTTTACACAATTCTATTATTATCCAGGCAAACTGGAATATCTTAGACATATCCCTAAACCAGGCAAACTGGAATATCTTAGACATATCCCTAAACCAGTATGCTGGGTTTTTCCTCTTTCTGTGTTAGTTAGCAGGCCTGTCTGTTCCCTGCTTTACATCACACCCAGAATTCTTCTCTCTATCTGCAAGGCCAAGCTATTGGCTTTTTTTGTACTGGGTGATTCTGACCCCTTTCTGTCTGAACAATTATTCTGTGACATGAATTTGCTGAGATGGATCCATACAAGGCTACTTTGAGTACCATGTTTCCATATATTTCATGGAAGACCTACTACATAAGTAGGAGCTAAGGCCAGATCAGCTTATGCTTCCAACCTTTTGGAAATTTGCAATTGAAACTACAAAAGCTGTCCTCCATGGAACATCTTTTAGATCTCCCCAATATTTGGTCTTGGTCTTGCTAAAGCACATTAGGGAGGCTGGGGACTTTGGCCTCATTGCACTCTGGTAAGGCTTGTAGCTAAGGTATTAGCAGTGATCATGGCAGTAGCCTTTGGCTTAGGGCCTACTTAGATGATTTAACCCTAGACAGGTAAATTGCTTTTCTCTCCTCCTGGGGCAAAGACCTGATTGCCGAGTAAATAGCACAGTCTCATGCCAATAACTGGGTCTTGACACTCCCCTCTGCATCCCAGTTAAAGGGCCAAGCCTTCGTGGTCACTAACTTGTTTTAAGTCTTTCATGGTTTAGGAACAGGCCATCTTGGGGGGTACAGTAATCCAAGGAACCCCAGTTGTCTCTACAGTTTGTGACTTGGGCAACTTCAATGGCTTTTATAACCTTGGCTGTTATGATGTGCTGAGCACCCTTCGATCTTGGGTGCTTCTGATAAACACCTTTCCTTCTTAACCACCTTGCCATGTGGTCGTTTCCAATCTTCATGTAGTGCCAATTTCAAATTCATTCCATACTTTTCCATACTCAGTCTATACTTTTCCACCCCATCAACTGGTTCAAAAACAGAAGAACCTTATTTAACTGCCCTGGGTCATTTAATCTCTGTAACACTGCATGTGAATGGGTGGCTGATGCACGGACACAGGAGATGACATTTTTTGTCTTTCTGTGCGGGGGAGTGGCACTGGACCGTGGTGAAGGTAAAGCTTTTTTTTTCTTGATAACCCCCCCCCCCCCCCCCCCCCAAATGTCCTGCCTCACCAGGATAGGGTGGCAGGACATTGGGTTATTTTTGGATGGAATCCTGCTTTAATATATTTATGCATCACTGAATGATTGTTGCGAGAAGTGTAGGAATTTTGTTCCCCACTTTATTGTGGAGGACTCTCTGGGCACAGGTTCCAGACATGCTTTCTTCTTTGACTTTACCTTTTTGAGCCTTTTTTTTTTCTTTTCACCGTTTTCCTTTTTTGCTTTTAGACATAGCTATGATCTGCAGGATCCCTCTTCTTCTGTCATAATTGCTGGGAAAGGACACGTGTCTTAGGTGACTATGCAATCTTGCAGAGGCTTGCTCATAGGCTAATTTTGCCTCCGATTGTACACATAGCTGGCAGCTCACGGACATCTCAGCCCGTTCCTGCTGGGGTTGAGGTAGTGTCTCAGACTCAACATTACCAAAAGTGTTGTGCACAAAGGACCTGGCATTAAACTGGTAAATGGCATAATGAGTTTTTGACCAGCTCACCAATAAGCATTGTAGCATTCAGCTGACTGTTACTGTACATGCTAAGGTATATATATATATATATATATATATATATATATATATATATGATGTAACCTGACTACTTATTCATTCATTCTTTTTTTCTCCTCTTCTTTTCTTATTAGAATGTGGTTAAGCTTATGAGAGGTCTTCTGCAGTGTATGATAAGACAGGTAAGCAAGCGATGTTTACTGAACCCACAAAGCTATATTTTGTCTTTTGTTTTTTTTTGTTTGTAAGGTATACTATCCGTCTCTTGCATCCCAGGACCAGGAGTGTGCTAGATTGATGGAAAGTCCTAAAACTAGATTGATTGATTGAAATTAAAACTTCGTTTTAACCTAAACCCCCACTCTTCCAACACTTCTACCCATAACTGGAAACATAGATTTCTTGAATGGGGACACAACATGTCCATATATAAACTGGGAAAATGCAGGAATTACACAAATTATAGCATCATATGTCAAAAAAATGATTTAAAAAATCTCTACTAAGGACTGGCGTAATGAACTAGATAATCTCTGGAATACTACCTCAACGAAACGCAAAGAAGTAGCACTTGAAGAAAGCAACACAGGCATAAATAAATGGTGTACTAATTTTCCAACTAAAAGTTGACAATTTATTAAGAATGTACAAATATTCCTGGGTGACCTTACAGGCCTCCTCATACATACAAATGCTCCTCAGATTATATCATTATAACTATGTATCACAAGTTAGGTCTGTACAGATGGGATTGTCCGACTCAGATCGATGTAGAAAATGTGGGGAAGGAGGGGCGAACCTTTACTATTGTCTGTGGAAATGAGAACTCCAAACTGATAAACTACCTACCTCTAACGCCAAGGTGAACAATATTCGTCTCAATAGATCCAGCTGACCTGAGAGCGGATGGTGGCACTAAAAGGCTAATACTGATTGAATCAGCAGTCGCAAAAAAAAAAATATTCTCCTAAATTGGATTCATACTAACCTCCCTCCTTCAGACACTTTATGGTAAAAGTACAACAGGTTTTTAAATTCGACTGGGCTGACGCAATATTGGATAAGGAAAAATAGACACCCAACTTCTTTAAAACTTGGGAAAGCTTTATTGACACATTACAGGTAGAAATCAAACACAAATTGTACCAAACATTTAGGGACACCACATGGTATCTTACAAGAGCAATAGATGGGGATCACCCAGTGGATGTCTCTGATAGGGGTGATGCTGGGGCGTCGCGGCCCTCACCTTGATTGGATCGCATTCACCAGGACAAATGAAGATACACACAGCAATAATACAGGTAATTTACAATGATTGATGCTAATCCATCCCATGGAAAAAGGTGATAATGCATTGTTTTCTCTTAACGTCAAACCTTTTCTCTTTCCTTTAGTGATTACCAATAAAAGTGTACCAAAGCTACCTTATTTACATTGTATTTACATTGAAAACTCAATAAAAAAAACTTAGATATATATTTATACATTTTCAAGCATTTAAAATAATAACACATGTCAAATGTATTTCTAGATAGTGTAACTGCTATTATTTACATATTATAAATGAAACCTCTGAAAAACCTCTGCCTTATTTGAAGTAGACTTACTAAGTATGTGTAAAGATTTTAGGCATTAGAAGCCCTGTGTACGGTATGTAAAGTGTAGGTTGAGACTTGGCACCGATATACTAAATAAACCTTAGGCCCCCGCTGCGATAGCGGAGCGTTTTTAAAAAGATTTTTCTATAGTGCTATATCGATAGCTCTTAAAATGTCGGCAAAATGCGATCACTGCAGTGTGAACCATTACTCATGCAACTTATTTACTGAAGAACTCTTGGCGTCTTTTCAACCAATGTGCATAGGGGAAATGAGTGTTGCTTTCCATCTCTCAGCTCAGTCAGGCCTCTCCTGAGGCATTCTTTGCCCTCATCCACATTGGGTAGAGAAAGAGGTATGTCTACAGTAGACAGAGCTTTCACTATCCCATTTCCATCCCAGGCATCATGCTCTTACTATAGTGCATCTACAGTGCTTTTATAGATCTACTCCAATGTCAGAAGTCCTTTCCATTTTCTCTTTATCTTCAGTAGAGTCAGTGGCTTCAATGACCTACATAGAGTCTTCTCATTTACATAGACTCTTCTCTTAGAGGAGTTGGCCAGAAGACTTCCTCTTTGTCTCTCACTGGAGTGGTCCGTGGTTCATGTTGGCATTTAAACTTAGAGCCAGCATTATTGGTTCAGGACACGGAGGCTGAAGGCACGCACGGATTCGTAGCATATCAATGCAAATTGTGTGCTCCTCCTCCCCTTTAGTAAATAGACCCCCCACAGTTTTGTTCGGATTTTTAGACCTACAGGCGTCATGTATGTTTGTGTGTATATATAAAAAATGGTGTCAAAGTTGAAGATATTTTCTTAGGATTTAGGATCACCTGTCATGGCCTCTGGAGGGGCTGGCTCTCCTCCTTGATGTTTCAGTTATGGTGGACCTTGATCTTCATTACGTGTTCTTTTTGCACAGCTTTGGTATGTCCTAATTTGCAATATGTTGCTATTGGCAACTGTACACAAAGTCTGTACACAAAGATCTACAAGAAGAGCAAATAAAGGCTGGTACATGCAGAACACTGCTGTTGGGCATATGTATGGTTGAGTGAGCTCCCTCACAGTGGTAGCAACCATAGCACTGCATTCTGTATGTACAGGACTCGCTTCTCTTTTCTTGGTGTACAGTTGCCAGTCACAGCAGATTGGAGGTAACGCCTTTTGGCACAAAAATATATACACTTACATAAAAGTGCCATCCAGATCCCTCTTTGAAAGGAGACATACATCTGCATGAGATGTCTTTCTATTCTCCTTCAGTGGTACTGCTTGCTACAGAACTAAATGATGCTTCCACACCATCTAATACATAGGGTAAGAAGCTGGGTGTTATAAGCCTGTCTGTCTTCTGGTTGGAGCTGCTAATGGACTTTTCAGTAGAGAATAAGAAGACAGTAGACCCCCTGTTGGCTTAAAGTATCTTGTTCAATATGCAGTAATAATTATACTTTTTTATTGCTGTTTGTGGGAAGTGATGGCCCCATTTAAAGTGTTAATGTGCATTTTCTTCAGGTCTCTAAAGTTGAAGAATTTAAATACAGCCAAAGCTTCAAAGATTGCCTCCATGCCAAGTATAACACTAGCACCTGTTCCACTGTTGTAGGAGATGATCAGTGGGGTCACCTGCAGCTTGATGCTACATCTGTTTATCTACTATTCTTGGCTCAGATGACTGCATCAGGTAAATCCCTCTACATTTATCAATATTAAACATGAGCTTCTTTGTTTATCCATGTGAGATTCCCATTGGCAAAGCTTTTTATAAGTAGCCTTCCTGATGTGGTTTTGCCAAGGAGAAGAGTTGGTGGGGGGAACATGCAACACTTGAATGGGCGTTGTGCGCGTGTTTGAAGCTGGGGGATGCTGAATTGTGTCTTTGAGTGTGGCAGAACATGAAGGCACATAAAGGCACAAAGCATCTTCCCCCGGCTCCGTAAGTGCATCCGTCGCCCATTCAAGTAAATGATCTAAAGAAATCTCACACAGCTCTAAATGAACAACAAAACGAACTGGGCCCCCCTAGGGCATGGGCTAAGTGAGGATGCACGAACAACCTATCAACCTGTTCCTTTTTGTTGTGTGGGATCCGCCATTTTCCACCAATCACCACCGCACCCGTCCGTCTACAGGCAAGTGCTGTGGTGATTGGAGGAGGATGGTGGATTCCACAAACAAAAAAAACTGGTAGGTAGGACTCAAAACACATATAACACAAAGTGTAATTTAGTTTCTGTATTATCCAGTTGGTTTCTGCATCCTTACTTGGCTCATGCTCTAGGGGGGCCCAGTTCGTTTTGGTGTTTATTCAAGTGAATGGGTGGTGGGCATGGGCACGGAGCCGGAGGATGGCGCTCTGTGTCTTTCCATGAGGTGGCCACGCAGAAACCAGGAGAGTGTTGCTGGGGTAACGTTAAGGATTTTTTTTTCTTTGTAAACCCCAGTCCTGCCTTAGCACCAGGATAGGATTGTTTTTGGGTGGAATTCTGCTTTAACATGACACATTTGTAATGTAGGTTTTGGTTTGCTATTGTCCTGCTGTGCCTTGTATTATGAGGACAAGGTATAGCGCAGTGCTATCAAGATCACGGAACAAATTATGCATCTGTCCCTTCATCGGGACAAGTCATACTTTAGGCTAAACACAAAAAACACTATACTCCCCTTTCATCCCGTGCAGGCTATCTCTGCTCGTCCGGTGCTAAGACACTTACCTGATCGCCTGATGGCAGCCGGGCGCCGCAAATCCTACTCTGCTGCATCGATGCCGCTGTGCAGAGGGGACTATGGCGCGCACCCTCATCACAAACTATGGCCCATCCTTCTCTATTCACTGAAATGGAGGGGGGGGGGCGTGTTATAGTTCCTGTGAAGGGTGGGCTGGGCGAAATCTACAAATGCACCCTTCTGAAAAAAGCACTGTACCAGCTGTCTGGGTGATAAAATGGTTATGCTTTGATGTTGCACACTTCCTATAAAGGTTATTTAACAAAATCTGTGAAAGGTATTTTTCCCCATTTTTTAAATAATGTTTTTTTTATCCTAGGTCTTCATATTGTCTATACTTTGGATGAAGTTTATTTTGTACAAAATTTGGTATTTTACATTGAAGCAGCTTATAAGACAGCAGTAAGTGATAGTGGTGCATTATAGTTTTGTTTTGTGTTTTTAAATAAATAATAATAATTGTGTTTTAATATTCTCTGTTCAGGACTTTGGAATGTGGGAGCGTGGAGATAAGACCAATCAGGGTATAACAGAGCTGAATGCCAGCTCTGTTGGAATGGCTAAGGTAATGGGACAACTTTACACTATACTCAATAATCAATGTAAAATGATGCAATTAGTATTGTATGGGCAGTACTGTGTTAACCAGGAATTCAGGGGTACTGAAGGCTTCAAGATAAGTGGACAGTGTAGCCAGGCAGTGAGGAAAGCAAGTTGAATGCTCTGCTGCGTAGCTCGAGGCATGATCAGTAGGGAGCTTGTGATGCCGCTGTATACAGCTCTGGTGAGGCCACATCTGAAATCCTGTGTTTAGTTTTAGATACTTCCCTTACAAAATAAGTTGCTTACTAGAATGAATCCAAAGGTGGACAACATGGTGAAGAGACTTGTGTGTAGCCCCACGGATTACCAGTAAAACTCGCTCAGCCTTTCCGCAGCACTGGCGCAGACAGCAGGCAATCGGCACACTTGGCTCAGTTCAGCTTCTTTTCCCGGCACAGACACCCATGCCTCCAAGAAACAGTTGTGTGAGTGCGCTGCTGGCTGCATCCCTGCTTGCCTCTAGCTGGGGGGTTGGGGCCTAACTAAAGGTATAATGGGGGTGTGGACTGCTAGCTTGGTGAGTTAATGCGGCGATTGCCGGGGGTTTCACACAGTGGAACATCATAAGGGCTGGCACAGCTGGGTTTTGGTCCACTGTAAATTAAACTGTTTTAAATTTGTATGTTATTGTTACAGTAACAAAGTACTTGTAATAAGATCTATAACTTTCTAAAGCTAATTTTTTATTTGGCCTGTGTCCAAATTGGTGTGTGTGGGGAAAAAGGTGTGTTGTGTTGCACTCTACAATGCATGTTCCAATTGCTGCACACAGCTCTGTATTTCATGTGATATTTGCTCTGTTCAGTTCCCTGGCAGTAGCATTGCCACTGCTTTTTAGTGAGAAGCCTTTGGGACATAAGATGAGTATAGCGTGTTGATGTTTTGCCTGAAAAATGTCTTTAAGGCATATATATTACTATCTGGAAAGGACAAGGCATTAGGCTATAAATAATAACTCCACTTTTCATATATCCATGTAATATCCTGTCCTTCCAGGAGCACAAGCCTGAGCTAGATGACCTGCGTGGCTCCATGGTGCGAATTGTACGCATGTGAGTGAAGAGCCCCAACGTCTGTTTGGGGTGAAGGAGCTAACAGACAGTGTATCTGCCTGGCTCCTTACCAGGTATCTGCAGTGTTTGGGCAAGTCTGTGTAATGCGGACCCGGCCGCCATGATCCCCCTCTGTGTGCCTTACCTGACCTGAGATCTCATGCAGTTTTGCCCTGGCCTCCTGCGGGGTGGCACTTCACAACCGTTTGTCACAGAATCAGGCGGTTGTGGATACACTGTCAGCATCTTTGTGCTCTTCCTTGAGAGACTTTGTGGTTAAGGGCCGCTGCAGATACTCTGAATTATATGTACAAATTTTGTGGATGTAGAACGATATCTGCTAGGTGAACCACATTTCCACAAAGGATCATATCTCTGTTTCCACATGCCGTCGTTTAGAGGACAAACAATAAATTTTTTTTGCCCATTAAAACAATGTGACGAGCGTCGGACAGACGATTTTTCTCGTTCAACTTCCTCTAGTGTGTCCTGGTAATGAATTGGATAAAAATACTCACAATGTTGGCTTCAAAGGAAAAATTGGGGGAAAATTACAGAAAAATTAAATCTTCTTTTGCCTTTTCCTTCTAGCTTTAGTTTCAATAGCATGTGATTGCTCTCAGCCTGAGATTGCGAGGAGGTGGGGTTAAACAGTTTATAATAATGGTATCCTGTCAGAACTCAATGGCATACAAATGGCATGCTGGGGAAAATGAAAATTAACAGCACTATAACAGGAATCGTGAAAAGTTTTTAGGAAAATAACCCGCACTTACACCTTTTCAATGAATAATATTTTGCTGCTCAACGTGTAGAATCCAATTATCCCTAAAGATTACATAAACTATAATCAATAAACACAGAGCATACAATTTAAATTAAAAAATCAAGTGTAAAATGTCCACAATTAATGTTTCATAATTCAGGCTTTAGCCAACGTCCATGGAATGTCCATGTGGTTATCCCAAGATGCATGCAGTTATAATAACGTCATGGTGAGGTCTAGGGATAATCCACTTCAAATCTCCACCTCGTCCCACCACCTGTATCTATTACTCTTACCAGATGGTGCACCAATATTGCGTTCCAAATAAAGCCTTTTTGTTGCTATGCAGGTCACGTTCTCTCAAAACATATGATCCTTATTAATCAATAGGACTCTCAGTTGTGATTTTTAAAGAGAATATCCCAGAACGAATACCATAAAAGAGATAAAGCCAGTAGAAATATCTGGTGTGATACCGTTTTAATAATATGTCTTTCTAAAAAATAGTTAAAAATGTGCACTCACATTTAAAATGAATGGTAACAGCTTGTAACAAGTGTCAGGCGGGGGCCTTCACCCTCCTACTGCACCTTGGCCAGTGATGCTGTCTGGGGAGGGGAGGATGTCCGCTAGAGTCACTCAGGAAAACGCTGTAGCTTCTTGTCCTCCCAGCCGCCGTCAACGCGTTTCGTTGCTATGCGCAACTTTCTCAAGACTCAAGTCACTTGTTACAAGCTGTTACCATTCATTTTAAATGTGAGTGCATATTTTTAACTATTTTTAAAAAAGACATTATTAAAACGGTATCACACTAGATATTTCTACTGGCTTTATCTCTTTTATGGTATTTGTTCTGGGATATTCTCTTTAAAAATCACAACTGAGAGTCCTATTGATTTATAAGGATCATATGTTTTGAGAGAACGTGACCTGCAGAACAACAAAAAGGCTTTATTTGGAACGCAATATTGGTGCACCATCTGGTAAGAGTAATTGATACAGGTGGTGGGCACGAGGTGGAGATTTGAAGTGGATTATCCCTAGACCTCACCATGACGTTATTATAACTGCATGCATCTTGGGATAACCACATGGACATTCCATGGAAGTTGGCTAAAGCCTGAATTATGAAACATTAATTGTGGACGTTTTACACTTCCTGGATTTCTAATTTAAGTTGTATGCTCTGTTTATTGTTTATACTATAACAGGAATACCAAGCAGCACTGAGGGCAGAAAATATTCATACGGTAATGTACCTGCGTTGGGGGAGAAAAATAGATTGAGTTGTTTTTGGGATTTTTGGTCTGCTCTTAGTGAAAGCAAAGAATCCCCTGACCTGTAATATTTATTGAAACATTTGAGAGAAGTTACAGAATTATGGACAGTTACCCTAAACCAATTGGAGAAGCCCAAAATAATGAAAATCCTTGCGTTCTTACAGAAGGATCTCAAGAATAGGCTGAGGCTGAAAACCCATGTGGCAGCTTTAGGTGCAATTTATGACCAAAAGATGGCTGATCACAACTGGATAAGAAGATTTTCTAAGGAAATATAAACCAATGAGATCAATTTGTCTGTCTGGGTCGTAGGGGTTTATCATAACCACCATTTGAATGAATAAAAGAGTTATCAGTAAAATTCTTGACTGCCCTCCTAGTTGTAGTAGTCTCAGACTATAGTCTCTTGACTGCCAGAAGATTAATGAATTTTTGTTTACCATCAATCTGTAGAGAAGAATGGGAACGAAGGTGAGGATTAGTTTTTCACTAAAGAGTGGAAAAAAGATTAAAATTATTTGTAGGCTTCAGGGGCAAGGGAATGTCTAAGCTGATCCTAGCCAGATAGGTTAAAACAGCTGCTTTTCTGGAAGAGGATCCTCAAGCCTTGATCAAAGGCAATGGCAGCATCTTGGGCTGAATCCTGTGCAGTATCTCTGAAAGACATCCGCAAAGTGTCTACACAGGCTAATTCGAGCATGTTTATCAGACATTACAGACTAAAGGTCACTGGTGCAGGACACCTAAAATGTAGTCTTGCAGTGCTGACAGCAGTAATTTACAAATTTTTGTTAGCTCTAAAACATGCATATAAGATCCTGTAGTAAATAATTCAACGCCACTATAAGTCCAACCAAATAGCATGGAGTTCTGTAATTTCCAAACCTCTCTCTTCCCATCTCTCAGGTCTTGGAGCACAAGGGAAATCTGTAATTACGTAACAGAGATGTAATTTCCCTGAAACTCCAGGACTATGGGGATTACCCATCCAAAATACATATGTATAACATAAAGTAGTTAAGTAGATTATCAAATACATTCCTGTTATGGTACACTGTTATTAAATGTATGTGGGAAAGGTGGTGCTTGAATTTATAGCCCAATTTCCTGTCCTCTCTAGATAGGAATATAAATCTCTTAGATTGTCATGGAGCTTCAGGGAAATAACACGATTGGTAAGTAATTGTTTTTTTTTTAAACAATCTGTTACCTGCTTCAGTATTGAGTATCTACATGTACAGCACTGGGCCATGCTGGCATGCACCAGACATAAACTTCTTTCTGTTCCTACTGGAAGGAGGTGAGCACGTTTAGTAGTTGTCACCTTAGTATTCGGAGCAGGAATACCAGCCCATGATGGTGATGTGGATTAAGGGACTGGAGTTGAAGAGAGAGGAGGTATTAAAGTAAAAATAATTGTGGATTTGGGTTCCAATCATATGCTACTGTTCCGAATTAAGCAGGTAAAGATTAGACTAAAAATATCTGCCTTAACAGTCTGTGTTTTGTCCTTTTAGGCCTATTCTTTTGTTTGAAAACCGTTTTTTAATTTTGCGTTCATGGTAGCTGACCAGTTTTGTGTTTTCCTGCCAAATACCTAAAATGCTTCAGTGTGTGGACAGAGTGGGCAAGACTGGTCAGTATGTGTGCATTTATGCTAACCAAAATGCAACTGGATCAATAACCACCTTAAAGCGGTCCTTCACTCTGAATAAGAGTCTATCTTATATGTTTCCCACACCCTGTACATGCAGATTGCTCACATTAAAAATCATCCTACCTGCATCTACTGCATGTTATGAGCCTTTAAACATCCAAGATGGCGGCTCATGGAACATCAGGCAGCCTGCAAACAGGAAGTGCCTTCTGACTGTGCTGCTCTGCATTCTGGGATTGCTGACCTTTTCCTGACCCCAGCTCTGCTATGTCTGAGCAAAGCACAGCTATAACCCGCCCCCCTGTACTTTATCCTGCTCTCCTCTCCTCAGTAAGTGTGATGCTTCTGAGGCAAGATGGCGGCGCCCGTATCCTAAAGTCCTGAACAGAATTGCAGCTCAGTGGGGGAAAGAATAACAAGTAAGTGACTAAAAACTTAAAATGTATTAATTTTAGATGCTGGGGAATCGTTTTTTTAAGGGTTAGGGCTTTTCAATAAATCATGGTGAAGGTCCGGTTTAAGAAGCAGATCAGCTGTCAGAAACTTCAATATGGTCTGATTTCCATATCTACTTAGTTGCACTGTTTATAGTCTAATTATGCACATTGCTACCAGGTACTTTGGTATTTGCCTCGTCCAGGAGGGCTCAAGATGATATCTACAGGCTCCTGTGCTTTCGGTACTGGTGACTATGCATTTAGGAGGTTTAAATACATGCAGTTTTCTTGAGGGGTTAGGTTCGTTGAAGGTACTTAAAAGTGGACCAAGACCGGACCTAGCATCTATAAGATGCTAGATCTAGCTAAATACCCACCCCTAAAGTATCTTGATTTAGGATGCTGCTCTGTGTGAAACCCCGCCAGTCGCCCATACCTCATGGGTGAACCCACAGCGCATGAGTAGTCGACAGTAAGATTTCTTGCAACATTCTAGGTCTCCCATTCAATTTCTTTAGCCGCACAATTATTTGCGCGGCCGAGGAAGCCGATTTGCGCAAGATCATACCTGCGCAGTTGGAACGCTGATGAGGGTATGTATATCAGGTGTCCGGCCGGGGTTTCACACAACGGTGCATCCCAAATCCGATCCCAAGGGTGCAGACCAAAACCTGTGATGGTAAAAATACTGGGACTTGGTCCACTTTAGGATTGATTTTGTGTGATGTGTGGGTAATTGATTATTTGGGTCACATTTTGTCATTAGTTTCCAATTTCAGATGTTCCTGAGCCATAATTGTCTAGGCCTATGCATAAACATTAATGGCATTTTCTCCTGTGCACTTAAACCGGACCAACAGCCTAGAGCATTGGAAAGTAAAACTGGCCAAAACTCCCCTGCCCCATCTGCATACATGATACTGAATTTTTTGCAATTATATTTGCTCCTGCACCCACCAATTTTCTAGTGGTAGCGGCCATTTTGGAGCTTTCTCTTCCAGCATCTCAGCCGTGCTGCTGCCTGGATTGAACTGACATAACTGACAATGCACAGTAACCCTAAACTAATATCCCTTTTACGGTGAATTCCTTTCTTTTTCAGGCTGCCCTAGAAGCTTTGGATGAACTAAATTTATTTGGTGCTAAAGGTGGTCCCCAGTCTGTAATTCATGTGCTATCTGATGAGATTCAGCACTGTCAGGTAGAGTGGAAATGACCTTTTTTCTATTTTTTTTTTCATAGTTTCTTGCTTCATAGTGATGCTTTCCTTTTTTAACAGTCTATTCTTCAGTCCATGCTTCCAAGAGCTTCGACATCCAAAGAGATAGATGCGGGTGTTCTTTCTGTGATCTCATTTCCGGCATTTGCTGTTGAGGATGCTAACTTGGTGGAAATCACAAAGCAGGACATCATTAACAAGTTACAGGTATTACTTAAATGAACAAATTGTTTGTATAACTGTTCCTGTTACCAAATTGCATACCTTCTACCTGTTGAAGTTCTCCAGTTACATACCGTATGTTTTGCCATGTAAGATGCACCTGCATATAGGACGCACCTAGGATTTGGAGGAGGAAAAACGCCTATCCCCCCCAAGAACCAAATAATAGGCAAGGTGCAGAATCCCCCCATTACAGGCAGTGTGGCATTTTCCCTTCCCATTCCCATAGGTAGTATGGCATTCCTCTCCTATTCCCATAGGCAGTGTGGCATCCCCTCTCCCATTCCCATAGGCAGTGTGGCTTTTCCCCCTCTCCCATTCCCCATAGGCAAAAGAAAAAAAAGTAATCACACCTTTCCATCGTACCCGCACTGCTGGCCAGGCTGCCACAGCTACGGGAGGAGTGGCAGATTGCCGGGCAGGGCTGCTGATCCCTGCCCACGGTCCTCGCTGTATCCACCACTGCCGCTTCTTCTCTGCAGCGCCTGCACACACAGAGCAGACACCTGGACCAACACTCTAGCATCAGTCATGATGAAAAGGTGTTTACTTTTTTTTTTTTTCCCCATCTTTTTTTTTTTTTTTTCACATCCACCTGAAAAGACACCCCGACATTTACCCCCCCCCCCCCCCCCACTATTGGTGAAAAATAAGTGCGTCTTATAGGGCAAAAATATGTTATTTACTGGTGAAAAAAGACACATCTCCATCAAGTCTAAGATATCCAGAGGGAAGGGATTGGGGAAGGTTATTTTTTTTATTTACAAAGATAACCCATTGCAATATTTTACAAGCAAGGCCCACCAATACAATTTTTTGAAATAATAAAAAAATTGTATTTATTAATGAAAGGACGAAAGAAAATAAAAAAAAAAACTAAAAAGCAAACAACAGACTAATATATTAGCCAATACAAATAAAAACAAACAAAACGATATAGACTGTAAGACTGTATAGACTATTCTAATCATACAGTACGTCCTGCTCCAATATAATACTTACACGTGGGTAATCCTCCGCCAGAGGGCGCTGTTCACTGCAGACATGCAAAAACAGGCTTCTCCCGGCCCTTCATATACCCAGGGACCTCCCACAAATCCCCAGTTTTCTCTGCAGTGCTGACTGCGAAGACATGAAGTATCACTCTCTGGCAGGTGAGCGGGGCTTTTACAGCCTGCGGCCCTGCAGGACTATTACCACCCGTCCGCTTCGATAAAGATGTGCCTCCCAGCCTGGGCTGCACTGGTCGGGTGAAGGTAGGCAGCACCTCGTGTGCTCACGGAGCTACGCTCCACCGCAATCCCCCACCATAGGGTAGGCGGTTAGGCTGATGGTGAGCCTCTAGTGGATGCCCCCACCCATTTTAGCTCCGTGCCCTGATTAGTGGTGTACCCTCCCTCATTTCCCCCAGTAGTTAGGGGGAAAAGAAAAGGGGGGGGGGGTATGTGTGTGGCGGTCCCAGTGCACTGTAATGTCACGTTTATGGCCTTATTATTGCCCTTTATTAACATTGGGTGTCAGAGCCGCGCTGCTTGCTCTTTATTCTGTTTTGGCTGCCGCCGTACGTTTGTCCTTTCCTTTACTGCATAGTTTGCTGCGCCGGCCGGCAGCGTCGTCTAGATGCTACGGCGTCTTCTTTTACAAAATACGTATGTGATTTTATCCTTGCCTTTTTTGACTACTACCTCAGAGCTTCGCGCTCTTCGGGGTGGGCGGGGACTTGACTCGGCGAGCTCCGCGTCACGGCCGAGCATTGAGCCCGCCCTTCGAGGTTCGCTGGGCGCCATTTTAACGATCTTCGCGCGCTCGCGTGGTGACTGTCCCCCTCCTCCTTTGGTCTGTAAGTGCCCTCGCGGGTGTCTCTTTATTATATGTTTTTCCAGCTGCACATGGCCCTGACACCTCTTCTCCCTTTATGTCTATTCTAAGCATACAGCACGTCCTGCTCCATTTATAATAATTACACATGGGTAATACTCTGCCAGAGGGCGCTGTTCACTGCAAACATGCAAAAACAGGCTCCTCCCGGCCCTTCATATACCCAGGGACCTCCCACAAATCCCCTGATTTCTCTGCAGTGCTGAACTGCGAAGACATGAAGTATCACGCTCTCGCAGGCGAGCAGGGCTTTACAGCCCGTGGCCCTGTGGGACTATTTCCACCCGTCCTCTTTATGAAGAATATGCCTCCCAGCCTGGGCTGCGTTGGTCGGGTGAAGGTAGGCAGCACCTTGTGTGCTTAACGGAGCCATGCTCCACCGCAATCCCCCACCATAGGGTAGGCAGTTAGGCTGATGGTGAGCCTCTAGTGGATGCCCCTCCCGCATTGTTGCCCATGCCCCTTACAGAGTTAATCCCTGGACGCAGGTCCGTTTCTCCCTCGCTTCCTCCCGTAGCTCGGGGGAAAAGAAAGGGGGGGGGGGGCGTATGTGTGGCAGTCCTAGTGTAATGTAACACGTTTAAGGCCTTTTGATCTTTCATTGTACTTGGGTGTCAGTGTCGCGCTCCTTGCTCCACATAAGTTTATGGTTGCGAGCCTGTTTGTCCTTCATTACATGAGTGTACTGCCCAGTCGGCAGCATCATTGTCTAGCGTTACAGCAACTTTATGTATGGGCGTACTACCCACTACTACTTTTTCACTCTCGTTGGTTGGAGCTTCGCGCTCTTTGGGGGAGGCGGGGACTCGGCATGACGCGTCCCGCGTCACAGCCAGATCAGGCCCGCCCCTCGAGGTTCGCTTGGCGCCATTTTGACGGTCTTCGCGCGTGGTTGCGATCCGCCTCCTCCCTTGGTCATGTAAGTGCCCTCCGGGGCGGTTTTTGTTCCTATGATTCTTTTATTCGAGCTGCGCATGGCACTGAAACCCCCCCTTATCCCATTATGTCTTTCATATGCCAGGATTTCGGTGGCTTCTCCTGGCCTGACATATATTATAGCGGGTCCACATAACAAATTCTCCCAATTCCTAGCGGGTCTTGGGGCATCCAGGGTTGCCTATTGCGTAAATCCCTGCGGGCATACTGCTCAGATAATCACCATATGGGGTCCCTCGGGGACATGACCGGCTGTGTACTGTGTGTGGTCAGCCCCATGCTGATGCTGACAGAGAACGGTTCTGCGGACCGTGTGCTGAACAGGCACTGACCCTGCAATCAGGTTTGCCAGTGGCTGCACCTCCCTTCAATACACCTGTCTCCCCGGACCTAAATCTCTCTCTCCTGATGAGTCTCACTCGAGCGGGGATGACCAGCAAGTCGTGCCGCGCAGGCTGCCTACGCCTGAGCAGGTGCTGTCTAGTTTAGAGGAGCGTATGGGCCCTGGAAAGCAGCGGTCCCTGACGCCTCCTGGCTCTCCGGTTCCTAACGAAACCGATGAATCTGCTGCTATGCAGGACCTGGATCCTTCTGATGAAGGTGAGCTATTCTCCGATTCGGGCTCCTCGGATGGGATGCCCTGGAGCCGTGATGATTCTGGCCCCGGTTCTTGGGGCCTGTGTGACACTGATGAACTACTTATAAAGATCTTTGAGGTTTTGTCAATCTCTCCTCCCGGAGAGGCTCCCAGGCCTAAGAGGGAGAGTTTCCACACAGCGACACCGCGCTTGGAATTTCTGGAACAGGAGCATTTCCAGGCTCTTATATCCAAAGAATGGGATTCGCCTTGTAAACTTACAGGGGTTCCAGGGGTCTGGGATTGGAAGTACCCTTTTCCCCCTGATGGGGTTAACTTTTGGTCAGCACCTGGGAGTTACTGGATGGGTGCTCAGTCACCTCAATCCCTCATGGTCCCTTATCCGCTATCTCCATTCCTTGGATTTGGTTCAGGCTTGAGCCTTCTTCCTTGGCAACAAGTGGTTACGGGGGCTCTGTCCCCCTTTGCTGACATCTTACTTTCACCAGGCAGGATTGCAGCTGGTGTGCCCGTTGGTGGCGTATCAGATGATGTCCCTTATATACCGACCCCTTGGGGTCTTCGGCACAGTAGGTTATTGATCCTACATGGGGTTCCAGCACCCCTGGGGCTTGGTCTGTTCTCATTCCCCCTTCGTAAGGTGGTTCCTCTTGAGCTGATCATATTCAAGGGCCCTGTCGGGGGGCACCCCCTTCTTTGCTTGCATCTTCCTGTGAATGGTCACCTTGGGTACCAAGTCTCGCAGGTTGGCGGGGGGGGGGGGGGATTTCTTCCAAAACCCCCCCGTGGTTCCTAGGTAGGGTCCCTTAGAGCCTTAGAGGGTCCATCTTACCTACTGGTTTGTTGAAACGGTGAGCCTTCCGTTGACTCTATACGGCTGGACTTCTCCTCTTTTAGGACCTGTCTATTTGGGGACTCTTGGCCTGTTGGAAGACAATGGCCTGTTTTATTATTGGTCTGGAGCTTGAAGCAGGATGATCCCTTTGGAGGGTTCCTGATCCTGATTTGGGCGGGGGTCTACGCCCCCTGCTTCTCAGCGGTATTCGCTCCAATGGATGCCTTTCAGTGGCAGGTTATGCTATCCTGGTGTCGCTCTGAGAGCCAACTAGGGTGGCTCTGTTGGGTCTCACTTATACCACAGGGGCTCCGCCCTTGTTTTTACTGTCCCAGAATATTCTGACTCTGGTCATGGGGGCTTAGTAAAATTATGCATAGACTTTCTATTTTATATGCCTTCTCTTCGTTCACCCTACTATGTGGGGTTCTGCGCACGGTTGTGCTGATAAAGAGACCCGTGAGATTGATGGCCCCTGGGTGGCCTAGTGAACTGTGGTTCGCAGATGCTTCTGCTGAGGTCTGCTGACCTGTACGCTCTCTCAGGAGTGCGGTTCTGCCCTTGTCAGGCCCCTTCTTTTGTCGTCCCAATATACAGACTCTAGTCTGGGGCTTGACAGCTGATTCATTCACCCCTTGGAGACGGGCTTATCTTCTGGGTGACATGGTATATGGGGGGCTAAGAGCAAGCTTCCTTGGCTTCCTCTTCCTCCGTCTATTGTGGTTTATGGTATACCCATAATGATTGGCATAAGTCTTGGTTTCTTCACTGTTGGACGTTCTTGGTTCCCAGGTTTCTAGAGTCATTACAGCATAGGTTGGGGTTGGCTCCCCATCTAGGTACTCTGAAGGTTCAGGTTCTGTCCTGGCTGTCTTCCTGTAGGAGTCTGGTTCTGTCTTCCTTGTGAGGAGGAGTTCTCTTGGGGATTGCTTAGGTGCATCTCCCAAGTAGTTCTATCAACTTTCATTCTGTTTGCCCTGCGGATTGTTCCCTTGGGACTTATTCTGGATGCTGTCTGAGCGGTTTTGTAGTCCAAATTGCTTCTCCGGGGGCTCTTGCTTCAGTCAGACGTGTGCCTGAGAGGGTGGATCTGATTACTTAGCCTTCACTTGTTATATATATATATCTATATACACACCATGACGTGGTGGTATTCCGCCTTACGCCGGACCCCTTGTCCAAGTGGTGTTTTATGATCATTATTTAAGTCCTTTTAGTCTGCCTATGGGCCTTATTCTTAATAATGCTGAAGTAAGGGGTCTACATTCCCTCAACAGGTGTTGAAATTTTCCTGGTTGTTTTCTTGTCCCTTAGGGTGACTGATGCCCTTTGGGGTCTGCGGGCGCCTCCTTATGTATGCGCCTGATCTCGTTTGCCCTCAGGGCCAATGCGCCCTTTGGACTGATCTTACTTGGATGGTTGCCTTCCTGGTCCTGAGTAAAGGTTTCGACTTCTTGCTGATACTTGTTAATGAAGGGGTCAGTATCCCCGCCTGTCTGACGGGAGACCAGTTTTCATTTTCCCGTTGGGGAAAGTTCTAAGTTTTAACGAGGCTTCTGTTGCCTGTGGGCTGGTTGGGCCATTACACTGGCCTATTCCTTTTAGGGGGAAGATTCTCCCTCTCTCGTTTATTCCGTTATATTGGTGTTTGGGTACCTTTGGCCCTTCAGCACCAGGTTTTCTGTTGAATAAGTTGCTAGACCGCTGCTTGTCTCTGTTCATACATTTTCAAAGGTTTTGTTATGGGATTGACATTAGAGCCTTTGCTCGTGTCGTACTTGGTAGCAAAGTTTTGCAGGTGACAGCGCCTTACTGTCTGCTGTGCCTTTTTTGGGGGGGATCCCACCCTACTTTATGGACACTGCTATTGGATGTCCCATGTGTAATTATTATAGATGGAGCAGGACGTGCTGTATGCTTAGAATAATACAATTCTGTGAAATACTCACCTGTAGAATTGGTATTATACGCATACAGCACGTCCTGCTCCACCCCACCCTGGTTTTACATTTTTCTGGATCCCCTGTATGGTGATTGTTATCATTACTATTGTTACCAGTTGGTGGTTGGTTTCTCCCGGCTTCTTTTCTCACTGCTTTTCAATACTGGGGATTTGTGGGAGGTCCCTGGGTATATGAAGGGCCGGGAGGAGCCTGTTTTTGCATGTCTGCAGTAAACAGCGCACTCTGGCGGAGTATTACCCATGTGTAATTATTATAGATGGAGCAGGACGTGCTGTATGCGTATAATACCAATTCTACAGGTGAGTATTTCACAGAATATATATATATATATATATATATATATATATATATATATATATATAGATATTTAGCGGGCCTACTTACAATTCTGCCACATTAATCAGCGGGTCTTTGGGGCATCCAGGGTTGCCTATTGCGTAATTCCCATTATGAGACCTTGGTCCCTCGGGGACAAGACCGGCTGTGTGTAGCGTGTGGACTCCCCCATGCCGTTGCTGGCAGAGCACGGGTCTGCGCACCATGTGCCGAGCGAGCACTGGCCCTGCAAGTGGCACCTGTGACTGCACCTCGCTCCGATACTCCCCTGTCCCCTTGCCTAGATCTTGCTCCTGCTGAGTCGCATACAAGTGGGGAGTTACAGCCTGATGTGTCTTCTAGACGGCCTACGGCTGACCAGATTGTTGCGGGGTGGTCTGAACGCTTGGGCCCTGGCAGGAAGCGGCCCTTGACGCCCCTGGCTTCTGCCTTTGCTATTGGATCCGAGGAGTTTACTTCTCTGCGTGATGGTACTCCGTCTGACGAAGGAGAACTGTTCTCTGACCCAGGTTCCTCTGAGGAGAGGCCGAGGGGTCATGACGATTCGGGCCAGGATGACTGGGGCCAGTTTAACACCGATGGTCTGTTGCTTAAGATTTTTAAGGCCCTGTCTATCTCGCTCCCTGGCGCGGTTCCCAAGTTGAGAGGGGAGCGTTTCCATACGGCGACTGCGCTCTTGGAATTTCTCGAGCAGGCTCACTTCCATGCTCTTGTACTCGAGGAATGGGAATGCCCCACTAAGCTTCCAGGGATTCCAGGGGACTGGGATTGGAAATACCCTTTTCCCCCTGAGGTGGTTAACTGTTGGTCATCGCCCCCCGTGGTGGACGCACCGATCATTGGGGTTCCTAACCCCCCTTCATTACTGCCCCGGCTTATAGCACCCTTCGGGATGTCGAGGACCGGCGCATCGATAGGCTGGCTTCATACGCCTTTGCTTGTGCAGGAACGGCGCTGCGCCCGGTCTGTGCCGCGGCCATCACTGCAGTGGCCGCTAGAACCCTCATAAGAAAGATGCTTGAGCATCACCCTGAGGATCTACCCTGCGAGGTGTTTAATGCACTCTCCAGTTGTGATATTTTTGTTAAATTTATCCTTTTAGCTCTGGATGACTCCATCAGAATGTGTGCGAGGACTTCTGCCCTAGTGGTGGCTATACGTCGCTTGCTCTGGCTGCGACAGTGAGGTGCTGACGATATTGCTAAAAGAACTCTGACTGGGCTTCCCTTTAGAGGGCAACGCCGGTTTGGGGCCCGTCTGGACCTCTTTGGAAAAAAGGGCAATTCACCCCATCGCTGGCGGCCGTCTCGGCCCCCTCGTAGCAGGGATACCCCTCCCCCTCCCCCTCCATACCATAGTGTTAAACAAGAACCTGGGGTGCCCTTTCTGGGGGCTTGTGCAGACTCCTGCCCCAGGAGCGACAGACAACGTCCTGGGCCCTCCGGCCGGGCTAAGTCAAAATCCTTCTCCAAAACCCCGCCCTCGCCTGCCTGGGTGAGGGGATGGCCGCAGCACCTTGCTCCTATCAGGAGGCGTCTTGCCTCGTTCTGTTGGTTTCAGGAGGTAGTTCCTCCGGGTGCAGGATAGAGTTTGCTGGGCGGTCCTTTCCCAAGATTGTCAGGGTGCTTCTGGTCCCTGTCTTTCTTCAGGTGTTGGTGCAGGCCTTGCTTGGCTTGCTAGGTCTGGGGTCATTTGCAGGATGCCCTTAACAGACAGAGGCTGGGGCCTCTACGCCAGTTTGTTTCCACATTCCCCTTAAGGATGAGGCAGTCTGGCCCATTCTGACCTCCCATGGGTTCGGCAATTGATAGTCTCAGGCAGTTATGCATGCTATCTCTGAGTTGGGCTTCCAGCGCCCTGCACCCAGTGGGCCTCTTGCCGTCTGTGGAATTCTAAGATGCTTATTTTAGCACCACTGTGTCTCTGGGACACCGAGGTCCTTACAGGTTAGTGTTGGAAGGCCAACACTGCTGATTGTGGCCTTGTTATTGGGCCCCTCTTCTGCTCCCTGTGCTCGCTGAGGCACTGATGGGGGTGATATCTCTGATAAGACAAGGGGGCGTCCGCACAAGGATCTATCTGGTCGTCCTTCTTACTTACAATCCCTACGTCATGCCGCGCTGATCACTCGGCTAGCGGTGTTCTTTGGGAGTCATTTGAATGGGTGCTCAGTCACCTCAATTGTCCCTTATTCGCTATCTCCGTCCCTTGGATTTGGTTCAGGCTTGTACCTTCTTCCTTGGCAATAAGTGGACTCCTGGTTACATGGGCTCTGTCCCTCTTTGCTGACACCTTACTTTCACCAGGCAGGATTGCAGCTGGTGGGTCCGTTGGTGGCGGATCAGATGATGTCCCTTATATTCAGAGCCCTTGGGCTCTTCGGCACAGTAGGTTATTAATCATGGATGGGGTTCCAGCACCCCTGGAGCTAGCTCTGTGCTCATTCCATTCTGGTCATGGGGGCTTAGTAATTTTTATGTCTGGACATTCTATTGTATATGTCTTCTCCTCATTCACCCTGCCTGGTGGGGTTCTGCGCACAGTTGCGCTTGATGAAGAGACCCGTGAGATTGATGGCCCCTGTGCGGCCTAGTGGACTGTGGTTCGCAGATGTTTCTGCTGAGGTCATCGGACCTGTACGCTCTCTCAGGAGTGCGGTTCTGCCCTTGTCAGGCTCCTTTCTTATGTCGCCCCAATCTACAGGTTCTAGTCTGAGGGCTTGACAGCTGATATATTCACCCCTTGGAGACGGGTTTATCTTCTGAGTGGCTTGGTCTGTGGGGGGCTAGGAGCAAGCTTCCTTTCTTCTTCTTCCTCCGTCTATTATGGGGTATGGTGTACCCATATTGATTGGCGTGAGTCTTGGTCTCTCCCCTGTTGGACGTTATCTGTTCCCGGGGTTCTAGAGTTATTACAGCATGGGTTGGGGCTGGCTCCCCATCTAGGTACTCTGAAGGTTCAGGTTCTGTCCTGTCTGCCTTCCAGTAAGAAGTCTTGTTCAGTCTTCCTTGTTAAGCGTTCTCCCAAGTAGTTCTATGGTCCCTGTTGGGATCACCTTTTATTCTGTTTGCCTTGCGGGTTGTTCCCTTGGGACTTATTCCGGATGCTGTCTGAGCTGTTTCGTAGGTCAAGTTGCCCTTCCGGGGGCTGTTGCTTCAGTCAGACGTGTGCCTGAGAAGGTGGCTCTGTTTAGTTAGCCTTCGTTCATTATATATACATATACATACACACCATGATTTGGTGGCATTCCGCCTTACGCCGGACCTTTTGCCCAAGGTGGTGTCTTATGATCATTATTTAAGTCCTTTTGTCTGCCTATGGGCCTTACTCTTAGTAATGCCGAAGTAAGGGGGTCTACATTCCCTCAACAGGTATTGAAGTTTTCCTGGTTGTTTCTTGTCCCTTAGGGGGACTGATGCCCCTTGGGGTCTGCGGGCGCCTCCATACGTATGCGCCTGATCTCGTTTGCTTCCAGGGGCTATGCGCCCTTTGGACTGATCTTACTTGGATGGTTTGTCTTTCTAGTCCTGAGTAAAGGCTTCGGATCCTTGCTGCTCCTTGTTGGTGTAGTGGTCAGTATCCCCGCCTGTCTGGCGGGAGACCAGGTTTCAATTCCCCGTTGGGGAGAGTTCTAAGTTCTACCGAGGCTCCTGTTGCGTGTGGGGCTGGTCAGGCCGTTACTCTGGCTATTCCTTTAGGGGGAAGAATCTTCCTCTCTTTTTCTTCTGTTCTACTTGTGCTTGGGTACCTTTGGCCCTTCAGCACCAGGTTTTCTGTT